>CANXME010001063.1:0-600000 GCA_948144175.1 Closterium sp. NIES-65 | reverse complement strand
ACAAGGTGGGTTGATCACACGGTGGGTGGAACACAAGGTGGGTTGAGCACACGGTAGGTTGCACACACAATAGGTTGAGCACACGGTGGGTTGAACACACCGTGGGTTCAACACACGGTGGGTTGAACACAAGGTGGGTTGAACACACAGTGGGTTGATCACAAGGTGGGTGGAACACACGGTGGGTTGAACACACGGTGGGTTGAACACACGATAGGTTGAGCACACGGTGGGTTGAACACACGGTGGGTTGAACATACGGTGGGTGGAACACACGGTGGGTTGAACACATGGTGGGTTGAACACACGGTGGGTTGATCACACCGTGGGTGGAACACACGGTGGGTTGAACACACGGTGGGTTGATGAGACAATGGGTTGAACACACGGTGGGTTGAACACACGGTGGGTCGAACACATGGTGGGTTGAACATACTGTGGGTTGATCACACGGTGGGTTGATCACACGGTGGGTTGATCACACGGTGGGTTGATCACACGGTGGGTTGAACACACGGTGGGTTGAACACACGGTGGGTTGAACACACGGTGGGTTGTACACACGGTGGGCGGAACACACGGTGGGTTGAACACATGGTGGGTTGAACATAAGGTGGGTTGATCACATGGTGGGTGGAACACAAGGTGGGTTGAGCACACGGTGGGTTGAACACACGATAGGTTGAGCACACGGTTGGTTGAACACACAGTGGGTTCATCACACGGTGGGTTGAACACAAGGTGGGTTGAACACACAGTGGGCTGATCACAAGGTGGGTGGAACACACGGTGGGTTGAACACACGGTGGGTTGAACACACGATAGGTTGAGCACACGGTGGGTTGAACACACGGTGCGTTGAACACACGGTGGGTGGAACACACGGTGGGTTGAACACATGGTGGGTTGAACACACGGTGGGTTGATCACACCGTGGGTGGAACCCACGGTGGGTTGAACACACGGTGGGTTGATGAGACGGTGGGTTGAACACACGGTGGGTTGAACACACGGTGGGTCGAACACATGGTGGGTTGAACACATGGTGGGTTGAACACATGGTGGGTTGAACAAAAAGTTGGTTGATCATACGGTGGGTGGAACACATGGTGGGTTGAACACACGGTGGGTTGAACACAAGGTGGGTTGAACACACGATGGGTTGAACACAAGGTGGGTAGAACACAAGGTGGGTTGAACACACGGTAGGTTGAACACACGGTGGGTTGAAGACACGGTGGGTTGAAGACACGGTGGGTTGAACACACGGTGGGTTGAACACACGGTTGGTTGAACACACGGTGCGTTGAACACACGGTGGGTGGAACCCACGGTGGGTTCAGCACATGGTGGGTTGAACACACGGTGGGGTGACCAAACGGTGGGTGGAACACACGGTGGGTTGAACACACGGTGGGTTGAACACACGATAGGTTGAACACACGGTGGGTTGAACACACGGTAGATTGAACACATGATAGGTGCAACACACGGTGAGTTAAACACACGGTGGGTGGAACACACGGTGGGTTGAACACAAGGTGGGTTTAACACACGGTGGGTTGAACACACGGTGGGTTGAACACACGGTAGATTGAACACACGGTGGGTTGAACACGCGGAAGGCTGATCAGATGGTGGGTTGAACACACGGTGGGCTCAACACAAGGTGCGTTGAACACACGGTGGGTGGAACACACGGTGGATTTAAAACAAGGTGGGCTGAACACACCGTAGGTTGAACACATAGTGGGTTGAACACATGGTGGGTTGAACACACGGTGGGTTGAACACACAGTGGTCTTAACACACGGTGGGTTGAACACACGGTGGGTTGAACACACGGTAGGTTGAACACACGGTGGGTTGAAGACACGGTGGGTTGAACATACGGTGGATTGAACAAAAGGTGGGTTGATCATACTGTGGGTGGAACACATGGTGGGTTGAACACACGGTGGGTTGAACACACGATGGGTTGAACACAAGGTGGGTAGAACACAAGGTGGGTTGAACACACGGTAGGTTGAACACACGGTGGGTTGAAGACACGGTGGGTTGAAGACACGGTGGGTTGAACACACGGTTGGTTGAACACACGGTGCGTTGAACACACGGTGGGTGGAACCCACGGTGGGTTCAACACATGGTGTGTAGAAAACACGGTGGGTTGAACACACGGTGGGTTGAACACACGATAGGTTGAACACACGGTGGGTTGAACACACAGTAGATTGAACACATGATAGGTGCAACACACGGTGAGTTGAACACACGGTGGGTGGAACACACGGTGGGTTGAACACACGGTGGATTTAACACACGGTGGGTTGAACAAACGGTGGGTTGAACACACGGTAGATTGAACACACGGTGGGTTGAACACACGGAAGGCTGATCACATGGTGGGTTGAACACACGGTGGGCTCAACACACGGTGCGTTGAACACAAGGTGGGTTGAAGACACGGTAGGTTGAACACACGGTGAGTTGAACACACGGTGGGTTGAACACACGGTGGGTTGATCACACGGTGGGTTGATCACACGGTGGGTTAAACACACGGTGGGTTGAACACACGGTGGGTTGAACACATGGTGGGTGGAACACACCGTGGGTTGAACACAAGGTGGGTTGAAGACACGGTAGGTTGAACACACGGTGAGTTGAACACACGGTGGGTTGAACACACGGTGGGTTGATCACACGGTGGGTTGATCACACGGTGGGTTGAACACACGGTGGGTTGAACACACGGTGGGTTGAACACACGGTGGGTGGAACACACGGTGGGTTGAACACATGGTGGGTTGAACACACGGTGGGTTTATCACACCGTGAGTGGAACACACGGTGGGTTGATCACACGGTGGGTTCAACACACGGTGCGTTGAACACACGGTGGGTGGAACACACGGTGGGTTGAACACATGGTGGGTTGAACACACGGTGGGTTGATCACACGGTGGGTGGAACACACAGTGGGTTGAACACACGGTGGGTTGAACACACGGTGGATTGAACACACAGTGGGTTGAAGACACTTTGGATTCAACACACGGTGGGTTCAACACACGGTGCGTTGAACACAGGGTGGGTGACAAACACGCTGGGTTGAACACACGGTGGGCTGATCACACGTTTGGTTGAACACACGGTGGGTTCAACACACGGTGCGTTGAACACACGGTGGGTGGAACACACCGTGGGTTGAACACAATGTGGGTTGAAGACACGGTAGGTTGAACACACGGTGAGTTGAACACACGGTGGGTTGAACACACGGTGGGTTGAACACAGGGTTTAACACACGGTGGGTTGAACACACGGTGGGTTGAACACACGGTAGGTTTAACACACGGTGGGTTGAACACACGGTGGGTTGAACACACGGTAGGTTGAACACACGGTGGGTTGAACACACGGTGGGTTGAACATACGGTGGGTTTAACACACGGTGGGTTGAACACACGGTGGGTTGAACACACGGTTGGTTGAATACACGGTGGGTTGAACACACGATGGGTTGAACATACGGTGGGTTCAACACACAGTGCGTTGAACACATGGTGGGTTGAACACACGATAGGTTGAACACACGGTGGGTTGAACACACGATAGGTTGAACACACGGTGGGTTGAACACATGGTGGGTTGAACACACGGTGGGTTGAGGACTAGGTGGGTTGAACACACGGTGGGTTCAACACACGGTGCGTTGAACACACGGTGGGTGGAACACACGGTGGGTTGAACACATGGTGGGTTGAACACACGGTGGGTTGGACATACGATAGGTTGAACACACGGTTGGTTGAACACACGGTGGGTTCAACACACGGTAGGTTCAACACACGGTGGGTTCAACACACAGTGGGTGGAACACACGGTGGGTTGAACACATGGTGGGCTGAACACAAGGTGGGTTGATCACACGGTGGGTGGAACACAAGGTGGGTTGAGCACACGGTAGGTTGCACACACAATAGGTTGAGCACACGGTGGGTTGAACACACGGTGGGTTCAACACACGGTGGGTTGAACACAAGGTGGGTTGAACACACAGTGGGTTGATCACAAGGTGGGTGGAACACACGGTGGGTTGAACACACGGTGGGTCGACCACACGATAGGTTGAGCACACGGTGGGTTAAACACACGGTGGGTTGAACACACGGTGGGTGGAACGCACGGTGGGTTGAACACATGGTGGGTTGAACACACGGTGGGTTGATCACACCGTGGGTGGAACACACGGTGGGTTGAACACACGGTGGGTTGATTTGACAATGGGTTGAACACACGGTGGGTTGAACACACGGTGGGTCGAACACATGGTGGGTTGAACATACGGTGGGTTGATCACACGGTGGGTTGATCACACGGTGGGTTGATCACACGGTGGGTTGATCACACGGTGGGTTGAACACACGGTGGGTTGAACACACGGTGGGTTGAACACACGGTGGGTTGTACACACGGTGGGCGGAACACACGGTGGGTTGAACACATGGTGGGTTGAACATAAGGTGGGTTGATCACATGGTGGGTGGAACACAAGGTGGGTTGAGCACACGGTGGGTTGAACACACGATAGGTTGAGCACACGGTTGGTTGAACACACAGTGGGTTCAACACACGGTGGGTTGAACACAAGGTGGGTTGAACACACAGTGGGCTGATCACAAGGTGGGTGGAACACACGGTGGGTTGAACACACGGTGGGTTGAACACACGATAGGTTGAGCACACGGTGGGTTGAACACATGGTGGGTTGAACACACGGTGGGTTGATCACACGGTGGGGTGACCAAACGGTGGGTGGAACACACGGTGGGTTGAACACACGGTGGGTTGAACACACGATAGGTTGAACACACGGTGGGTTGAACACACGGTAGATTGAACACATGATAGGTGCAACACACGGTGAGTTGAACACACGGTGGGTGGAACACACGGTGGGTTGAACACACGGTGGGTTTAACACACGGTGGGTTGAACACACGGTGGGTTGAACACACGGTAGATTGAACACACGGTGGGTTGAACACACGGTGGGTTGAACACACGGAAGGCTGATCACACGGTGGGTTGAACACACGGTGGGCTCAACACAAGGTGCGTTGAACACACTGTGGGTGGAACACACGGTGGATTTAACACAAGGTGGGCTGAACACACCGTAGGTTGAACACATAGTGGGTTGAACACATGGTGGGTTGAACACACGGTGGGTTGAACACACAGTGGGTTTAACACACGGTGGGTTGAACACACGGTGGGTTGAACACACGGTAGGTTGAACACACGGTGGGTTGAAGACACGGTGGGTTGAACATACGGTGGATTGAACCCATAGTGGGTTGAACCCACGGTGGGTTGAACACACGCTGGGTTGAACACATGATGGGTTGAACACACGATTGGTTGAACAACACATGGTAGGTTGAACACACGATGGGTTCAACACACAGTGTTTTGAACACACGATGGGTAGAACACAAGGTGGGTTGAACACACGGTAGGTTGAACACACGGTGGTTTGAACACACGGTGGGTTGAACACACGGTGGGTTGAAGACACGGTGGGTTGAGCACACGGTTGGTTGAACACACGGTGCGTTGAACACACGGTGGGTGGAACCCACGGTGGGTTGAACACATGGTGGGTTGAACACACGGTGGGTGGAACACACGGTGGGTTGAACACACGGTGGGTTGAACACACGATAGGTTGAACACACAGTGGGTTGAACACACGGTAGATTGAACACATGATAGGTGCAACACACGGTGAGTTGAAAACACGGTGGGTGGAACACACGGTGGGTTGAACACACGGTGGGTTGAACATACGGTAGATTGAAAACAAGGTGGGTTCAACACACGGTGGGCTCAACACACTGTGGGTGGAACACACGGTGGGTTGAACACACTGTAGGTTGAACACATAGTGGGTTGAACACATGGTGGGTTGAACACACGGTGGGTTGAACAAACGGTGGGTTGAACACACGATTGGTTGATCACACGGTGGGTTGTACACATGGTGGGTTCAACACACGGTGGGATGAACACACGGTGGGTTCAACACACGGTGGGTGGAACATACGGTGGGTTGAACACATGGTGGGTTGAACATACGGAGGGTTGAAGACACGGTGGGTGGAACACACGGTGGGTTGAACACACAGTGGGTTGAACACACGATAGGTTGAGCACACGGTGGGTTGAACACACGGTGCGTTGAACACACGGTGGGTTGAACACATGGTGGGTTGAACACACGGTGGGTTGATCACACGGTGGGTTGATCACACGATGGGTGGAACACACGGTGGGTTGAACACATGGTGGGTTGAACATACGGAGGGTTGATCACACGGTGGGTTGATCACACGGTGGGTTGATCACACGGTGGGTTGATCAGACGGTGGGTTGAACACACGGTGGGTTGAACACACGGTGGGTTGAACACACGGTGGGTTGAACACACCGTGGCTTGAACACAAGGTGGGTTGAAGACACGGTAGGTTGAACACACGGTGAGTTGAACACACGGTGGGTTGAACACACGGTGGGTTGAACACACGATATGTTGAGCACACAGTGGGTTGAACACATGGTGTGTGTGAACACACGGTGGGTGGAACACACGGTGGGTTGAACACACGGTTTGTTGATCACACGGTGGGTTGAACACACGGTGGGTGGAACACACGGTGGGTTGAACACAGGGTGGGTTGAACATACGGTGGGTTGATCACACGGTGGGTTGATCACACGGTGGGTGGAACACACGGTGGGTTGAACACATGGTGGGTTGAACATACGGTGGGTTGATCACACGGTGGGTTGATCACACGGTGGGTTGATCATACGGTGGGTAGATCACACGGTGGGTTGAACACACGGTGGGTTGAACACACGGTGGGTGTAACACACGGTGGGTTGAACACACGGTGGGTTGAACACACGGTGGGTTGAACACATGGTGGGTTGAACACACGGTGGGTTGAACACATGGTGGGTTGAACACACGGTGCGTTGAACACACGGTGGGTTGAAGATACGGTGCGTTGAACACACGGTGGGTTGAACACAAGGTGGGTTGAACATACGGTGGGTTGATCACATGGTGGGTGGAACACACGGTGGGTTGAACACACGGTGGGTTGAACACACGATAGGTTGAACACACGGTGGGTTGAACACACGGTGGGTTGAACACACCGTGGGTTGAACACACGGTAGGTTTAAGACACGGTGGGTTGAACACACGGTGCAATGAACATTCGGTGGGTGGAACACACGGTGGGTTGAACACACTGTGGGTTCAAAACACGGTGGGATCAACACAGAGTGGGTTCAACACATGATGCGTTGAAGACACGGTGGATGGAACACACGGTGGGTTGAACACACGGTGGCTTTAACAAAAGGTGGGTTGATCATACGGAGGGTGGAACACATGGTGGGTTGAACACACGGTGGGTTGAACACAAGGTGGGTTGAACACACGATGGGTTGAACACGAGGTGGGTAGAACACAAGGTGGGTTGAACACACGGTAGGTTGAAAACACGGTGGGTTGAAGACACGGTGGGTTGAAACGGTGGGTTGAACACACGGTGGGTTGAACACACGGTTGATTGAACACACGGTGCGTTGAACACATGGTGGGTGGAACCCACGGTGGGTTCAACACATGGTGGGTTGAACACACGGTGGGGTCACCAAACGGTGGGTGGAACACACGGTGGGTTGAACACACGGTGGGTTGAACACACGATAGGTTGAACACACGGTGGGTTGAACACACGGTAGATTGAACACATGATAGGTGCAACACACGGTGAGTTGAACACAAGGTGGGTTTAACTCACAGTAGGTTGAACACATAGTGGGTTGAACACATGATGGGTTGAACACACGATTGGTTGAACACACGATTGGTTGAACAACAAATGGTAGGTTGAACACACGATGGGTTGAACACAAGGTGGGTTGAACACACGGTGGGTTGAACACACGGTGGATTGAACACACGGTGGGTTGAAGACACTGTGGATTCAACACATGGTGGGTTCAACACACGGTGAGTTGAACACACGGTGGGTGGCAAACATGCTGGGTTGAACACACGGTGGGCTGATCACACGTTTGGTTGAACACACGGTGGGTTCAACACACGGTGCGTTGAACACACGGTGGGTGGAACACACCGTGGGTTGAACACAAGGTGGGTTGAAGACACGGTAGGTTGAACACACGGTGAGTTTAACACACGATGGGTTGAACACACGGTGGGTTGAACATACGGTGGGTTTAAGACACGGTGGGTTGAGAACACGGTGGGTTGAACACATGGTAGGTTGAACACACGGTGGGTTGAACACACGGTGGGTTGAACATACGGTGGGTTCAACATACGGTGCGTTGAACACATGTTGGGTTGAACACACGATAGGTTGAACACACGGTGGGTTTAACACACGGTGGGTTGAACACACGGTGGGTTGAACACAAGGTGGGTTGAACACACGGTGGGTTCAACACACGGTGCGTTGAACACACGGTGGGTGGAACACACGGTGGGTTGAACACATGGTGGGTTGAACACACGGTGGGTTGAACATACGATAGGTTGAACACACGGTGGGTTGAACACACGGTGGGTTCAACACACGGGGGGTTCAACACATGGTGGGTTCAACACACGGTGGGTGGAACACACGGTGGGTTGAACACATGGTGGTTTGAACATAAGGTGGGTTGATCACACGGTGGTTGGAACACAAGGTGGGTTGAGCACACGGTGGGTTGAACACACGATAGGTTGAGCACACGGTGGGTTGAACACACGGTGGGTTCAACACACAGTGGGTTGAACACAAGGTGGGTTGAACACACAGTGGGTTGATCACAAGGTGGGTGGAACACACGGTGGGTTGAACACACGGTGGGTTGATCACACGATAGGTTGAGCACACGGTGGGTTGAACACACGGTGGGTTGAACACACGGTGGGTGGAACACACGGTGGGTTGAACACATGGTGGGTTGAACACACGGTGGTTTGATCACACGGTGGGTCGATGAGACGGTGGGTTGATCACACGGTGGGTTGATGAGACGGTGGGTTGAACACACGATGGGTTGAACACACGGTAGGTTGAACACACGGTGCGTTGAACACACGATGGGTTGAACACACAGTGTGTTGAACACACGGTGGGTTGAACACAAGGTGGGTTGAACACACGGTGGGTTGATCATACCGTGGGTGGAACACACGGTGGGTTGAACACACAGTGGGTTGAACACACGATAGGTTGAGCACACGGTGGGTTGAACACACGGTGCGTTGAACACACGGTGGGTGGAACACACGGTGGGTTGAACACATGGTGGGTTGAACACATGGTGGGTTGATCACACCGTGGGTGGAACACACGGTGGGTTGAACACACGGTGGGTTGATCAGACGGTGGGTTGAACACACGGTGGGTTGAACACACGGTGGGTCGAACACATGGTGGGTTGAACATACGGTGGGTTGATCACACGATGGGTTGATCACACGGTGGGTTGATCACACGGTGGATTGATCACGCGGTGGGTTGATCACACGGTTGGTTGATCACACGGTGGGTTGAACACACGCTGGGTTGAACACACGGTGGGTTGAACACATGGTTCGTTGAACACACGGTGGGTTGAACACCGTGTGTACAACCCACCATGTGTTCAACCTATCGTGTGTTCAACCCACCGTGTGTTCAACCCACCGTGTCTTCAACCCACCGTGTGATCAACCCACCGTGTGATCAACCCACCATGTGATCAATCCACCGTGTGATCAACCCACCGTGTGATCAACTCACCGTGTGTTCAACCTACGGTGTCTTCAACCCACCTTGTGTTCAAACAACGGTGTGTTCCAACCACCGTGTGTTCAACGCACCGTGTGTTGAACCCACCGTGTGTTCAACCAAATGTGTGATCAGCCCACCGTATCTTCAACCCACCGTGTGTTCAACCCACCGTGTGTTCCACCAACCGTGTGTTCAACGCACCGTGTGTTGAACCCACCGTGTGTTGAATCCACAGTGTCTTCAACCCACCGTGTGTTCAATCCACCCTGTGTTCAACCCATCATGTGTTCAACCCACTGTGTGTTCCACCCACCGTGCAATCAACCCACCGTGTGTTCAACCCGCCATGTGTTCAACCCACCGTGTGTTCCACCCACCGTGTGTTCAATGCACCGTGTGTTGAACCCACTGTGTGATCAACCCACCGTGTGTTCCACTCACGGTGTGATCAACCCACCGTGTTTTCAACCCACCATGTGTTCAACCCACCGTGTGTTCCACCCACCGTGTGTTCAACACACCGTGTGTTCAACCCACCGTGTGCTCAACCTATCGTGTGTTCAACCCACCGTGTGTTCAATCCACCGTGTGTTCAACCCACCGTGTGTTCAACCCACCGTATGTTCAACTCACCATGTGTTCAACCCACCGTGTGTTCCACCCACCGTGTGTTGAACCCACCGTGTGTTGAACCCACCGTGTGTTGAGCCCACCATGTGTTGAACCCACCGTGTCTTCAACCCACCGTGTGTTCAACCTATCCTGTGTTCAACCCACCGTGTGTTCAACCCGCCGTGTGTTCAACGCACCGTGTGTTCAACCCACTGTGTGTTCAACCCACCGTGTGTTCAACCCACCGTGTGTTCAACCCACCGTGTGTTCAACCCACCGTGTCATCAACCCACCATGTGATCAACCCACCGTGTGATCAACCCACCGTGTGATCAACCCACCGTATGTTCAACCCACCATGTGTTCCACCCACCGTGTGTTCAACCCACCGTGTGATCAACCCACTGTGTGTTCAACCCACCGTGTGTTCCACCCACGGTGTGATCAACCCACCGTGTGTTCAACCCACCATGTGTTCAACCCACCGTGTGTTCCACCCATCGTGTGTTCAACACACCGTGTGTTCAACCCACCGTGTGCTCAACCTATCGTGTGTTCAACCCACCGTGTTTTCAACCCAAAGTGTGTTCCACCCACCGTGTGTTCAACCCACTGTATGTTCAACCCACCATATGTTCAACCCACCGTGTGTTCCACCCACCGTGTGTTGAACCCACCGTGTGTTGAACCCACCGTGTGTTCAACCTATCGTATGTTCAACCCACTGTGTGTTAAGCCCACCGTGTGTTCAACGCACTGTGTGTTCAACCCACCGTGTGTTCAACCCACCGTGTGTTCAACAAACCGTGTGTTCAACCCACCGTATGTTCAACCCACCGTGTGATCAACCCACCGTGTGATCAACCCACCGTGTGATCAACCCACCGTGTAATCAACCCACCATATGTTCAACCCACCATGTGTTCAACCCACCGTGTGTTCCACCCACCGTGTGTTCAACCCACCGTGTGATCAACCCACCGTGTATTCAACCCACCGTGTGTTCCACCCACGGTGTGATCAACCCACCGTGTGTTTAACCCACCATGTGTTCAACCCACCGTGTGTTCCACCCACCGTGTGTTCAACGCACCGTGTGTTCAACCCACCGTGTGCTCAACCTATCGTGTGTTCAACCCACCGTGTGTTCAACCCACCGTGTGTTCCACCCACCGTGTGATCAACCCACCGTATGTTCAACCCACCATGTGTTCAACCCACCGTGTGTTCCACCCAGTGTGTGTTGAACCCACCGTGTGTTCAAACCACCGTGTGTTGAACCCACCGTGTGCACAACCCACTGTGTGTTCAACCTATCGTGTGTTCAACCCACCGTATGTTCAACCCACCGTGTGTTCCACCCACCGTGTGTTCAACGCACCGTGTGTTCAACCCACCATGTGTTCAACCTATCGTGTGTTCAACCCACTGTGTGTTCAACCCACCGTGTGTTCAACCCACCGTGTGCTCAACCTATCGTGTGTTCAACCCACTGTATTTTTAACCCACCATATGTTCAACCCACCGTGTGTTCCACCCACCGTGTGTTGAACCCACCGTGTGTTCAACCTATCGTATGTTCAACCCACTGTGTGTTAAACCCACCGTGTGTTCAACGCACTGTGTGTTCAACCCACCGTGTGTTCAACCTACCGTGTGTTCAACAAACCGTGTGTTCAACCCACCGTATGTTCAACCCACCGTGTGATCAACCCACCGTGTGATCAACCCACCGTGTGATCAACCCACCGTGTAATCAACCCACCATATGTTCAACCCACCATGTGTTCAACCCACCGTGTGTTCCACCCACCGTGTGTTCAACCCACCGTGTGATCAACCCACCGTGTATTCAACCCACCGTGTGTTCCACCCACGGTGTGATCAACCCACCGTGTGTTTAACCCACCATGTGTTCAACCCACCGTGTGTTCCACCCACCGTGTGTTCAACGCACCGTGTGTTCAACCCACCGTGTGCTCAACCTATCGTGTGTTCAACCCACCGTGTGTTCAACCCACCGTGTGTTCCACCCACCGTGTGATCAACCCACCGTATGTTCAACCCACCATGTGTTCAACCCACCGTGTGTTCCACCCACTGTGTGTTGAACCCACCGTGTGTTCAAACCACCGTGTGTTGAACCCACCGTGTGCACAACCCACTGTGTGTTCAACCTATCGTGTGTTCAACCCACCGTATGTTCAACCCACCGTGTGTTCCACCCACCGTGTGTTCAACGCACCGTGTGTTCAACCCACCATGTGTTCAACCTATCGTGTGTTCAACCCACCGTGTGTTCAACCCACCATGTGTTCAACCCACCGTGTGCTCAACCTATCGTGTGTTCAACCCACCGTGTGTTCAACCCACCGTGTGTTCCACCAACCGTGTGTTCAACGCACCGTGTGTTGAACCCACCGTGTGTTGAATCCACAGTGTCTTCAACCCACCGTGTGTTCAATCCACCCTGTGTTCAACCCATCATGTGTTCAACCCACTGTGTGTTCCACCCACCGTGCAATCAACCCACCGTGTGTTCAACCCGCCATGTGTTCAACCCACCGTGTGTTCCACCCACCGTGTGTTCAATGCACCGTGTGTTGAACCCACTGTGTGATCAACCCACCGTGTGTTCCACTCACGGTGTGATCAACCCACCGTGTTTTCAACCCACCATGTGTTCAACCCACCGTGTGTTCCACCCACCGTGTGTTCAACACACCGTGTGTTCAACCCACCGTGTGCTCAACCTATCGTGTGTTCAACCCACCGTGTGTTCAATCCACCGTGTGTTCAACCCACCGTGTGTTCAACCCACCGTATGTTCAACTCACCATGTGTTCAACCCACCGTGTGTTCCACCCACCGTGTGTTGAACCCACCGTGTGTTGAACCCACCGTGTGTTGAGCCCACCATGTGTTGAACCCACCGTGTCTTCAACCCACCGTGTGTTCAACCTATCCTGTGTTCAACCCACCGTGTGTTCAACCCGCCGTGTGTTCAACGCACCGTGTGTTCAACCCACTGTGTGTTCAACCCACCGTTTGTTCAACCCACCGTGTGTTCAACCCACCGTGTGTTCAACCCACCGTGTCATCAACCCACCATGTGATCAACCCACCGTGTGATCAACCCACCGTGTGATCAACCCACCGTATGTTCAACCCACCATGTGTTCCACCCACCGTGTGTTCAACCCACCGTGTGATCAACCCACTGTGTGTTCAACCCACCGTGTGTTCCACCCACGGTGTGATCAACCCACCGTGTGTTCAACCCACCATGTGTTCAACCCACCGTGTGTTCCACCCATCGTGTGTTCAACACACCGTGTGTTCAACCCACCGTGTGCTCAACCTATCGTGTGTTCAACCCACCGTGTTTTCAACCCAAAGTGTGTTCCACCCACCGTGTGTTCAACCCACTGTATGTTCAACCCACCATATGTTCAACCCACCGTGTGTTCCACCCACCGTGTGTTGAACCCACCGTGTGTTGAACCCACCGTGTGTTCAACCTATCGTATGTTCAACCCACTGTGTGTTAAGCCCACCGTGTGTTCAACGCACTGTGTGTTCAACCCACCGTGTGTTCAACCCACCGTGTGTTCAACAAACCGTGTGTTCAACCCACCGTATGTTCAACCCACCGTGTGATCAACCCACCGTGTGATCAACCCACCGTGTGATCAACCCACCGTGTATCAACCCACCATATGTTCAACCCACCATGTGTTCAACCCACCGTGTGTTCCACCCACCGTGTGTTCAACCCACCGTGTGATCAACCCACCGTGTATTCAACCCACCGTGTGTTCCACCCACGGTGTGATCAACCCACCGTGTGTTTAACCCACCATGTGTTCAACCCACCGTGTGTTCCACCCACCGTGTGTTCAACGCACCGTGTGTTCAACCCACCGTGTGCTCAACCTATCGTGTGTTCAACCCACCGTGTGTTCAACCCACCGTGTGTTCCACCCACCGTGTGATCAACCCACCGTATGTTCAACCCACCATGTGTTCAACCCACCGTGTGTTCCACCCAGTGTGTGTTGAACCCACCGTGTGTTCAAACCACCGTGTGTTGAACCCACCGTGTGCACAACCCACTGTGTGTTCAACCTATCGTGTGTTCAACCCACCGTATGTTCAACCCACCGTGTGTTCCACCCACCGTGTGTTCAACGCACCGTGTGTTCAACCCACTATGTGTTCAACCTATCGTGTGTTCAACCCACTGTGTGTTCAACCCACCGTGTGTTCAACCCACCGTGTGCTCAACCTATCGTGTGTTCAACCCACTGTATTTTTAACCCACCATATGTTCAACCCACCGTGTGTTCCACCCACCGTGTGTTGAACCCACCGTGTGTTCAACCTATCGTATGTTCAACCCACTGTGTGTTAAACCCACCGTGTGTTCAACGCACTGTGTGTTCAACCCACCGTGTGTTCAACCCACCGTGTGTTCAACAAACCGTGTGTTCAACCCACCGTATGTTCAACCCACCGTGTGATCAACCCACCGTGTGATCAACCCACCGTGTGATCAACCCACCGTGTAATCAACCCACCATATGTTCAACCCACCATGTGTTCAACCCACCGTGTGTTCCACCCACCGTGTGTTCAACCCACCGTGTGATCAACCCACCGTGTATTCAACCCACCGTGTGTTCCACCCACGGTGTGATCAACCCACCGTGTGTTTAACCCACCATGTGTTCAACCCACCGTGTGTTCCACCCAGCGTGTGTTCAACGCACCGTGTGTTCAACCCACCGTGTGCTCAACCTATCGTGTGTTCAACCCACCGTGTGTTCAACCCACCGTGTGTTCCACCCACCGTGTGATCAACCCACCGTATGTTCAACCCACCATGTGTTCAACCCACCGTGTGTTCCACCCACTGTGTGTTGAACCCACCGTGTGTTCAAACCACCGTGTGTTGAACCCACCGTGTGCACAACCCACTGTGTGTTCAACCTATCGTGTGTTCAACCCACCGTATGTTCAACCCACCGTGTGTTCCACCCACCGTGTGTTCAACGCACCGTGTGTTCAACCCACCATGTGTTCAACCTATCGTGTGTTCAACCCACCGTGTGTTCAACCCACCATGTGTTCAACCCACCGTGTGCTCAACCTATCGTGTGTTCAACCCACCGTGTGTTCAACCCACCGTTTGTTCCACCCGCCGTGTGTTCAACCCACTGTATTTTTAACCCACCATATGTTCAACCCACCGTGTGTTCCACCCACCGTATGTTGAACCCACCGTGTGTTGAACCCACCGTGTGTTGAACCCACCGTGTTTTGAACCCACCGTGTGTTCAACCTATTGTGTGTTCATCCCACCGTGTGTTCAACCCACCGTGTGTTCAACGCACCGTGTGTTCAACCCACCGTGTGTTCAACCCACCGTGTGTTCAACAAACCGTGTGTTCAACCCACCGTGTGTTCAACCCACCGTGTGATCAACCCACCGTGTGATCAACCCACTGTGTGATCAACCCACCGTGTAATCAACCCACCGTATGTTCAACCCACCATGTGTTCAACCCACCGTGTGTTCCACCCACCGTGTGTTCAACCCACCGTGTGATCAACCCACCGTGTGTTCAACCCACTGTGTGTTCCACCCACCGTGTGATCAACCCACCGTGTGTTTAACCCACCATGTGTTCAACCCACCGTGTGTTCCACCCACCGTGTGTTCAATGCACCGTGTGTTCAACCCACCTTGTGTTCAACCCACCATGTGTTCAACGCACCATGTGTTCAACCCACCGTGTGTTCAACCCACCGTGTGTTCAACCCACCATGTGTTCCACCCACCGTGTGTTCAACCCACTGTATTTTTAACCCACCATATGTTCAACCCACCGTGTGTTCCACCCACCGTGTGTTGAACCCACCGTGTGTTGAACCCACCGTGTGTTGAACCCACCGTGTTTTGAACCCACCGTGTGTTCAACCTATTGTGTGTTCATCCCACCGTGTGTTCAACCCACCGTGTGTTCAACGCACCGTGTGTTCAACCCACCGTGTGTTCAACCCACCGTGTGTTCAACAAACCGTGTGTTCAACCCACCGTGTGTTCAACCCACCGTGTGATCAACCCACCGTGTGATCAACCCACTGTGTGATCAACCCACCGTGTAATCAACCCACCGTATGTTCAACCCACCATGTGTTCAACCCACCGTGTGTTCCACCCACCGTGTGTTCAACCCACCGTGTGATCAACCCACCGTGTGTTCAACCCACTGTGTGTTCCACCCACCGTGTGATCAACCCACCGTGTGTTTAACCCACCATGTGTTCAACCCACCGTGTGTTCCACCCACCGTGTGTTCAATGCACCGTGTGTTCAACCCACCTTGTGTTCAACCCACCATGTGTTCAACGCACCATGTGTTCAACCCACCGTGTGTTCAATGCACCATGTGTTCAACCCACCGTGTGTTCAACCCACCGTGTGTTCAAACCACCATGTGATCAGCCCACTGTATGTTCAACCCACCATGTGTTCAACCCACCGTGTGTTCCACCCACCGTGTGTTCAACGCACCGTGTGTTGAACCCACCATAATTTGAACCCACCGTGTGTTCAACCCACCGTGTGTTCAACCCACCATGTGTTCCACCCACCGTGTGTTCAACACACCGTGAGTTGAACCCACCGTGAGTTGAACCCACCGTGAGTTGAACCCACCATGTGTTCGACCCACCGTGTGTTCCACCCAACATGTTATCAACCCACCGTGTGTTCAACCCACTGTGTGTTCAACCCACCGTGTGTTCCACCCACCGTGTGTTCAACGCACCGTGTGTTCAACCCACTGTGTGTTCAACCCACCGTGTGTTCCACCCACCATTTGGTCAACCTGGCGTGTGTTCAACCCACCTTGTGTTCAACCCACCGTGTGTTCAACCCACCGTGTGTTCAACCCACCGTGTGTTAAACCCACCGTGTGTTCCACACACCGTGTGATCAACCCACCGTGTGTTCAACCCAAAGTGTGTTCAGCCCACCGTGTGTTCCACCCACCGTGTGTTCAACGCATCGTGTGTTGAACCCACCGTGACTTGAACCCACCGTGTGTTCAACCCACCGTGTGTTCAACCCACCGTATGTTCAACCCACCGTGTGTTCAACCTATCGGGTGTTCAACCCACTGTGTGTTCCACCTACTGTGTGATCAACCCACCGTGTGTTCAACCCACCATGTGTTCAACCCACCGTGTGTTCAACGCACCGTGTGTTGAAGCCACCGTATGTTTAACCCACCATGTGTTCAACCCACTGTGTGTTCAACCCACCGTTTGTTCAACCCACTGTGTGTTCAACCCACCTTGTGTTCAACCCACCGTGTGTTCAACCTACCATGTGTTCAACCCACCTTGTGTTCAACCCACCGTGTGTTCCACCCAACGTGTGTTCAACGCACCGTGTGTTGAACCCACCGTGTGTTCAACCCACCGTGTGTTCAACCCACCGGTGTGTTCAACCCACCATGTGTTCAACCCACCATGTGTTCAACCCACCGTATGTTCAACCCACCATGTGTTCAACCCACTGTGTGTTCAACCCACCGTTTGTTCAACCCACTGTGTGTTCAACCCACCTTGTGTTCAACCCGCCGTGTTTTCAACCTACCATGTGTTCAACCCACCTTGTGTTCAACCCACCGTGTGTTCCACCCAACGTGTGTTCAACGCACCGTGTGTTGAACCCACCGTGTGTTCAACCCACCGTGTGTTCAACCCACCGGTGTTCAACCCAGCGTGTGTTCAACCCACGGTGTGTTCAACCCACGGTGTGTTCAACCCACGGTGTGATCAACCCACCATGTGTTCAACCCACTTTGTGATCAACCCACCGTGTGTTCAACCCACCATGTGTTCAACCCACTTTGTGATCAACCCACCGTGTGTTCAACCCACCATGTGTTCAACCCACTTTGTGATCAACCCACCGTGTGTTCAACCCACCATGTGATCAACCCACCGTGTGATCAACCCACTGTGTGATCAACCCACCGTGTAATCAACCCACCGTATGTTCAACCCACCATGTGTTCAACCCACCGTGTGTTCCACCCACCGTGTGTTCAACCCACCGTGTGATCAACCCACCGTGTGTTCAGCCCACTGTGTGTTCCACCCACCGTGTGATCAACCCACCGTGTGTTTAACCCACCATGTGTTCAACCCACCGTGTGTTCCACCCACCGTGTGTTCAATGCACCGTGTGTTCAACCCACCTTGTGTTCAACCCACCATGTGTTCAACGCACCATGTGTTCAACCCACCGTGTGTTCAACCCACCGTGTGTTCAACCCACCATGTGTTCCACCCACCGTGTGTTCAACCCACTGTATTTTTAACCCACCATATGTTCAACCCACCGTGTGTTCCACCCACCGTGTGTTGAACCCACCGTGTGTTGAACCCACCGTGTGTTGAACCCACCGTGTTTTGAACCCACCGTGTGTTCAACCTATTGTGTGTTCATCCCACCGTGTGTTCAACCCACCGTGTGTTCAACGCACCGTGTGTTCAACCCACCGTGTGTTCAACCCACCGTGTGTTCAACAAACCGTGTGTTCAACCCACCGTGTGTTCAACCCACCGTGTGATCAACCCACCGTGTGATCAACCCACTGTGTGATCAACCCACCGTGTAATCAACCCACCGTATGTTCAACCCACCATGTGTTCAACCCACCGTGTGTTCCACCCACCGTGTGTTCAACCCACCGTGTGATCAACCCACCGTGTGTTCAACCCACTGTGTGTTCCACCCACCGTGTGATCAACCCACCGTGTGTTTAACCCACCATGTGTTCAACCCACCGTGTGTTCCACCCACCGTGTGTTCAATGCACCGTGTGTTCAACCCACCTTGTGTTCAACCCACCATGTGTTCAACGCACCATGTGTTCAACCCACCGTGTGTTCAATGCACCATGTGTTCAACCCACCGTGTGTTCAACCCACCGTGTGTTCAAACCACCATGTGATCAGCCCACTGTATGTTCAACCCACCATGTGTTCAACCCACCGTGTGTTCCACCCACCGTGTGTTCAACGCACCGTGTGTTGAACCCACCATAATTTGAACCCACCGTGTGTTCAACCCACCGTGTGTTCAACCCACCATGTGTTCCACCCACCGTGTGTTCAACACACCGTGAGTTGAACCCACCGTGAGTTGAACCCACCATGTGTTCGACCCACCGTGTGTTCCTACCAACATGTTATCAACCCACCGTGTGTTCAACCCACTGTGTGTTCAACCCACCGTGTGTTCCACCCACCGTGTGTTCAACGCACCGTGTGTTCAACCCACTGTGTGTTCAACCCACCGTGTGTTCCACCCACCATTTGGTCAACCTGGCGTGTGTTCAACCCACCTTGTGTTCAACCCACCGTGTGTTCAACCAACCGTGTGTTCAACCCACCGTGTGTTAAACCCACCGTGTGTTCCACACACCGTGTGATCAACCCACCGTGTGTTCAACCCAAAGTGTGTTCAGCCCACCGTGTGTTCCACCCACCGTCTGTTCAACGCATCGTGTGTTGAACCCACCGTGACTTGAACCCACCGTGTGTTCAACCCACCGTGTGTTCAACCCACCGTATGTTCAACCCACCGTGTGTTCAACCTATCGGGTGTTCAACCCACTGTGTGTTCCACCTACTGTGTGATCAACCCACCGTGTGTTCAACCCACCATGTGTTCAACCCACCGTGTGTTCAACGCACCGTGTGTTGAAGCCACCGTATGTTTAACCCACCATGTGTTCAACCCACTGTGTGTTCAACCCACCGTTTGTTCAACCCACTGTGTGTTCAACCCACCTTGTGTTCAACCCACCGTGTGTTCAACCTACCATGTGTTCAACCCACCTTGTGTTCAACCCACCGTGTGTTCCACCCAACGTGTGTTCAACGCACCGTGTGTTGAACCCACCGTGTGTTCAACCCACCGTGTGTTCAACCCACCGGTGTGTTCAACCCACCATGTGTTCAACCCACCATGTGTTCAACCCACCGTATGTTCAACCCACCATGTGTTCAACCCACTGTGTGTTCAACCCACCGTTTGTTCAACCCACTGTGTGTTCAACCCACCTTGTGTTCAACCCACCGTGTGTTCAACCTACCATGTGTTCAACCCACCTTGTGTTCAACCCACCGTGTGTTCCACCCAACGTGTGTTCAACGCACCGTGTGTTGAACCCACCGTGTGTTCAACCCACCGTGTGTTCAACCCACCGGTGTTCAACCCAGCGTGTGTTCAACCCACGGTGTGTTCAACCCACGGTGTGTTCAACCCACGGTGTGATCAACCCACCATGTGTTCAACCCACTTTGTGATCAACCCACCGTGTGTTCAACCCACCATGTGTTCAACCCACTTTGTGATCAACCCACCGTGTGTTCAACCCACCTTGTGTTCAACCCACCGTGTGATCAACCCACCGTGTGATCAACCCACCGTGTGATCAACCCACCGTGTGATCAACCCACCGTATGTTCAACCCACCATGTTTTCAACCCACCGTGTGTTCAACCCACCGTGTGATCAACCCACCGTGTGATCAACCCACCGTGTGTTCAACCCACCGTGTGTTCCACCCACGGTGTGATCATCCCACCGTGTGTTCAACCCACCGTGTGTTCAACCCACCGTGTGTTCCACCCACCTTGTGATCAACCCACCGTGCGTTCTCCTTGGCCCTACTTGCACTATAAGTGCGAAATGCCGGCCAGACTGGCCGATGCACCATTTTCTCTACACATGTGCGTTAGTTACCTTTCAACCCCTTACGTTCACTAGATGAATATATTTCCTACCTTCTATTTGAGTGAGACCACTAGATTCCGTGTACTATGCGAGATCTAAGCGCTTCCGTTCTCCCTGGCATTTGCACTCTAAGTTCCCATACTGACCGACCTGGCCAATGCACCACTTTCCATATACATATGCATTAGATTCCTTCCGAACCTTATTAGCTCACTAGATTTATATATTTCCCACCTTCTGATCGAGTGAGACCGCTAGATTCCCTTTACTTTTTGAGAAATGAGCGTTTCCGTTCTCCTTGGCCCTACTTGCACTATAAGTGCGAAATGCCGGCCAGACTGGCCGATGCATAATTTTCTCTACACATGTGCGTTAGTTACCTTTCAAACCCTTACATTCATTAGATGAATATATTTCCTACTTTCTATTTGAGTGAGACCACTTGATTCCGTGTACTATGCGAGATCTGAGCGCTTCCGTTCTCCCTGGCATTTGCATTTTAAGTTCCGATACTGACCGACCTGGCCAATGCACCATTTTCTCTATACATGTGCGTTGAAAACATTTCAAACCTTTTTAGCTGACTAGGTTTATATATTTCCCACCTTCTGATCGAGTGAGACCGTTAGATTCTCTCTACTTTTTGAGAAACGGGTGTTTCCGTTCTCCTTGGCCCCACCTGCACTATGAGTGCGAAATGCTGGCCAGACTGGCCGATGCACCATTTTCTCTACACATGTGCGTTAGTTACCTTTCAAACCGTTACGTTCACTAGATGAATATATTTCCTACCTTATATTTGAGTGAGACCACTAGATTCCGTGTATTATGCGAGATCTGAGCGGTTCCGTTCTCCCAGGCATTTGCACTCTAATTTCCCATACTGACCGACCTGGCCAATGCACCACTTTCCATATACATATGCATTAGATTCCTTTCAAACCTTATTAGCCCACTAGATTTATATATTTCCCACCTTCTGATCGAGTGAGACCGCTAGATTCCCTTGACTTTTTGAGAAATGAGCGTTTCCGTTCTCCTTGGCCCTACTTGCACTATAAGTGCGAAATGCCGGCCAGACTGGCCGATGCATAATTTTCTCTACATATGTGCTTTAGTTACCTTTCAAACCCTTACGTTCACTAGATGAATATATTTCATACCTTATATTTGAGTGAGACCACTAGATTCCGTGTATTATGCGAGATCTGAGCGGTTCCGTTCTCCCAGGCATTTGCACTCTAAGTTCCCATACTGACCGACCTGGCCAATGCACCACTTTCCATATACATATGCATTAGATTCCTTCCGAACCTTATTAGCTCATTAGATTTATATATTTCCCACCTTCTGATCGAGTGAGACCGCTAGATTCCCTTTACTTTTTGAGAAATGAGCGTTTCCGGTCTCCTTGGCCCTACTTGCACTATAAGTGCGAAATGCCGGCCAGACTGGCCGATGCATAATTTTCTCTACACATGTGCGTTAGTTACCTTTCAAACCCTTACATTCAGTAGATGAATATATTTCCTACTTTCTATTTGAGTGAGACCACTTGATTCCGTGTACTATGCGAGATCTGAGCGCTTTCGTTCTCCCTTGCATTTGCATTTTAACTTCCGATACTGACTGACCTGGCCAATGCACCATTTTCTCTATACATGTGCGTTGAATACATTTCAACCTTTTTGGCTGACTAGGTTTATATATTTCCCACCTTCTGATCGAGTGAGACCGTTAGATTCCCTCTACTTTTTTAGAAACGATTGTTTCCGTTCTCCTTGGCCCAACCTGCACTATAAGTGCGAAATGCCGGCCAGACTGGCCGATGCACCATTTTCTCTACACATGTGCGTTAGTTACCTTTCAAACCCTTACGTTCACTAGATGAATATATTTTCTACCTTCTATTTGAGTGACACCACTTGATTCCGTGTACTATGCGAGATCTGAGCGCTTCCGTTCTCCCTGGCATTTGCACTCTAATTTCCCATACTGACCGACCTGTCCAATGCACCACTTTCCATATACATATGCATTAGTTTCCTTCCGAACCTTATTTGCTCACTAGATTTATATATTTCCCACCTTCTGATCAAGTGAGACCGCTATATTCCCTTTACTTTTTGAGAAATGAGCGTTTCCGTTCTCCTTGGCCCTACTTGCACTATAAGTGCGAAATGCCGGCCAGACTGGCCGATGCACAATTTTCTCTACACATGTGCGTTAGTTACCTTTCAAACCCTTACGTTCACTAGATGAATATATTTCCTACTTTCTATTTGAGTGAGACCACTTGATTCCGTGTACTATGCGAGATCTGAGCGCTTCCGTTCTCCCTGGCATTTGCATTTTAAGTTCCGATACTGACCGACCTGGCCAATGCACCATTTTCTCTATACATGTACGTTGAATACATTTCAAACCTTTTTAGCTGACTAGATTTATATATTTCCCACCTTCTCATCAAGTGAGACTGCTAGATTCCCTCTACTTTTTGAGAAACGAGCGTTTCCGTTCTCCCTGGCCCCACCTGCACTATGAGTGCGAAATGCAGGCCAGACTGGCTGATGCACCATTTTCTCTACACATGTGCGTTAGTTACCTTTCAAACCCTTACGTTCACTAGATGAATATATTTCCTACTTTCTATTTGAGTGAGACCACTTGATTCCGTGTACTATGCGAGATTTGAGCGCTTCCGTTCTCCCTGGCATTTGCATTTTAAGTTCCAATACTGACCGACCTGGCCAATGCACCATTTTCTCTTTACATGTGTGTTGAATACATTTCAAACCTTTTTAGCTGACTAGATTTATATATTTCTCACCTTCTGATCGAGTGAGACCGATGCACCATTTTCCGTATACATATGCATTAGATTCCTTTCAAACCTTTTCAGCTGACTAGATTTATAAATTTCCCACCTTCTGATCGAGTGAGACCGCTAGATTCCCTCTAGTTTTTGAGAAACGAGCGTTTCCGTTCTCCCTGGCCCCAGTTGCACTATAAGTGCGAAATGCCGGCCAGACTGGCCGATGCACCATTTTCTCTACACATGTGCGTTAGTTACCTTTCAAACCCTTACGTTCACTCAATTAATATATTTCCTACTTTATATTTGAGTGAGACAACTAGATTCCGAGTACTATGCAAGATCTGAGCGGTTCCGTTCTCCCAGGCATTTGCACTCTAAGTTCTCATACTGACCGACCTGGCCAATGCACCATTTTTCATATACATATGGGGCCAGGATGAACAGAAACGCTCGTTTCTCAAAAAGTAGAGGGAATCTAGCGGTCTCGCTCGATCAGAAGGTGGGAAATATATATATCTAGTGAGCTAATAAGGTTCGAAAGGAATATAATGCATATGTATATGGAAAATGGTGCATTGGCCAGGTCGCTCAGTATGGGAACTTAGAGTGCAAATGCCTCGGAGAACGGAACCGCTCAGATCTCGCATAGTACACGGAATCTAGTGGTCTCGCTCAAAAATAAGGTAGAAAATATATTAATCGAGTGAACGTAAGGGTTTGAAAGGTAACTAACGCACATGTGTAGAGAAAATGGTGCATCGGCCAGTTTGGCCGGCATTTCGCACTTACAGTGCAAGTGGGGCCAAGGAGAATGGAAACGCTCGTTTCTCAAAAAGTAAAGGGAATCTAGCGATCTCACTCGATCAGAAGGTGGGAAATATATAAATCTAGTGAGCTAATAAGGTTCGAAAGGAATCTAATGCATATGTATATGGAAAATGGTGCATTGGCCAGGTCGGTCAGTATGGGAACTTAGAGTGCAAATGCCTGGGAGAACGGAACCGCTTAAATCTCGCATAGTACTCGGAATCTAGTGGTCTCGCTCAAATATAAGGTAGGAAATATATTAATCGAGTGAACGTAAGGGTTTGAAAGGTATCTAACGCACATGTGTAGAGAAAATGGTGCATCGGCCAGTCTGGCCGTCATTTCGCACTTTTAGTGCAAGTGGGGCCTGGGAGAACGGAAACGCTCGTTTCTCAAAAATTAGAGGGAATCTAGTAGTCTCACTCGATCAGAAGGTGGGAAATATATAAATCTAGTGAGCTAATAAGGTTCCAAAGGAATCCAATGCATATGTATATGGAAAATGGTGCATTGGCCAGGTCGGTCAGTATCGGAACTTAGAGTGCAAATGCCTGGGAGAACGGAACCGCTCAGATCTCGCATAGTACATGGAATCTAGTGGTCTCACTCAAATATAAGGTAGGAAATATATTAATCGAGTGAACGTAAAGGGTTTGAAAGGTAACTAACGCACATGTGTAGAGAAAATGGTGCATCGGCCAGTCTGGCCGGCATTTCGCACTTATAGTGCAAGTGGGGCT
The DNA here is from genome assembly GCA_948144175.1 of Closterium sp. NIES-65. Lineage (NCBI taxonomy): Eukaryota > Viridiplantae > Streptophyta > Zygnematophyceae > Desmidiales > Closteriaceae > Closterium > Closterium sp. NIES-65. The sequence continues at coordinate 574,317 of CANXME010001063.1, read as the reverse complement.
AGGCAGAACGGAAACGCTCGTTTCTAAAAAAGTAGAGGGAATCTAGCGGTCTCACTCAATCAGAAGGTGGAAAACATATAAATCTAGTGAGCTTATAAGGTTCGAAAGGAATCTAATGCATATGTATATGGAAAATGGTGCATTGGCCAGGTCGGTCAGTATGGGAACTTAGAGCGCAAATGCCTGGGAGAACGGAACCGCTCAGATCTCGCATCGTACACGGAATCTAGTGGTCTCACTCAAATATAAGGTAGGAAATATATTAGTCGAGTGAACGTAAGGGTTTGAAAGGTAAGGCAAATGTGTAGAGAAAATGGTGCATCGGCCAGTCTGGCCGGCATTTCGCACTTATAGTGCAAGTGGGGCCAGGGAGAACGGAAACGCTCATTTCTCAAAAAGTAAAGGGAATCTAGCGGTCTCAGTCGATCAGAAGGTGGGAAATATATAAATCTAGTGAGGTAATAAGGTTTGAAAGGAATCTAATGCATATGTATATGGAAAATGGTGCATTGGCCAGGTCGATCAGTATGGGAACTTAGAGTGCAAATGCCTGGGAGAACGGAACCGCTCAGATCTCGCATAGTACACGGAATCTAGTGGTCTCACTCAAATATCAGGTAGGAAATATATTAATTGAGTGAACATAAGGGTTTGAAAGGTAACTAACGCACATGTGGAGAGAAAATGGTGCATCGGCCAGTCTGGCCGGCATTTCGCACTTATAGGGCAAATGGGGCCAGGGAGAACGGAAACGCTCGTTTCTAAAAAGTAGAGGGAATCTAGCGGAGAGGTACCTCTGGGACCAGGCGCACTACGGAGTCTGGTGCTGGTACTTGTCCTCCTAGTCGGGAGCTCCCCTCTCGTGAGCGGATCCGTGAGTGGTACGAGCGTCGTTACACACTTTGGAGTGGCTCGCCTCGTCTCACGGACCCAGCTGCTGCTGGTGCTGAGGACCCGGGCATTGGAGCTACTGCTGCTGCTGAGGACCCGGGTGTTGGAGCTGCTGCTGGTGCTGCGGACCCGGGCGTTGGAGTTGCTGCTGGTGCTGCGGACCCGGGCATTGGAGCTGCTGCTGGTGCTGCGGACCCGGGTGTTGGAGCTTCTGCTGGTGCTGCGGACCCGGGCGTTGGAGCTGCTGCTGGTGCTGCGGACCCGGATGTTGGAGCTGCTGCTGGTGCTGCGGACCCGGGCGTTGGAGCTGCTGGTGGTGCTGCGGACCCGGGCGTTGGAGCTGCTGCTGGTGCTGCAGACCCGGGCGTTGGAGCTGCTGCTGGTGCTGAGGACCCGGGCGTTGGAGCTGCTCCTGGTGCTGCTGACCCAGACGTTGGAGCTGCGACTGGTGCTGTGGACCCTGGTGTTGGAGTCCCTGCTGGTGCTGCGGGCTCGGGCGTTGGTACTGCCGCTGGGGGTGCTAGTGCTGTCCCTGCTGTGTCTGGAGTCGCCGCGCGCCCTCAGCCATACTTCGTTCTGCTCCTTCAGCAGGTTCTTGGTCTCTCGCCTCCTCTTGGTCCTCCTCCTCCCTTAGTGTGTCCACTGCCTGTCCCGTCACAGCTACAGTGGCAGCCGGCCTCCCCACTACCTGCTCCTTCTCCTTACACTGGTCCTACTGGAGGTCTTACTGAGCGTCGTGAGTCTGCGTCTCGCCCTGCTAGCACTAGTGCTCGTAGTTCGCGTCCGCGTCCTCCTCCTGCCCCTGGCACGCACCGGATGTCTCTGCGTCCGTCTACTGCTCCTCTGCGTGCCCCTTTGCCTTCTCCTCCTACGTCCTCTCTTCCTACTCTTGCCGACCCTGCGTCGGACTCTCTTTGTGCTGCTAGTCCTACTGTCACGCGTCTCCTTGCTACTGCCGTCACTGACCCTTCCTTCGAGTCTTCTGCTGCGTCTACCCTAGTTGCTGAGCTCGTCGACTTTGCTGCTCGTTGTCGTCTAGACTACGCTGCTAGTCTTGTCGCTGAGTCTGAGTCTGTCTGTCCTCTCTCCGTCGGGGGTGCGTGTGCCTTTGGCACGGACGTCCTTGAGGACAGGCAGTAGGAGTTCCAGTGCTTGGCCACTGCTTCACCTCATCTCGTGTCCAAACTGCTTACCCCTGAGGGAGACCCGGATGCACTTCACATCCCGACTCCGCGCTCTTACGCGGAGGCGATAGAGGGTCCCTACTCCTCTCAGTGGCAGGCAGCTATGGATGTAGAGATGGCTTCCTGGAAGTCCAGAGGCACCTACGTTGACACTGTCCCCCCTCCTGGGGCGAACATTGTCAGTGGCATGTGGATCTTCAGGGTGAAGCGGCCGCCGGGTTCTCCGCCTGTCTTCAAGGCGCGTTACGTGGCTCGTGGCTTCAGTCAGCGGCAGGGAGATGACTACTTTCAGACCTTCTCCCCCACCCTGAAGATGACCACTCTTGGGGTTTGCTGCACGTTGCTGCTCACCGGGACTACGAGCTGCACTCTCTCGACTTCAGCACAGCTTTCTTGCAGGGCAGCCTGCACGAGGAGATCTGGCTGCGCCGCCCACCTGGCTTCACTGGGTCTTTCCCTCCTGGTACCCAGTGGAGTCTCCGGCATCCAGTCTACGGTCTCCGCCAGGCGCCACGTGAGTGGCACGGCACACTGAGGACTACGCTTGCGGCTCTTGGGTTTGCTCTTGGGTCGATGTTTCTGCGCACTGACACCTCTCTGCCGCCGTTCTACATCCTCGTGTACGTCGACGACTTGGACTTTGCAACAGCTGACACTACTGGACTCGCATACGTGAAGTCCGAGCTGCAGAAGAGACACACGTGCACTGACCTGGGTGAACTGCGCAGCTACCTTGGCTTGCAGATCACCCGGGACAGAGCACGCCGCACCATTACCCTGACTCAGTCACACATGGTGCAGCAGGTCCTTCAGCGCTTCGGTTTCACATACTCCTCGCCTCAGGCCACTCCTCTGTCTACTCGCCACTCGCTCTCAGCTCTTCCTTCGGATGAGTCCGTAGAGTCGAGTGGCCCGTACCCAGAGCTTGTTGGGTGCCTCATGTACCTGATGACCTGCACACGACCTGACCTTGCATACCCTCTTAGCATTCTTGCACGCTATGTTGCTCCTGGGAGACACCGACCAGAGCACATGGCTGCAGCGAAGAGGGTGTTGCGCTACTTGTGCAGTACGTCGGGCATGGGGCTAGTGCTTGGAGGGCGGAGTCCAGTGGTCCTCACTGGACACGCAGACACTTCTTGGGCTGACGACCAGGCTACGCAGCGGTCGTCACAGGGTTACACCTTCAGCCTTGTTTCCGGCTCTGTTTCGTGGCGGGCTACTCGTTCGTCTTCTGTTCTCGGCTCCAGTTGTGAGGCTGAGATCTACGCAGGGGCCATGGCTGCTCAGGAGCTTCGCTGGCTCACCTACCTGCTGACCGACCTTGGAGAGCCGCCTCGTTCTCCTCCAGTCCTGTACGTCGACAACAAGGCCATGCTGGCCTTGTGTCGAGAGCAGAGACTGGAGCACAGAACAAAGCACATTGCTCTCCGCTACTTCCTTGCTCGCGAGCTACAGCAGCATGGTCAGTTGCGACTTGCGTACGTGGCCTCTGAGGCCAACACTGCTGATGTCTTCACCAAGGCACTTCGGCCTTATGATCATCAGCGCTGCTGTACCCAGCTGGGTCTTGTGTCTGTCTTGCCTCACTTGCTCTCTTCTTGACCCTCTTTGTACTGTTACATATATATATATTACTGCTCTTGCTTGTTTAGTCTTATATATATATGTACTCCTGCATGTGAACTGGCCTTGTGGCCTTGAACTTGTGCTCGGATTGTGTGGTGACGTTGTGATCCACCCTGAGCTTCCTTTGCTTTGCATCGCTTTACTTAACTGGTCTTGTGACCCCTAGTTCTCCCCCAATTCGCCTGGTCAAACATTATATATGTTGTTGTAGTTGCTTAGGCTACAGTGGGTTAGCCTATAGGGGGTACACATTTCTAGGTTTCCATACTTGTACTCATTTTCACTGTAAGTTCTTTCAGTCTTGTTCAGCAGAAATATATAAATCTAGTGAGCTAATAAGGTTTGAAAGGAATCTAATGCATATGTTTATGGAAAATGGTGCATTGGCCAGGTCGGTCAGTATGGGAACTTAGAGTGCAAATGCCTGGGAGAACGGAACCGCTCAGATATCGCATAGTACACGGAATCTAGTGGTCTCACTCAAACATAAGGTAGGAAATATATTAATCGAGTGAACGTAAAGGGTTGAAAGAAAACTAACACACATGTGTATAGAAAATAGTGCATCAGCCAGTCTGGCCGGCATTTCGCACTTATAGTGCAAGTGGGGCCAGAAGAACGGAAACGCTCGTTTCTCAAAAAGTAGAGGGAATCTAGCGGTCTCACTCGATCAGAAGGTGGGAAATATATAAATCTAGTAAGCTAATAAGGTTTGAAAGGAATCTAATGCATATGTATATGGAAAATGGTGCATTGGCCAGGTCGGTCAGTATGGGAACTTAGAGTGCAAATGCCTGGGAGAATAGAACCACTCAGATCTCACATTGTACACGGAATCTAGTGGTCTCACTCAAATATAAGGTAGGAAATATATTAATCGAGTGAATGTAAGGGTTTGAAAGGTAACTAACGCACATGTGTAGAGAAAATGGTGCATCGGCCAGTCTGGCCGGCATTTCGCACTTATAATGCAAGTGGGGCCAGGGAGAACGGAAACGCTCGTTTCTCAAAAAGTAGAGGGAATCTAGCGGTCTCACTCGATCAGAAGGTGGGAAATATATAAATCTAGTGAGCTAATAAGGTTTGAAAGGAATCTAATGCATATGTATATTGAAAATGGTGCATTGGCCAGGTCGGTAAGTATGGGAACTTAGAGTGCAAACGCCTGGGAGAACGGAACCGCTTAGATCTCGCATAGTACACGGAATCTAGTGGTCTCAGTCAAATATAAGGTAGGAAATATATTAATCGAATGAACGTAAGGGTTTGAAAGGTAACTAACGCACATGTGTAGAGAAAATGGTTCATCGGCCAGTCTGGCCGGCATTTCGCACTTATAGTGCAAGTGGGGCCAGGGAGAACGGAAACGCTCGTTTCTCAAAAAGTAGAGGGAATCTAGCGGTCTCACTCAATCAGAAGGTGGGAAATATATAAATCTAGTGAGCTAATAAGGTTCGAAAGGAATCTAATGCATATGTATATGGAAAATGGTACATTGGCCAGGTCGGTCAGTATGGGAACTTAGAGCGCAAATGCCTGGGAGAACGGAACCGCTCAGATCTCGCATCGTACACGGAATCTAGTGGTCTCACTCAAATATAAGGTAGGAAATGTATTAATCGAGTGAACATAAGGGTTTGAAAGGTAACTAACACACATGTGTAGAGAAAATGGTTCATCGGCCAGTCTGGCCGGCATTTCGCACTTATAGTGCAAGTGGGGCTAGGGAGAACGGAAACGCTCATTTCTTAAAAAGTAGAGGGAATCTAGCGGTCTCACTCGATCAGAAGGTGGGAAAAATATAAATATAGTAAGCTAATAAGGTTCGAAAGGAAAATAATGCATATGTATATGGAAAATGGTGCATTGGCCAGGTCGGTCAGTATGGGAACTTAGAGTGCAAATGCCTGGGAGAACGGAACCGCTCAGATCTCGCATAGTACACGGAATCTAGTGGTCTCACTCAAATATAAGGTAGGAAATATGTTAATCAAGTGAACATAAGGGTTTGGAAGGTAACTAATCACATGTGTAGAGAAAATGGTGCATCGGCCAGTCTGGCCGGCATTTTGAACTTACAGTGCAAGTGGGGCCAAGGAGAACGGAAACGCTCGTTTCTCATGAAGTAGAGGGAATCTAGCGGTCTCACTCCATCAAAAGGTGGGAAATATATAGATCTAGCAAGCTAATAAGGTTTGAAAGGATACTAATGCATATGTATATGGAAAATGGTGCATTGGCCAGGTCGGTCAGTATGAGAACTTAGAGTGCAAATGCCTGGGAGAACGGAACCGCTCAGATCTCGCATAGTACACGGAATCTAGTGGTCTCACTCAAATATAAGGTAGGAAATATATAAATCGAGTGAACGTAAGGGTTTGAAAGGTAACTAACGCACATGTGTAGAGAAAATGGTGCATCGGCTAGTCTGGCCGGCATTTCGCACTTATAGTGCAAGTGGGGCCAGGCAGAACGGAAACGCTCGTTTCTCAAAAAGTAGAGGGAATCTAGCGGTCTCACTCAATCAGAAGGTGGGAAATCTAGTGAGCTAATAAGGTTCGAAAGGAATCTAATGCATATGTATATGGAAAATGGTGCATTGGCCAGGTCGGTCAGTATGGGAACTTAGAGTGCAAATGCCTGGGAGAACGGAACCACTCAGATCTCGCATAGTACATGGAATCTAGCGGTCTCACTCGATCAGAAGGTGGGAAAAATATAAATCTAGTGAGCTAATAAGGTTCGAAAGGAATCTAATGCATATGTATATGGAAAATGGTGCATTGGCCAGGTCGGTCAGTATGAGAACTTAGAGTGCAAATGCCTGGGAGAACGGAACCGCTCAGATCTCGCATAGTACACGGAATCTAGTGGTCTCACTCAAATATAAGGTAGGAAATATATTAATCGAGTGAACGTAAGGGTTTGAAAGGTAACTAACGCACATGTGTAGATAAAATGGTGCATCGGCCAGTCTGGCCGGCATTTCGCACTTATAGTGCAAGTGGGGCCAGGCAGAACGGAAACGCTCGTTTCTTAAAAAGTAGAGGGAATCTAGCGGTCTCACTCAATCAGAAGGTGGAAATATATAAATCTAGTGAGCTAATAAGGTTCGAAAGGAATCTAATGCATATGTATATGGAAAATGGTGCATTGGCCAGGTCGGTCAGTATGGGAACTTAGAGCGCAAATGCCTGGGAGAACGGAACCGCTCAGATCTCGCATCGTACACGGAATCTAGTGGTCTCACTCAAATATAAGGTAGGAAATGTATTAATCGAGTGAACGTAAGGGTTTGAAAGGTAACGCAAATGTGTAGAGAAAATGGTGCATCGGCCAGTCTGGCCGGCATTTCGCACTTATAGTGCAAGTGGGGCCAGGGAGAACGGAAACGCTCATTTCTCAAAAAGTAAAGGGAATCTAGCGGTCTCAGTCGATCAGAAGGTGGGAAATATATAAATCTAGTGAGCTAATAAGGTTCGAAAGGAATCTAATGCATATGTATATGGAAAATGGTGCATTGGCCAGGTCGGTCAGTATGGGAACTTAGAGTGCAAATGCCTGGGAGAACGGAACCACTCAGATCTCGCATAGTACATGGAATCTAGTGGTCTCACTCAAATATAAGGTAGGAATTATATTAATCGAGTTAACGTAAGGGTTTGAAAGGTAACTAACGCCCATGTGGAGAGAAAATGGTGCATCGGCCAGTCTGGCCGGCATTTCGCACTTATAGGGCAAGTGGGGCCAGGGAGAACGGAAACGCTCGTTTCTAAAAAAGTAGAGGGAATCTAGCGGAGAGGTACCTCTGGGACCAGGCGCACTATGGAGACTGGTGCTGGTACTTCTCCTCCTAGTCGGGAGCTCCCCTCTCGTGAGCGGATCCGTGAGTGGTACGAGCGCCGTTACACACTTCGGAGTGGCGCGCCTCGTCTCACGGACCCAGCTGCTGCTGGTGCTGCGGACCCGGGCATTGGGGCTACTGCTGCTGCTGAGGACCCGGGTGTTGGAGCTGCTGCTGGTGCTGCGGACCCGGGCGTTGGAGTTGCTGCTGGTGCTGCTGACCCGGGCGTTGGAGCTGCTGCTGGTGCTGCGGACCCGGGTGTTGGAGCTTCTGCTGGTGCTGCGGACCCGGGCGTTGGAGCTGCTGCTGGTGCTGCGGACCCGGATGTCGGAGCTGCTGCTGGTGCTGCGGACCCGGGCGTTGGAGCTGCTGGTGGTGCTGCGGACCCGGGCGTTGGAGCTGCTGCTGGTGCTGCAGACCCGGGCGTTGGAGCTGCTGCTGGTGCTGAGGACCCGGGCGTTGGAGCTGCTCCTGGTGCTGCTGACCCGGACGTTGGAGCTGCGACTGGTGCTGTGGACCCTGGTGTTGGAGTCCCTGCTGGTGCTGCGAGCTCGGGAGTTGGTACTGCCGCTGGGGGCGCTAGTGCTGTCCCTGCTGTGTCTGGAGTCGCCGCGCGCCCTCAGCCGTACTTCGTTCCGCTCCTTCAGCAGGTTCTTGGTCTCTCGCCTCCTCCTGGTCCTCCTCCTCCCTTAGTGTGTCCACTGCCTGTCCCGTCACAGCTACAGTGGCAGCCGGCCTCCCCACTACCTGCTCCTTCTCCTTACACTGGTCCTACTGGAGGTCTTACTGAGCGTCGTGAGTCTGCGTCTCGCCCTGCTAGCACTAGTGCTCGTAGTTCGCGTCCGCGTCCTCCTCCTGCCCCTGGCACGCACCGGATGTCTCTGCGTCCGTCTACTGCTCCTCTGCGTGCCCCTTTGCCTTCTCCTCCTACGTCCTCTCTTCCTACTCTTGCCAACCCTGCGTCGGACTCTCTTTGTGCTGCTAGTCCTACTGTCACGCGTCTCCTTGCTACTGCCGTCACTGACCCTTCCTTCGAGTCTTCTACTGCGTCTGCCCTAGTTGCTGAGCTCGTCGACTTTGCTGCTCGTTGTCGTCTAGACTACGCTGCTAGTCTTGTCGCTGAGTCTGAGTCTGTCTGTCCTCTGTCCGTCGAGGGTGCGTGTGCCCTTGGCACGGACGTCCTTGAGGACAGGCAGTAGGAGTTCCAGTGCTTGGCCACTGCTTCACCTCATCTCGTGTCCGTACTGCTTACCCCTGAGGGAGACCCGGATGCACTTCACATCCCGACTCCGCGCTCTTACGCGGAGGCGATAGAGGGTCCCTACTCCTCTCAGTGGCAGGCAGCTATGGATGTAGAGATGGCTTCCTGGAAGTCCACAGACACCTACGTTGACACTGTCCCCCCTCCTGGGGCGAACATTGTCAGTGGCATGTGGATCTTCAGGGTGAAGCGGCCGCCGGGTTCTCCGCCTGTCTTCAAGGCGCGTTACGTGGCTCGTGGCTTCAGTCAGCGGCAGGGAGTTGACTACTTTCAGACCTTCTCCCCCACCCTGAAGATGACCACTCTTCGGGTACTGCTGCACGTTGCTGCTCACCGGGACTACGAGCTGCACTCTCTCGACTTCAGCACAGCTTTCTTGCAGGGCAGCCTGCACGAGGAGATCTGGCTGCGCCGCCCACCTGGCTTCACTGGGTCTTTCCCTCCTGGTACCCAGTGGAGCCTCCGGCGTCCAGTCTACGGTCTCCGCCAGGCGCCACGTGAGTGGCACGACACACTGAGGACTACGCTTGCAGCTCTTGGGTTCGCTCCTTCTACTGCCAACCCGTCGATGTTTCTGCGCACTAACACCTCTCTGCCGCCGTTCTACATCCTCGTGTACGTCGACGACTTGGACTTTGCAACAGCTGACACTACAGGACTCGCATACGTGAAGTCCGAGCTGCAGAAGAGACACACGTGCACTGACCTGGGTGAACTGCGCAGCTACCTTGGCTTGCAGATCACCCGGGACAGAGCACGCCGCACCATTACCCTGACTCAGTCACACATGGTGCAGCAGGTCCTTCAGCGCTTCGGTTTCACATACTCCTCGCCTCAGGCCACTCCTCTGTCTACTCGCCACTCGCTCACAGCTCTACCTTCGGATGAGTCCGTAGAGTCGAGTGGCCCGTACCCAGAGCTTGTTGGGTGCCTCATGTACCTGATGACCTGCACACGACCTGACCTTGCATACCCTCTTAGCATTCTTGCACGCTATGTTGCTCCTGGGAGACACCGACCAGAGCACATGGCTGCAGCGAAGAGGGTGTTGCGCTACTTGTGCAGTACGTCGGGCATGGGGCTAGTGCTTGGAAGGCGGAGTCCAGTGGTCCTCACTGGACACGCAGACTCTTTTTGGGCTGACGACCAGGCTACGCAGCGGTCGTCACAGGGTTACACCTTCAGCCTTGGTTCTGGCTCTGTTTCGTGGCGGGCTACTCGCTCGTCTTCTGTTCTCGGCTCCAGTTGTGAGGCTGAGATCTACGCAAGGGCCATGGCTGCTCAGGAGCTTCGCTTGCTCAACTACCTGCTGACCGACCTTGGAGAGCCGCCTCGTTCTCCTACAGTCCTGTACGTCGACAACAAGGCCATGCTGGCCTTGTGTCGAGAGCAGAGACTGGAGCACAGAACAAAGCACATTGCTCTCCGCTACTTCCTTGCTCGCGAGCTACAGCAGCGTGGTCAGTTGCGACTTGCGTACGTGGCCTCTGAGGCCAACACTGCTGATGTCTTCACCAAGGCACTTCGGCCTTATGATCATCAGCGCTGCTGTACCCAGCTGGGTCTTGTGTCTGTCTTGCCTCACGTGCTCTCCTCTTGACCCTCTTTGTACTGTTACATATATATATTACTGCTCTTGCTTGTTTAGTCTTATATATATATGTACTCCTGCATGTGAACTGGCCTTGTGGCCTTGAACTTGTGCTCGGATTGTGTGGTGACGTTGTGATCCACCCTGAGCTTGCTTTGCTTTGCATCGCTTTACTTAACTGGTCTTGTGACCCCTAGTTCTCCCCCACTTCGCCTGGTCAAACATTATATATGTTGTTGTAGTTGCTTAGGCTACAGTGGGTTAGCCTATAGGGGGTACACATTTCTAGGTTTCCATACTTGTACTCATTTTCACTGTAAGTTCATTCATTCTTGTTCAGCAGAAATATATAAATCTAGTGAGCTAATACGGTTTGAAATGAATCTAATGCATATGTTTATGGAAAATGGTGCATTGGCCAGGTCGGTCAGTAAGGGAACTTAGAGTGCAATTGCCTGGGAGAACGGAACCGCTCAGATATCGCATAGTACACGGAATCTAGTGGTCTCACTCAAACATAAGGTAGGAATTATATTAATCGAGTGAACGTAAAGGGTTGAAAGAAAACTAACACACATGTGTAGAGAAAATATTGCATCGGCCAGTCTGGCCGGCATTTCGCACTTATAGTGCAAGTGGGGCCAGGGAGAACGGAAACGCTCGTTTCTCAAAAAGTAGAGGAAATCTAGCGGTCTCACTCGATCAGAAGGTGGGAAATATATAAATCTAGTAAGCTAATAAGGTTTGAAAGGAATCTAATGCATATGTATATGGAAAATGGTGCATTGGCCAGGTCGGTCAGTATGGGAACTTAGAGTGCAAATGCCTGGGAGAACGGAACCGCTCAGATCTCACATAGTACACGGAATCTTGTGGTCTCACTCAAATATAAGGTAGGAAATATATTAATCGAGTGAACGTAAGGGTTTGAAAGGTAACTAACACACATGTGTAGAGAAAATGGTGCATCGGCCAGTCTGGCCGGCATTTCGCACTTATAGTGCAAGTGGGGCCAGGGAGAGCGGAAACGCTCATTTCTCAAAAAGTAGAGGGAATCTAGCGGTCTCACTCGATCAGAAGGTGGGAAATATATAAATCTAGTAAGCTAATAAGGTTTGAAAGGAATCTAATGCATATGTATATGGAAAATGGTGCATTGGCCAGGTCGGTCAGTATGGGAACTTAGAGTGCAAATGCCCGGGAGAACGGAACCGCTCAGATCTCACATAGTACACGGCATCTAGTGGTCTCACTCAAATATAAGGTAGGAAATATATTAATCGAGTGAACGTAAGGGTTTGAAAGGTAACTAACACACATGTGTAGAGAAAATGGTGCATCGGCCAGTCTGGCCGGCATTTCGTACTTATAGTGCAAGTGGGGCCAGGGAGAACGGAAACGCTCATTTCTCAAAAAGCAGAGGGAATCTAGCGGTCTCACTCGATCAGAAGGTGGGAAATATATAAATCTAGTAATCTAATAAGGTTTGAAAGGAATCTAATGCATATGTATATGGAAAATGGTGCATTGGCCAGGTCGGTCAGTATGGGAACTTAGAGTGCAAATGCCTGGGAGAATAGAACCGCTCAGATCTCACATAGTACACGGAATCCAGTGGTCTCACTCAAATATAAGGTAGGAAATATATTAATCGAGTGAATGTAAGGGTTTGAAAGGTAACTAACGCACATGTGTAGAGAAAATGGTGCATCGGCCAGTCTGGCGGGCATTTCGCACTTATAATGCAAGTGGGGCCAGGGAGAACGGAAACGCTCGTTTCTCAAAAAGTAGAGGGAATCTAGCGGTCTCACTCGATCAGAAGGTGGGAAATATATAAATCTAGTGAGCTAATAAGGTTTGAAAGGAATCTAATGCATATGTATATTGAAAATGGTGCATTGGCCAGGTCGGTCAGTATGGGAACTTAGAGTGCAAACGCCTGGGAGAACGGAACCGCTTAGATCTCGCATAGTACACGGAATCTAGTGGTCTCACTCAAATAAAAGGTAGGAAATATATTAATCGAGAGAACGTAAGGGTTTGAAAGGTAACTAACGCACATGTGTAGAGAAAATGGTTCATCGGCCAGTCTGGCCGGCATTTCGCACTTATAGTGCAAGTGGGGCCAGGGAGAACGGAAACGCTCGTTTCTCAAAAAGTAGAGGGAATCTAGCGGTCTCACTTGATCAGAAGGTGGGAAAATATAAATCTAGTGAGCTAATAAGGTTCGAAAGGAAAATAATCCATATGTATATGGAAAATGGTGCATTGGCCAGGTCGGTCAGTATGGGATCTTAGAGTGCAAATGCCTGGGAGAACGGAACCGCTCAGATCTCGCATAGTACACGGAATATAGTGGTCTCACTCAAATATAAGGTAGGAAATACGTTAATCAAGTGAACGTAAGGGTTTGGAAGGTAACAAACGCACATGTGTAGAGAAAATGGTGCATCGGCCAGTCTGGCCGGCATTTCGAACTTATAGTGCAAGTGGGGCCAGGGAGAACGGAAACGCTCGTTTCTCAAGATGTAGAGGGAATCTAGTGGTCTCACTCAATCAAAAGGTGGGAAATATATAGATCTAGCAAGCTAATAAGGTTTGAAAGGAATCTAATGCATATGTATATAGAAAATGGTGCATTGGCCAGGTCGGTTAGTATGGGAACTTAGAGTGCAAATGCCTGGGAGAACCGAACCGCTCAGATCTCGCATAGTACACGGAATCTAGTGGTCTCACTCAAATATAAGGTAGGAAATATGTTAATCGAGTGAACGTAAGGGTTTGAAAGGTAACTAACGCACATGTGTAGAGAAAATGGTGCATCGGCTAGTCTGGCCGGCATTTCGAACTTATAGTGCAAGTGGGGCCAGGGAGAACGGAAACGCTCGTTTCTCAAGAAGTAGAGGGAACCTAGCGGTCTCACTCAATCAAAAGGTGGGAAATATATAGATCTAGCAAGCTAATGAGGTTTGAAAGGAATCTAATGCATATGTATATGGAAAATGGTGCATTGGCCAGGTCGGTCAGTATGGGAACTTAGAGTGCAAATGCCTGGGAGAACGGAACCGCTCAGATCTCGCATAGTACACCGAATCTAGTGGTCTCACTCAAATATAAGGTAGGAAATATATTAATCGAGTGAACGTAAGGGTTTGAAAGGTAACTAACGCACATGTGTAGAGAAAATGGTGCATCGGCCAGTCTGGCCGGCATTTCGCACTTATAGTGCAAGTGGGGCCAGGGAGAACGGAAACGCTCGTTTCTCAAAAAGTAGAGGGAATCTAGCGGTCTCACTCGATCAGAAGGTGGGAAATATATAAATCTAGTGAGCTAATAAGGTTTGAAAGAAATCTAATGCATATGTATATTGAAAATGGTGCATTGGCCAGGTCGGTCAGTATGGGAACTTAGAGTGCAAACGCCTGGGAGAACGGAACTGCTCACATCTCGCATAGTACACGGAATCTAGTGGTCTCACTCAAATATAAGGTAGGAAATCTAATGCATATCTAATGGAAAATGGTGCATTGGCCAGGTCGGTCAGTATGGGAACTAAGAGTGCAAATGCCTGGGAGAACGGAACCGCTCAGATCTCGCATAGTATACGGAATCTAGTGGTCTCACTCAAATATACGGTAGGAAATATATTAATCGAGTGAACGTAAGGGTTTGAAAGGTAACTAATGTCGAAATATTTTGTCATGTTTTATAATTGCTTGTAGTTGTAGTTAGTGTAGTTATGTAAACTTTTGTTGGTGGTGCACCTTATGTTGTTTCTATGCTATATGTACCCCTGAACCTATAGTTAAACACACTTTTTCACCAATTTCCCTCTCAACTCACTCGATTCTCACCCTAGGTGAAAACCCGCTCGATACTAAGTTAGGGCCTAGGCTACTAAGCCTAGGTCCCACGTTTCTACTCTCTATTACCTAGTGATTCTGACATGGTATCAGAGCTGTTTTCGTCCTGGCTTGTGGGCCCGCGTTACTCTTCCGCTGCTGAGATTTTCCGGTCGCGCGCCTAGGGCGCGTGACGATTTTAGTTTTACCTTGTCCCGCCCACGGGCGTGTGACTCCTATCCTGCCCGTCGCGCGCCCCGTGGCACGCGACGGTGCCCTTTATCTGCCCATCGTGCGCCCCGAGGCACACGATGCTGCCCTGCTCGTCGTGCGCCCCGAGGCACACGATCGGGCCCCCCTTTTATCCTACCCATCGTGCGCCCCGTGGCACTGGCCCGCGACGGGACTCTCCGCCCCTGCACTCCCTGCTGCCGCCCCTGACCCATCTGCACCGACGCCTCTTCGCCGCTCTGCGGCTTTTATCCTTCCCACCCCCCCCCCCCTTTCTCTTGTCTCCCTGCAGCCGTGGGGAGGAGGGTATGGGGGTGGAGGGTGTTGGAGCGTTGGGTCAACTCTCTCCCTTTCCCTCCTCCTTCTTTCAGTCCCACCGCTGCAGCTGCCGCTGGGGGAGGAAGGTGTGAGGATGTGGGTGAGGAGGGGGAGTGGTACCGGGGTGGCGGGTGTGAGGCAACAAGCAGCCGTCCCTCCACCTTTCCTCTCTCCCCCCTTTCTCTGCTGCTTCTGCAGCAGTGTGGGGGAGGGGAAGGAGGAGGGTGAGGAGATGGTAGGGGTACATGCTGTTGCTGTAACTACATACCTACCTACAAGCATTATGGGGGCGTGTCGAAATATTTTGTCATGTTTTATAATTGCTTGTAGTTGTAGTTAGTGTAGTTATGTAAACTTTTGTTGGTGGTGCACCTTATGTTGTTTCTATGCTATATGTACCCCTGAACCTATAGTAAAACGCACTTTTTCACCAATTTCCCTCTCAACTCACTCGATTCTCACCCTAGGTGAAAACCCGCTCGATACTAAGTTAGGGCCTAGGCTACTAAGCCTAGGCCCCACGTTTCTACTCTCTATTACCTAGTGATTCTGACAACTAACGCACATGTGTAGAGAAAATGGTGCATCGGCCAGTCTGGCCGGCATTTCACACTTATAGTGCAAGTGGGGCCAAGGAGAACGGAAACGCTCGTTTCTCAAAAAGTAGAAAGAATCTAGCGGTCTCACTCGATCAGAAGGTGGGAAATATATAAATCTAGTGAGCTAATAAGGTTTGAAAGGAATCTAATGCATATCTATATGGAAAATGGTGCATTGGCCAGATCGATCAGTTTGGAAACTTAGAGTGCAAACGCCTTGGAGAACGGAACCGCTCAGATCTCGCATAGTACACGGAATCTAGTGGTCTCACTCAAATATAAGGTAGGGAATATATTAATCGAGTTAACGTAAGGGTTTGAAAGGTAACTAACGCACATGTGTAGAGAAAATGGTGCATCGGCCAGTCTGGCCGGCATTTCGCACTTATAGTGCAAGTGGGGCCAGGGAGAACGGAAACGCTCGTTTCTCAAAAAGTAGAGGGAATCTAGCAGTCTCACTCGATCAAAAGGTGGGAAATATATAAGTCTAGTGAGCTAATAAGGTTTGAATGGAATCTAATGCATATGTATATGGAAAATGGTGCATTGGCCAGGTCGGTTAGTATGGGAACTTAGAGTGCAAATGCCTGGGAGAACGGAACCGCTCAGATCTCGCATAGTACACGGAATCTAGTGGTCTCACTCAAATATAAGGTAGAAAATATATTAATCGAGTGAACGTAAGGGTTTGAAAGGTAACTAACGCACATGTGTAGAGAAAATGGTGCATCGGCCAGGCTGGCCGGCATTTCGCACTTATAGTGCAAGTGGGGCCAGGGAGAACGGAACGCTCGTTTCTCAAACAGTAAAGGGAATCTAGCGGTCTCACTCAATCAGAAGGTGGGAAAAATATAAATATAGTGAGCTAACAAGGTTCGAAAGGAATCTAATGCATATGTATATGGAAAATTGTGCATTGGCCAGGTCGGTCAGTACGGGAACTTAGAGTGCAAATGCCTGGGAGAACAGAACCGCTCAGATCTCGCATAGTACACGGAATCTAGTGGTCTCACTCAAATATAAGGTAGGAAATATATTAATCGAGTGAACGTAAGGGTTTGAAAGGTAACTAACGCACATGTGTAGAGAAAATGGTGCATCGGCCAGTCTGGCCGGCATTTCGCACATATAGTGCAAGTGGGTCCAGGGAGAACGGAAACGCTCGTTTCTCAAAAAGTAGAGGGAATCTAGCGGTCTCACTCGATCAGAAGGTGGGAAATATATAAATCTAGTGAGCTAATAAGGTTCGAAAGGAATCTAATGCATATGTATATGGAAAATGGTGCATTGGCCAGTTCGATCAGTATGGGAAATTAGAGTGCAAATGCCTGGGAGAACGGAACCACTCGGATCTTGCATAGTACACGGAATCTAGTGGTCTCACTCAAATATAAGATAGGAAATATATTAATCGAGTTAACGTAAGGGTTTGAAAGGTAACTAATGCACATGTGTAGAGAAAATGGTGCATCGGCCAGTCTGGCCGGCATTTCGCACTTATAGTGCAAGTGGGGCCAAGGAGAACGGAAACGCTCGTTTCAAAAAAACGTAGAGGGAATCTAGCGGTCTCACTCGATCAGAAGGTGGGAAATATATAAATCTAGTGAGCTAATAAGGTTCGAAAGGAATCTAATGCATATGTATATGGGAAATGGTGCATTGGCCAGGTCGGTCAGTATGGGAACTTAGAGTGCAAATGCCTGGGAGAACGGAACCGCTCAGATCTCGCATAGTACACAGAATCTAGTGGTATCACTCAAATATAAGGTAGGAAATATATTACTCGAGTGTACGTAAGGGTTTGAAAGGTAACTAACGCACATGTGTAGAGAAAATGGTGCATCGGCCAGTCTGGCCGGCATTTCGCACTTATAGTGCAAGTGGGGCCAGGGAGAACGGAAACGCTCGTTTCTCAAAAAGTAGAGGGAATCTAGCGGTCTCACTCGATCAAAAGGTGAGAAATATATAAATCTAGTGAGCTAATAAGGTTTGAAAGGAATCTAATGCATATGTATATGGAAAATGGTGCATTTGCCAGGTCGGTCAGTACGCGAACTTAGAGTGCAAATGCCTGGGAGAACGGAACCGCTCAGATCTTATATAGTACACGGAATATAGTGGTCTCACTCAAATATAAGGTAGGAAATATATTAATCGAGTGAACGTAAGGGTTTGAAAGGTAACTAACGCACATGTGTAGAGAAAATGGTGCATCGGCCAGGCTGGCCGGCATTTCGCACTTATAGTGCAAGTGGGGCCAGGGAGAACGGAACGCTCGTTTCTCAAACAGTAAAGGGAATCTAGCGGTCTCACTCAATCAGAAGGTGGGAAAAATATAAATATAGTGAGCTAACAAGGTTCGAAAGGAATCTAATGCATATGTATATGGAAAATGGTGCATTGGCCAGGTCGGTCAGTACGGGAACTTAGAGTGCAAATGCCTGGGAGAACAGAACCGCTCAGATCTCGCATAGTACACGGAATCTAGTGGTCTCACTCAAATATAAGGTAGGAAATATATTAATCGAGTGAACGTAAGGGTTTGAAAGGTAACTAACGCATATGTGTAGAGAAAATGGTGCATCGGCCAGTCTGGCCGGCATTTCGCACATATAGTGCAAGTGGGTCCAGGGAGAACGGAAACGCTCGTTTCTCAAAAAGTAGAGGGAATCTAGCGGTCTCACTCGATCAGAAGGTGGGAAATATATAAATCTAGTGAGCTAATAAGGTTCGAAAGGAATCTAATGCATATGTATACGGAAAATGGTGCATTGGCCAGTTCGATCAGTATGGGAACTTAGAGTGCAAATGCCTGGGAGAACGGAACCACTCGGATCTTGCATAGTACACGGAATCTAGTGGTCTCACTCAAATATAAGATAGGAAATATATTAATCGAGTTAACGTAAGGGTTTGAAAGGTAACTAACGCACATGTGTAGAGAAAATGGTGCATCGGCCAGTCTGGCCGGCATTTCGCACTTATAGTGCAAGTGGGGCCAAGGAGAACGGAAACGTTCGTTTCTCAAAAACGTAGAGGGAATCTAGCGGTCTCACTCGATCAGAAGGTGGGAAATATATAAATCTAGTGAGCTAATAAGGTTCGAAAGGAATCTAATGCATATGTATATGGGAAATGGTGCATTGGCCAGGTTGGTCAGTATGGGAACTTAGAGTGCAAATGCCTGGGAGAACGGAACCGCTCAGATCTCGCATAGTACACAGAATCTAGTGGTATCACTCAAATATAAGGTAGGAAATATATTACTCGAGTGTACGTAAGGGTTTGAAAGGTAACTAACGCACATGTGTAGAGAAAATGGTGCATCGGCCAGTCTGGCCGGCATTTCGCACTTATAGTGCAAGTGGGGCCAGGGAGAACGGAAACGCTTGTTTCTCAAAAAGTAGAGGGAATCTAGCGGTCTCACTCGATCAAAAGGTGGGAAATATATAAACTAGTGAGCTAATAAGGTTTGAAAGGAATCTAATGCATATGTATATGGAAAATGGTGCATTTGCCAGGTCGGTCAGTACGCGAACTTAGAGTGCAAATGCCTGGGAGAACGGAACCGCTCAGATCTTACATAGTACACGGAATATAGTGGTCTCACTCAAATGTAAGGTAGAAAATATATTAATTGAGAGAACGTAGGGGTTTGAAAGGTAACTAACGCACATGTGTAGAGAAAATGGTGCATTGGCCAGTCTGGCCGGCATTTCGCACTTATAGTGCAAGTGGGGCCAGGGAGAACAGAAACGCTCGTTTCTCAAAAAGCAGAGGGAATCTAGCGGTCTCACTCGATCAGAAGGTGGGAAATATATAAATCTAGTGAGATAATAAGGTTCGAAAGGAATCTAATGCATATGTATATGGAAAATGGTGCATTGGCCAGGTCGGCCAGTATGGGAACTTAAAGTGCAAATGCCTGGGAGAACGGAACCGCTCAGATCTCGCATAGTACACGGAATCTAGTGGTCTCACTCAAATATAAGGTAGGAAATATATTAATCGAGTGAACGTAAGGGTTTGAAAGGTAACTAACGCTCATGTGTAGAGAAAATGGTGCATCGGCCAGTCTGGCCGGCATTTCGCACTTATAGTGCAAGTAGGGCCAAGGACAGCGGAAACGCTCATCTCTCAAAAAGTAGAGGGAATCAAACGGTCTCACTCGATCTGAAGGTGGGAAATATATAAATCTAGTGAGCTCATAAGGTTCGAAAGGAATCTAATGCATATGTATATAGACAATGGTGCATTGGCCAGGTCGGTCAGTATGGGAACTTAGAGTGCAAATGCCTAGGAGAACGGAACCGCTCAGATCTCACATAGTACACGGAATCTAGTGGTCTCACTCAAATATAAGGTAGGAAATATATTAATCGAGTGAATGTAAGGGTTTGAAAGGTAACTAACGCACATGTGTAGAGAAAATGGTCCATCGGCTAGTCTGGCCAGCATTTCGCACTTATAGTGCAAGTGGGGCCAGGGAGAACGGAAACGCTCGTTTCTCAAAAAGTAGAGGGAGTCTAGCGGTCTCACTCGATCAGAAGGTGGGAAATATATAAATCTAGTGAGCTAATAAGGTTTGAAAGGAATCTAATGCATATGTATATGGAAAATGGTGCATTTGCCAGGTCGGTCAGAATGGGAACTTAGAGTGCAAATGCCTGGGAGAACGGAACCGCTCAGATCTCGCATAGTACACGGAATCTAGTGGTCTCACTCAAATATAAGGTAGGAAATATATTGATCGAGTGAACGTAAGGGTTTGAAAGGTAACTAACGCACACGTGTAGAGAAAATGGTGCATCGGCCAGTCTGGCCGGCATTTCGCACTTATAGTGCAAGTGGGGCCAGGGAGAACGGAAACGCTCGTTTCTCAAAAATAAGAGGGAATCTAGCAGTCTCACTCAATCTGAAGGTGGGAAATATATAAATATAGTGAGCTAATAAGGTTCGAAAGGAATCTGATGCATATGTATATGGAAAATGGTGCATTGGCCAGGTCGGCCAGTATGGGAACTTAGAGTGCAAATGCCTGGGAGAACGGAACTGCTCAGATCTCGCATAGTACACGGAATCTAGTGGTCTCACTCAAATATAAGGTAGGAAATATATTAATCGAGTGAACGTAAGGGTTTGAAAGGTAACTAATGCACATGTGTAGAGAAAATGGTGCATCGGCCAGTCTGGCCGGCATTTCACACTTATAGTGCAAGTAGGGCCAAGGAGAACGGAAACGCTCATCTCTCAAAAAGTAGAGGGAATCTAATGGTCTGACTCGACCTGGAGGTGGGAAATATATAAATCTAGTAAGCTAATAAGGTTCGAAAGGAATCTAATGCATATGTATATGGACAATGGTGCATTGGCCAGGTCGGTCAGTATGGGAACTTAGAGTGCAAATGCCTAGGAGAACCGAACCGCTCAGATCTCGCATAGTACACGGAATCTAGTGGTCTCACTCAAATATAAGGTAGGAAATATATTAATCGAGTGAATGTAAGGGTTTGAAAGGTAACTAACGCACATGTGTAGAGAAAATGGTCCATCGGCCAGTCTGGCCGGCATTTCGCACTTATAGTGCAAGTGGGGCCAGGGAGAACGGAAACGCTCGTTTCTCAAAAAGTAGAGGGAATCTAGCGGTCTCACTCGATCAGAAGGTGGGAAATATATAAATCTAGTGAGCTAATAAGGTTCGAAAGGAATCTAATGCATATGTATATGGAAAATGGTGCATTGGCCAGGTCGGTCAGTATGGGAACTTAGAGTGCAAATGCATGGGAGAACGGAACCGCTCAGATCTCGCATAGTACACGGAATCTAGTGGTCTCACTCAAATATAAGGTAGGAAATATATTAATCGAGTGAATGTAAGGGTTTGAAAGGTAACTAACGCACATGTGTAGAGAAAATGGTGCATCGGCCAGTCTGGCCGGCATTTCGCACTTATAGTGCAAGTGGGGCCAGGGAGACGAAAACGCTCGTTTCTCAAAAAGTAGAGGGAGGCTAGCGGTCTCACTCGATCAGAAGGTGGGAAATATATAAATCTAGTGAGCTAATAAGGTTCGAAAGGAATCTAATGCATATGTATATGGAAAATGGTGCATTGGCCAGGTCGGCCAGTATGGGAACTTAGAGTGCAAATGCATGGGAGAGCGGAACCGCTCAGATCTCGCATAGTACACGGAATCTAGTGGTCTCACTCAAAGATAATGTAGGAAATATATTAATAGAGTGAACGTAAGGGTTTGAAAGGTAACTAACGCACATGTGTAGAGAAAATGGTGCATCGGCCAGTCTGGCCGGCATTTCGCACTTATAGTGCAAGTGGGGCCAGGTAGAACGAAACGCTCGTTTCTCAAACATTAGAGGGAATCTAGCAGTCTCACTTGATCAGAAGGTGGGAAATATATAAATCTAGTGAGCTAATAAGGTTTGAAAGGAATCTAATGCCTATGTATATGGAAAATGGTGCATTGGCCAGGTCGGTCGGTATAAGAACTTAGAGTCCAAATGCCTGGGAGAACGGAACCGCTTAGATCTCGCAGAGTACTCGAAATCTAGTGGTCTCACTCAAATATAAGGTAGAAAATATATTAATCGAGTGAATGTAAGGGTTTGAAAGTTAACTAACGCACATGTCTAGAGAAAATGGTGCATCGGCCAGTCTGGCCGGCATTTTGCACTCATAGTGCAAGTGGGGCTAGGGAGAACGGAAACACTCATTTCTCAAAAAGTAAAAGGAATCTAGCGGTCTCACTCGATCAGAAGGTGGGAAATATGTAAATCTAGTAAGCTAATAAGGTTCAAAAGGAATCTAATGCATATGTATATGGAAAATGGTGCATTGGCCAGGTCGGTGAGTATGGGAACTTAGAGTGCAAATGCCTGGGAGAACGGAACCGCTCAGATCTCGCATAGTACACGGAATCTAGTGGTCTCACTCTAATATAAGGTAGGAAATATATTAATCGAGTGAACGTAAGGGTTCGAAAGGTAACTAAAGCACATGTGTAGATAAAATGGTGCATCGGCCAGTCTGGCCGGCATTTCGCACTTATAGTGCAAGTGGGGCCAGGGAGAACGGAAACGCTCGTTTCTCAAAAACTAGAGGGAATCTAGCGGTCTCACTCGATCTGAAGGTGGGAAATATATAAATATAGTGAGCTTATAAGGTTCAAAAGGAATCTAATGCATATGTATATGGAAAATGGTGCATTGGCCAGGTCGGTCAGTATGGGAACTTAGAGTGCAAATGCTTGGGAGAACGGAACTGCTCAGATCTTGCATAGTACACCGAATCTAGTGGTCTCACTCAAATATAAGGTAGGAAATATATTAATCGAGTGAACGTAAGGGTTTGAAAGGTAACTAACGCACATGTGTAGATACAATGGTGCATCGGCCAGTCTGGCCGGCATTTCGCACTTATAGTGCAAGTGGGGCCAAGGAGAACGGAAACGCTCGTTTCTCAAAAAGTAGAGGGAATCTAGCGGTCTCACTCGATCAGAAGGTGGAAAATATATGAATCTAGTGAGCATATAAGGTTCGAAAGGAATCTAATGCATATGTATATGGAAAATGGTGCATTGGCCAGGTCGGTCAGTATGGGAACTTAGAGTGCAAATGCCTGGGAGAACGGAACCGCTCAGATCTCGCATAGTACCCGGAATCTAGTGGTCTCACTCAAATATAAGGTAGGAAATATATTAATCGAGTGAACGTAAGGGTTTGAAAGGTAACTAAAGCACATGTGTAGAGAAAATGGTGCATCGGCCAGTCTGGCCGGCATTTCGCACTTATAGTGCAAGTGGGGCCAGGGAGAACGGAAACGCTCGTTTCTCAAAAAGTAGAGGGAATCTAGTGGTATCACTCAATCAGAAGGTGGGAAATATATAAATCTAGTGAGTTAATAAGGTTTGAAAGGAATCTAATGCATATGTATATGGAAAATGGTGCATTTGCCAGGTCGGTCAGTATGGGAACTTAGAGTGCAAATGCCTGGGAGAACGGAACCGCTCAGATCTCGCATAGTACACGGTATCTAGTGGTCTCAGTCAAATATAAGGTAGGAAATATATTAATCAAGTGAATGTAAGGATTTGAAAGGTAACTAACGCACATGTGTAAAGAAAATCGTGCATCGGCTAGTCTGGCCGGCATTTTGCACTTATAGTGCAAGTGGGGCCAGGGAGAACGGAAACGCTCATTTCTCAAAAAGGAAAGGGAATCTAGCGGTCTCACTCGATCAGAAGGTGGGAAATACATAAATCTAGTGAGCTTATAAGGTTCGAAAGGAATCTAATGCATATGTATATGGAAAATGGTGTATTGGCCAGGTCAGTCAATATGGGAACTTAGAGTGCAAATGCCTGGGAGAACAGAACCGCTCAGATCTCGCATAGTACACACAATGTAGAGGTATCACTCAAATATAAGGTAGGAAATATATTAATCGAGTGAATGTAAGGGTTTGAAAGGTAACTAACGCACATGTGTAGAGAAAATCGTGCATCGGCTAGTCTGGCCGGCATTTCGCACTTATAGTGCAAGTGGGGCCAGGGAGAACGGAAACGCTCATTTCTCAAAAAGTAAAGGGAATCTAGCGGTCTCACTCGATCAGAAGGTGGGAAATATATAAATCTAGTGAGCTAATAAGGTTCGAAAGGAGTCTAATGCATATGTATATGGAAAATGGTGCATTGGCCAGGTCGGTCAATATGGGAACTTAGAGTGCAAATGCCTGGGAGAACGGAACCGCTCAGATCTCGCATAGTACACGGAATCTAGTGGTCTCACTCAAATATAAGGTAGGAAGTATATTAATCCAGTGAATGTAAGGGTTTGAAAGGTAACTAACGCATATGTGTATAGAAAATGGTGCATCGGCCAGTCTGGCCGTCATTTCGCACTTATAGTGCAAGTGGGGCCAAGGAGAACAAAAACGCTCGTTTCTCAAGAAGTAGAGGGAATCTAGCGGTCTCACTCGATCAGAAGGTGGGAAATATATAAATCTAGTGAGCTAATAAGGTTCGAAAGGAATCTAATGCATATGTATATGGAAAATGGTGCATTGGCCAGATCGGTCAGTATGGGAACTTAGAGTGCAAATGCCTGGGAGAATGGAACCGCTCAAATCTCGCATAGTACACGGAATCTAGTGGTCTCACTCAAATATAAGGTAGGAAATTTATTAATCGAGTGAATGTAAGGGTTTGAAAGGTAACTAACGCACATGTGTAGAGAAAATGGTGCATCGGCCAGTATGGCCGGCATTTCGTGTCAGAGGTCCACTGGTGATCCCCGATTGATCCTAGGGAAGGGTTACAGGCACGGTTGCCTGGGGGGTTATGGGCGCACTGATCCGCTACTGAAACAAGCCCTTTTAGCGCAAAGGTCTAGTGGTTGGGATTCTGAGATGGTATCAGAGCGAAGGTCTCGGGTTCGAATCCCGGTGTATGCACTTCAGGCATACCAGTGCGGGGGGGTGTCAGAGGTCCACTGGTGATCCCCGATTGATCCAAGGGAAGTGTTACAGGCACAGTTGCATGGGGGGTTATGGACGCACTGACCCGCTAGTGAAACAAGCCCTTTTATCCCAATGGTCTAATGGTTGGGATTCTGAGATTTCGCACTTATAGTGCAAGTGGGGCCAGGGAGAACGGAAACGCTCGTTTCTCAAAAATTAGAGGGAATCTAGCAGTCTCACTCGATCAGATGGTGGGAAATATGTAAATATAGTGAGCTTATAAGGTTCGAAAGGAATCTAATGCATATGTATGTCGAAAATGGTGCATTGGCCAGGTCGGTCAGTATGGGAACTTAGAGTGCAAATGCCTGGGAGAACGGAACCGCTCAGATCTCGCATAGTACACCGAATCTAGTGGTCTCACTCAAATATAAGGTAGGAAATATATTTTTATCGAGTGAACTTAAGGGTTTGAAAGATAACTAACGCACATGTGTAGATAAAATGGTGCATCGGCCAGTCTGGCCAGCATTTCGCACTTATAGTGCAAGTGTGGCCAAGGAGAACGGAAACGCTCGTTTCTCAAAAAGTAGAGGGAATCTAGCGGTCTCACTCGATCAGAAGGTGGGAAATATATAAATCTAGTGAGCTAATAAGGTTCGAAAGGAATCTAATGCATATGTATATGGAAAATGGTGCATTGGCCAGGTCGGTCAGTATGGGAACTTAGAGTGCAAATGCCTGGGAGAACGGAACTGCTCAGATCTCGCATAGTACCTGGAATCTAGTGGTCTCACTCAAATATAAGGTAGAAAATATATTAATCGAGTGAACGTAAGGGTTTGAAAGGTAACTAACGCACATGTGTAGAGAAAATGGTGCATCGGCCAGTCTGGCCGGCATTTCGCACTTATAGTGCAAGTGGGGCCAGGGAGAACGGAAACGCTCGTTTCTCAAAAAGTAGAGGGAATCTAGCGGTCTCACTCGATCAGAAGGTGGGAAATATATAAATCTAGTGAGCTAATAAGGTTTGAAAGGAATCTAATGCATATGTATATGGAAAATGGTGCATTTGCCAGGTCGGTCAGAATGGGAACTTAGAGTGCAAATGCCTGGGAGAACGGAACCGCTCAGATCTCGCATAGTACACGGTATCTAGTGGTCTCACTCAAATATAAGGTAGGAAATATATTAATCAAGTGAATGTAAGGATTTGAAAGGTAACTAACGCACATGTGTAGTGATGCATCAGCCAGTCTGGCCGACATTTCGCACTTATAGTGCAAGTGGGGCCAGGGAGAACGGAAACGCTCATTTCTCAAAAGGTAAAGGGAATCTAGCAGTCTCACTCGATCAGAAGGTGGGAAACATATAAATCTAGTGAGCTAATAATGTTCGAAAGGAATCTAATGCATATGTATATGGAAAATGGTGCATTGGCCAGGTCGGTCAATATGGGAACTTAGAGTGCAAATGCCTGGGAGAACGGAACCGCTCAGATCTCGCATAGTACACGGAATGTAGAGGTCTCACTCAAATATAAGGTAGGAAATATATAAATCGAGTGAATGTAAGGGTTTGAAAGGTAACTAACGCACATGTGTAGTGGTGCATCAGCCAGTCTGGCCGACATTTCGCACTTATAGTGCAAGTGGGGCCAGGGAGAACGGAAACGCTCATTTCTCAAAAAGTAAAGGGAATCTAGCGGTCTCACTCGATCAGAAGGTGGGAAATATATAAATCTAGTGACCTAATAAGGTTCGAAAGGAATCTAATGCATATGTATATGGAAAATGGTGCATTGGCCAGGTCGGTCAATATGGGAACTTAGAGTGCAAATGCCTGGGAGAACGGAACCGCTCAGATCTCGCATAGTACACGGAATCTAGTGGTCTCACTCAAATATAAGGTAGGAAATATATTAATCCAGTGAATGTAAGGGTTTGAAAGGTAACTAACGCACATGTGTAGAGAAAATGGTGCATCGGCCAGTCGGGCCGGCATTTCGCACTTATAGTGCAAGTGGGGCCAGGGAGAACGGAAACGCTTGTTTCTCAAAAAGTAGAGGGAATCTAGCGGTCTCACTCGATCAGAAGGTGGGAAATATATAGATCTAGTGAGCTAATAAGGTTTGAAAGGAATCTAATGCATATGTATATGGAAAATGGTGCATTGGCCAGGTCGGTCAGCATGGGAACTTAGAGTGCAAATGCCTGGGAGAACGGAACCGCTCAGATCTCGCATAGTACACGGAATCTAGTGGTCTCACTCAAATATAAGGTACGAAATATATTAATCGAGTGAATGTAAGGGTTTGAAAGGTAACTAACGCACATGTGTAGAGAAAATGGTGCATCGGCCAGTCTGGCCGGCATTTCGCACTTATAGTGCAAGTGGGGCCAGGGAGAACGGAAACGCTTGTTTCTCAAAAAGTAGAGGGAATCTAGCAGTCTCACTCAATCAGAAGGTGGGAAATATATAAATCTAGTGAGCTAGTAAGGTTCGAAAGGAAGCTCATGCATATGTATATGGAAAATGGTGCATTGGCCAGGTCGGTCAGTATGGGAACTTAGAGTGCAAATGCCTGGGAGAACGGAACCGCTCAGATCTCGCATAGTACACGGAATCTAGTGGTCTCACTCAAATATAAGGTAGGAAATATATTAATCGAGTGAACGTAAGGGTTTGAAAGGTAACTAACGCACATGTGTAAAGAAAATAGTGCATCGGCCAGTCTGGCCGACATTTCGCACTTATAGTGCAAGTGGGGCCAGGGAGAACGGAAAAGCTCGTTTCTCAAAAAGTAGAGGGAATCTAGCGGTCTCACTCGATCAGAAGGTGGGAAATATATAAATCTAGTGAGCTAATAAGGTTCGAAAGGAATCTAATGCATATGTATATGGAAAATGGTGCATTGGCCAGGTTGGTCAGTATGGGAACTTCGAGTGCAAATGCCTGGGAGAACGGAACCGCTCAGATCTCGCATAGTACACGGAATCTAGTGGTCTCACTCAAATATATGGTAGGAAATATATTAATCGAGTGAACGTAAGGGTTTGAAAGGTAACTAACGCACATGTGTAGAGAAAATGGTGCATCGGCCAGTCTGGCCGGCATTTCGCACTTATAGTGCAAGTGGGGCCAGGGAGAACGGAAACGCTCTTTTCTCAAAACGTAGAGGGAATCTAGCTGTCTCACTCGATCGGAAGGTGGGAAATATATAAATCTAGTGAGCTAATAAGGTTCGAAAGGAATCTAATGCATATGTATATGGAAAATGGTGCATTGGCCAGGTCGGTCAGTATGGGAACTTAGAGTGCAAATGCCTGGGAGAACGGAACCGCTCAGATCTCGCATAGTACACGGAATCTAGTGGTCTCACTCAAATATAAGGTAGGAAATATATAAATTGAAAGAACGTAAGGGTTTGAAAAGTAACTAACGCACATGTGTAGAGAAAATGGTGCATCGGCCAGTCTGGCCAGCATTTCGCACTTATAGTGCAAGTGGGGCCAGGGAGAACGGAAACGCTCGTTTCTCAAAAAGTAGAGGGAATCTAGCGGTCTCACTCGATCAGAAGGTGGGAAATATGTAAATCTAGTGAGCTAATTGAGAAAAATTGAACAAGAATGATTTGACTATGAACGAAGTGAGTACAAATAGGAAACCCTAATTGGGTTGTACCCCCTATGGGATACCCCACTATAGCCTACACAAATAAGTAAGCTATAATGTTTTGACACACCTCTATAGGCAAAGTGGGGGAGAACAAAGGGTCACAAGACCAGTCAAGCAAAGCAAGGCAAAGCTCAGGGTGGATCACAAAGTCACCATACATTCCGAGCACAAGTTCAAGGGCCAGAAGGGTATGCAAGGTCAGGTCGTGTGCAGGTCATCAGGTACATGAGGCAGCCAACAAGCTCTGGATACGGGCCACTCGACTCTACGGACTCATTCGAAGGCAGAGCTGAGAGCGAGTGGCGAGTAGGCAGAGGAGTGGCCTGAGGCGAGGAGTACGTGAAACCGAAGCGCTGAAGGACCTACTGCACCATGTGTGACTGAGTCAGGGTAATGGTGCGGCGTGCTCTGTCCCGGGTGATCTGCAAGCCAAGGTAGCTGCGCAGTTCACCCAGGTCAGTGCACGTGTGTCTCTTCTGCAGCTCGGACTTCACGTAGGCGAGTCCAGCAGTGTCAGCTGTGGCAAAGACCAAGTCGTCAACGTACACGAGGATGTAGAACGGCGGCAGAGAGGTGTCGGTGCGCAGAAACAGCGACGGGTCTGCAGTGGAAGGAGCAAACCCAAGTGCCGCCAGCGTAGTCCTCAGTGTGTCGTGCCACTCACGCGGCGCCTGGCGGAGACCGTAGACTGGACGCCGGAGACTCCACTGGGTACCAGGAGGGAAACACCCAGTGAAGCCAGGTGGGCGGCGCAGCCAGATCTCCTCGTGCAGGCTGCCCTGCAAGAAAGCAGTGCTGAAGTCGAGAGAGTGTAGCTCGTAGTCACAGTGAGCAGCAACGTGCAGCAGTACCCGATGAGTGGTCATCTTCAGGGTGGGGGAGAAGGTCTGAAAGTAGTCAACTCCCTGCCGCTGACTGAAGCCACGGGCCACGTAACGCGCCTTGAAGACAGGCGGAGAACCCGGCGGCCGCTTCACCCTGAAGATCCACATGCCACTGACGATGTTCGCCCCAGGAGGGGGGACAGCGTCAACGTAGGTGCCTGTGGACTTCCAGGAAGCCATCTCTGCATCCATAGCTGCCTGCCACTGAGAGGAGTAGGGACCCTCTATCGCCTCCGCGTAAGAGCGCGGAGTCGGGATGTCAAGTGCATCCGGGTCTCCCTCAGGGGTAAGCAGTACGGACACGAGATGAGGTGAAGCAGCGGCCAGACACTGGAACTCCTCTTGCCTGTCCTCAAAGACGTGCGTGCCAAGGGCACACTCACCCCCGACGGACGGAGGACAGGCAGACTCAGACTCAGCGACAAGACTAGCAGTGTAGTCTAGACGACAGCGAGCAGCAAAGTCGACGAGCTCAGTGACAAGGGCAGACGCAGCAGTAGACTCGAATGAAGGGTCAGTGACCGCAGTAGCAAGGAGACGCGTGACAGTAGGACTGGCAGCACGAAGAGAGTCCGACTCCAGGTCGGCTAGAGCAGGAAGAGAGGAAGCAGGAGGTGAAGGCAAAGGGGCACGCAGAGGAGCAGTAGACGGACGCAGAGACATCCGGTGCGTGCCAGGGACAGGAGGAGGACGCTGACGTGAACCGCGACCACTAGTGCGTGCAGCACGAACAGGCGACGCAGGACGAGACGCAGGCTCACGACGCTCAGTAAGACCTCCAGTCGGACCAGCGTAGGGAGAAGGAGCAGGCAAAGGGGAGGCAGGCTGAAGCTGTGGCTGTGACTGGACAGGCTGTGGACCCTCTAAGGGAGGAGGAGGAGGACCAGCAGAAGGTGGAAGACCAAGAACCTGCTGCAGGAGAGGAACAAAGTACGGTCGGGGTCGCGTGGCGACGCCAGAAACAGCAGGGACAGTACCAGTACCTCTAGCAGGAAGACCAGCTCCAGCAGCACCTCCAGCAGCACCAGAACCTCCAGCAGCACTAGAAGCACCGCCAGTCGGACCGCCACTGGTAGTCTCAGCGCCAACACCCTCAGCAGCACCAGCTCCAGTCGAACCCGCAGGCCCAGCAGCTCCAGTACTCCCTGCACGAGCACCTCCGGGACCCGCGCCAGCAGCACCCTCAGCAGCCAAAGAACCTCCAGCACAAGAAGCACGCCTCCAACACCGGGCAAACCACTCACGCAGCTGCTGTGGGGAGAGTGGCTCTCGGCGAGACGAAGTACCCGGAGAACCTCCAGGCGAAGAACCTCCAGGCTCAGCACCCCCAGGCAAAGCACCTCCAAGCGTAGCACCTCCAGTCTTAGCACCCCCAGGCTCAACAACCCCCGGCTCAGCACCCACAGGCCCCGCACCCCCAGGCTCAGCACCCCCAGGCTCAGCACCCCCACGCTCCGCACCCCCAGGCCCAGCACCCCCAGGCACAGCACGCCCAGTCAAATCACCCCTAGGCTCACCACCCACAGCAGCACCAGAGTCACCAGTGACCTCGACAGGCTCGACCGCGTCTACCTGAGACACACCTGAAGGGGCAGGACCATGAGAGGGAAGGGGGTCTACCGGGGGGGGATCTGGTACCAAGAAGAGCGGGGGCGGGGGGAGAGACGGAGTGCGGTAGGGGAAGAGGCGGTAGTAGGGTACCGACTCGTCGAACGTGATGTCCTGGGAGGACAGAACACGGTGAGAGGTGGGGTGGTAGAACTGCCACCCAGGGGCGTCGGGGGGGAACCCCAGGAAGACGCACGGAGCAGCGCGAGGGGACAGCTTGTCCGCAGACAAGTCGCGGACAAACGCACGAGATCCCCAGACCCGGAACGCCGACGCATCGCCAACCTTCCCCGTCCACAGCAGGGCTGGGGAGGTCTCCGGCCTGCAGACTCTGGGGTGGAGGTTGATCTGATGCGCCGCGTACCTGACCGCAAACGGCCACAGAAAATTGGGGGCAGCCGCATGCATCATAGACGTACGAGCGACGTCCATGACCATGCCGATGCGGCGCTCTGCAATCCCATTTTGTTGCGGTGAGTCCGGAAGCGTGAAGGTCTGACGGATGCCTCGCGCACGACAGTAGGCACGCAGAAGGCCAGAGGAGAACTCTCCGCCTCTGTCCGAGTGCAGACGCAACACAGGAAAGTCCGAGCCAAAGCTCTGCCTGAGCTGGAGACGAGCTGCGTGGATCCAGTCGATCAGCACCTCGGTGACATCACCCTTGCTGCGCAAGGGGAAGACAGTGGTGTAACGCGAGTAGTCGTCAACCACCAACAGGAAGTAGCGCTCGTGACCAAGTCCACGGACGCGGGTAGGGCCCCACACGTCCATGTGAAGCGTCTGCAACGGAGCCTCTGTCGGAGGAAACTGGGAGGAGTGAGGGGCAGCACGCTGGCACCCCTCGACACAGGGGACACAGGCAGGGCCAGG
Organism: Closterium sp. NIES-65; assembly: GCA_948144175.1. Taxonomy (NCBI): domain Eukaryota; kingdom Viridiplantae; phylum Streptophyta; class Zygnematophyceae; order Desmidiales; family Closteriaceae; genus Closterium; species Closterium sp. NIES-65. The sequence goes on along the minus strand of CANXME010001063.1, from coordinate 542,415 downwards.
GCCCTGAGGAAGGGGAGGGAGGGACCGGGGGAGACCAGACACAAGAAGATGGGAGGCCATACCTCGAAGCCAAAGCAGAGAGGGTTGACCAAGGCGGTGGTGCCGAAGGAGAGTCTCGTGAGACAGGCGACGACACGAACAGGGGGCAGACTCAGGACCAGACCTGGACGCTGCAGCAAACACCTGACCTGACGAAGGGACCCTGCCAGACTCAGGAACTGGAGGAGAAGCAGTGGTCAGTGTGTACAGGCTCGACCCTGGCTGACGTGTAAACGTAGCCAGGTGACGACCTGTGCTAGCCTCTGTGCAGTGCGTCACCCGCTGACGAGCAGGGGTGAACTGGTGAACTCCCGTATCCTGTAGGTCAGCACCACTCACCAAGTTCGTAGAGAACGAGGGGAGGTAGAGACCAGACAGGGTGCCAGAGGGAGCCACCGGACACGGGAGGACTGTGGAGAAGCGAGACAGGACAGGACCCCCAGAGGGGTCAGCCAGGGACACCGCAACAGGCCGACTAAGCGGCGTGAGTGTGGTGCGGTCCCGAAAGAAGGAGCGAGATGCTCCAGAGTCAAGGGTGAAGGTGTGGGAGGCCGAAGCCGACGCAGTACCTGAGAGCGCAGACTCACTAGTACCTGAGAGAGCAGCCTCACCAGTACCTGAGAGCACAGACGCACTGGCACCTAGAGCAGAAGCCTCGCTGGCACCTAGAGCAGCAGTACCAATGCCCGGGTCGGGCGGGAAATACCGGTAACAGTCACCCTCATCACTAATGGTCACAGCATACATGGCAGCAAGGATAGCACCAAAGTCAAGATCAAAGATAGCTACACCAGCCCTAGACAGCTCTCTCCAGCGGGGGATCTCCGTGGCCTCCGGAACTGCTGGCGCCAGGCGTCCGTCAGGCGGCCAAAGCAGCGCTGGGCGGTGTGGGTACCCCCACACTGCTCTCCAGCGCGGTCGCCAGTGCGAAGAACGTAGGTGCAGGGTTCAAAACCCCCACCACGCTGACGCTACGTGTACCACTCACGGAGCTGCTGAGGGGTGGGGACGTCGCGAGAACGCTGCTGCTGCTGCTGCTGCTGGCGCTGACCACCCCCAGTGCAGCTCCGCTGCGAAGCGCCACTCCGACCACCTCCACCACCGCCACCCCCGCCTCCGCCTCCACCGCCGCCGCCTCCGCCACCTTCGCTCCCACCACCACCGCCGCCGCCACCCCCGCCTCCACCGCCGCCACTAGCACCCCCACCCCTGCCACCACCTCCACCGCCACCCCCACTCCCTCCGCCGCCTCCACCTCCACCTCCACCGCCCCCGCTGGCTCCACCCGCTCCCTTGCCCCCCTTGCCCTTGCCAGAGTGGCGTCTCCCGCTAGGGGCAGACGCCGCACCGACCGACTCAAGACCAACAAGGTCGGCCGCAGCGGCAGAGGCGACAGAGGGCAAGAGAGGGGAAGGAGAACACCCCTCAAAGATGGGGGCGCGGGGGTCACCTCGAGAGGCTCCTACAGCGACTATGCTCTTCTCCGCCGCTAGGAGGGCCTTCTCGAGGCTGTCGACTGTGAGGGTGGTGGGACAGACTGCGAGGAAGTGGTCCCGGACTACACGAAGGGAGTCAGGGAGGCGAGTGACTAAAAAGTAGAGAGTGATGTACATGGGGGGGGTTTCTTGGCGCAGAAGTCAGCAGGAAGCGCAGCGCGGTAGCGAGTGTCACTAGTGCGGAGGTGCGTAATGAGATCAGCGACTGTGGGAAAGGCGGCAAGGTCAGGGAAGAGGAAGGGGAGCATGAGGCGGCTCAGTGCAGCAGTGGCAGGGGAGGAGTAGCGCGCAACTACAGCGTCGTACAAGGTCTGGGCACTCTTGTACTGACTAAAGTGTGCGCGCTCAGCGGTAGGCAGGTGGCGACGCACAGCAAGACGTGCAGCAGCATCGCGCGTGGCCCACTGTGAGTGAACAGTGGCATCAGCATCAGCAGCAGGGGCAGGGACGGCGCCAGAGGTGAGGTCAAAGAGAGAAAGAGCGTCTGCCCTATCGCACTGTAAGAACAGCTGCAGGTCGTCGACCCAGACCTCAAAGTCAATGGCGCGACCCTCAGCGTCAAAAGCTAGGACACTAGGCGTAGCCATGACGACAGACTAGCAGTGCAAGCAGTGTGGGAAGGGCACGCAGTAGCAGTGGGGCTGTGCTCACCAGACAGGGCAGGTCGGGCGGCTCAGCAGCAGGGCGGCTCGGCAGCAAGGCGGCTCGGCTGCGGGGCGGCTCGGCTGTACTGCGGCTCGGCGGCCTGGCGGCTCGGCGGCTGCTGCTGGGCGGCTCGGCTGTACTACGATTCGGCAGCCCGGCGGCTCTGCGGCTGCTGCTGGGCGGCTCGGCTGGACTGCGGCTCGGCGGCTGCTGCTGAGCGGGTCCGCTGCTCCGGTACCGGGCAGCGTAGCAGAGAAGGTGAGGGTGGCGGGGCCGCGTTGGTGAAAGCGGCGGGGCCGCGAAGGTAAAGGACGGTGGGGCCGCTAAGGTGAGGGCGGCGGGGCCGCGTAGGTGAAGGCGGCAGGGCCGCGAAGCTAAGGGCGGCGGGGCCTCGAAGGTAAGGGCGGCGGGGCCGCGAAGGTGAGGCGGCGGGGCCGCGTAGGTGAGGCGGCGGGGCCGCGACTTGAGAGCGGCAGGGCCGCGTCGGTGAGGCGGCGGGGCTGCGACGTGAGAGCGGCGGGGCCGCGAAGGTGAGGCGGCGGGGCCGCGTAGGTGAGGCGGCGAGGCCACGACGTGAGAGCAGCGGGGCCGCGTCGGTGAGGCGGCGGGGCCGCGTAGGTGAGGCGGCGGGGCCGCAACGTGAAGGCGACGGGGCCGCGACGTAAGGGCGACGGGGCCGCGACCAAAGGGCGGCGGGGCCGCGACGTAAGGGCGGCGGGGCCGCGACGTGAAGGCGGCGGGGCCGCGACGTATGGGCGGCGGGGTCGCGTAGGTATGGGCGCAAAACGGGCCGCTAGGGGCGACACGAAGGGTCGCTAAAAAAAAAAAACGCGCGCCTCGGGGCGCGCTTCGGTAGGCCCTATGAACAGTACCTAGGAGGGGACCTGCTCTGATTCCAAGAGAAAAATTGAACAAGAATGATTTGACTATGAACGAAGCGAGTACAAATAGGAAACCCTAATTGGGTTGTACCCCCTATGGGATACCTCACTATAGCCTACACAAGTAAGTAAGCTATAATGTTTTGACACTAATAAGGCTCGAAAGGAATCTAATGCATATGTATATGGAAAATGGTGCATTGGCCAGGTCGGTCAGTATGGGAACTTAGAGTGCAAATGCATGGGAGAACGGAACCGCTCAGATCTCGCATAGTACACGGAATCTAGTGGTCTCACTCAAATATAAGGTAGGAAATATTAATCGAGTGAACGTAAGGGTTTGAAAGGTAGCTAACGCACATGTGTAGAGAAAATGGTGCATCGGCCAGTCTGGCCGGCATTTCGCACTTATAGTGCAAGTGAGGCCAGGGAGAACGGAAACGCTCGTTTCTCAAAAAGTAGAAGGAATCTAGCGGTCTAACTTGATCAGAAGGTGGGAAATATATAAATCTAGTGAGCTAATAAGGTTCGAAAGGAATCTAATGCATATGAATATGGAAAATGGTGCATTGGCCAGGTCGGTCAGTATGGGAACTTAGAGTGCAAATGCCTGGGAGAACGGAACCGCTCAGATCTCGTGGTCTCACTCAAATATAAGGTAGGAAATATATTAATCGAGTGAACGTAAGGGTTTGAAAGGCAACTAACGCACATGTGTAGAGAAAATGGTGCATCGGCCAGTCTGGCCGGCATTTCGCACTTATAGTGCAAGTGGGGCCAGGGAGAACGGAAATGCTCGTTTCTAAAAAAGTAGAAGGAATCTAGCGGTCTAACTCAATGAGAAGGTGGGAAATATATAAATCTAGTGAGCTAATAATGTTCGAAAGGAATCTTATGCATATGTATATGGAAATGGTGCATTGGCCAGGTCGGTCAGTATGGGAACTTAGGGTAATGCCTAGGAGAACGGAACCGCTCAGATCTCGCATAGTACACGGAATCTAGTGGTCTCACTCAAATATAAGGTAGGAAATATATTAATCGAGTGAACGTGAGGGTTTGAAAGGTAACTAACGCACATGTGTAGAGAAAATGGTGCATCGGCCAGTCTCGCCGGCATTTCGCACTTATAGTGCAAGTGGGGCCAGGGAGAACGGAAACGCTCGTTTCTAAAAAAGTAGAGGGAATCTAGCGGTCTCACTCGATCAGAAGGTGGGAAATATATAAATCTAGTGAGCTAATAAGGTTCGAAAGGAATCTAATGCATATGTATATGGAAAATGGTGCATTGGCCAGGTCGGTCAGTATGGGAACTTAGAGTGCAAATGCCTGGGAGAACGGAACCGCTCAGATCTCGCATAGTACACGGAATCTAGTGGTCTCACTCAAATATAAGGTAGGAAATATATTAATCGTGTGAATGTAAGGGTTTGAAAGGTAACTAACACACATGTGTAGAGAAAATGGTGCATCGGCCAGTCTGGCCGGCATTTCGCACTTATAGTGCAAGTGGGGCCAAGGAGAACGGAAACTCCCATTTCTCAAAAAGTAGAGGGAATATACCGGTCTCACTTGATCAGAAGGTGGGAAATATATAAATCTAGTGAGCTAATAAGGTTTGAAAGGAATCTTATGCATGTGTATAATGAAAATGGTGCATTGGCCAGGTCGGTCAATATCGGAACTTAGAGTGCAAATGCCTGGGAGAACGGAACCGCTTAGATCTCGCATAGTACACGGAATCTAGTGGTCTCACTTGATCAGAAGGTGGAAAATATATAAATCTAGTGAGCTAATAAGGTTCGAAAGGAATCTGATGCATATGTATATAGAAAATGGTGCATTGGCCAGGTTGGTCAGTATGGGAACTTAGAGTGCAAATGCCTGGGAGAACGGAACCGCTCAGATCTCGCATAGTACACCGAATCTAGTGGTCTCACTCAAATATAAGGTAGGAAATATATTAATCGAGTGAACCTAAGGGTTTGAAAGGTAACTAACGCACATGTGTAGAGAAAATGGTGCATCGGCCAGTCTGGCCGGCATTTCGCACTTACAGTGCAAGTGGGGCCAGGGAGAACGGAAACGCTCGTTTCTCAAAAAGTAGAGGGAATCTAGCGGTCTCACTTGATCAGAAGGTGGGAAATATATAAATCTAGTGAGCTAATAAGGTTCGAAAGGAATCTAATGCATATGTTGTCAGATTTTTATAGCTGATGCATGTTTGTAGGCTATAGTGGGGTAGCACATATGGAGTACAGCTTTCTAGGGTTGTATTTGTACCCAACTCCGACTTAGTCATTTCATTCCTGTTTATTCAGTTTCACATGGTATAGAGCGGGTCCCTCCTAAGGACCGTTATTTTTGGGCCCACCCACGATTTTTTTCCTGCCCAGAGCGCGCCCTATTCTCCCCGAGGCGCGCTCCCCCTAGTGCGCGTCGCGCTGCCCTTGTGGCGCCCCGAGAGTCGCGCGCGCGACTCAATTTTTTTTTTCGCGCGCGCGGCCTGGGCCCCACGTCGCGCAGGCCGTACGGCCGCGCCGCGTCGCCCTCTCGGCTCTGCCGCGCCGCGCCGCCCTCACGTCGGCCGCGCGGCCTCTTCGTCGCTGCAGCCGGCCCCGCCGCTGCACCTCTGTCGGCCCCGCCGCTGCACCCTACCGGCCTCGCCACCGTACCTGTCGGCCCGCCGCCTCACCTGACGGCCCGCCGCCTTACCTGGTGGCCCGCCGCCTCACCTGACGGCCCACCGCCTCGCCTGCTGGCCCGCCACCTCACCTGACGGCCCTGCCACCTCACCTGATGGCCCACCGTCTCACCTGCTGGCCCGCCACCTTACCTGACGGCCCCGCCGCCTTGCCTGACGGCCCTGCCGCCTCTACCGACGGCCCGCCGCCTCACCTGCTGGCCCGCCACCTCACCTGACGGCCTCACCACCTCACCTGACGGCCCGCCGCCTCACTTGCTGGCCGGCCACCTGACCTGACGGCCCCGCCGCCTCACCTGACGGCCCGGCGCCTCACCTGCTGGCCCGCCACCTGACCTGACGGCCCCGCCGCCTCACCTGACGGCCCGCCGCCTCACCTGCTGGCCCGCCACCTGACCTGCCGGCCCCGCCGCCTCACCTGACGGCCCGCCGCCTCACCTGCTGGCCCGCCGCCCCACCTGACGGCCCCGCCACTGCACTCTGACGGCCCCGCCGCCTCACCTGACGGCCCGCCGCCTCACCTGCTGGCCCGCCGCCCCACCTGACGGCCCCGCCACTGCACCCTGACGGCCCGCCACTACACCCTGACGGCCTGCCGCTGCACCCTGACGGCCGGGCCGCCCTGCACCCGAGCCGCCCTGCTGCCGAGCCGCCCGGGAGCCGAGCCGCCCTGCCGCCGAGCCGCCCGGGAGCCGAGCCGCCTTGCCGCCGAGTCGCCCGGGAACCGAGCCGCTGTGCCGCCGAGCCGCCCGGGAGCCGAGCCGCTGTGCACCCGTGCCGCCCGGTCGCCGAGCCGCCTTTCTACTCAGCTGCACGACCTGCCCTGCCTGGTGAGCACAGTCCCACTGTCACTGCGCGCTCTCTCCCTACTGCTTGCACTGCTTCGCTGTCGTCGCCATGGCTACCCCTAGTGTCCTAGCTTTTGACGCTGAGGGCCGCGCCATCGACTTTGAGGTCTGGTTAGACGACCTGCAGCTGTTCTTACAGTGCGACAGGGCTGACAGCCTTTCTCTCTTTGACCTCACCTCTGGCGCCTCTCCTGCTCCTGCTGCTGATGCCGATCCCACTGTCCGCTCTCAGTGGGCCACCCGCGATGCTGCTGCACGTCTTGCTGTGCGTCGCCACCTCCCTACCTCTGAGCGTGCGCACTTTAGTCAGTACAAGAGTGCTCAGACCTTGTACGACGCTGTAGTTGCGCGCTACTCCTCCCCTGCCACTGCTGCACTGAGCCGTCTCATGCTTCCCTACCTCTTTCCTGACCTCTCTGCCTTTCCCACTGTCGCTGACCTCATGACGCACCTCCGCACTAGTGACACTCGCTACCGCGCCGCCCTTCCTGCTGAGTTCTGCGCCAAGAACCCACCCCCCATGTACATCGCTCTCTACTACGTAGTCGCGCGCCTCCCTGACTCCCTTCGCGTAGTCAGGGACCACTTTCTCGCAGTCTGTCCCACCACCCTCACCGTCGACCTCCTCGAGAAGGCCCTCCTTGCAGCGGAGAAGAGCATAGTCGCTGTAGGTGCTTCTCGTGGTGACCCTCGCACCCCCATCTTTGAGGGGTGCTCTCCTTCCCCCTTGCTGCCCTCTGTTGCCTCTGCTGCTGCTGCCGACCTGCTTGGTCTTGAGTCGGTCGGCGCGGCGTCTGCCCCTAGTGGGAGACGTCGCTCCAGCAAGGGCAAGGGGGGCAAGGGCGCGGGTGGAGCTGGAGGGGGCGGTGGCGGTGGTGGCGGCGGAGGGAGTGGGGGTGGCGGCGGGACTAGTGGCGGGGGTGGTGGTGGTGGTGGCAGCAGCGGCGGAGACGGTGGTGGTGGTGGCAGCGGTGGTGGTGGAGGCAGCGGCGGGGGTGGAGGCGGTGGAGGCGGCAGCGGAGGAGGAGGTGGAGGCGGTGGAGGCGGCAGCGGAGGAGGCGGTGGTGGTGGAGGAGGTGGAGCTGGTCGCGGTGGTACCCAGCAGCGTAGCGGCGGTAGTGGTGGCCAGCGCTCGCAGCGGCAGCAGCAGCAGCGCTCGCGGGACATCCCTCCGCCTCAGCAGCTTCGTGAGTGGTACGCTGGGCGTCAGAGGGGTGGGGGTACTGGTCCCTGCACCTACGTTCTTCGTTCCGGCGACCGCGCGGGTGAGCAGTGTGGGGGTGCCCACTCCACCCAGCGCTGCTTTGGCCGCCTGACGGACGCTTGGCGTCAGCAGTTCCCCGGGGCTAGTGAGATCCCTCGCTGGGATGAGCTCCTTAGGGCTGGTGTAGCGATCTTTGACCTTGATTTTGATGCTATCCTTGCTGCTATGTATGCTGTGACTTATAGTGAGGAGAATGAGGGTTACCGGTGTTTCCAGCCCGACCCGGGCATTGGTACTGCTGCGCTAGGTGCTTGTGAGGCTGCTGCTCTAGGTGCCAGTGCGTCTGCGCTCTCAGGTCCTGGTGAGACTGTGCTCTCAGGTGCTGGTGAGACTGCGCTCTCAGGTACTGGTGAGACTGCGCTCTCAGGTACTGCGTCGCCCTCGTCCTCCCTCACTTTCACGCTTGACTCTGGGGCTTCTCGCTCCTTCTTTCGAGACCGCACTACCCTCACGCCGCTTGGCCGGCCGGTTGCGGTCTCCCTTGCTGACCCCTCTGGGGGTCCTGTCCTGTCTCACTTCTCCACTGTCCTCCCGTGTCCGGCTGCCCCTTCGGGCACCCTATCTGGTCTGTACCTTCCCTCGTTCTCTACGAACTTGGTGAGTGGTGCAGCCCTGCAGGATGCGGGGGTTCACCAGTTCACTCCTGCGAGTCAGCGGGTGACCCACTGCACGGACGCACGCACAGGCCGACACCTGGCCACCTTTTCGCGTCGGTCGGGGTCGAGTCTCTACACCCTGACCACTTCGTCTCCTCCTGTCCCTGCGTCTGGTCGGGTAGCTGCGTCAGGTCAGGTGTTTGCTGCTGCGTCCCGGTCAGGTCCTGAGTCTGCCCCCTGTTCCTGTCGCCTCCTGTCTCACGAGACTCTCCTGTGGCACCACCGTCTTGGCCACCCCTCCTTGGCCCGTCTTCGGAGCATGGCTTCCCGTGTCCTAGTCTCTGGTCTTCCCCGGTCTCTCCCTCCTCCCCCCCCCGGGCCAAGGCCTTCCTGTGTCCCCTGTGTCGAGGGTCGCCTCCGGGCTACTCCTCACTCCTCCCACTTCCCCCCGACAGAGGCTCCCCTGCAGACGCTTCACATGGATGTGTGGGGCCCAGCCCCCGTCCGTGGGCAGGGTTACGAGCGCTACTTCCTGTTGGTGGTTGACGACTACTCGCGTTACACCACAGTCCTCCCCTTGCGCAGCAAGGGTGCTGTCACTGAGGTGCTGATCGACTGGATCCGCGAGGCTCGTCTCCAGCTCAGGAAGAGCTTCGGCTCTGACTTTCCTGTGTTGCGTCTGCACTCGGACAGAGGCGGAGAGTTCTCCTCTCGCCTTCTGCGAGACTACTGTCGTGCACGGGGGATCCGCCAGACCTTCACGCTTCCGGACTCACCACAGCAAAATGGGATTCCTGAGCGCCGCATTGGCATGGTCATGGATGTCGCTCGTACGTCCATGATGCATGCGGCTGCCCCCCATTTTCTGTGGCCGTTTGCGGTGAGGTACGCGGCGCATCAGCTCAACCTTCACCCGCGGGTCTCTAGGCCTGCGATGTCCCCAGCCTTGCTGTGGACGGGGAAGGTTGGCGATGCGTCTGCGTTTCGCGTCTGGGGATCTCGGGCGTTTGTCCGCGACTTGTCTGCGGACAAGCTGTCCCCTCGTGCTGCTCCCTGTGTCTTCCTTGGCTTCCCCACTGACGCCCCAGGGTGGCAGTTTTACCACCCCTCCTCTCGTCGTGTTCTGTCCTCCCAGGACGTCACGTTCGACGAGTCAGTCCCCTTCTACCGTCTCTTCCCCTACCGCACTCCTTCCCTCCCCCCTCCCCCGGACTTCCTTGTGCCGGTTCCCCCCCCGGTAGACCCCCTTCCCCCTCAGGTTCCTGCTCCCTCAGGTGTGTCCCAGGTAGACGCCGTTGACCCGGTCGAGGTTACTGGCGACTCTGGTGCTGCTGCGGGTGCGGAGCCAGGGGGTGCTGACTCTGGGGGTGCTGTGCGCGGGTGTGCCGAGCCTGGAGGTGCTGCTTCTGGGGGTGCTGAGCCTGGGTGTGCTGGGCCTGAGGGTGCTGGGCTTGGGGGTGCTGGGCCTGGGGGTGCTACTGCGGAGGGTGCTGAGCCTGGGGGTACTGAGCCGGGGGATACTGTGCCTGGAGCTGCTGAGCTAGGGGGTGCTGGGTCTGGGGGTGCTGGGTCGGGAGCTGCTGCGCCTGGGGGTGCTGAGTTGGGAGCTGCAGAGCCTGGGGGTGCTACGTCTGGAGGTGCTGAGCCTGGGGTTTCTCCTGCTGCTCCGCCTCGCCGGGAGCCCCTCTCTCCACAGGAGCTGCGCGACTGGTTCGCTCGCCGCTCGAGACGTGCTGCTGAGTCAGGGGGTGCTACTGGAGCTGGAGCTGGAGCTTCTTCGACCGACAAGGGTGCTGGTACTGCCGGTCCTGGAGCTGCTGGGCGTGCGGGTCCTCCTGGAGCTGGAGCTGCTGAGGGTGTTGGTGCTAAGACTACTGCTGTTGGTCCTGCCGCTGGAGGTGTTGGTGGCGCTGGTGCTGTCGCTGAGGGTGCTGGTGCTGTCCCTGCTGTGCCAGGAGCAACTGCGCGGCCTCGACCGTACTTCGTTCCGCTCCTGCAGCAGGTTCTTGGTCTTTCTCCTCCAGTAGAGGGTCCACCGCGTGTCCAGTCGCAGTCCCTCCTGGAGCCCTCCTCTCCACTGCCTGCTCCCTCTCCTTACACTGGTCCTACTGGAGGTCTTGCTGAGCGCCGTGAGCCCGCGTCTCGTCCCGCGTCGCCTGTTCGTCCTGCTCGCGCTAGTGGTCGCGGTTCGCGTCAGCGTCCTCCTCCTGTCCCTGGCACGCACCAGATGTCTTTGCGTCCGTCCACTGCTCCTCTACGTGCCCCTTTGCCTTCTCCTCCTGAGTCCTCTCTTCCTGCGCTTGCCGGCCCTGCGTTGGACTCTCTTCGTGCTGCCAGTCCTACTGTCACGCGTTTCCTTGCTACTGTGGTCACTGACCCTTCTTTCGATTCTTCTGCTGCGTCTGCCCTAGTCACTGAGCTCGTCGACTTTGCTGCTCGCTGTCGCTTAGACTACGCTGCTAGTCTAGTTGCTGAGTCTGTGTCTGTCTGTCCTCCGTCCGTCGGGGGTGAGTGTGCTCTTGGCACGGACGTCCTAGAGGACAGGCAGGAGGAGTTCCAGTGTCTAGCGGCTGCTTCACCTCATCTCGCGTCTGTACTGCTTGCCCCTGAGGGAGACCCGGATGCACTAGACATCCCGACTCCGCGTTCTTACGCGGAGGCCGTAGAGGGTCCCTACTCCTCTCAGTGGCAGGCAGCTATGGATGCAGAGATGGCTTCCTGGAAGTCCACAGGCACCTACGTTGACGCGGTTCCCCCTCCTGGGGCGAACATCGTCAGTGGCATGTGGATCTTCAGGGTGAAGCGGCCGCCGGGCTCTCCGCCTGTCTTCAAGGCGCGTTACGTGGCTCGCGGCTTTAGTCAGCGGCAGGGAGTTGACTACTTTCAGACCATCTCTCCCACCCCGAAGATGACCACTCTTCGGGTGCTGCTGCACATTGCCGCTCAGCGCGACTACGAGCTTCACTCTCTCGACTTCAGCACTGCGTTCCTGCAGGGTAGCCTGCACGAGGAGATCTGGCTGCGCCGTCCGCCTGGCTTCACTGGGACTTTCCCTCCTGGCACCCAGTGGAGCCTCCGACGGCCAGTCTACGGTCTCCGCCAGGCACCGCGTGAGTGGCACGACACACTGAGGACTACGCTTGCGGCTCTTGGGTTTGCTCCTTCTACTGCTGACCCGTCGCTGTTTCTTCGCACCGACACTTCCCTGCCGCCGTTCTACATCCTCGTGTACGTCGACGACTTGGTCTTTGCCACAGCGGACACTGCTGGACTCGCCTACGTGAAGTCCGAGCTGCTGAAGAGACACACGTGCACAGACCTGGGTGAACTGCGCAGCTACCTTGGCTTGCAGATCACTCGGGACAGAGCACGCCGCACCATTACCCTGACTCAGTCACACATGGTGCAGCAGGTCCTTCAGCGCTTCGGCTTCACGTACTCCTCGCCTCAGGCCACTCCTCTGCCTACTCGCCACTCACTCTCAGCTCTGCCTTCGGATGAGTCCGTAGAGTCGAGTGGTCCGTATGCAGAGCTTGTTGGCTGCCTCATGTACCTGATGACCTGCACACGACCTGACCTTGCATACCCTCTGAGCATTCTTGCACGCTATGTTGCTCCTGGGAGACACCGACCAGAGCACATGGCTGCAGCGAAAAGGGTATTGCGCTACCTGTGCAGTACGCCGGGCATGGGGCTAGTGCTTGGAGGGCGGAGTACAGTGGTCCTTACAGGCCACGCGGACGCTTCTTGGGCTGACGACCAGGCCACGCAGCGGTCGTCACAGGGTTACACCTTCAGCCTTGGTTCCGGCTCTGTCTCGTGGCGGTCTACTCGCTCGTCTTCGGTTCTCGGCTCCAGTTGTGAGGCTGAGATCTACGCCGGGGCCATGGCTGCACAGGAGCTTCGCTCGCTCACCTACCTGCTGACTGACCTTGGAGAGCCGCCTCGTTCTCCTCCAGTGCTGTACGTAGACAACAAGGCCATGCTGGCCTTGTGTCGAGAGCAGCGCTTGGAGCACAGAACGAAGCACATTGCTCTCCGCTACTTCCTTGCTCGTGAGCTGCAGCAGCGTGGTCAGTTGCGACTTGCGTACGTGGCCTCTGAGGCCAACACTGCTGATGTGTTCACCAAGGCACTCGCGCCTTGTGACCATCAGCGCTTCTGCACCCAGCTGGGTCTTGTGCCTGTCTTGCCTCACTTGCTCTCTTCTTGACTTTACTTGTACTGTGACATATATATACCTGCTCTTGCTTGTCTAGTTTTATATATATGTCTGTACTCCTGCATGTGAACTGGCCTCTGGCCCTGCTCTTGTGCACGGACTGTGTGGTGACTTTGTGATCCACCCTGAGCTTGCTTTGCTTGACTAGTCTTGTGACCCCTTGTTCTCCCCCACTTTGCCTATGGAGGTGTGTCAGATTATTATAGCTGATGCATGTTTGTAGGCTATAGTAGGGTAGCACATATGGGGTACAGCTTTCTAGGGTTGTATTTGTACCCAACTCTGACTTAGTCATTTCATTCCTGTTTATTCAGTTTCACATATGTATATGGAAAATAGTGCATTGGCCAGGTCGGTCAGTATGGGAACTTAGGGTAATGCCTAGGAGAACGGAACTGCTCAGATCTCGCATAGTACACGGAATCTAGTGGTCTCACTCAAATAAAAGGTAGGAAATATATTAATCGAGTAAACGTAAGGGTTTGAAAGGCAACTAACGCACATGTGTAGAGAAAATGGTGCATCGGCCAGTCTGGCCGGCATTTCGCACTTATAGTGCAAGTAGGGCCAAGGAGAACGGAAACGCTCGTTTCTCAAAAAGTAGAGGGAATCTAGCGGTCTCACTCGATCAGAAGGTGGGAAATATATAAATCTAATGAGCTAACAAGGTTCGAAAGGAATCTGATGCATATGTATATGGAAAATAATGCATTGGCCAGGTCGGTCAGTATGGGAACTTAGAGTGCAAATGCCTGGGAGAACGGAACCGCTCAGATCTCGCATAGTACACGGAATCTAGTGGTCTCACTCGAATATAAGGTAGGAAATATATTAATCGAGTGAACGTAAGGGTTTGAAAGGTAACTAACGCACATGTGTAGAGAAAATGGTTTATCGGCCAGTCTGGCCGGCATTTCGCACCTATAGTGCAAGTGGAGCCACGGAGAACGGAAACGCATGTTTCTCAAAAAGTAGAGGGAATCTAGCGGTCTCACTCAATCAGAAGGTGGGAAATGTATAAATCTGGTGAGCTAATAAGGTTCAAAAGGAATCTAATGCATATGTATATGGAAAATGGTGCATTGGCCAGGTCGGTCAGTATGGGAACTTAGAGTGCAAATGCGTGGGAGAACGGAACCGCTTAGATCTCGCATAGTATACGGAATCTAGTGGTCTCACTCAAATTTAAAGTAGGAAATATATTAATCGAGTGAACGTAAGGGTTTGAAAGGTAACTAACGCACACGTGTAGAGAAAATGGTGCATCGGCCAGTCTGGCCGGCATTTCGCACTTATAGTGCAAGTGGGGCCAGGGAGAACGGAAACGCTCGTTTCTCAAAAAGTAGACGGAATGTAGCGGTCTCACTCAATCAGAAGGTGGGAAATATATAAATCTTGTGAGCTTATAAGGTGTGAAACGAATCTAATGCATATGTATATAGAAAATGGTACATTGGCCAGGTCGGTCAGTATGGGAACTTAGAGTGCAAATGCCTGGGATAACGGAACCGCTCAGATCTCGCATAGTACACGGAATCTAGTGGTCTCACTCAAATATAAGGTAGGAAATATATTAATCGAGTGAACGTAAGGGTTCGAAAGTTAACTAACGCACATGTGTAGAGAAAATGGTGCATCGGCTAGTCGGGCCGGCATTTCGCACTTATAGTGCAAGTGGGGCCAGGGAAAACGGAAAGGCTCGTTTCTCAAAACGTTTAGGGAATCTAGTGGTCTCACTCTATCAGAAGGTGGGAAATATATAAATCTAGTGAGCTAATAAGGTTCGAAAGGAATCTAATGCATATGTATATGAAAAATGGTGCATTGGCCAGGTCGGTCAGTATGGGAACTTAGGGTAATGCCTAGGAGAACGGAACTGCTCAGATCTCACATAGTACACGGAATCTAGTGGTCTCACTCAAAAAAAAGGTAGGAAATATATTAGTCGAGTGAACCTAAGGGTTTGAAAGGCAACTAACGCACATGTGTAGAGAAAATGGTGCATCGGGCAGTCTGGCCGGCATTTCGCACTTATAGTGCAAGTAGGGCCAAGGAGAACGGAAACGCTCGTTTCTCAAAAAGTAGAGGGAATCTAGCGGTCTCACTCAATCAGAACGTGGGAAATATATAAATCTAGGGAGCTAATAAGGTTCGAAAGGAATCTGATGCATATGTATATGGAAAATGGTGCATTGGCCAGGTCGGTCAGTATGGGAACTTAGAGTGCAAATGCCTGGGAGAACGGAACCGCTCAGATCTCGCATAGTACACGGAATCTAGTGGTCTCACTCTAATATAAGGTAGGAAATATATTAATCGAGTGAACGTAAGGGTTTGAAAGGTAACTAACGCACATGTGTAGAGAAAATGGTGCATCGGCCAGTCGGGCCGGCATTTCGCACTTATAGTGCAAGTGGGGCCAGGGAAATCGGAAACGCTCATTTCTCAAAACGTTTAGGGAATCTAGTGGTCTCACTCTATCAGAAGGTGGAAAATATAGAAATCTAGTGAGCTAATAAGGTTCGAAAGGAATCTGATGCATATGTATATGAAAAATGGTGCATTGGCCAGGTCGGTCAGTATGGGAACTTAGAGTGCAAATGCGTGGGAGAACGGAACCGCTTAGATCTCGCATAGTATACGGAATCTAGTGGTCTCACTCAAATTTAAAGTAGGAAATATATTAATCGAGTGAACGTAAGGGTTTGAAAGGTAACTAACGCACATGTGTAGAGAAAATGGTGCATCGGTCAGTCTGGCCGGCATTTCGCACTTATAGTGCAAGTGGGGCCAGGGAGAACGGAAACGCTCGTTTCTCAAAAAGTAGACGGAATGTAGCGATCTCACTCAATCAGAAGGTGGGAAATATATATATCTAGTGAGCTTATAAGGTGTGAAAGGAATCTAATGCATATGTATATGGAAAATGGTGCATTGGCCAGGTCGGTCAGTATGGGAACTTAGAGTGCACATGCCTGGGAGAACGGAACCGCTCAGATCTCGCATAGTACACGGAATCTAGTGGTCTCACTCAAATATAAGGTAGGAAATATATTAATCGAGTGAACGTAAGGGTTTGAAAGGTAACTAACGCACATGTGTAGAGAAAATGGTGCATCGGCCAGTCTGGCCGGCATTTCGCACCTATAGTGCAAGTGGAGCCAGGGAGAACGAAAACGCTCGTTTCTCAAAACGTAGAAGAAATCTAGCAGTCTCACTCAATCAGAAGGTGGGAAATATATAAATCTAGTGAGCTAATAAGGTTCGAAAGGAATCTAATGCATATGTATATGGAAAATGGTGCATTGGCCAGGTCGGTCGATATGGGAACTTAGAGTGCAAATGCCTGGGAGAACGGAACCGCTTAGGTCTCGCATAGTACACGGAATCTAGTGGTCTCACTCAAATACAAGGTAGGAAATATATTAATCAAGTGAACGTAAGAGTTTGAAAGGTAACTAACGCACATGTGTAGAGAAAATGGTGCATCGGCCAGTCTGGCCGGCATTTCGCACTTATAGTGCAAGTGGGGCTAGGGAGAACGGAAACGCTCATTTCTCAAAAAGTAAAGGGAATCTAGCGGTCTCACTCGATCAGAAGGTGGAAAATATATAAATCTAGTGAGCTATTAAGGTTCGAAAGGAATCTGATGCATATGTATATGGAAAATGGTGCATTGGCCAGGTTGGTCAGTATGGGAACTTAGGGTAATGCCTAGGAGAACGGAACCGCTCAGGTCTCGCATAGTACGCGGAATCTAGTGGTCTCACTCAAATATAAGGTAGGAAATATATTTATCGAGTGAACGTAAGGGTTTGAAAGGTAACTAACGCACATGTGTAGAGAAAATGGTGCATCGGCCAGTCTGGCCGGCATTTCGCACTTATAGTGCAAGTAGGGCCAAGGAGAACGGAAACGCTCGTTTCTCAAAAAGTAGAGGAAATCTAGCGGTCTCACTCGATCAAACGGTGGGAAATATATAAATCTAGTAAGCTAATAAGGTTCGAAAGCAATCTTATGCATATGTATATGGAGAATGGTACATTGGCCAGGTCGTTCAGTATGGGAACTTAGAGTGCAAATGCCTGGGAGAACGGAACCGCTCTGATGTCGCATAGTACACGGAATCTAGTGGTCTCACTCAAATATAAGGGAGCAAATATATTAATCGAGTGAACGTAAGGGTTTGAAAGGTAACTAACGCACATGTGTAGAGAAAATGGTGCATCGGCCAGTCTGGCCGGCATTTCGCACTTATAGTGCAAGTGGGGCCAGTGAGAACGGAAACGCTCGTTTCTCAAAAAGTAGAGGGAATCCAGCGGTCTCACTCGATCAGAAGGTGGGAAATATATAAATCTAGTCAGCTAAAAAGGTTTGAAAGGAATCTAATGCATATGTATACGGAAAATGGTGCATTGGCCAGGTCGGTCAGTATGGGAACTTAGAGTGCAAATGCCTCGGAGAACGGAACCGCTCAGATCTCGCATAGTACACGGAATCTAGTGGTTTCACTCAAATATAAGGTAGGAAATATATTAATCGAGTGAACGTAAGGGTTTGAAAGGTAACTAACGCACATGTGTAGAGAAAATGGTGCATCGGCCAGTCTGGCGGGCATTTCGCACTTATAGTGCAAGTGGGGCCAGGGAGAACGGAAACGCTCGTTTCTCAAAAAGTAGAGGGAATCTAGTGGTCTCACTCGATCAGAAGGTGGGAAATATATAAATCTAGTGAGCTAATAAGGTTTGAAAGGAATCTAATGCATATGTATATGGAAAATGGTGCATTGGCCAGGTCGGTCAGTATGGGAACTTAGAGTGCAAATGCCTGGGAGAACGGAACCACTCAGATCTCGCAAAGTACACGGAATCTAGTGGTCTCACTCAAATATAAGGAAGGAAATATATTAATCGAGTGAACGTAAGGGTTTGATAGGTAACTAACGCACATCTGTAGAGAAAATGGTGCATCGGCCAGTCTGGCCGGCATTTCGCACTTATAGTGCAAGTGGGGCCAGGGAGAACGGAAACGCTCATTTCGAAAAACGTAGAGGGAATCTAGCGGTCTCACTTGATCAGAAGGTGGGAAATATATAAATCTAGTGAGCTAATAAGGTTCGAAAGGAATCTAATGCATATGTATATGGAAAATGGTTGGCCGGGTCGGTCAGTAGGGGAACTTAGAGTGCAAATGTCTGGGAGAACGGAACCGCTCAGACCTCGCATAGTACACGGAATCTAGTGGTCTCACTCAAATATAAGGTAGGAGATATATTAATCGAGTGAACGTAAGGGTTTGAAAGGCAACTAACGCACATGTGTAGAGAAAATGGTGCATCGGCCAGTCTGGCCGGCATTTCGCACTTATAGTGCAAGTAGGGCCAAGGAGAACGGAAACGCTCGTTTCTCAAAAAGTAGAGGTAATCTAGCGGTCTCACTGGATCAGAAGGTGGGAAATATATAAATCTAGTGAGATAATAAGGTTCGAAAGGAATCTGATGCATATGTATATGGAAAATGGTGCATTGGCCAGGTCGGTCAGTATGGGAACTTAGAGTGCAAATGCCTGGGAGAACGGAACCGCTCAGATCTCGCATAGTACACGGAATCTAGTGGTCTCACTCGAATATAAGGTAGGAAATATATAAATCGAGTGAACGTAAGGGTTTGAAAGGTAACTAACGCACATGTGTAGAGAAAATGGTGCATCAGCCAGTCTGGCCGCCATTTCGCACTTATAGTGCAAGTGGGGCCAGGGAGAACGGAAATGCTCGTTTCTCAAAAAGTTTAGGGAATCTAGCGGTCTCACTCTATCACAAGGTGGGAAATATATAAATCTAGTGAGCTAATAAGGTTCGAAAGGAATCTAATGCATATGTATATGGAAAATGGTGCATTGGCCAGGTCGGTCAGTATGGGAACTTAGGGTAATGCCTAGGAGAACGGAACTGCTCAGATCTCGCATAGTACACGGAATCCAGTGGTCTCACTCAAAACAAAGGTAAGAAATATATTATTCGAGTGAACGTAAGGGTTTGAAAGGTAACTAACGCATATGTGTAGAGAAAATGGTGCATCGGCCAGTCTGGCCGGCATTTCGCACTTATAGTGCAAGTAGGGCCAAGGAGAACGGAAACGCTCGTTTCTCAAAAAGTAGAGGAAATCTAGCGGTCTCACTCGATCAAACGGTGGGAAATATATAAATCTAGTGAGCTAATAAGGTTCGAAAGGAATCTAATGCATATGTATATGGAGAATGGTACATTGGCTAGGTCGTTCAGTATGGGAACTTAGAGTGCAAATGCCTGGGAGAACGGAACCGCTCTGATGTCGCATAGTACACGGAATCTAGTGGTCTCACTCAAATATAAGGTAGCAAATATATTAATCGAGTGAACGCAAGGGTTTGAAAGGTAACTAACGCACATGTGTAGAGAAAATGGTGCATCGGCCAGTCTGGCCGGCATTTCGCACTTATAGTGCAAGTGGGGCCAGTGAGAACGGAAACGCTCGTTTCTCAAAAAGTAGAGGGAATCCAGCGGTCTCACTCGATCAGAAGGTGGGAAATATATAAATCTAGTCAACTAAAAAGGTTTGAAAGGAATCTAATGCATATGTATACGGAAAATGGTGCATTGGCCAGGTCGGTCAGTATGGGAACTTAGAGTGCAAATGCCTCGGAGAACGGAACCGCTCAGATCTCGCATAGTACACGGAATCTAGTGGTTTCACTCAAATATAAGGTAGGAAATATATTAATTGAGTGAACGTAAGGGCTTGAAAGGTAACTAACGCACATGTGTAGAGAAAATGGTGCATCGGCCAGTCTGGTGGGCATTTCGCACTTATAGTGCAAGTGGGGCCAGGGAGAACGGAAACGCTCGTTTCTCAAAAAGTAGAGGGAATCTAGTGGTCTCACTCGATCAGAAGGTGGGAAATATATAAATCTAGTGAGCTAATAAGGTTTGAAAGGAATCTAATGCATATGTATATGGAAAATGGTGCATTGGCCAGGTCGGTCAGTATGGGAACTTAGAGTGCAAATGCCTGGGAGAACGGAACCGCTCAGATCTCGCATAGTACACGGAATCTAGTGGTCTCACTCAAATATAAGGAAGGAAATATATTAATCGAGTGAACGTAAGGGTTTGATAGGTAACTAACGCACATCTGTAGAGAAAATGGTGCATCGGCCAGTCTGGCCGGCATTTCGCACTTATAGTGCAAGTGGGGCCAGGGAGAACGGAAACGCTCATTTCGAAAAACGTAGAGGGAATCTAGCGGTCTCACTTGATCAGAAGGTGGGAAATATATAAATCTAGTGAGCTAATAAGGTTCGAAAGGAATCTAATGCATATGTATATGGAAAATGGTTGGCCGGGTCGGTCAGTAGGGGAACTTAGAGTGCAAATGTCTGGGAGAACGGAACCGCTCAGATCTCGCATAGTACACGGAATCTAGTGGTCTCACTCAAATAAAAGGTAGGAGATATATTAATCGAGTGAACGTAAGGGTTTGAAAGGCAACTAACGCACATGTGTAGAGAAAATGGTGCATCGGCCAGTCTGGCCGGCATTTCGCACTTATAGTGCAAGTAGGGCCAAGGAGAACGGAAACGCTCGTTTCTCAAAAAGTAGAGGTAATCTAGCGGTCTCACTGGATCAGAAGGTGGGAAATATATAAATCTAGTGAGATAATAAGGTTCGAAAGGAATCTGATGCATATGTATATGGAAAATGGTGCATTGGCCAGGTCTGTCAGTATGGGAACTTAGAGTGCAAATGCCTGGGAGAACGGAACCGCTCAGATCTCGCATAGTACACGGAATCTAGTGGTCTCACTCGAATATAAGGTAGGAAATATATAAATCAAGTGAACGTAAGGGTTTGAAAGGTAACTAACGCACATGTGTAGAGAAAATGGTGCATCGGCCAGTCTGGCCGCCATTTCGCACTTATAGTGCAAGTGGGGCCAGGGAGAACGGAAATGCTCGTTTCTCAAAAAGTAGAGGGAATCTAGCGGTCTCACTCGATCAGAAGGTGGGAAATATATATATCTAGTGAGCTAATAAGGATCGAAAGGAATCTAATGCATATGTATATGGAAAATGGTGCATTGGGCAGGTCGGTCAGTATGGGAACTTAGAGTGCAAATGCCTGGGAGAACGGAACCGCTCAGATCTCGTATAGTACACGGAATCTAGTGGTCTCACTCAAATATAAGGTAGGAAATATATTAATCAAGTGAACGTAAGGGTTTGAAAGGTAACTAACGCACATGTGTAGAGAAAATGGTGCATCGGCCAGTCTGGCCGGCATTTCGCACTTATAGTGCATGTGGAGCCAGGGAGAACGGAAACGCTCGTTTCTCAAAAAGTAGAGGGAATCTAGCGGTCTCACTCGATCAGAATGTGGGAAATATATAAATCTAGTGAGCTAAAAAGGTTAGAAATGAATCTAATGCATCTGTAAATGGAAAATGGTGCATTGGCCAGGTCGGGTCAGTATGGGAACTTAGAGTGCAAATGCCTGGGAGAACGGAACCGCTCAGATCTCGCATAGTACACCGAATCTAGTGGTCTCACTCAAATATAAGGTAGGAAATATATTAATCGAGTGAACGTAAGGGTTTGAAAGGTAACTAACGCACATGTGTATAGAAAATGGTGCATCGGCCAGTCTGGCCGGCATTTCGTACTTATAGTGCAAGTGGGGCCAAGGAGAACGGAAACGCTCGTTTCTCAAAAAGTAGAGGGAATCTAGCGGTCTCACTCGATCAGAAGGTGGGAAATATATAAATCTAGTGAGCTAATAAGGATCGAAAGGAATCTAATGCATATGTATATGGAAAATGGTGCATTGGCCAGGTCGGTCAGTATGGGAACTTAGAGTGCAAATGCCTGGGAGAACGGAACCGCTCAGATCTCGTATAGTACACGGAATCTAGTGGTCTCACTCAAATATAAGGTAGGAAATATATTAATCAAGTGAACGTAAGGGTTTGAAAGGTAACTAACGCACATGTGTAGAGAAAATGGTGCATCGGCCAGTCTGGCCGGCATTTCGCACTTATAGTGCATGTGGAGCCAGGGAGAACGGAAACGCTCGTTTCTCAAAAATAGAGGGAATCTAGCGGTCTCACTCAATCAGAAGGTGGGAAATATATAAATCTAGTGAGCTAATAAGGTTTGAAAGGAATCTAATGCATATGTGTATGGAAAATGGTGCATTGGCCAGGTCGGTCAGTATGGGAACTTAGAGTGCAAAAGCCTGGGAGAACGGAACCGCTCAGATCTCGCATAGTAAACGGAATCTAGTGGTCTCACTCAAATATAAGGTAGGAAATATATTAATCGAGTGAACGTAAGGGTTTGAAAGGTAACTAACACACATGTGTAGAGAAAATGGTGCATCGGTGAGTCTGGCCGGCATTTCGCACTTATAGTGCAAGTGGGGTTAGGGAGCACGGAAACGCTCGTTTCTTAAAAAGTAGAGGGAATCTAGCGGTCTCACTCGATCAGAAGGTGGGAAATATATAAATCTAGTGAGCTAATAAGGTTAGAAAGGAATCTAATGCATATGTATATAGAAAATGGTGCATTGGCCAGGTCGGTCAGTATGGGAACTTAGAGTGCAAATGCCTGGGAGAACGGAACCGCTGAGATCTCGCATAGTACACGGAATCTAGTGGTCTCACTCAAATATAAGGTAGGAAATATATTAATCGAGTGAACGTAAGGGTTTGAAAGGTAACTAACGCACATGTGTAGAGAAAATGGTGCATCAGCCAGTCTGGCCGGCATTTCGCACTTATAATGCAAGTGGGGCCAAAGAGAACGGAAACGCTCGTTTCTCAAAAAGTAGAGGGAATCTAGCGGTCTCACTCGATCAGAAGGTGGGAAATATATAAATCTAGTGAGCTAATAAGGTTAGAAAGGAATCTAATGCATATGTATATAGAAAATGGTGCATTGGCCAGGTCGGTCAGTATGGGAACTTAGAGTGCAAATGCCTGGGAGAACGGAACCGCTGAGATCTCGCATAGTACACGGAATCTAGTGGTCTCACTCAAATATAAGGTAGGAAATATATTAATCGAGTGAACGTAAGGGTTTGAAAGGTAACTAACGCACATGTGTAGAGAAAATGGTGCATCAGCCAGTCTGGCCGACATTTCGCACTTATAATGCAAGTGGGGCCAAAGAGAACGGAAACGCTCGTTTCTCAAAAAGTAGAGGGAATCTAGCGGTCTCACTCGATCAGAAGGTGGGAAATATATAAATCTAGTGAGCTAATAAGGTTCGAAAGGAATCTAATGCATATGTGTATGGAAAATGGTGCATTGGCCAGGTCGGTCAGTATGGGAACTTAGAGTGCAAAAGCCTGGGAGAACGGAACCGCTCAGATCTCGCATAGTACACGGAATCTAGTGGTCTCACTCAAATATAAGGTAGGAAATATATTAATCGAGTGAACGTAAGGGTTTGAAAGGTAACTAACACACATGTGTACAGAAAATGGTGCATCGGCCAGTCTGGCCGGCATTTCGCACTTATAGTGCAAGTGGGGCCAGGGAGAACGGAAACGTTCGTTTCTCAAAAAGTAGAGGGAATCTAGCGGTCTTACTCAAACAGAAGGTGTGAAATATATAAATCTAGTGAGCTAATAAGGTTTGAAAGGAATCTAATGCATATGTATATGGAAAATGGTGCATTGGCCAGGTCGGTCAGTATGGGAACTTAGAGTGTAATTGCCTGGGAGAACGGAACCGCTCAGATGTCGCATAGTACACGGAATCTAGTGGTCTCACTCAAATATAAGGTAGCAAATATATTAATCGAGTGAACGTAAGGGTTTGGAAGGTAACTAACGCACATGTGTAGAGAAAATGGTGCATCGGCCAGTCTGGCTGGCATTTCGCACTTATAGTGCAAGTGGGGCATGCGAGAACGGAAACGCTCATTTCTCAAAAAGTAAAAGGAATATAGCGGTTTCACTCGATCAGAAGGTGTGAAATATATAAATCTAGTGAGCTAATAAGGTTTGAAAGGAATCTAATGCATATGTATATGGAAAATGGTGCATTGGCCAGGTCGGTCAGTATGGGAACTTAGAGTGCAAATGCCTGGGAGAACGGAACCGCTCAGATCTCGCATAGTACACGGAATCTAGTGGTCTCACTCAAATATAAGGTAGGAAATATATTATTCGAGTGAACGTAAGGGTTTGAAAGGTAGCTAACGCACATGTGTAGAGAAAATGGTGCATCGGCCAGTCTTGCCGGCATTTCGTACGTATAGTGCAAGTGGGGCCAGGGAGAACGGAAACGCTCGTTTCTCAAAAAGTAAAGGGAATCTAGCGGTCTCACTCGATCAGAAGGTGGGAAATATATAAATCTAGTGAGCTAATAAGGTTCGAAAGGAATCTAATGCATATGTATATGGAAAATGGTGCATTGGCCAGGTTGGTCAGTATGGGAACTTCGAGTGCAAATGCCTGGGAGAACGGAACCGCTCAGATATCGCATAGTACACGGAATCTAGTGGTCTCACTCAAATATAAGGTAGGAAATATATTAATCGAGTGAACGTAAGGGTTTGAAAGGTAACTAACGCACATGTGTAGAGAAAATGGTGCATCGGCCAGTCTGGCCGGCATTTCGCACTTATAGTGCAAATGGGGCCAGGGAGAATGGAAACGCTCGTTTCTCAAAAAGTAGAGGGAATCTAGCGGTCTCACTTGATCAGAAGGTGGGAAATATATAAATCTAGTGAGCTTATAAAGTTTGAAAGGAATCTAATGCATATGCATATGGAAAATGGTGCATTGGCTAGGCCGGTCAGTATGGGAACTTAGAGTGCAAATGCATGGGAGAACGGAACCGCTTAGATCTCGCATAGTACACGGAATCTAGTGGTCTCACTCAACTATAAGGTAGCAAATATATTAATCGAGTGAACGCAAGGGTTTGAAAGGTAACTAACGCACATGTGTAGAGAAAATGGTGCATCGGCCAGTCTGGCCGGCATTTCGCACTTATAGTGCAAGTGGGGCCAGGGAGAACGGAAATGCTCGTTTCTCAAAAAGTAAAGGGAATCTAGCGGTCTCACTCGATCAGAAGGTGGGAAATATATAAATCTAGTGAGCTAATAAGGTTTGAAAGGAATCTAATGCATATGTATATGGAAAATGGTGCATTGGCCAGGTTGGTCAGTATGGGAACTTCGAGTGCAAATGCCTGGGAGAACGGAACCGCTCAGATATCGCATAGTATACGGAATCTAGTGGTCTCACTCAAATATAAGGTAGGAAATATATTAATCGAGTGAACGTAAGGGTTTGAAAGGTAACTAACGCACATGTGTAGAGAAAATGGTGCATCGGCCAGTCTGGCCGGCATTTCGCACTTATAGTGCAAATGGGGCCAGGGAGAATGGAAACGCTCGTTTCTCAAAAAGTAGAGGGAATCTAGCGGTCTCACTTGATCAGAAGGTGGGAAATATATAAATCTTGTGAGCTTATAAAGTTTGAAAGGAATCTAATGCATATGCATATGGAAAATGGTGCATTGGCTAGGCCGGTCAGTATGGGAACTTAGAGTGCAAATGCATGGGAGAACGGAACCGCTTAGATCTCGCATAGTAGACGGAATCCAGTGGTCTCACTCAACTATAAGGTAGCAAATATATTAATCGAGTGAACGCAAGGGTTTGAAAGGTAACTAACGCACATGTGTAGAGAAAATGGTGCATCGGCCAGTCTGGCCGGCATTTCGCACTTATAGTGCAAGTGGGGCCAGGGAGAACGGAAATGCTCGTTTCTCAAAAAGTAAAGGGAATCTAGCGGTCTCACTCGATCAGAAGGTGGGAAATATATAAATCTAGTGAGCTAATAAGGTTCGAAAGGAATCTAATGCATATGTATATGGAAAATGGTGCATTGGCCAGGTCGGTCAGTATGGGAACTTAGAGTACAAATGCCTGGGAGAACGGAACCGCTCAGATCTCGCAAAGTACACAGAATCTAGTGGTCTCACTCAGATATAAGGTAGGAAATATATTAATCGAGTGAATGTAAGGGTTTGAAAGGTAACTAACGCACATGTGTAGAGAAAATGGTGCATCGGCCAGTCTGGCCGGCATTTCGCACTTATAGTGCAAGTGGGGCCAGGGAGAACGGAAACGCTCGTTTTTTAAAAAGTAGAGGGAATCTAACGGTCTCACTCAATCAGAAGGTGGGAAATATATGAATATAGTGAGCTAATAAGGTTCGAAAGGAATCTAATGCATATGTATATGGACAATGGTGCATTGGCCATGTTGGTCAATATGGGAACTTAGAGTGCAAATGCCTGGGAGAACGGTGAGAATAAGTGAACGAGAATGAATGAACTATGAATGAAGTGAGTACAAATATGAAACCCTAATTGGGTTGTACCCCCTATGGGATACCCCACTATAGCCTACACAAATAAGTAAGCTATAATGTTCTGACAATCAGAACCGCTAAGATCTCGCATAGTACACGGAATCTAGTGGTCTCACTCAAATATAAGGTAGGAAATATATTAAACGAGTGAATGTAAAGGTTTGAAAGGTAACTCACGCACATGCATAGAGAAAATGGTCCATCGGCCAGTCTGGCCGGCATTTCGCACTTATAGTGCAAGTGGGGCCAGGAAGAACGGAAACGCTCGTTTCTCAAAAAGTTAAGGGAATCTAGCAAACTCACTCGATAAGAAGGTGGGAAATATATAAATCTAGTGAGCTAATAAGGTCCGAAAGGAATCTAATGCACATGTATATGGAAAATGGTGCATTGGCCAGGCCGGTCAGTATGGGAACTTAGAGTGCAAATGCATGGGAGAACGGAACCGCTCAGATCTCGCATAGTACACGGAATCTAGTGGTCTCACTCAACTATAAGGTAGGAAATATATTAATCGATTGAACATAAAGGTTTGAAAGGTAACTAACGCACATGTGTAGAGAAAATGGTGCATCGGCCAGTCTGGCCGCCATTTCGCACTTATAGTGCAAGTGGGGCCAGGGAGAACGGAAACGCTCGTTTCTCAAAAAATAGAGGGAATTTAGCGGTCTCACTTGATCAGAAGGTGGGAAATATATAAATCTAGTGAGCTAATAAGGTTCGAAAGGAATCTAATGCATATGTGTATGGAAAATGGTGCATTGGCCAGGTCGGTCAGTATGGGAACTTAGAGTGCAAAAGCCTGGGAGAACGGAACCGCTCAGATCTCGCATAGTACACGGAATCTAGTGGTCTCACTCAAATATAAGGTAGGAAATATATTGATCGAGTGAACGTAAGGGTTTGAAAGGTAACTAATGCACATGTGTAGAGAAAATGGTGCATCGGCCCGTGTGGCCGGCATTTCGCACTTATAGTGCAAATGGTGCCAGGGAGAACTGAAACGCTCGTTTCTCAAAACGTAGAGGGAATCTAGCAGTCTCACTCGATCAGAAGGTGGGAAGTATATAAATCTAGTGAGCTAATAAAGTTTGAAAGGAATGTAATGCATATGTATATGGAAAATGGTGCATTGGCCAGGCCGGTCAGTATGGGAACTTAGAGTGCAAATGCATGGAAGAACGGAATTGCTTAGATCTCGTATAGTACACGGAATCTAGTGGTCTCACTCAAATATAAGGTAGGAAATATATTAATCGAGTGAACGTAAGGGTTTGAAAGGTAACTAACGCACATGTGTAGAGAAAATGGTGCATCAGCCAGTCTGGCCGGCATTTCGCACTTATAATGCAAGTGGGGCCAGGGAGAACGGAAACGCTCGTTTCTCAAAAAGTAGAGGTAATCAAGCGGTCTCACTCGATCAGAAGGTGGGAAATATATAAATATAGTGAGCTAATAAGGTTTGAAAGGAATCTAATGCATATGTATATGGAAGATGGTGCATTGGCCAGGTCGGTCAATATGAGAACTTAGAGTGCAAATGCCTGGGAGAACGGAACCGCTCAGATCTCGCATAGTACACGGAATCTAGTGGTCTCACTCAAATATAAGGTAGGAAATATATTAATCGAGTGAACGTAAGGGTTTGAAAGGTAACTAACGCACATGTATAGAGAAAATGGTCCATCGGCCAGTCTGGCCGGCATTTCGCACTTATGGTGCAAGTGGGGCCAGGAAGAACGGAAACGCTCGTTTCTCAAAAAGTAAAGGGAATCTAGCAAACTCACTCGATCAGAAGGTGGGAAATATATAAATCTAGTGAGCTAATAAGGTTCGAAAGGAATCTAATGCACATGTATATGGAAAATGGTGCATTGGCCTGGCCGGTCAGTATGGGAACTTAGAGTGCAAATGCATGGGAGAACGGAACCGCTCAGATCTCGCATAGTACACGGAAATACATTAATCGAGTGAACGTAAAGGTTTGAAATGTAACTAACGCACATGTGTAGAGAAAATGGTGCATCGGCCAGTCTGGCCGGCATTTCGCACTTATAGTGCAAGTGGGGCCAGGGAGAACGGAAACGCTCGCTTCTCAAAAAGTAGAGGGAATCTAGCGGTCTCACTCGATTAGAAGGTGGGAAATATATAAATCTAGTGAGCTAATAAGGTTTGAAAGGAATCTAATGCATATGTGTATGGAGAATGGTGCATTGGCCAGGTCGGTCAGTATGGGAACTTAGAGTGCAAAAGCCTGGGAGAACGGAACCGCTCAGATATCGCATAGTACACGGAATCTAGTGGTCTCACTCAAATATAAGGTAGGAAATATATTGATCGAGTGAACGTAAGGGTTTGAAAGGTAACTAACGCACATGTGTAGAGAAAATGGTGCATCGGCCAGTCTGGCCGGCATTTCGCACTTATAGTGCAAATGGTGCCAGGGAGAACGGAAACGCTCGTTTCTCAAAACGTAGAGGGAATCTAGCGGTCTCACTCGATCAGAAGGTGGGAAATATATAAATCTAGTGAGCTAATAAAGTTTGAAAGGAATGTAATGCATATGTATATGGAAAATGGTGCATTGGCCAGGCCGGTCAGTATGGGAACTTAGAGTGCAAATGCATGGGAGAACGGAACCGCTCAGATCTCGCATAGTACACGGAATCTAGTGGTCTCACTCAACTATAAGGTAGGAAATATATTAATCGAGTGAACGTAAGGGTTTGAAAGGTAACTAACGCACATGTGTAGAGAAAATGGTGCATCGGCCCGTCTGGCCGGCATTTCGCACTTATAGTGCAAATGGTGCCAGGGAGAACGGAAACGCTCGTTTCTCAAAACGTAGAGGGAATCTAGCGGTCTCACTCGATCAGAAGGTGGGAAATATATAAATCTAGTGAGCTAATAAAGTTTGAAAGGAATGTAATGCATATGTATGTGGAAAATGGTGCATTGGCCAGGCCGGTCAGTATGGGAACTTAGAGTGCAAATGCCTAGGAGAACGGAACCGCTCAGATCTCGCATAGTACACGGAATCTAGTGGTCTCACTCAACCATAAGGTAGGAAATATATTAATCGAGTGAACGTAAGGGTTTGAAAGGTAACTAATGCACATGTGTAGAGAAAATGGAAACGAGCGTTTCCATTCTCCCTGGCCCAATGCCGGCCAGACTGGCCGATGGACCATTTTCCATTCCCTCTACTTTTTGAAAATGTATAAATCAAGTGAGCTAATAATGTTCCAAAGGAATCTAATGCATATGTGTATGGAAAATGGTGCATTGGCCAGGTCGGTCAGTATGGGAACTTAGAGTGCGTATGCCCGGGAGAACGGAACCGCTCAGATCTCGCATAGTACACAGAATCAAGTGGTCTCACTCAAATATAAGGTAGGAAATATATTTATCGAGTGAACATAAGGGTTTGAAGGGTAACTAACGCACATGTGTAGATAAAATGGTGCATCGGCCAGTCTGGCCAGCATTTAGCACTTATAGTGCAAGTGGGGCCAAGGAGAACGGAAACGCTCGTTTCTCAAAAAGTAGAGGGAATCTAGCGGTCTCACTGGATCAAAAGGTGGGAAATATACAAATCTAGTGAGCTAATAAGGTTTGAAAGGAATCTAATGCATATGTGTATGGATAATGGTGCATTGGCCAGGTTGGTCAATATGGGAACTTAGAGTGCAAATGCCTGGGAGAACGGTGAAAATAAGTGAACGAGAATGAATGAACTATGAATGAAGTGAATACAAATATGAAACCCTAATTGGGTTGTACCCCCTATGGGATACCCCACTATAGCCTACACAAATAAGTAAGCTATAATGTTCTCACAAACGGAACCGCTCAGATCTCGTATAGTACACGGAATCTAGTGGTCTCACTCAAATATAAGGTAGGAAATATATTAAACGAGTGAATGTAAAGGTTTGAAAGGTAACTAACGCACATGTATAGAGAAAATGGTCCATCGGCCAGTCTGGCCGGCATTTCGCACTTATAGTGCAAGTGGGGCCAGGAAGAACGGAAACGCTCGTTTCTCAAAAAGTAAAGGGAATCTAGCAAACTCACTCGATCAGAAGGTGGGAAATATATAAATCTAGTGAGCTAATAAGGTTCGAAAGGAATCTAATGCACATGTATATGGAAAATGGTGCATTGGCCAGGCCGGTCAGTATGGGAACTTAGAGTGCAAATGCATGGGAGAACGGAACCGCTCAGATCTCGCATAGTACACGGAAATACATTAATCGAGTGAACGTAAAGGTTTGAAATGTAACTAACGCACATGTGTAGAGAAAATGGTGCATCGGCCAGTCTGGCCGGCATTTCGCACTTATAATGCAAGTGGGGCCAGGGAGAACGGAAACACTCGTTTCTTAAAAAGTAGAGGGAATCTAGCGGTCTCACTCGATCAGAAGGTGGGAAATATATAAATCTAGTGAGCTAATAAGGTTCGAAAGGAATCTAATGCATATGTATATGGAAAATGGTGCATTGGCCAGGTCGGTCAGTATGAGAACTTAGAGTGCAAATGCCTGGGAGAACGGAACCGCTCAGATCTCGCATAGTACACGGAATCTAGTGGTCTCACTCAACTATAAGGTAGCAAATATATTAATCGAGTGAACGTAAGGGTTTGAAAGGTAACTAACACACATGTGTAGAGAAAATGGTGCATCGGCCAGTCTGGCCGGCATTTCGCACTTATAGTGCAAGTGGGGCCACGGAGAACGGAAATGCTCGTTTCTCAAAAAGTAAAGGGAATCTAGCGGTCTCACTCGATCAAAAGGTGGGAAATATATAAATCTAGTGAGCTAATAAGGTTCGAAAGGAATCTAATGCATATGTATATGGAAAATGGTGCATTGGCCAGGTCGGTCAGTATGGGAACTTAGAGTGCAAATGCCTGGGAGAACGGAACCGCTCAGATCTCGCAAAGTACACAGAATCTAGTGGTCTCACTCAGATATAAGGTAGGAAATATATTAATCGAGTGAACGTAAGGGTTTGAAAGGTAACTAACGCACATGTGTAGAGAAAATGGTGCATCGGCCAGTCTGGCCGGCATTTCGCACTTATAGTGCAAGTGGGGCCAGGGAGAACGGAGACGCTCGTTTCTCAAAAAGTAGAGGGAATCTAGCGGTCTCACTCGATCAGAAGGTGGGAAATGTATAAATCTAGTGAGCTTATAATGTTCCAAAGGAATCTAATGCATATGTGTATGGAAAATGGTGCATTGGCCAGGTCGGTCAGTATGGGAACTTAGAGTGCGAATGCCCGGGAGAACGGAACCGCTCAGATCTCGCATAGTACACAGAATCAAGTGGTCTCACTCAAATATAAGGTAGGAAATATATTTATCGAGTGAACATAAGGGTTTGAAGGGTAACTAACGCACATGTGTAGATAAAATGGTGCATCGGCCAGTCTGGCCAGCATTTAGCACTTATAGTGCAAGTGGGGCCAAGGAGAACGGAAACGCTCGTTTCTCAAAAAGTAGAGGGAATCTAGCGGTCTCACTGGATCAAAAGGTGGGAAATATACAAATCTAGTGAGCTAATAAGGTTTGAAAGGAATCTAATGCATATGTGTATGGACAATGGTGCATTGGCCAGGTTGGTCAATATGGGAACTTAGAGTGCAAATGCCTGGGAGAACGGTGAGAATAAGTGAACGAGAATGAATGAACTATGAATGAAGTGAATACAAATATGAAACCCTAATTGGGTTGTACCCCCTATGGGATACCCCACTATAGCCTACACAAATAAGTAAGCTATAATGTTCTCACAAACGGAACCGCTCAGATCTCGTATAGTACACGGAATCTAGTGGTCTCACTCAAATATAAGGTAGGAAATATATTAAACGAGTGAATGTAAAGGTTTGAAAGGTAACTAACGCACATGTATAGAGAAAATGGTCCATCGGCCAGTCTGGCCGGCATTTCGCACTTATAGTGCAAGTGGGGCCAGGAAGAACGGAAACGCTCGTTTCTCAAAAAGTAAAGGGAATCTAGCAAACTCACTCGATCAGAAGGTGGGAAATATATAAATCTAGTGAGCTAATAAGGTTCGAAAAGAATCTAATGCACATGTATATGGAAAATGGTGCATTGGCCAGGCCGGTCAGTATGGGAACTTAGAGTGCAAATGCATGGGAGAACGGAACCGCTCAGATCTCGCATAGTACACGGAAATACATTAATCGAGTGAACGTAAAGGTTTGAAATGTAACTAACGCACATGTGTAGAGAAAATGGTGCATCGGCCAGTCTGGCCGGCATTTCGCACTTATAGTGCAAGTGGGGCCAGGGAGAACGGAAACGCTCGCTTCTCAAAAAGTAGAGGGAATCTAGCGGTCTCACTCGATTAGAAGGTGGGAAATATATAAATCTAGTGAGCTAATAAGGTTTGAAAGGAATCTAATGCATATGTGTATGGAGAATGGTGCATTGGCCAGGTCGGTCAGTATGGGAACTTAGAGTGCAAAAGCCTGGGAGAACGGAACCGCTCAGATCTCGCATAGTACACGGAATCTAGTGGTCTCACTCAAATATAAGGTAGGAAATATATTGATCGAGTGAACGTAAGGGTTTGAAAGGTAACTAACGCACATGTGTAGAGAAAATGGTGCATCGGCCAGTCTGGCCGGCATTTCGCACTTATAGTGCAAATGGTGCCAGGGAGAACGGAAACGCTCGTTTCTCAAAACGTAGAGGGAATCTAGCGGTCTCACTCGATCAAAAGGTGGGAAATATATAAATCTAGTGAGCTAATAAAGTTTGAAAGGAATGTAATGCATATGTATATGGAAAATGGTGCATTGGCCAGGCCGGTCAGTATGGGAACTTAGAGTGCAAATGCATGGGAGAACGGAACCGCTCAGATCTCGCATAGTACACGGAATCTAGTGGTCTCACTCAACTATAAGGTAGGAAATATATTAATCGAGTGAACGTAAGGGTTTGAAAGGTAACTAACGCACATGTGTAGAGAAAATGGTGCATCAGCCAGGCTGGCCGGCATTTCGCACTTATAATGCAAGTGGGGCCAGGGAGAACGGAAACGCTCGTTTTTCAAAAAGTAGAGGGAATCTAGCGGTCTCACTCGATCAGAAGGTGGGAAATATATAAATCTAGTGAGCTAATAAGGTTCGAAAGGAATCTAATGCATATGTATATGGAAAATGGTGCATTGGCCAGGTCGGTTAGTATGAGAATTTAGAGTGCAAATGCCTGGGAGAACGGAACCGCTCAGATCTCGCATAGTACACGGAATCTAGTGGTCTCACTCAAATATAAGGTAGGAAATATATTAATCGAGTGAACGTAAGGGTTTGAAAGGTAACTAACACACATGTGTAGAGAAAATGGTGCATCGGCCAGTCTGGCGGGCATTTCGCACTTATAGTGCAAGTGGGGCCAGGGAGAACGGAAACGCTCGTTTCTTAAAAAGTAGAGGGAATCTAACGGTCTCACTCAATCAGAAGGTGGGAAATATATGAATATAGTGAGCTAATAAGGTTCGAAAGGAATCTAATGCATATGTATATGGACAATGGTGCATTGGCCATGTTGGTCAATATGGGAACTTAGAGTGCAAATGCCTGGCCCAATGCCGGCCAGACTGGCCGATGGACCATTTTCCATTCCCTCTACTTTTTGAAAATGTATAAATCTACATTGGGCCAGGGAGAATGGAAACGCTCGTTTCCATTTTCTAAGTAGAGGAAAATGGTCCATCGGCCAGTCTGGCCGGCATTGGGCCAGGGAGAATGGAAACGCTCGTTTCTCAAAAAGTAGAGGGAATCTAGCGGTCTCACTTGATCAGAAGGTGGGAAATATATAAATCTAGTGAGCTTATAAAGTTTGAAAGGAATCTAATGCATATGCATATGGAAAATGGTGCATTTGCCTGGTCGGTCAGTATGGGAACTTAGAGTGCAAATGCCTGGGAGAACGGAACCGCTCAGATCTCGCATAGTACACGGAATCTAGTGGTCTCACTCAAATATAAGGTAGGAAATATATTAATCGAGTGAATGTAAGGGTTTGAAAGGTAACTAACGCACATGTATAGAGAAAATGGTCCATCGGCCAGTCTCGCCGGCATTTCGCACTTATAGTGCAAGTGGGGCCAGGGAGAACGGAAACGCTCGTTTCTCAAAAAGTAAAGGAAATCTAGCGGTCTCACTCGATCAGAAGGTGAGAAATATATAAATCTAGTGAGCTAATAAGGTTTGAAAGGAATCTAATGCATATGTATTTGGAAAATGGTGCATTGGTCAGGTCGGTCAGTATGGGAACTTAGAGTGCAAATGCCTGGGAGAACGGAACCGCTCAGATCTCGCATAGTACACCGAATCTAGTGGTCTCACTCAAATATAAGGTAGGAAATATATTAATCGAGTGAACATAAGGGTTTGAAAGGTAACTTACGCACATGTGTAGAGAATATGGTGCATCAGCCAGTCTGGCCGGCATTTCGCACTTATAGTGCAAGTGGGGCCAGGGAGAACGGAAACGCTCGTTTCTCAAAAAGTAGAGGGAATCTAACGGTCTCACTCGATCAGAAGGTGAGAAATATATACATATAGTGAGCTAATAAGGTTCGAAATGAATCTAATGCATATGTATATGGACAATGGTGCATTGGCCAGGTCGGTCAGTATGGGAACTTAGAGTAAAATGCCTAGGAGAACGGAACCGCTCAGATCTCGCATAGTACACGGAATCTAGTGGTCTCACTCAAATATAAGGTAGGAAATATATTAATCAAGTGAATGCAAGGGTTTGAAAGGTAACTAACGCACATGTGTAGAGAAAATGGTGCATCGGCTAGTCTGGCCGGCATTCCGCACTTATAGTGCAAGTGGGGCTAGGGAGAACGGAATTGTCATTTCTCAAAAAGTAGAGGGAATCTAGCGGTCTCACTCAATCAGAAGGTGGGAAATATATAAATCTAGTGAGCTAATAAGGTTCGAAAGGAATCTAATGCATATGTATATGGAAAATGGTGCATTGGCCAGGTCGGTCAGTATGGGAACTTAGAGTGCAAATGCCTGGGAGAACGGAACCGCTCAGATCTCGCATAGTACACGGAATCTGGTGGTCTCACTCAAATATAAGGTAGGAAATATATTAAACGAGTGAATGTAAATGTTTGAAAGGTAACTAACGCACATGTGTAGAGAAAATGGTCCATCGGCCAGTCTGGCCGGCATTTCGCACTTATAGTGCAAGTGGGGCCAGGAAGAACGAAAATGCTCGTTTCTCAAAAAGTAAAGGGAATCTAGCAAACTCACTCGATTAGAAGGTGGGAAATATATAAATCTAGTGGGCTAATAAGGTTCGAAAGGAATCTAATGCATATGTATATGGAAAATGGTGCATTGGCCAGGTCGGCCAATATGGGAACTTAGAGTGCAAATGCCTGGGAGAACGGAACCGCTCAGATCTCGCATAGTACACGGAATCTAGTGGTCTCACTCAAATATAAGGTAGGAAATGTATTTATCGAGTGAATGCAAGGGTTTGAAACGTAACTAACGCACATGTATAGAGAAAATGGTGCATCGGCCAGTCTGGCTGGCATTTCGCACTTATAGTGCAAGTGGGGCTAGGGAGAACGGAAACACTCGTTTCTCAAAAATTTGAGGGAATCTAGCGGTCTCACTCGATCAGAAGGTGGGAAATATATAAATCTAGTGAGATAATAAGGTTCGAAAGGAATCTAATGCATATGTATATGGAAAATGGTGCATTGGCCAGGCCGGTCAGTATGGGAACTTAGAGTGCAAATGCATGGTAGAACGGAACCGCTCAGATCTCGCATAGTACACGGAATCTAGTGGTCTCACTCAAATATAAGGTAGGAAATATATTAGTCGAGTGAACGTAAGGGTTTGAAAGGTAACTAACGCACATGTGTAGAGAATATGGTGCATCGGCCAGTCTGGCCGGCATTTCGCACTTATAGTGCAAGTGGGGCCAGGGAGAACGTAAACACTCGTTTCTCAAAAAGTAGAGGGAATCTAGTGGTCTCACTCGATCAGAAGGTGGGAAATATATAAATCTAGTGAGCTAATAAGGTTCGAAAGGAATCTAATGCACATGTATATGGAAAATGGTGCATTGGCCAGGCCGGTCAGTATGGGAACTTAGAGTGCAAATGCTTGGGAGAACGGAACCGCTCAGATCTCGCATAGTACACGGAAATACATTAATCGAGTGAACGTAAAGGTTTGAAATGTAACTAACGCACATGTGTAGAGAAAATGGTGCATCGGCCAGTCTGGCCGGCATTTCGCACTTATAATGCAAGTGGGGCCAGGGAGAACGGAAACACTCGTTTCTTAAAAAGTAGAGGGAATCTAGCGGTCTCACTCGATCAGAAGGTGGGAAATATATAAATCTAGTGAGCTAATAAGGTTCGAAAGGAATCTAATGCATATGTATATGGAAAATGGTGCATTGGCCAGGTCGGTCAGTATGAGAACTTAGAGTGCAAATGCCTGGGAGAACGGAACCGCTCAGATCTCGCATAGTACACGGAATCTAGTGGTCTCACTCAACTATAAGGTAGCAAATATATTAATCGAGTGAACGTAAGGGTTTGAAAGGTAACTAACGCACATGTGTAGAGAAAATGGTGCATCGGCCAGTCTGGCCGGCATTTCGCACTTATAGTGCAAGTGGGGCCACGGAGAACGGAAATGCTCGTTTCTCAAAAAGTAAAGGGAATCTAGCGGTCTCACTCGATCAGAAGGTGGGAAATATATAAATCTAGTGAGCTAATAAGGTTCGAAAGGAATCTAATGCATATGTATATGGAAAATGGTGCATTGGCCAGGTCGGTCAGTATGGGAACTTAGAGTGCAAATGCCTGGGAGAACGGAACCGCTCAGATCTCGCAAAGTACACAGAATCTAGTGGTCTCACTCAGATATAAGGTAGGAAATATATTAATCGAGTGAACGTAAGGGTTTGAAAGGTAACTAACGCACATGTGTAGAGAAAATGGTGCATCGGCCAGTCTGGCCGGCATTTCGCACTTATAGTGCAAGTGGGGCCAGGGAGAACGGAGACGCTCGTTTCTCAAAAAGTAGAGGGAATCTAGCGGTCTCACTCGATCAGAAGGTGGGAAATGTATAAATCTAGTGAGCTAATAATGTTCCAAAGGAATCTAATGCATATGTGTATGGAAAATGGTGCATTGGCCAGGTCGGTCAGTATGGGAACTTAGAGTGCGTATGCCCGGGAGAACGGAACCGCTCAGATCTCGCATAGTACACAGAATCAAATGGTCTCACTCAAATATAAGGTAGGAAATATATTTATCGAGTGAACATAAGGGTTTGAAGGGTAACTAACGCACATGTGTAGAGAAAATGGTGCATCGGCCAGTCTGGCCAGCATTTAGCACTTATAGTGCAAGTGGGGCCAAGGAGAACGGAAACGCTCGTTTCTCAAAAACTAGAGGGAATCTAGCGGTCTCACTGGATCAAAAGGTGGGAAATATACAAATCTAGTGAGCTAATAAGGTTTGAAAGGAATCTAATGCATATGTGTATGGACAATGGTGCATTGGCCAGGTTGGTCAATATGGGAACTTAGAGTGCAAATGCCTGGGAGAACGGTGAGAATAAGTGAACGAGAATGAATGAACTATGAATGAAGTGAATACAAATATGAAACCCTAATTGGGTTGTACCCCCTATGGGATACCCCACTATAGCCTACACAAATAAGTAAGCTATAATGTTCTCACAAACGGAACCGCTCAGATCTCGTATAGTACACGGAATCTAGTGGTCTCACTCAAATATAAGGTAGGAAATATATTAAACGAGTGAATGTAAAGGTTTGAAAGGTAACTAACGCACATGTATAGAGAAAATGGTCCATCGGCCAGTCTGGCCGGCATTTCGCACTTATAGTGCAAGTGGGGCCAGGAAGAACGGAAACGCTCGTTTCTCAAAAAGTAAAGGGAATCTAGCAAACTCACTCGATCAGAAGGTGGGAAATATATAAATCTAGTGAGCTAATAAGGTTCGAAAGGAATCTAATGCACATGTATATGGAAAATGGTGCATTGGCCAGGCCGGTCAGTATGGGAACTTAGAGTGCAAATGCATGGGAGAACGGAACCGCTCATATCTCGCATAGTACACGGAAATACATTAATCGAGTGAACGTAAAGGTTTGAAATGTAACTAACGCACATGTGTAGAGAAAATGGTGCATCGGCCAGTCTGGCCGGCATTTCGCACTTATAGTGCAAGTGGGGCCAGGGAGAACGGAAACGCTCGTTTCTCAAAAAGTAGAGGGAATCTAGCGGTCTCACTCGATTAGAAGGTGGGAAATATATAAATCTAGTGAGCTAATAAGGTTTGAAAGGAATCTAATGCATATGTGTATGGAGAATGGTGCATTGGCCAGGTCGGTCAGTATGGGAACTTAGAGTGCAAAAGCCTGGGAGAACGGAACCGCTCAGATCTCGCATAGTACACGGAATCTAGTGGTCTCACTCAAATATAAGGTAGGAAATATATTGATCGAGTGAACGTAAGGGTTTGAAAGGTAACTAACGCACATGTGTAGAGAAAATGGTGCATCGGCCAGTCTGGCCGGCATTTCGCACTTATAGTGCAAATGGTGCCAGGGAGAACGGAAACGCTCGTTTCTCAAAACGTAGAGGGAATCTAGCGGTCTCACTCGATCAGAAGGTGGGAAATATATAAATCTAGTGAGCTAATAAAGTTTGAAAGGAATGTAATGCATATGTATATGGAAAATGGTGCATTGGCCAGGCCGGTCAGTATGGGAACTTAGAGTGCAAATGCATGGGAGAACGGAACCGCTTAGATCTCGCATAGTACACGGAATCTAGTGGTCTCACTCAACTATAAGGTAGGAAATATATTAATCGAGTGAACGTAAGGGTTTGAAAGGTAACTAACGCACATGTGTAGAGAAAATGGTGCATCAGCCAGGCTGGCCGGCATTTCGCACTTATAATGCAAGTGGGGCCAGGGAGAACGGAAACGCTCCTTTTTCAAAAAGTAGAGGGAATCTAGCGGTCTCACTCGATCAGAAGGTGGGAAATATATAAATCTAGTGAGCTAATAAGGTTCGAAAGGAATCTAATGCACATGTATATGGAAAATGGTGCATTGGCCAGGCCGGTCAGTATGGGAACTTAGAGTGCAAATGCATGGGAGAACGGAACCGCTCAGATCTCGCATAGTACACGGAAATACATTAATCGAGTGAACGTAAAGGTTTGAAATGTAACTAACGCACATGTGTAGAGAAAATGGTGCATCGGCCAGTCTGGCCGGCATTTCGCACTTATAGTGCAAGTGGGGCCAGGGAGAACGGAAACGCTCGCTTCTCAAAAACTAGAGGGAATCTAGCGGTCTCACTCGATTAGAAGGTGGGAAATATATAAATCTAGTGAGCTAATAAGGTTTGAAAGGAATCTAATGCATATGTGTATGGAGAATGGTGCATTGGCCAGGTCGGTCAGTATGGGAACTTAGAGTGCAAAAGCCTGGGAGAACGGAACCGCTCAGATCTCGCATAGTACACGGAATCTAGTGGTCTCACTCAAATATAAGGTAGGAAATATATTGATTGAGTGAACGTAAGGGTTTGAAAGGTAACTAACGCACATGTGTAGAGAAAATGGTGCATCGGCCAGTCTGGCCGGCATTTCGCACTTATAGTGCAAATGGTGCCAGGGAGAACGGAAACGCTCGTTTCTCAAAACGTAGAGGGAATCTAGCGGTCTCACTCGATCAGAAGGTGGGAAATATATAAATCTAGTGAGCTAATAAAGTTTGAAAGGAATGTAATGCATATGTATATGGAAAATGGTGCATTGGCCAGGCCGGTCAGTATGGGAACTTAGAGTGCAAATGCATGGGAGAACGGAACCGCTCAGATCTCGCATAGTACACGGAATCTAGTGGTCTCACTCAACTATAAGGTAGGAAATATATTAATCGAGTGAACGTAAGGGTTTGAAAGGTAACTAACGCACATGTGTAGAGAAAATGGTGCATCAGCCAGGCTGGCCGGCATTTCGCACTTATAATGCAAGTGGGGCCAGGGAGAACGGAAACGCTCGTTTTTCAAAAAGTAGAGGGAATCTAGCGGTCTCACTCGATCAGAAGGTGGGAAATATATAAATCTAGTGAGCTAATAAGGTTCGAAAGGAATCTAATGCATATGTAAATGGAAAATGGTGCATTGGCCAGGTCGGTTAGTATGAGAACTTAGAGTGCAAATGCCTGGGAGAACGGAACCGCTCAGATCTCGCATAGTACACGGAATCTAGTGGTCTCACTCAAATATAAGGTAGGAAATATATTAATCGAGTGAACGTAAGGGTTTGAAAGGTAACTAACACACATGTGTAGAGAAAATGGTGCATCGGCCAGTCTGGCCAGCATTTCGCACTTATAGTGCAAGTGGGGCCAGGGAGAACGGAAACGCCCGTTTCTTAAAAAGTAGAGGGAATCTAGCGGTCTCACTCAATCAGAAGGTGGGAAATATATAAATCTAGTGAGCTAATAAGGTTCGAAAGGAATCTAATGCATATGTATATGGAAAATGGTGCATTGGCCAGGTCGGTCAGTATGGGAACTTAGAGTGCAAATGCCCTGGAGAACGGAACCGCTCAGATCTCGCATAGTACACGGAATCTAGTGGTCTCACTCAAATATAAGGTAGGAAATATATTAATCGAGTGAACGTAAGGGTTTGAAAGGTAACTAACGCACATGTGTAGAGAAAATGGTGCATCGGCCAGTCTGGCGGGCATTTCGCACTTATAGTGCAAGTGGGGCCAGGGAGAACGGAAACGCTCGTTTCTTAAAAAGTAGAGGGAATCTAACGGTCTCACTCAATCAGAAGGTGGGAAATATATGAATATAGTGAGCTAATAAGGTTCGAAAGGAATCTAATGTATATGTATATGGACAATGGTGCATTGGCCATGTTGGTCAATATGGGAACTTAGAGTGCAAATGCCTGGCCCAATGCCGGCCAGACTGGCCGATGGACCATTTTCCATTCCCTCTACTTTTTGAAAATGTATAAATCTACATTGGGCCAGGGAGAATGGAAACGCTCGTTTCCATTTTCTAAGTAGAGGAAAATGGTCCATCGGCCAGTCTGGCCGGCATTGGGCCAGGGAGAATGGAAACGCTCGTTTCTCAAAAAGTAGAGGGAATCTAGCGGTCTCACTTGATCAGAAGGTGGGAAATATATAAATCTAGTGAGCTTATAAGGTTCGAAAGGAATCTAATGCATATGCATATGGAAAATGGTGCATTTGCCAGGTCGGTCAGTATGGGAACTTAGAGTGCAAATGCCTGGGAGAACGGAACCGCTCAGATCTCGCATAGTACACGGAATCTAGTGGTCTCACTCAAATATAAGGTAGGAAATATATTAATCGAGTGAATGTAAGGGTTTGAAAGGTAACTAACGCACATGTATAGAGAAAATGGTCCATCGGCCAGTCTCGCCGGCATTTCGCACTTATAGTGCAAGTGGGGCCAGGGAGAACGGAAACGCTCGTTTCTCAAAAAGTAAAGGAAATCTAGCGGTCTCACTCGATCAGAAGGTGAGAAATATATAAATCTAGTGAGCTAATAAGGTTTGAAAGGAATCTAATGCATATGTATTTGGAAAATGGTGCATTGGTCAGGTCGATCAGTATGGGAACTTAGAGTGCAAATGCCTGGGAGAACGGAACCGCTCAGATCTCGCATAGTACACCGAATCTAGTGGTCTCACTCAAATATAAGGTAGGAAATATATTAATCGAGTGAACATAAGGGTTTGAAAGGTAACTTACGCACATGTGTAGAGAATATGGTGCATCAGCCAGTCTGGCCGGCATTTCGCACTTATAGTGCAAGTGGGGCCAGGGAGAACGAAAACGCTCGTTTCTCAAAAAGTAGAGGGAATCTAACGGTCTCACTCGATCAGAAGGTGAGAAATATATACATATAGTGAGCTAATAAGGTTCGAAATGAATCTAATGCATATGTATATGGACAATGGTGCATTGGCCAGGTCGGTCAGTATGGGAACTTAGAGTGAAAATGCCTGGGAGAACGGAACCGCTCAGATCTCGCATAGTACACGGAATCTAGTGGTCTCACTCAAATATAAGGTAGGAAATATATTAATCGAGTGAATGCAAGGGTTTGAAAGGTAACTAACGCACATGTGTAGAGAAAATGGTGCATCGGCCAGTCTGGCCGGCATTCCGCACTTATAGTGCAAGTGGGGCTAGGGAGAACGGAATTGTCGTTTCTCAAAAAGTAGAGGGAATCTAGCGGTCTCACTCGATCAGAAGGTGGGAAATATATAAATCTAGTGAGCTAATAAGGTTCGAAAGGAATCTAATGCATATGTATATGGAAAATGGTGCATTGGCCAGGTCGGTCAGTATGGGAACTTAGAGTGCAAATGCCTGGGAGAACGGAACCGCTCAGATCTCGCATAGTACACGGAATCTGGTGGTCTCACTCAAATATAAGGTAGGAAATATATTAAACGAGTGAATGTAAATGTTTGAAAGGTAACTAACGCACATGTGTAGAGAAAATGGTCCATCGGCCAATCTGGCCGGCATTTCGCACTTATAGTGCAAGTGGGGCCAGGAAGAACGAAAATGCTCGTTTCTCAAAAAGTAAAGGGAATCTAGCAAACTCACTCGATTAGAAGGTGGGAAATATATAAATCTAGTGGGCTAATAAGGTTCGAAAGGAATCTAATGCATATGTATATGGAAAATGGTGCATTGGCCAGGTCGGCCAATATGGGAACTTAGAGTGCAAATGCCTGGGAGAACGGAACCGCTCAGATCTCGCATAGTACACGGAATCTAGTGGTCTCACTCAAATATAAGGTAGGAAATGTATTTATCGAGTGAATGCAAGGGTTTGAAACGTAACTAACGCACATGTATAGAGAAAATGGTGCATCG
The DNA here is from genome assembly GCA_948144175.1 of Closterium sp. NIES-65. Taxonomy (NCBI): domain Eukaryota; kingdom Viridiplantae; phylum Streptophyta; class Zygnematophyceae; order Desmidiales; family Closteriaceae; genus Closterium; species Closterium sp. NIES-65. Next base: position 499,273 of record CANXME010001063.1, on the reverse strand, counting down.
GCCAGTCTGGCTGGCATTTCGCACTTATAGTGCAAGTGGGGCTAGGGAGAACGGAAACACTCGTTTCTCAAAAATTAGAGGGAATCTAGCGGTCTCACTCGATCAGAAGGTGGGAAATATATAAATCTAGTGAGATAATAAGGTTTGAAAGGAATCTAATGCATATGTATATGGAAAATGGTGCATTGGCCAGGCCGGTCAGTATGGGAACTTAGAGTGCAAATGCATGGTAGAACGGAACCGCTCAGATCTCGCATAGTACACGGAATCTAGTGGTCTCACTCAAATATAAGGTAGGAAATATATTAGTCGAGTGAACGTAAGGGTTTGAAAGGTAACTAACGCACATGTGTAGAGAATATGGTGCATCGGCCAGTCTGGCCGGCATTTCGCACTTATAGTGCAAGTGGGGCCAGGGAGAACGGAAACACTCGTTTCTCAAAAAGTAGAGGGAATCTAGTGGTCTCACTCGATCATAAGGTGGGAAATATATAAATCTAGTGAGCTAATAAGGTTTGAAAGGAATCTAATGCATATGTATATGAAAAATGGTGCATTGGCCAGGTCGGTCAGTATGGGAACTTAGAGTGCAAATGCCTGGGAGAACGGAACCGCTCAGATCTCGCATAGTACACATTATCTAGCGGTCTCACTCAAATATAAGGTAGGAAATATATTAATCGAGTGAACGTAAAGGTTTGAAAGGTAACTAACGCACATGTGTAGAGAAAATGGTGCATCGGCCAGTCTGGCCGGCATTTCGCACTTATAGTGCAAGTGGGGCCAGGGAGAACGGAAACGCTCATTTCTCAAAAAGTAGAGGGAATCTAGCAGTCTCACTCAATCAAAACGTGGGAAGTATATAAATCTAGTAAGCTAATAAGGTTCGAAAGGAATCTAATGCATATGTATATGGAAAATGGTGCATTGGCCAGTTCGATCAGTATGGGAACTTAGAGTGCAAATGCCTGGGAGAACGGAACCGCTCAGATCTCGCATAGTACACGGAATCTAGTGGTCTCACTCAAATATAAGGTAGGAAATATATTAATCGAGTGAACGTAAGAGTTTGAAAGGTAACTAACGCACATTTGTAGAGAAAATGGTGCATCGGCCAGTCTGGCCGGCATTTCGCGCTTATAGTGCAAGTGGGGCCAGCGAGAACGGAAACGCTTATTTCTCAAAAACTAAAGGGAATCTAGCGGTCTCACTCGATCAGAAGGTGGGAAATATATAAATCTAGTGAGCTAACAAGGTTCGAAAGGGATCTAATGCATATGTATATGGAAAATGGTGCATTGGCCAGGTCGGTCAGTATGAGAACTTAAAGTGCAAATGCCTGGGAGAACGGAACCGCTCAGATCTCGCATAGTACACGGAATCTAGTGGTCTCACTCAAATATAAGGTAGGAAATATATTAATCGAGTGAACGTAAGAGTTTGAAAGGTAACTAACGCACATTTGTAGAGAAAATGGTGCATCGGCCAGTCTGGCCGGCATTTCGCGCTTATAGTGCAAGTGGGGCCAGGGAGAACGGAAACGCTTATTTCTCAAAAACTAAAGGGAATCTAGCGGTCTCACTCGATCAGAAGGTGGGAAACCTATAAATCTAGTGAGCTAATAAGGTTCGAAAGGAATCTAATGCATATGTATATGGAGAATGGTGCATTGGCCAGGTAGGTCAGTATGGGAACTTACAGTGCAAATGCCTGGGAGAACGGAACTGCTCAGATCTCGCATAGTACACGGAATCTAGTAGTTTCACTCAAATATAAGGTAGGAAATATATTAATCGAGTGAACGTAAAGGTTTGAAAGGTAACTAACGCACATGTGTAGAGAAAATGGTGCATCAGCCAGTCTGGCCGGCATTTCGCACTTATAGTGCAAGTGGGGCCAGGGAGAATGGAAACGCTCGTTTCTCAAAAAGTAGAGGGAATCTAGCGGTCTCACTCGATCAGAAGGTGGGAAATATATAAATCTAGTGAGCTAATAAGGTTTGAAAGGAATCTAATGCATATGTATATGGACAATGGTGCATTGGCCAGGCCGGTCAATATGGGAACTTAGAGTGCAAATGCCTGGTAGAACGGAACCGCTCAGATCTCGCATAGTACACGGAATCTAGTGGTCTCACTCAAATATAAGGTAGGAAATATATTAGTCGACTGAACGTAAGGGTTTGAAAGGTAACTAACGCACATGTGTAGAGAAAATGGTGCATCGGCCAGTCTGGCCGGCATTTCGCACTTGTTGTGCAAGTGGGGCCAGGGAGAACGGAAACGCTCGTTTCTCAAAAAGTAGAGGGAATCTAGCGGTCTCACTCGATCAGAAGGTGGGAAATATATAAATCTAGTGAGCTAATAAGGTTCGAAAGGAATCTAATGCATATGTATATGGAAAATGGTGCATTGGCCAGGTCGGCCAATATGGGAACTTAGAGTGCAAATGCCTGGGAGAACGGAATCGCTCAGATCTCGCATAGTACACGGAATCTAGTGGTCTCACTCAAATATAAGGTAGGAAATGTATTTATCGAGTGAATGCAAGGGTTTGAAACGTAACTAACGCACATGTATAGAGAAAATGGTGCATCGGCCAGTCTGGCTGGCATTTCGCACTTATAGTGCAAGTGGGGCTAGGGAGAACGGAAACACTCGTTTCTCAAAAATTAGAGGGAATCTAGCGGTCTCACTCGATCAGAAGGTGGGAAATATATAAATCTAGTGAGATAATAAGGTTCGAAAGGAATCTAATGCATATGTATATGGAAAATGGTGCATTGGCCAGGCCGGTCAGTATGGGAACTTAGAGTGCAAATGCATGGTAGAACGGAACCGCTCAGATCTCGCATAGTACACGGAATCTAGTGGTCTCACTCAAATATAAGGTAGGAAATATATTAGTCGATAGAACGTAAGGGTTTGAAAGGTAACTAACGCACATGTGTAGAGAATATGGTGCATCGGCCAGTCTGGCCGGCATTTCGCACTTATAGTGCAAGTGGGGCCAGGGAGAACGGAAACACTCGTTTCTCAAAAAGTAGAGGGAATCTAGTGGTCTCACTCGATCATAAGGTGGGAAATATATAAATCTAGTGAGCTAATAAGGTTTGAAAGGAATCTAATGCATATGTATATGAAAAATGGTGCATTGGCCAGGTCGGTCAGTATGGGAACTTAGAGTGCAAATGCCTGGGAGAACGGAACCGCTCAGATCTCGCATAGTACACATTATCTAGCGGTCTCACTCAAATATAAGGTAGGAAATATATTAATCGAGTGAACGTAAAGGTTTGAAAGGTAACTAACGCACATGTGTAGAGAAAATGGTGCATCGGCCAGTCTGGCCGGCATTTCGCACTTATAGTGCAAGTGGGGCCAGGGAGAACGGAAACGCTCATTTCTCAAAAAGTAGAGGGAATCTAGCAGTCTCACTCAATCAAAACGTGGGAAGTATATAAATCTAGTTAGCTAATAAGGTTCGAAAGGAATCTAATGCATATGTATATGGAAAATGGTGCATTGGCCAGTTCGATCAGTATGGGAACTTAGAGTGCAAATGCCTGGGAGAACGGAACCGCTCAGATCTCGCATAGTACACGGAATCTAGTGGTCTCACTCAAATATAAGGTAGGAAATATATTAATCGAGTGAACGTAAGAGTTTGAAAGGTAACTAACGCACATTTGTAGAGAAAATGGTGCATCGGCCAGTCTGGCCGGCATTTCGCGCTTATAGTGCAAGTGGGGCCAGCGAGAACGGAAACGCTTATTTCTCAAAAACTAAAGGGAATCTAGCGGTCTCACTCGATCAGAAGGTGGGAAATATATAAATCTAGTGAGCTAACAAGGTTCGAAAGGGATCTAATGCATATGTATATGGAAAATGGTGCATTGGCCAGGTCGGTCAGTATGAGAACTTAGAGTGCAAATGCCTGGGAGAACGGAACCGCTCAGATCTCGCATAGTACACGGAATCTAGTGGTCTCACTCAAATATAAGGTAGGAAATATATTAATCGAGTGAACGTAAGGGTTTGAAAGGTAACTAACGCACATTTGTAGAGAAAATGGTGCATCGGCCAGTCTGGCCGGCATTTCGCGCTTATAGTGCAAGTGGGGCCAGGGAGAACGGAAACGCTTATTTCTCAAAAACTAAAGGGAATCTAGCGGTCTCACTCGATCAGAAGGTGGGAAACCTATAAATCTAGTGAGCTAATAAGGTTCGAAAGGAATCTAATGCATATGTATATGGAGAATGGTGCATTGGCCAGGTAGGTCAGTATGGGAACTTACAGTGCAAATGCCTGGGAGAACGGAACCGCTCAGATCTCGCATAGTACACGGAATCTAGTAGTCTCACTCAAATATAAGGTAGGAAATATATTAATCGAGTGAACGTAAAGGTTTGAAAGGTAACTAACGCACATGTGTAGAGAAAATGGTGCATCAGCCAGTCTGGCCGGCATTTCGCACTTATAGTGCAAGTGGGGCCAGGGAGAATGGAAACGCTCGTTTCTCAAAAAGTAGAGGGAATCTAGCGGTCTCACTCGATCAGAAGGTGGGAAATATATAAATCTAGTGAGCTAATAAGGTTTGAAAGGAATCTAATGCATATGTATATGGACAATGGTGCATTGGCCAGGCCGGTCAGTATGGGAACTTAGAGTGCAAATGCCTGGTAGAACGGAACCGCTCAGATCTCGCATAGTACACGGAATCTAGTGGTCTCACTCAAATATAAGGTAGGAAATATATTAGTCGACTGAACGTAAGGGTTTGAAAGGTAACTAACGCACATGTGTAGAGAAAATGGTGCATCGGCCAGTCTGGCCGGCATTTCGCACTTATAGTGCAAGTGGGGCCAGGGAGAATGGAAACGCTCGTTTCTCAAAAAGTAGAAGGAATCTAGCGGTCTCACTCGATCAGAAGGTGGGAAATATATAAATCTAGTGAGCTAATAAGGTTCGAAAGGAATCTAATGCATATGTATATGGAAAATGGTGCATTGGCCAGGTCGGTCAGTATGGGAACTTAGAGTGCAAATGCCTGGGAGAACGGAACCGCTCAGATCTCTCATAGTACACGGAATCTAGTGGTCTCACTCAAATACAAGGTAGAAAATATCTTAATTGAGCGAACGTAAAGGTTTGAGGGGTAACTAACGCACATGTGTAGAGAAAATGGTCCATCGGCCAGTCTGGCCGGCATTTCGCACTTATAGTGCAAGTGGGGCCAGGGAGAACGGAAACGCTCGTTTCTCAAAAAGTAGAGGGAATCTAGCGGTCTCACTCGATCATAAGGTGGGAAATATATAAATCTAGTGAGCTAATAAGGTTCCAAAGGAATCTAATGCATATGTATATGGACAATGGTGCATTGGCCAGGGCGGTCAGTATGGGAACTTAGAGTGCAAATGCCTGGGAGAACGGAACCGCTCAGATCTCGCATAGTACACGGAATCTAGTGGTCTCACTCAAATATAAGGTAGGAAATATATGAGTCGGCTGAACGTAAGGGTTTGAAAGGTAACTAATGCACATGTGTAGAGAAAATGGTGCATCGGCCAGTCTGGCCGGCATTTCGCACTTATAGTGCAAGTGGGGCCAGGGAGAACGGAAACGTTCGTTTCTCAAAAAGTAGAGGGAATCTAGCGGTCTCACTCGATCAGAAGGTGGGAAATATATAAATCTAGTGAGCTAATAAGGTTCCAAAGGAATCTAATGCATATGTATATGGAAAATGGTGCATTGGCCAGGTCGGTCAGTATGGGAACTTAGAGTGCAAATGCCTGGGAGAACGGAACCGCTCAGATCTCGCATAGTACACGGAATCTAGTGGTCTCACTCAAATATAAGGTAGAAAATATGTTAATCGAGTGAACGTAAGGGTTTGAGGGGTAACTAACACACATGTGTAGAGAAAATGGTCCATCGGCCAGTCTGGCCGGCATTTCGCACTTATAGTGCAAGTGGGGCCAGGGAGAACGGAAACGCTCGTTTCTCAAAAAGTAGAGGGAATCTAGCGGTCTCACTCGATCAGAAGGTGGGAAATATATATATTGTCAGAACATATAGCTTACTTGTTTCTGTAGGCTATAGTGGGGTATCCCATAGGGAGTACAACACAATTAGGGTTTCCTATTTGTACCCACTTCATTTCATAGTCATTCACTTCTCGTTCATACTTTCTCATGGAATCAGAGCAGGTCCCTTCGTAGGGCCTGTTCCTAGGGCCCACCGAAGCGCGCCCCGAGGCGCGCATTTTTTTAGCGATCCTCCGTGTTGCCCCTCCCGTCGTGCTCCCGCTTAGGCCCCTCGTCGGCTCCGCTTAGGCCCCTCGTCGGCCCCCGCTTAGGCCCCTCGTCGGCCTCGCGTAGCCCTCGTCGGCCCCACTTAGGCCCCACGTCGGCCTCGCCTAGTTCCCGTCGGCCCCTCGTCGGCCCCGCGTAGGCCCCGTCGGCCCCGCTTAGGCCCCGCGTCGGCCCCGCCCAGGCCCCGTTTCGGCCCCGTGTCGGCCCCGCGTAGGCTCCGTCGGCCCCACTTCGGCCCCGCGTCGGCCCCGCCTAGACCCTGTCGGCCCCGCGCTGGCCCCGCTTCGGCCCGCCACCGGCCCCTGCTACAGCCTGCCGCCGGCCCCTGCTACAGCCCGCCGCCGGCCCCTGCGTACAGCCCGCCGTCGGCCCGCCGCTGGCCCCTGCTCAGCCCGCCGCTGGCCCCTGCTACAGCCCGCCGCCGGCCCCTGCTACAACCCGCCGTCGGCCCGCCGCTGGCCCCTGCTACAGCTCGCCGCCGGCCCCTGCTTAAAGCCCGCCACCGGCCCCTGCTAAAGCCCGCCGCCGGCCCCTGCTACAGCGAGCCGTCGGCCCGTCGCCGGCCCCTGCTACAGCCCGTCGCCGGCCCCTGCTACAGCCCGCCGCTGGCCCCACTACAGCCCGCCGCCGGCCCGCCGTCGGCCCCGCTACAGCCCGCCTCCGGCCCCTGTTGCAGCCCGCTGTGCTGCCCGTGAGCAGCCCCAGCAGCCCGCGCCGCCCGCGAGCCCCTGCGTCACCCGAGCCGCGCGAGCCGCCCGAGCCGCCAGAGCCGCCCGAGCCGCCCGAGCCGCCCGAGCCGCCCGAGCCGCCCAGGCAGCCCGAGCCGCCCGAGCCACTTGAGGAGCCGTGCTGCTGTGCCTGAGCTGTGTTCCTCTGCTGCTGACCTACCCGACTCTCCCAGCCCGGTGAGACTTTCAGCTGCTGCCATGGCCACCCCCAATGTTCTTACTTTTGACGCTGAGGGGAGGGCCATTGACTTTGCCGTCTGGATTGAAGACCTGCAGCTGTACTTACTGTGTGATGCGATAGATGAGGTCTCTCTCTTTGACTTTGTCTCTGGCGCTGTCCCTGGCCCGCCTGCTGATGCTGACTCTGCTGTTCGCTCCAAGTGGGCGACCCGCAATGCTGCTGCACGTCTTGCTGTGCGTCGCCACCTCCCTTCCTCTGAGCGTGCCCACTTTAGCGAGTGCAAGACCGCTCAGGCCTTGTACGACGCTGTAGTTGCACGCTACTCCTCCCCTTCCTCCGCTACCCTTAGCCGCCTCATGCTACCGTTTCTCTTCCCTGACCTCGCTTCCTTTCCCACTGTTGCTGACCTAGTTACCCACCTCCGTGCTAGTGACACCCGCTACCGCGCTGCCCTTCCTGCTGAGTTCCGCGCTGCGAACCCTCCTCCCATGTACATCACTCTCTACTTTCTCGTCACCCGTCTCCCTGAGTCCCTTCGTGTCGTTAGGGACCAGTTTCTCTCTGTCTGTCCCACCACTCTCACTGTCGACCTCCTTGAGGAGTCCCTGCTAGCGGCCGAGAAGAGTATTGTCGCTGTAGGGGCCTCTCGGGGTGACCCTCGCACCCCCATGTTTGAGGGGTGTGGTCCTTCCCCCCTGCTGCGCTCTGTCGCCTCTGCCGCTGCGGCCGACCTCGCTGGTTTTGAGTCAGTCGGCGCGGCGTCTGCCCCCAGCGGCAGACACCGCTCTGGCAAGGGCAAGGGGGGCAAGGGAGCGGGTGGAGCTAGAGGGGGCGGTGGAGGAGGCGGTGGGTGTGGCGGGGGGAGTGGGGGTGGCGGTGGTGGTGGTGGCGGGAGTGGAGGTACTGGTGGCGGCGGTGGAGGCGGAGGTGGCGGCGGAGGTGGTAGCGGAGGAGGCGGTGGGAGCGGTGGGAGCGACGGTCCTGGTGGGGGAGGTGGCGGTGGAGACGGGGGTGGCGGTGGAGGCGGGGGTGGCGGTGGAGGCGGGGGTCGGGGTGGCTCGTCCCAGCGGAGCAGCTCTGGGGGTGGTCAGCGCCAGCAGCAGCAGCAGCAGCAGCGCTCTCGCACCGTCCCCGGCCCTCAGCAGCTCCGTGAGTGGTACTTGCAGCGTCAGCGTGGTGGTGCGTTTGGTCCCTGCCCCTACGTTCTTCGCACCGGCGACCGTGCGGGGGAGAGGTGTGGAGGCACCCACACAGCCCGCCGCTGTTTTGGCCGCTTGACCGACGCCTGGCGTCAGCAGTTTCCGGAGGCCGCTGAGATCCCCCGCTGGGGGGAGCTGTCTAGGGCTGGTGTAGCCATTTATGATCTTGATTTTGATGCTATTCTCTCTGCTATGTATGCTGTGACTGGTAGTGATGAGGATGACTGTTACCGGTGTTTCCCGCCCGACCCGGCCATTGGTACTGCCGCGTCAGGTACTAGTGAGGCTGCTGCTCTAGGTGCCAGTGCGTCTGTGCTCTCAGGTGCTGGTGAGTCTGCCCTCTCAGGTAATGTGTCGGCTTCGGCCTCTCACACCTTCACCCTTGACTCTGGAGCGTCTCGCTCCTTCTTTAGGGACCGCACCACTCTCACGCCGCTAAGTCGGCCGGTTGCGGTGTCCCTGGCTGACCCCTCTGGGGGGCCTGTCCTGTCTCGCTTCTCCACTGTCCTCCCGTGTCCGGCGGCCCCCTCTGGCACCCTGACTGGTCTCTACCTCCCCTCGTTCTTGACGAACTTGGTGAGTGGTGCTGACCTCCAGGATGCGGGTGTCCACCAGTTCACCCCAGCTCGTCAGCGGGTGACTCACTGCACTGAGGCGGATACAGGTCGCCACCTGGCTACGTTTACACGTCGCCCAGGGTCGAGCCTGTACACACTGACCACTGCTTCTCCTCCAGGTACTACGTCTGGTAGGGTCCCTTCGTCTGGTCAGGTGTTTGCTGCAGCGTCCAGGTCAGGTCCTGAGTCTGCCCCCTGCTCGTGTCGTCGTCTGTCTCACGAGACCCTCCTCTGGCACCACCGCCTTGGCCACCCCTCTCTGCTTCGGCTCAGAGGCATGGCCTCGCGAGTCCTTGTGTCTGGTCTTCCCCAGTCCCTCCCTCCCTTTCCTCCGGGCCCTGGCCCTGCCTATGTCCCCTGTGTCGAGGGGCGCCAGCGTGCTGCCCCTCACTCCTCCCAGTTTCCTCCGACAGAGGCCCCGTTGCAGACGCTTCACATGGACGTGTGGGGCCCAGCCCGCGTCCGTGGACAGGGTCAGGAGCGCTACTTCCTGCTGGTGGTTGACGACTACTCGCGTTACACCACAGTCTTCCCCTTGCGCAGCAAGGGTGAGGTCACTGAGGTGTTGATCGACTGGATCCGCGCAGCTCGTCTCCAGCTTCGGAGGAGCTTTGGCTCTGACTTCCCTGTTTTGCGTCTGCACTCGGACAGAGGCGGAGAGTTCTCCTCTGGCCTCCTGAGTGCCTACTGTCGTGCGCGAGGCATCCGTCAGACCTTCACGCTTCCGGACTCACCACAGCAGAATGGGATTGCTGAGCGCCGCATTGGCATGGTCATGGACGTCGCTCGTACGTCCATGATGCATGCGGCTGCCCCCCATTTTCTGTGGCCGTTTGCGGTCAGGTACGCCGCGCATCAGATCAACCTTCACCCCCGGGTCTCTCGGCCCGCGATGTCCCCAGTCTTGATGTGGACGGGGAAGGTTGGCGATGCGTCGGCGTTCCGGGTCTGGGGATCTCGGGCGTTTGTCCGCGACTTGTCTGCGGACAAGCTGTCCCCTCGCGCTGCTCCCTGCGTCTTCCTGGGGTTCCCCCCCGACGCTCCTGGGTGGCAGTTCTACCACCCCACCTCTCGACGTGTTCTGTCCTCCCAGGACGTCACGTTCGACGAGTCGGTACCCTACTACCGCCTCTTCCCCTACCGCACTCCGTCCCTCCCCCCACCCCCGCTCTTCTTGGTACCAGGTCCCCCCCCGGTAGTCCCCCTCCCCCCTCAGGGTCCTGCCCCTTCAGGTGTGTCCCAGGTAGACGCGGTCGAGCCTGTCGAGGTCACTGGTGACTCTGGTGCTGCTGCCGGAGCTGAGCCTGGGGGTGCGGAGTCTGGGGGTGCTGAGCCTGGGGGTGCTGTGCCTGGGGGTGCTGAGCCTGTAGGTGCCGAGCCTGGGGGTGCGGAGTCTGGGGGTGCAGAGCGTGGGGGTGCTGAGCCTGGGGGTGCTGAGCCTGGGGGTGCTGTGCCTTGGGGTGCTGAGCCTGGGGGTGCTGAGCCTGGGAGTGCTGTGCCTGGGGGTGCTTCATCTCGCCGGGAGCCACTCTCCCCACCGGAGCTGCGTGAGTGGTTTGCCAGGCGCTGGAGGCGTGCTGCTGGTGCTGGTGGTTCTTCGGCTGCAGACGGTACTGCTGTCGCGCGTCCCGACGGTGCTCGTACTTTGGGTGCTGGAGCTGCTGGGTCTGAGAGTTCTCCTGGAGCTGGCACTACTGAGGGTGTTGGAGCTGAGCCTGCCGTTGGCGGTCCGACTGCCAGTTCTCCTGGTGCTGCTGCTGGAGGTTCTGGAGCTTCTGGTGGTGCTGCTGGAGGTGCTGCTGGAGTGGGTGCTCCTGCCGGGGCTGCTGGTGCTGTTCCTGCTGTTTCTAGCGTCGCCGCGGGGCCCCGACCGTACTTCGTTCCGCTCCTCCAGCAGGTTCTTGGTCTTACACCTCCTCCTCCTCCCTTAGAGGGTCCGCAGCCTGTCCGGTCACAGCCACAGCTACAGCCTGCCTCCCCTTTGCCTGCTCCTTCTCCCTACACTGGTCCGACTGGAGGTCTTACTGAGCGTCGTGAGCCTGCGTCTCGTCCTGCGTCGCCTGTTCGTCCTGCGCGCGCTAGTGGTCGCGGTTCACGTCAGCGTCCTCCTCCTGTCCCTGGCACGCACCGGATGTCGCTGCGTCCGTCCACTGCTCCTCTGCGTGCCCCTTTGCCTTCTCCTCCTACTTCCTCTCTTCCTGCTCTTGCCGACCCGGAGTCGGACTCTCTTCGTGCTGCCAGTCCTACTGTCACGCGTCTCCTTGCTACTGCTGTCACTGACCCTTCCTTCGAGTCGTCTGCTGCGTCTGCCCTTGTCACTGAGCTTGTCGACTTTGCTGCGCGCTGTCGTCTCGACTACGCTGCTCGTCTTGTCACTGAGTTTGAGTCCGCCTGTCCTCCGTCCGTCGGGGGTGAGTGTGCCCTTGGCACGGACGTCCTTGAGGACAGGCAGGAGGAGTTCCAGTGTCTGGCCGCCGCTTCACCTCGTCTCGCGTCTGTACTGCTAGCCCCTGAGGGAGACCCGGATGCACCAGACATCCCGACTCCGCGCTCTTACGCGGAGGCGATAGAGGGTCCCTACTCCTCTCAGTGGCAGGCAGCTATGGATGCAGAGATGGCTTCCTGGAAGTCCACAGGCACCTACGTTGACGCTGTTCCCCCTCCTGGGGCGAACATCGTCAGTGGCATGTGGATTTTCAGGGTGAAGCGGCCGCCGGGTTCTCCGCCTGTCTTCAAGGCGCGTTACGTGGCTCGTGGCTTCAGTTAGCGGCAGGGGGTTGACTACTTTCAGACCTTCTCCCCCACCCCGAAGATGACCACTCTTCGGGTTCTGCTGCACGTTGCTGCTCACCGTGACTACGAGCTGCACTCTCTCGACTTCAGCACAGCTTTCTTGCAGGGCAGCCTGCACGAGGAGATCTGGCTGCACCGCCCTCCTCACTTCACTGGGTCTTTCCCTCCTGGTACCCAGTGGAGTCTCCGGCGTCCAGTCTACGGTCTCCGCCAGGCGCCACGTGAGTGGCACGACACACTGAGGACTACGCTCGCGGCACTTGGGTTTGCTCCTTCTACTGCCGACCCGTCGCTGTTTCTTCGCACCGACACTTCCCTGCCGCCGTTCTACATCCTCGTGTACGTCGACGACTTGGTCTTTGCCACAGCTGACACTGCTGGACTCGCCTACGTGAAGTCCGAGCTGCAGAAGAGACACACGTGCACTGACCTGGGTGAACTGCGCAGCTACCTTGGCTTGCAGATCACCCGGGACAGAGCACGCCGCACCAATACCCTGACTCAGTCACACATGGTGCAGCAGGTCCTTCAGCGCTTCGGCTTCACGTACTCCTCGCCTCAGGCCACTCCTCTGCCTACTCGCCACTCCTCAGGCCGTTACACCTTCAGCCTTGGTTCCGGCTCTGTCTCGTGGCGGGCTACCCGCTCGTCTTCTGTTCTCGGCTCCAGTTGTGAGGCTGAGATCTACGCTGGGGCTATGGCTGCACAGGAGTTACGCTGGCTCACCTACCTGCTGACCGACCTTGGAGAGCAGCCTCGTTCTCCTCCAGTCTTGTACGTAGACAACAAGGCCATGCTGGCCTTGTGTCAAGAACAGCGACTGGAGCACAGAACGAAGCACATTGCTCTCCGCTACTTTCTTGCTCGTAAGCTACAGCAGCGTGGACAGTTGCGACTTGCGTACGTGGCCTCTGAGGCCAACAGTGCTGATGTCTTCACCAAGGCACTTGCGCCTTGTGATCATCAGCGCTGTTGCACGCAGCTTGGTCTTGTGCCTGTCTTGCCTCACTTGCTCTCCTCTTGACCTTGCTTGTACCTTCGCCTATATATACTCTTGCTCTTGCTTGCTTGACTCTTGTATATCTCTATATATGATCTTGCATGTGAACTGGCCTTCTGGCCTTTGAACTTGTGCTCGGAATGCGTGGTGACTTTGTGATCCACCCTGAGCTTTGCTTTGCTTTGCTTGACTGGTCTTGTGACCCCTTGTTCTCCCCCACTTTGCCTATGGGGGTGTGTCAGAACATATAGCTTACTTGTTTCTGTAGGCTATAGTGGGGTATCCCATAAGGGGTACAACACAATTAGGGTTTCCTATTTGTACCCACTTCATTTCATAGTCATTCACTTCTCGTTCATACTTTCTCATATATCTAGTGAGCTAATAAGGTTCCAAAGGAATCTAATGCATATGTATATGACAAATGGTGCATTGGCCAGTTCGATCAGTATGGGAAATTAGAGTGCAAATGCCTGGGAGAACGGAACCGCTCAGATCTCGCATAGTACACGGAATCTAGTGGTCTCACTCAAATATAAGGTAGGAAATATATTAATCGAGTGAACGTAAGAGTTTGAAAGGTAACTAACGCACATTTGTAGAGAAAATGGTGCATCGGCCAGTCTGGCCGGCATTTCGCGCTTATAGTGCAAGTGGGGCCAGGGAGAACGGAAACGCTCATTTCTCAAAAAGTAAAGGGAATCTAGCGGTATCACTCAATCAGAAGGTGGGAAATATATAAATCTAGTGAGCTAATAAGGTTCGAAAGGAATCCAATGCATATGTATATGGAGAATGGTGCATTGGCCAGGTCAGTCAGTATGGGAACTTAGAGTGCAAATGCCTGGGAGAACGGAACCGCTCAGATCTCGCAAAGTACACCGAATCTAGTGGTCTCACTCAAATATAAGGTAGGAAATATATAAATCGAATGAACGTAAGGGTTTGAAAGGTAACTAACGCACATGTGTAGAGAAAATGGTGCATCGGCCAATCTGGCCGACATTTCGCACTTATAGTGCAAGTGGGGCCAGGGAGACCGGAAACGCTCATTTCTAAAAAAATAAAGGGAATCTAGCGGTCTCACTTGATCAGAAGGTGGGAAATATATAAATCTAGTGAGCTAATAAAGCTCAAAAGGAATCTAATGCATATGTATATGGAAAATGGTGCATTGGCCAGGTCGGTCAGTATGGGAACTTAGAGTGCAAATGCCTAGGAGAACGGAACCGCTCAGATCTCGCATAGTACACGGAATCTAGTGGTCTCACTCAAAAATAAGGTATGAAATATATTAATCGAGTGAACGTAAGGGTTTGAAAGGTAACTAACGCACATTTGTAGAGAAAATGGTGCATCGGCCAGTCTGGCCGGCATTTCGCGCTTATAGTGCAAGTGGGGCCAGGGAGAACGGAAACGCATATTTCTCAAAAACTAAAGGGAATCTAGCGGTCTCACTCGATCAGAAGGTGGGAAATATATAAATCTAGTGAGATAATAAGGTTCGAAAGGAATCTAATGCATATGTATATGGAGAATGGTGCATTGGCCAGGTAGGTCAGTATGGGAACTTACAGTGCAAATGCCTGGGAGAACGGAACCGCTCAGATCTCGCATAGTACACGGAATCTAGTGGTCTCACTCAAATATAAGGTAGGAAATCTATTAATCGAGTGAACGTAAAGGTTTGAAAGGTAACTAACGCACATGTGTAGAGAAAATGGTGCATCGGCCAGTCTGGCCGGCATTTCGCACTTATAGTGCAAGTGGGGCCAGGGAGAATGGAAACGCTCGTTTCTCAAAAAGTAGAGGGAATCTAGCGGTCTCACTCGACCAGAAGGTGGGAAATATATATATCTAGTGAGCTAATAAGGTTCCAAAGGAATCTAATGCATATGTATATGACAAATGGTGCATTGGCCAGTTCGATCAGTATGGGAATTTGGAGTGCAAATGCCTGGGAGAACGGAACCGCTCAGATCTCGCATAGTACACGGAATCTAGTGGTCTCACTCAAATATAAGGTAGGAAATATATTAATCGAGTGAACGTAAGAGTTTGAAAGGTAACTAACGCACATTTGTAGAGAAAATGGTGCATCGGCCAGTCTGGCCGGCATTTCGCGCTTATAGTGCAAGTGGGGCCAGGGAGAACGGAAACGCATATTTCTCAAAAACTAAAGGGAATCTAGCGGTCTCACTCGATCAGAAGGTGGGAAATATATAAATCTAGTGAGATAATAAGGTTCGAAAGGAATCTAATGCATATGTATATGGAGAATGGTGCATTGGCCAGGTAGGTCAGTATGGGAACTTACAGTGCAAATGCCTGGGAGAACGGAACCGCTCAGATCTCGCATAGTACACGGAATCTAGTGGTCTCACTCAAATATAAGGTAGGAAATCTATTAATCGAGTGAACGTAAAGGTTTGAAAGGTAACTAACGCACATGTGTAGAGAAAATGGTGCATCGGCCAGTCTGGCCGGCATTTCGCACTTATAGTGCAAGTGGGGCCAGGGAGAATGGAAACGCTCGTTTCTCAAAAAGTAGAGGGAATCTAGCGGTCTCACTCGACCAGAAGGTGGGAAATATATATATCTAGTGAGCTAATAAGGTTCCAAAGGAATCTAATGCATATGTATATGACAAATGGTGCATTGGCCAGTTCGATCAGTATGGGAATTTGGAGTGCAAATGCCTGGGAGAACGGAACCGCTCAGATCTCGCATAGTACACGGAATCTAGTGGTCTCACTCAAATATAAGGTAGGAAATATATTAATCGAGTGAACGTAAGAGTTTGAAAGGTAACTAACGCACATTTGTAGAGAAAATGGTGCATCGGCCAGTCTGGCTGGCATTTCGCGCTTATAGTGCAAGTGGGGCCAGGGAGAACGGAAACGCTCATTTCTCAAAAAGTAGAGGGAATCTAGCGGTCTCACTCGATCAGAACGTGGGAAATATATAAATCTAGTGAGCTAATAAGGTTCGAAAGGAATCTAATGCATATGTATATGGAAAATGGTGCATTGGCCAAGTCAGTCAGTATGGGAACTTAGAGTGCAAATGCCTGGGAGAACGGAACCGCTCAGATCTCGCAAAGTACACCGAATCTAGTGGTCTCACTCAAATATAAGGTAGGAAATATATTAATCGAGTGAACGTAAGGGTTTGAAAGGTATCTAACGTACATGTGTAGAGAAAATGGTGCATCGGCCAGTCTGGCTGGCATTTCGCACTTATAGTGCAAGTAGGGCCAGGGAGAATGGAAACGCTCGTTTCTCAAAAAGTAGAGGGAATCTAGCGGTCTCACTCGATCAGAAGGTGGGAAATATATAAATCTAGTGAGCTAATCAGGTTTGAAAGGAATCTAATGCACATGTATATGGAAAATGGTGCATTGGCCAGGTCGGTCAGTATGGGAACTTAGAGTGCAAATGCCTAGGAGAACGGAACCGCTCAGATCTCGCATAGTACACGGAATCTAGTGGTCTCACTCAAAAATAAGGTATGAAATATATTAATCGAGTGAACGTAACGGTTTGAAAGGTAACTAACGCACATTTGTAGAGAAAATGGTGCATCGGCCAGTCTGGCCGGCATTTCGCACTTATAGTGCAAGTGGGGCCAGGGAGAACGGAAACGCTTATTTCTCAAAAACTAAAGGGAATCTAGCGGTCTCACTCGATCAGAAGGTGGGAAATATATAAATCTAGTGAGCTAATAAGGTTCGAAAGGAATCTAATGCATATGTATATGGAGAATGGTGCATTGGCCAGGTCAGTCAGTATGGGAACTTAGAGTGCAAATGCCTGGGAGAACGGAACCGCTCAGATCTCGCAAAGTACACCGAATCTAGTGGTCTCACTCAAATATAAGGTAGGAGATATATAAATCGAATGAACGTAAGGGTTTGAAAGGTAACTAACGCACATGTGTAGAGAAAATGGTGCATCGGCCAGTCTGGCCGACATTTCGCACTTATAGTGCAAGTGGGGCCAGGGAGACCGGAAACGCTCATTTCTAAAAAAATAAAGGGAATCTAGCGGTCTCACTTGATCAGAAGGTGGGAAATATATAAATCTAGTGAGCTAATAAAGCTCGAAAGGAATCTAATGCATATGTATATGGAAAATGGTGCATTGGCCAGGTCGGTCAGTATGGGAACTTAGAGTGCAAATGCCTAGGAGAACGGAACCGCTCAGATCTCGCATAGTACACGGAATCTAGTGGTCTCACTCAAAAATAAGGTATGAAATATATTTATCGAGTGAACGTAAGGGTTTGAAAGGTAACTAACGCACATTTGTAGAGAAAATGGTGCATCGGCCAGTCTGGCCGGCATTTCGCGCTTATAGTGCAAGTGGGGCCAAGGAGAACGGAAACGCTTATTTCTCAAAAACTAAAGGGAATCTAGCGGTCTCACTCGATCAGAAGGTGGGAAATATATAAATCTAGTGAGATAATAAGGTTCGAAAGGAATCTAATGCATATGTATATGGAGAATGGTGCATTGGCCAGGTAGGTCAGTATGGGAACTTACAGTGCAAATGCCTGGGAGAACGGAACCGCTCAGATCTCGCATAGTACACGGAATCTAGTGGTCTCACTCAAATATAAGGTAGGAAATATATTAATCGAGTGAACGTAAAGGTTTGAAAGGTAACTAACGCACATGTGTAGAGAAAATGGTGCATCGGCCAGTCTGGCCGGCATTTCGCACTTATAGTGCAAGTGGGGCCAGGGAGAATGGAAACGCTCGTTTCTCAAAAAGTAGAGGGAATCTAGCGGTCTCACTCGATCAGAAGGTGGGAAATATATAAATCTAGTGAGCTAATAAAGTTTGAAAGGAATCTAATGCATATGTATATGGACAATGGTGCATTGGCCAGGCCGGTCAGTATGGGAACTTAGAGTGCAAATGCCTGGTAGAACGGAACCGCTCAGATCTCGCATAGTACACGGAATCTAGTGGTCTCACTCAAATATAAGGTAGGAAATATATTAGTCGACTGAACGTAAGGGTTTGAAAGGTAACTAACGCACATGTGTAGAGAAAATGGTGCATCGGCCAGTCTGGCCGGCATTTCGCACTTATAGTGCAAGTGGGGCCAGGGAGAACGGAAACGCTCGTTTCTCAAAAAGTAGAGGGAATCTAGCGGTCTCACTCGATCAGAAGGTGGGAAATATATATATCTAGTGAGCTAATAAGGTTCCAAAGGAATCTAATGCATATGTATATGACAAATGGTGCATTGGCCAGTTCGATCAGTATGGGAATTTGGAGTGCAAATGCCTGGGAGAACGGAACCGCTCAGATCTCGCATAGTACACGGAATCTAGTGGTCTCACTCAAATATAAGGTAGGAAATATATTAATCGAGTGAACGTAAGAGTTTGAAAGGTAACTAACGCACATTTGTAGAGAAAATGGTGCATCGGCCAGTCTGGCCGGCATTTCGCGCTTATAGTGCAAGTGGGGCCAGGGAGAACGGAAACGCTCATTTCTCAAAAAGTAGAGGGAATCTAGCGGTCTCACTCGATCAGAAGGTGGGAAATATATAAATCTAGTGAGCTAATAAGGTTCGAAAGGAATCTAATGCATATGTATATGGAAAATGGTGCATTGGCCAAGTCAGTCAGTATGGGAACTTAGAGTGCAAATGCCTGGGAGAACGGAACCGCTCAGATCTCGCAAAGTACACCGAATCTAGTGGTCTCACTCAAATATAAGGTAGGAAATATATTAATCGAGTGAACGTAAGGGTTTGAAAGGTATCTAACGTACATGTGTAGAGAAAATGGTGCATCGGCCAGTCTGGCTGGCATTTCGCACTTATAGTGCAAGTGGGGCCAGGGAGAATGGAAACGCTCGTTTCTCAAAAAGTAGAGGGAATCTAGCGGTCTCACTCGATCAGAAGGTGGGAAATATATAAATCTAGTGAGCTAATCAGGTTTGAAAGGAATCTAATGCACATGTATATGGAAAATGGTGCATTGGCCAGGTCGGTCAGTATGGGAACTTAGAGTGCAAATGCCTAGGAGAACGGAACCGCTCAGATCTCGCATAGTACACGGAATCTAGTGGTCTCACTCAAAAATAAGGTATGAAATATATTAATCGAGTGAACGTAACGGTTTGAAAGGTAACTAACGCACATTTGTAGAGAAAATGGTGCATCGGCCAGTCTGGCCGGCATTTCGCGCTTATAGTGCAAGTGGGGCCAGGGAGAACGGAAACGCTTATTTCTCAAAAACTAAAGGGAATCTAGCGGTCTCACTCGATCAGAAGGTGGGAAATATATAAATCTAGTGAGCTAATAAGGTTCGAAAGGAATCTAATGCATATGTATATGGAGAATGGTGCATTGGCCAGGTCAGTCAGTATGGGAACTTAGAGTGCAAATGCCTGGGAGAACGGAACCGCTCAGATCTCGCATAGTACACGGAATCTAGTCGTCTCACTCAAATATAAGGTAGGAAATATATTAATCGAGTGAACGTAAGGGTTTGAAATGTAACTAACGTACATGTGTAGAGAAAATGGTGCATCGGCCAGTCTGGCTGGCATTTCGCACTTATAGTGCAAGTGGGGCCAGGGAGAATGGAAACGCTCGTTTCTCAAAAAGTAGAGGGAATCTAGCGGTCTCACTCGATCAGAAGGTGGGAAATATATAAATCTAGTGATCTAATAAGGTTTGAAAGGAATCTAATGCATATGTATATGGAAAATGGTGCATTGGCCAGGTCGGTCAGTATGGGAACTTAGAGTGCAAATGCCTAGGAGAACGGAACCGCTCAGATCTCGCATAGTACACGGAATCTAGTGGTCTCACTCGATCAGAAGGTGGGAAATATATAAATCTAGTGAGCTAATAAGGTTCGAAAGGAATCTAATGCATATGTATATGGAGAATGGTGCATTGGCCAGGTCAGTCAGTATGGGAACTTAGAGTGCAAATGCTTGGGAGAACGGAACCGCTCAGATCTTGCATAGTACACGGAATCTAGTTGTCTCACTCAAATATAAGGTAGGAAATATATTAATCGAGTGAACGTAAGGGTTTGAAAGGTAACTAACGTACATGTGTAGAGAAAATGGTGCATCGGCCAGTGTGGCTGGCATTTCGCACTTATAGTGCAAGTGGGGCCAGGGAGAATGGAAACGCTCGTTTCTCAAAAAGTAGAGGGAATCTAGCGGTCTCACTCGATTAGAAGGTGGGAAATATATAAATCTAAAGAGCTCATAAGGTTTGAAAGGAATCTAATGCATATGTATATGGAAAATGGTGCATTGGCCAGGTCGGCCAGTATGGGAACTTAGAGTGCAAATGCCTAGGAGAACGGAACCGCTCAGATCTCGCATAGTACACGGAATCTAGTGGTCTCACTCAAAAATAAGGTATGAAATATATTAATCAAGTGAACGTAAGTGTTTGAAAGGTAACTAACGCACATTTGTAGAGAAAATGGTGCATCGGCCAGTCTGGCCGGCATTTCTCGCTTATAGTGCAAGTGGGGCCTGGGAGAACGGAAACGCTCATTTCTCAAAAAGTAAAGGGAATCTAGCGGTCTCACTCGATCAGAATGTGGGAAATATATAAATCTAGTGAGCTAGTAAGGTTCGAAAGGAATCTAATGCATATGTATATGGAGAATGGTGCATTGGCCAGGTCGGTCAGTATGGGAACTTAGAGTGCAAATGCCTGGGAGAACGGAACCGCTCAGATCTCGCAAAGTACACCGAATCTAGTGGTCTCACTCAAATAAAAGGTAGGAAATATATTAATCGAGTGAACGTAAGGGTTTGAAAGGTAACTAACGTACATGTGTAGAGAAAATGGTGCATCGGCCAGTCTGGCTGGCATTTCGCACTTATAGTGCAAGTGGGGCCAGGGAGAATGGAAACGCTCGTTTCTCAAAAAGTAGAGGGAATCTAGCGGTCTCACTCGATCAGAAGGTGGGAAATATATAAATCTAGTGAGCTAATAAGGTTTGAAAGGAATCTAATGTATATGTATATGGACAATGGTGCATTCGCCAGGTCGGTCAGTATGGGAACTTAGAGTGCAAATCCTGGAAGAACGGAACCGCTTAGATCTTGCATAGTACACGGAATCTAGTGGTCTCACTCAAATATAAGGTAGGAAATATATTATTTGAGTGAACGTAAGGGTTTGAGGGGTAACTAACGCACATGTGTAGGGAAAATGGTCCATCGGCCAGTCTGGCCGGCATTTCGCACTTATAGTGCAAGTGGGGCCAGGGAGAACGGAAACGCTCATTTCTCAAAAAGTAAAGGGAATCTAGCGGTCTCACTCGATCAGAAGGTGGGAAATATATAAATCTAGTGAGCTAATAAGGTTCGAAAGGAATCTAATGCATATGTATATGGAAAATGGTGCATTGGCCAGGTCGGTCAGTATGGGAACTTAGAGTGCAAATGCCTGGGAGAACGGAACCGCTCAGATCTCGCATAGTACACGGAATCTAGTGGTCTCACTCAAATATAAGGTAGGAAATATATTAATTGAGTGAACGTAAAGGTTTGAGGGGTAACTAACGCACATGTGTAGAGAAAATGGTGCATCGGCCAGTCTGGTCGGCATTTCGCACTTATAGTGCAAGTGGGGCCAGGGAGAACGGAAACGCTCGTTTCTCAAAAAGTAGAGGGAATCTAGCGGTCTCACTCGATCAGAAGGTGGGAAATATATATATCTAGTGAGCTAATAAGGTTCCAAAGGAATCTAATGCATATGTATATGGAAAATGGTGCATTGGCCAGTTCGATCAGTATGGGAACTTAGAGTGCAAATGCCTGGGAGAACGGATCCGCTCAGATCTCGCATAGTACACGGAATCTAGTGGTCTCACTCAAATATAAGGTAGGAAATATATTAATCGAGTGAACGTAAGAGTTTGAAAGGTAACTAACGCACATTTGTAGAGAAAATGGTGCATCGGCCAGTCTGGCCGGCATTTCGCGCTTATAGTGCAAGTGGGGCCAGGGAGAACGGAAACGCTCATTTCTCAAAAAGTAAAGGGAATCTAGCGGTCTCAGTCGATCAGAAGGTGGGAAATATATAAATCTAGTGAGCTAATAAGGTTTGAAAGGAATCTAATGCATATGTATATGGAGAATGGTGCATTGGCCAGGTCAGTCACTATGGGAACTTATAGTGCAAATGCCTGGGAGAACGGAACCGCTCAGATCTCGCAAAGTACACCGAATCTAGTGGTCTCACTCAAATATAAGGTAGGAAATATATTAATCGAGTGAACATAAGGGTTTGAAAGGTAACTAACGTACATGTGTAGAGAAAATGGTGCATCGGCCAGTCTGGCTGGCATTTCGCACTTATAGTGCAAGTGGGGCCAGGGAGAATGGAAACGCTCGTTTCTCAAAAAGTAGAGGGAATCTAGCGGTCTCACTCGATCAGAAGGTGGGAAATATATAAATCTAGTGAGCTAATAAGGTTTGAAAGGAATCTAATGCATATGTATATGGACAATGGTGCATTGGCCAGGTCGGTCAGTATGGGAACTTAGAGTGCAAATGCCTGGGAGAACGGAACCGCTTAAATCTCGCATAGTACACGGAATCTAGTGGTCTCACTCAAATATAAGGTAGGAAATATATTATTTGAGTGAACGTAAGGGTTTGAGGGGTAACTAACGCACATGTGTAGAGAAAATGCGAAATATCGGCCAGTCTGGCCGGCATTTCGCACTTATAGTGCAAGTGAGGCCAGGGAGAACGGAAACGCTCATTTCTCAAAAAGTAAAGGGAATCTAGCGGTCTCACTTGATCAGAAGGTGGGAAATATATAAATCTAGTGAGCTAATAAAGCTCGAAAGGAATCTAATGCATATGTATATGGAAAATGGTGCATTGGCCAGTTCGATCAGTAGGGGAACTTAGAGTGCAAATGCTTGGGAGAACGGAACCGCTCAGATCTCGCAAAGTACACCGAATCTAGTGGTCTCACTCAAATATAAGGTAGGAAATATATTAATCGAGTGAACGTAAGGGTTTGAAAGGTAACTAACGTACATGTGTAGAGAAAATGGTGCATCGGCCAGTCTGGCTGGCATTTCGCACTTATAGTGCAAGTGGGGCCAAGGAGAATGGAAACGCTCGTTTCTCTAAAAGTAGAGGGAATCTAGCGGTCTCACTCGATCAGAAGGTGGGAAATATATAAATCTAGTGAGCTAAAAAGGTTCGAAAGGAATCTAATGCATATGTATATGGAAAATGGTGCATTGGCCAGTTCGATCAGTATGGGAACTTAGAGTGCAAATGCCTTGGAGAACGGAACCGCTCAGATCTCGCATAGTACACGGAATCTAGTGGTTTCACTCAAATATAAGGTAGGAAATATATTAATCGAGTGAACGTAAGAGTTTGAAAGGTAACTAACGCACATGTGTAGAGAAAATGGTGCATCGGCCAGTCTGGCCGGCATTTCGCACTTATAGTGCAAGTGGGGCCAGGGAGAACGGAAACGCTCGTTTCTCAAAAAGTAGAGGGAATCTAGCGGTCTCACTCGATCAGAAGGTGGGAAATATATAAATCTAGTGAGCTAATAAGGTTTGAAAGGAATCTAATGCATATGTATATGGAAAATGGTACATTGGCCAGGTCGGTCAGTATGGGAACTTAGAGTGCAAATGCCTGGGAGAACGGAACCGCTCAGATCTCGCATAGTACACGGAATCTAGTGGTCTCACTCAAATATAAGGTAGGAAATATATAAATTGAGTGAACGAAAAGGTTTGAGGGGTAACTAACGCACATGTGTAGAGAAAATGGTGCATCGGCCAGTCTGGCCGGCATTTCGCACTTATAGTGCAAGTGGGGCCAGGGAGAACGGAAACGCTCGTTTCTCAAAAAGTAGAGGGAATCTAGCGGTCTCACTCGATCAGAAGGTGGGAAATATATATATCTAGTGAGCTAATAAGGTTTGAAAGGAATCTAATGCATATGTATATGGACAATGGTGCATTGGCTAGGTCGGTCAGTATGGGAACTTAGAGTGCAAATGCCTGGGAGAACGGAACCGCTTAGATCTCGCATAGTACACGGAATCTAGTGGTCTCACTCAAATATAAGGTAGCAAATATATTAATTGAGTGAACATAAGGGTTTGAGGGGTAACTAACGCACATGTGTAGAGAAAATGGTCCATCGGCCAGTCTGGCCGGCATTTCGCACTTATAGTGCAAGTGGGGCCAGGGAGAACGGAAACGCTCATTTCTCAAAAAGTAGAGGGAATCTAGCGGTCTCACTCGATCAGAAGGTGGGAAATATATAAATCTAGTGAGCTAATAAGCTTTGAAAGGAATCAAATGCATATGTATATGGAAAATAGTGCATTGGCCAGTTCGATCAGTATGGGAACTTAGAGTGCAAATGCCTGGGAGAACGGAACCGCTCAGATCTCGCATAGTACACAGAATCTAGTGGTCTCACTCAAATATAAGGTAGGAAATATATTAATCGAGTGAACGTAAGAGTTTGAAAGGTAACTAACGCACATTTGTAGAGAAAATGGTGCATCGGCCACTCTGGCCGGCATTTTGCGCTTATAGTGCAAGTGGGGCCACGGAGAACGGAAACGCTTATTTCTCAAAAAGTAAAGGAAATCTTGCGGTCTCACTCGATCAGAAGGTGGGAAATATATAAATCTAGTGAGCTAATAAGGTTCGAGAGGAATCTAATGCATATATATATATAGAATGGTGCATTGGCCAGGCCGGTCAGTATGGGAACTTAGAGTGCAAATGCCTGGGAGAACGGAACTGCTCAGATCTCGCATAGTACACGGAATCTAGTGGTCTCACTCAAATATAAGGTGAGAAATATATTAATCGAGTGAACGTAAAGGTTTGAAAGGTAACTAACGCACATGTGTTGAGAAAATGGTGCATCGGCCAGTCTGGCCGGCATTTCGCACTTATAGTGCAAGTGGGGCCAGGGAGAACAGAAACGCTCGTTTCTCAAAAAGTAGAGGGAATATAGCGGTCTCACTTGATCAGAAGGTGTGAAATATATAAATCTAGTGAGCTAATAAGGTTTGAAAGGAATCTAATGCATATGTATATGGAAAATGGTGCATTGGCCAGGTCGGTCAGTATGGGAACTTAGAGTGCAAATGCCTGGGAGAACGGAACCGCTCATATCTCGCATAGTACACGGAATCTAGGGGTCTCACTCAAATATAAAGTGGGAAATATATTAATCAAGTGAACGTAAGGGTTTGAAAGGTAACTAATGCACATGTGTAGAGAAAATGGTGCATCGGCCAGTCTGGCCGGCATTCCGCACTTATAGTGCAAGTGGGGCCAGGGAGAACGGAAACGCTCGTTTCTCAAAAAGTAGAGGGAATCTAGCAGTGTCACTTGATCAGAAGGTGGGAAATATATAAATATAGTCAGCTAACAAGGTTCGAAAGGAATCTAATGCATATGTATATGGAAAATGGTGCATTGGCCAAGTCGGTCAGTATGGGAACTTAGAGTGCAAATGCCTGGGAGAACGGAACCGCTTAGATCTCGCATAGTACACGGAATCTAGTGGTCTCACTCAAATATAAGGTAGCAAATATATTAATTGAGTGAACATAAGGGTTTGAGGGGTAACTAACGCACATGTGTAGAGAAAATGGTCCATCGGCCAGTCTGGCCGGCATTTCGCACTTATAGTGCAAGTGGGGCCAGGGAGAACGGAAACGCTCATTTCTCAAAAAGTAGAGGGAATCTAGCGGTCTCACTCGATCAGAAGGTGGGAAATATATAAATCTAGTGAGCTAATAAGCTTTGAAAGGAATCAAATGCATATGTATATGGAAAATAGTGCATTGGCCAGTTCGATCAGTATGGGAACTTAGAGTGCAAATGCCTGGGAGAACGGAACCGCTCAGATCTCGCATAGTACACAGAATCTAGTGGTCTCACTCAAATATAAGGTAGGAAATATATTAATCGAGTGAACGTAAGAGTTTGAAAGGTAACTAACGCACATTTGTAGAGAAAATGGTGCATCGGCCAGTCTGGCCGGCATTTCGCACTTATAGTGCAAGTGGGGCCAGGGAGAACGGAAACGCTCGTTTCTCAAAAAGTAGAGGGAATCTAGCGGTCTCACTCGATCAGAAGGTGGGAAATATATAAATCTAGTGAGCTAATAAGGTTTGAAAGGAATCTAATGCATATGTATATGGAAAATGGTACATTGGCCAGGTCGGTCAGTATGGGAACTTAGAGTGCAAATGCCTGGGAGAACGGAACCGCTCAGATCTCGCATAGTACACGGAATCTAGTGGTCTCACTCAAATATAAGGTAGGAAATATATAAATTGAGTGAACGAAAGGGTTTGAGGGGTAACTAACGCACATGTGTAGAGAAAATGGTGCATCGGCCAGTCTGGCCGGCATTTCGCACTTATAGTGCAAGTGGGGCCAGGGAGAACGGAAACGCTCGTTTCTCAAAAAGTAGAGGGAATCTAGCGGTCTCACTCGATCAGAAGGTGGGAAATATATATATATCTAGTGAGCTAATAAGGTTTGAAAGGAATCTAATGCATATGTATATGGACAATGGTGCATTGGCTAGGTCGGTCAGTATGGGAACTTAGAGTGCAAATGCCTGGGAGAACGGAACCGCTTAGATCTCGCATAGTACACGGAATCTAGTGGTCTCACTCAAATATAAGGTAGCAAATATATTAATTGAGTGAACATAAGGGTTTGAGGGGTAACTAACGCACATGTGTAGAGAAAATGGTCCATCGGCCAGTCTGGCCGGCATTTCGCACTTATAGTGCAAGTGGGGCCAGGGAGAACGGAAACGCTCATTTCTCAAAAAGTAGAGGGAATCTAGCGGTCTCACTCGATCAGAAGGTGGGAAATATATAAATCTAGTGAGCTAATAAGCTTTGAAAGGAATCAAATGCATATGTATATGGAAAATAGTGCATTGGCCAGTTCGATCAGTATGGGAACTTAGAGTGCAAATGCCTGGGAGAACGGAACCGCTCAGATCTCGCATAGTACACAGAATCTAGTGGTCTCACTCAAATATAAGGTAGGAAATATATTAATCGAGTGAACGTAAGAGTTTGAAAGGTAACTAACGCACATTTGTAGAGAAAATGGTGCATCGGCCACTCTGGCCGGCATTTTGCGCTTATAGTGCAAGTGGGGCCACGGAGAACGGAAACGCTTATTTCTCAAAAAGTAAAGGAAATCTTGCGGTCTCACTCGATCAGAAGGTGGGAAATATATAAATCTAGTGAGCTAATAAGGTTCGAGAGGAATCTAATGCATATATATATATAGAATGGTGCATTGGCCAGGCCGGTCAGTATGGGAACTTAGAGTGCAAATGCCTGGGAGAACGGAACTGCTCAGATCTCGCATAGTACACGGAAT
Organism: Closterium sp. NIES-65; assembly: GCA_948144175.1. Lineage (NCBI taxonomy): Eukaryota > Viridiplantae > Streptophyta > Zygnematophyceae > Desmidiales > Closteriaceae > Closterium > Closterium sp. NIES-65. The sequence continues at coordinate 472,012 of CANXME010001063.1, read as the reverse complement.
CTAGTGGTCTCACTCAAATATAAGGTGAGAAATATATTAATCGAGTGAACGTAAAGGTTTGAAAGGTAACTAACGCACATGTGTTGAGAAAATGGTGCATCGGCCAGTCTGGCCGGCATTTCGCACTTATAGTGCAAGTGGGGCCAGGGAGAACAGAAACGCTCGTTTCTCAAAAAGTAGAGGGAATATAGCGGTCTCACTTGATCAGAAGGTGTGAAATATATAAATCTAGTGAGCTAATAAGGTTTGAAAGGAATCTAATGCATATGTATATGGAAAATGGTGCATTGGCCAGGTCGGTCAGTATGGGAACTTAGAGTGCAAATGCCTGGGAGAACGGAACCGCTCATATCTCGCATAGTACACGGAATCTAGGGGTCTCACTCAAATATAAAGTGGGAAATATATTAATCAAGTGAACGTAAGGGTTTGAAAGGTAACTAATGCACATGTGTAGAGAAAATGGTGCATCGGCCAGTCTGGCCGGCATTCCGCACTTATAGTGCAAGTGGGGCCAGGGAGAACGGAAACGCTCGTTTCTCAAAAAGTAGAGGGAATCTAGCAGTGTCACTCGATCAGAAGGTGGGAAATATATAAATATAGTCAGCTAACAAGGTTCGAAAGGAATCTAATGCATATGTATATGGAAAATGGTGCATTGGCCAAGTCGGTCAGTATGGGAACTTAGAGTGCAAATGCCTGGGAGAACGGAACCGCTTAGATCTCGCATAGTACACGGAATCTAGTGGTCTCACTCAAATATAAGGTAGCAAATATATTAATTGAGTGAACATAAGGGTTTGAGGGGTAACTAACGCACATGTGTAGAGAAAATGGTCCATCGGCCAGTCTGGCCGGCATTTCGCACTTATAGTGCAAGTGGGGCCAGGGAGAACGGAAACGCTCATTTCTCAAAAAGTAGAGGGAATCTAGCGGTCTCACTCGATCAGAAGGTGGGAAATATATAAATCTAGTGAGCTAATAAGCTTTGAAAGGAATCAAATGCATATGTATATGGAAAATAGTGCATTGGCCAGTTCGATCAGTATGGGAACTTAGAGTGCAAATGCCTGGGAGAACGGAACCGCTCAGATCTCGCATAGTACACAGAATCTAGTGGTCTCACTCAAATATAAGGTAGGAAATATATTAATCGAGTGAACGTAAGAGTTTGAAAGGTAACTAACGCACATTTGTAGAGAAAATGGTGCATCGGCCACTCTGGCCGGCATTTTGCGCTTATAGTGCAAGTGGGGCCACGGAGAACGGAAACGCTTATTTCTCAAAAAGTAAAGGAAATCTTGCGGTCTCACTCGATCAGAAGGTGGGAAATATATAAATCTAGTGAGCTAATAAGGTTCGAGAGGAATCTAATGCATATATATATATAGAATGGTGCATTGGCCAGGCCGGTCAGTATGGGAACTTAGAGTGCAAATGCCTGGGAGAACGGAACTGCTCAGATCTCGCATAGTACACGGAATCTAGTGGTCTCACTCAAATATAAGGTGAGAAATATATTAATCGAGTGAACGTAAAGGTTTGAAAGGTAACTAACGCACATGTGTTGAGAAAATGGTGCATCGGCCAGTCTGGCCGGCATTTCGCACTTATAGTGCAAGTGGGGCCAGGGAGAACAGAAACGCTCGTTTCTCAAAAAGTAGAGGGAATATAGCGGTCTCACTTGATCAGAAGGTGTGAAATATATAAATCTAGTGAGCTAATAAGGTTTGAAAGGAATCTAATGCATATGTATATGGAAAATGGTGCATTGGCCAGGTCGGTCAGTATGGGAACTTAGAGTGCAAATGCCTGGGAGAACGGAACCGCTCATATCTCGCATAGTACACGGAATCTAGGGGTCTCACTCAAATATAAAGTGGGAAATATATTAATCAAGTGAACGTAAGGGTTTGAAAGGTAACTAATGCACATGTGTAGAGAAAATGGTGCATCGGCCAGTCTGGCCGGCATTCCGCACTTATAGTGCAAGTGGGGCCAGGGAGAACGGAAACGCTCGTTTCTCAAAAAGTAGAGGGAATCTAGCAGTGTCACTCGATCAGAAGGTGGGAAATATATAAATATAGTCAGCTAACAAGGTTCGAAAGGAATCTAATGCATATGTATATGGAAAATGGTGCATTGGCCAAGTCGGTCAGTATGGGAACTTAGAGTGCAAATGCCTGGGAGAACGGAACCGCTTAGATCTCGCATAGTACACGGAATCTAGTGGTCTCACTCAAATATAAGGTAGGAAATATATAAATCGAGTGAACGTAAGGGTTTGAAAGGTAACTAACGCACATGTGTAGAGAAAATGGTGCATCGGCCAGTCTGGCCGGCATTTCGCACTTATAGTGCAAGTGGGGCCATGGAGAACGGAAACGTTCGTTTCTCAGAAAATAGAGGGAATCTAGCGGTCTCACTCGATGAGAAGGTGTGAAATATATAAATCTAGTGAGCTAATAAGGTTTGAAAGGAATCTAATGCATATGTATATGGAACATGGTGCATTGGCCAGGTCGGTCCGTATGGGAACTTAGAGTGCAAATGCCTCGGAGAACAGAACCGCTCAGATCTCACATAGTACACGGAATCTAGTGGTCTCACTCAAATATAAGGTAGGAAATATATTAACCAAGTGAACGTAAGGGTTTGAAAGGTAACTAACGCACATGTGTAGAGAAAATGGTGCATCGGCCAGTCTGGCCGGCATTTCGCACTTATAGTGCAAGTGGGGCCAGGGAGAACGAAAACGCTCCTTTTTCAAAAAGTAGAGGGAATCTAGCAGTCTAACTCGATCAGATGGTGGGAAGTATATAAATCTAGTAAGCTAAAAAGGTTTGAAAGGAATCTAATGCATATGTATATGGAAAATGGTGCATTGGCCCGGTCGGTCAGTATGGGAACTTAGAGTGCAAATGCCTGGGAGAACGGAACCGCTCAGATCTCGCATAGTACACGAAATCTAGTGGTCTCACTCAAATATAAGGTAGGAAATATATCAATCAAGTGAATGTAAGGGCTTGAAAGGTAACTAACGCACACGTGTAGAGAAAATGGTGCATCGGCCAGTCTGGCCGGCATTTCGCACTTATAGTGCAAGTGGGGCCAGGGAGAACGGAAACGCTCGTTTCTCAAAAAGTAGAGGGAATCTAGCGGTCTCACTCGATCAGAAGGTGGGAAATATATATATCTAGTGAGCTGATAAGGTTCGAAAGGAATCTAATGCATATGTATATGGAAAATGGTGCATTGGCCAGGTCGGACAGTATGGGAACTTAGAGTGCAAATGCCTCGGAGAACAGAACCGCTCAGATCTCGCATAGTACACGGAATCTAGTGGTCTCACTCAAATATAAGGTAGGGAATATATTAATCGAGTGAACGTAAGGGTTTGAAAGGTAACTAACGCACATGTGTAGAGAAAATGGTGCATCGGCCAGTCTGGCAGGTATTTCGCACTTATAGTGCAAGTGGGGCCAGGGAGAACGGAAACGTTCGTTTCTCAAAAAGTAGAGGGAATCTAGCGGTCTTACTCGATCAGAAGGTGTGAAATATATAAATCTAGTGAGCTTATAAGGTTCGAAAGGAATCTAATGCATATGTATATGTAAAATGGTGCATTGGCCAGGTCGGTCTGTATGGGAACTTAGAGTGCAAATGCCTGGGAGAACGGAACCGCTCAGATCTCGCATAGTACACGGAATCTAGTGGTCTCACTCAAATATAAGGTAGGAAATATATTAATCGAGTGAACTTAAGGGTTTGAAAGGTAACTAACGCACATGTGGTGAGAAAATGGTGCATCGGCCAGTCTAGCCGGCATTTCGCACTTATAGTGCAAGTGGGGCCAGGGAGAACGGAAACGCTCGTTTCTCAAAAAGTAGAGGGAATCTAGCGGTCTCACTCGATCAGAAGGTGGGAAATATACAAATCTAGTGAGCTAATAAGGTTCGAAAGGAATCTAATGCATATGTATATGTAAAATGGTGCATTGGCCAGGTCGGTCCGTATGGGAACTTAGAGTGCAAATGCCTGGGAGAACGGAACCGCTCAGATCTCGCATAGTACATGGAATCTAGTGGTCTCACTCAAATATAAGGTAGGAAATATATTAATCGAGTGAATGTAAGGGTTTGAAAGGTAACTAACACACATGTGTAGAGAAAATGGTGCATCGGCCAGTCTGGCCGGCATTTCGCACTTATAGTGCAAGTGGGGCTAGGGAGAACAGAAACGTTCGTTTCTAAAAAAGTAGAGGGAATCTAGCGGTCTCACTCGATCAGAAGGTGGGAAATATATAAATCTAGTGAGCTAATAAGGTTCGAAAGGAATCTAATGCATATATATATGGAAAATGGTGCATTGTCCAGGTCGGTCAGTATGGGAACTTAGAGTGCAAATGCCTGGGAGAACGGAACCGCTCAGATCTCGCATAGTACACGGAATCTAGTGGTCTCACTCAAAATAAGGTAGGAAATATATTAATCAAGTGAACGTAAGGGTTTGAAAGGTAACTAACGCACGTGTGTAGAGAAAATGGTGCATCGGCCAGTCTGGCCGGCATTTCGCACTTATAGTGCAAGTGGGGCCAGGGAGAACGGAAACGCTCGTTTCTCAAAAAGTAGAGGGAATCTAGTAGTCTCACTCGATCAGAAGGTGGGAAATATATAAATCTAGTGAGCTAATAAGGTTCGAAAGGAGTCTAATGCATATGTATATGTAAAATGGTGCATTTGCCAGGTCGGTCCGTATGGGAACTTAGAGTGCAAATGCCTGGGAGAACGGAACCGCTCAGATCTCGCATAGTACACGGAATCTAGTGGTCTCACTCAAATATAAGGTAGGAAATATATTAGTCGAGTGAACGTAAGGGTTTGAAAGGTAACTTACCAACATGTGTAGAGAAAATGGTGCATCGGCCAGTCTGGCCAGCATTTCGCACTTATAGTGCAAGTGGGGCCAGGGAGAACGAAAACGCTCGTTTTTCAAAAAGTAGAGGGAATCTAGCGGTCTCACTCGATCAGAAGGTGGGAAGTATATAAATCTAGTGAGCTAAAAAGGTTTGAAAGGAATCTAATGCAAATGTACAAGGAGAATGGTGCATTGGCCCGATCGGTCAGTATGGGAACTTAGAGTGCAAATGCCTGGGAGAACGGAACCGCTCAGATCTTGCATAGTACACGGAATCTAGTGGTCTCACTCAAATATAAGGTAGGAAATATATTAATCGAGTGAACGTAAGGGTTTGAAAGGTAACTAACGCACATGTTTAGAGAAAATGGTGCATCGGCCAGTCTGGCCGGCATTTCGCACTTATAGTGCAAGTGGGGCCAGGGAGAACGAAAACGCTCGTTTTTCAAAAAGTAGAGGGAATCTAGCAGTCTCACTCGATCAGAAGGTGGGAAGTATATAAATCTAGTGAGCTAAAAAGGTTTGAAAGGAATCTAATGCATATGCATATGGAAAATGGTGCATTGGCCCGGTCGGTTAGTATGGGAACCTAGAGTGCAAATGCCTGGGAGAACGGAACCGCTCAGATCTCGCATAGTACACGGAATCTAGTGGTCTCACTCATATATAAGATAGGAAATATATCAATCAAGTGAATGTAAGGGTTTGAAAGGTAACTAACGCACATGTTTAGAGAAAATGGTGCATCGGCCAGTCTGGCCGGCATTTCGCACTTATAGTGCAAGTGGGGCCAGGGAGAACGGAAACGCTCGTTTCTCAAAAAGTAGAGGGAGTCTAGTGGTCTCACTCGATCAAAAGGTGGGAAATATATAAATCTAGTGAGCTAATAAGGTTTGAAAGGAATCTAATGCATATGTATATGGAAAATGGTGCATTGGCTAGGTCGGTCAGTATGGGAACTTAGAGTGCAAATGCCTGGGAGAACGGAACCGTTCAGATCTCGCATAGTACACGGAATCTAGTGGTATCACTCAAATATAAGGTAGGAAATATATTAATCGAGTGAACGTAAGGGTTTGAAAGGTAACTAACGCACGTGTGTAGAGAAAATGGTGCATCGGCCAATCTGGCCGGCATTTCGCACTTATAGTGCAAGTGGGGCCACGGAGAACGGAATCGTTCGTTTCTCAAAAAGTAGAGGGAATCTAGCGGTCTCACTCAATCAGAAGGTGTGAAATATATAAATCTAGTGAGCTAATAAGGTTCGAAAGGAATCTAATGCATATGTATATGGAAAATGGTGCATTGGCCAGGTCGGTCAGTATGGGAACTTAGAGTGCAAATGCCTGGGAGAACGGAACCGCTCAGATCTCGCATAGTACACGGAATCTAGTGGTCTCACTCAAATATAAGGTAGGAAATATATTAATCGAGTGAACGTAGAGGTTTGAAAGGTAACTAACGCACATGTGTAGAGAAAATGGTGCATCGGCCAGTCTGGCCGGCATTTCGCACTTATAGTGCAAGTGGGGCCAGGGAGAACGGAAACGCTCGTTTCTCAAAAAGTAGTGGGAATCTAGCGGTCTCACTCGATCAGAAGGTGGGAAATATATAAATCTAGTGAGCTAATAAGGTTCGAAAGGAATCTAATGCATATGTATATGGAAAATGGTGCATTGGCCAGGTCGGTCATTATGGGAACTTAGAGTGCAAATGCCTGGGAGAACGGAACCGCTCACATCTCGCATAGTACACGGAGTCTAGTGGTCTCACTCAAATATAAGGTAGGAAATATATTAATTGAGTGAACGTAAGGGTTTGAAAGGTAACTAACGCACATGTGTAGAGAAAATGGTGCATCGGCCAGTCTGGCCGGCATTTCGCACTTATAGTGCAAGTGGGGCCAGGGAGAACGGAAACGCTCGTTTCTCAAAAAGTAGAGGGAATCTAGCGGTCTCACTCGATCAAAAGGTGGGAAATATATAAATCTAGTGAGCTAATAAGGTTCGAAAGGAATCTAATGCATATGTATATGTAAAATGGTGCATTGGCCAGGTCGGTCCGTAAGAGAACTTAGAGTGCAAATGCCTGGGAGAACGGAACCGCTCAGATCTCGCATAGTACATGGAATCTAGTGGTCTCACTCAAATATAAGGTAGGAAATATATTAATCGAGTGAACGTAGAGGTTTGAAAGGTAACTAACGCACATGTGTAGAGAAAATGGTGCATCGGCCAGTCTGACTGGCATTTCGCACTTATAGTGCAATTGGGGCCAGGGAGAATGGAAACGCTTATTTCTCAAAAAGTAAAGGGAATCTAGTGGTCTCACTCGATCAGAAGGTGGGAAATATATAAATCTAGTGAGCTAATAAGGTTCGAAAAGAATCTAATGCATATGTATATGGAAAATGGTGCATTGGCCAGGTCGGTCAGTATGGGAACTTAGAGTGCAAATGCCTGGGAGAACGGAACCGCTCAGATCTCGCATAGTACACGGAATCTAGTTGTCTCACTCAAATAAAAGGTAGGAAATATATTAATCGAGTGAACGTAAGGGTTTGAAAGGTAACTAACGCACATGTGTAGAGAAAATGGTGCATTGGCCAGTCTGGCCGGCATTTCGCACTTATAGTGCAAGTGGGGCCAGGGAAAACGGAAACGTTCGTTTCTCAAAAAGTAGAGGGAATCTAGCGGTCTCACTCGATCAGAAGGTGTGAAATATATAAATCTAGTGAGCTAATAAGGTTCGAAAGGAATCTAATGCATATGTATATGGAATATGGTGCATTGGCCAGGTCGGTCAGTATGGGAACTTAGAGTGCAAATGCCTGGGAGAACGGAACCGCTCAGATCTCGCATAGTACACGAAATCTAGTGGTCTCACTCAAATATAAGGTAGGAAATATATTAATCAAGTGAACGTAAGGGTTTGAAAGGTAACTAACGCACATGTGTAGAGAAAATGGTGCATCGGTCAGTTTGGCCGGCATTTCGCACTTATAGTGCAAGTGGGGCCAAGGAGAACGGAAACGTTCGTTTCTCAAAAAAGTAGAGGGAATCTAGCGGTCTCACTCGATCAGAAGGTGGGAAATATATAAATCTAGTGAGCTAATAAGGTTCGAAAGGAATCTAATGCATATGTATATGTAAAATGGTGCATTGGCCAGGTCGGTTTGTATGGGAACTTAGAGTTCAAATGCCTGGGAGAACGGAACCGCTCAGATCTCGCATAGTACACGAAATCTAGTGGTTTCACTCAAATATAAGGTAGGAAATATATTTATCGAGTGAACGTAAGGGTTTGAAAGGTAACTAACGCACATGTGTAGAGAAAATGGTGCATCGGCCAGTCTGGCCGGCATTTCGCACTTATAGTGCGAGTGAGGCCAGGGAGAACGGAAACGCTCGTTTCTCAAAAAGTAGTGGGAATCTAGCGGTCTCACTCGATCAGAAGGTGGGAAATATATAAATCTAGTGAGCTAATAAGGTTCGAAAGGAATCTAATGCATATGTATATGGAAAATGGTGCATTGGCCAGGTCGGTCAGTATGGGAACTTAGAGTGCAAATGCCTGGGAGAACGGAACCGCTCAGATCTCGCATAGTACACCGAATCTAGTGGTCTCACTCAAATATAAGGTAGGAAATATATTCATCGAGTGAACGTAAGGGTTTGAAAGGTAACTAACGCACATGTGTAGAGAAAATGGTGCATCGGCCAGTGTGGCCGGCATTTCGCACTTATAGTGCAAGTGGGGCCAGGGAGAAGGGAAACGCTCGTTTCTCTAAAAGTAGAGGGAATCTAGCAGCCTCACTCGATCAGAAGGTGGGAAATATATAAATCTAGTGAGCTAATAAGGTTCAAAAGGAATCTAATGCATATGTATATGGAAAATGGTGCATTGGCCAGGTCGGTCAGTATAGGAACTTAGAGTGCAAATGCCTGGGAGAACGGAACCGCTCACATCTCGCATAGTACACGGAGTCTAGTGGTCTCACTCAAATATAAGGTAGGAAATATATTAATTGAGTGAACGTAAGGGTTTGAAAGGTAACTGACGCACATGTGTAGAGAAAATGGTGCATCGGCCAGTGTGGCCGGCATTTCGCACTTATAGTGCAAGTGGGGCCAGGGAGAACGGAAACGCTCGTTTCTCTAAAAGTAGAGGGAATCTAGCAGCCTCACTCGATCAGAAGGTGGGAAATATATAAATCTAGTGAGCTAATAAGGTTCAAAAGGAATCTAATGCATATGTATATGTATATGAAAAATGGTGCATTGGCCAGGTCGGTCAGTATAGGAACTTAGAGTGCAAATGCCTGGGAGAACGGAACCGCTCACATCTCGCATAGTACACGGAATCTAGTGGTCTCACTCAAATATAAGGTAGGAAATATATTAATTGAGTGAACGTAAGGGTTTGAAAGGTAACTAACGCACATGTGTAGAGAAAATGGTGCATCGGCCAGTCTGGCCGGCATTTCGCACTTATAGTGCAAGTGGGGCCAGGGAGAACGGAAATGCTCGTTTCTCAAAAAGTAGAGGGAATCTAGCCGTCTCACTCGATCAGAGGGTGGGAAATATATAAATCTAGTGAGCTAATAAGGTTTAAAAGGAATCTAATGCATATGTTGCGGAGATTACTACAGCAACGGGAGCTAGGCTACGGGCTAGGCACGTGTGCTCGTGTGATCTCTGCGTTCGTTAGTCCTTAGTCGTTTTCCTTGTGCACACACTACTTGCTAGTTCACGGGGAAAATTGGCAAGAGTTTCACGAGGAAAAGTTCAGAACAAAGGGTGCAACAACATTGGCAACATTGACTACATCAGAGCTAGCTAGGCTGTTGGTCGACCTCCAACGCAGCACGGTCGACCGCACTCCAGCGCAGCAGCGCTCGCACCGCTCCAGCGTAGCAGAGTAGCGGTTCGCCGACGTTGCAAGTCCACGGTGTGCCAGCGCTGCACCAAGTCGGCTGCACAGCGTTGCATCCACAGGACAACGGTGCACCTGCTTCGCAGATGCGCGCAGCTGGTTGGTGTACACCTCCATGTCACGTGCACAATGCAGACGCCTGGTAGACCTCATGCCAGCGGCGGTGCCCACCAGCCACGTCGACCTTGAGATACCACCCCCGAGGTCGGCCTCGCAGTCTCCACCCTGGCGACACTCGCGCATGTCGCCTGGGTATCCCGATCGACCGGGCAACCACGCCTGGTCGACTCGCGCAGTCCGTAGCCGGTCACGTATGCCCGGCGTCCCCAGTCCGGTGCCCAGACGCCCAGGACGCCTTCCGAACCCCTAGGTCGGCGTCTAGACGCCCAGGAGGCCGACCAAACCTCCAGAGCGGCGTCCCTCCTCCTAGGACGCCGACCAGACACCCAGGTCGGTGTCAAGACCCGACGCCAAGGTCGGCGTCCGGATGCCCGGACGCCGTGCAGACGCCCACGACATTGACCACGCGTCCGGGTGGTCATGGCGACGCCCAACTCGGCGTCCCACCTCCCAGGACGCCGTCCAGGCGTCCGGGACGCCAACCAGGCGTCCAGGGCGGCGACCTCCTGCTCGGCGCCCTTGTAGTGGCCCCCCGTGCAAGTCGACCTCCTCGTCGACCAGCTCACCCACTACTGCAGGTCGGTTGCTCCACTCACACCCGACCACGAAGTCGGCTCTGCCCAAGCGGGGACGGGGCCAATACCTAACTCCCGTTGACACTCCCCTGCCGCGTTCACGCTTGGGCACCCAGCCCACACGGCAGTACAGCTCGAAGACTAGCTCGTTGACGTGCACCCAACACATAGCACGTGGTCCACCGCACCAGCCATGCAAAAGGGCATGGCACCTGCTGCTGCACTTCGTTGTCGCCGTCGCCCACGTCTGCCAGGCACAGTTGGCCGATTGCGACGGAGCACCGGTTGAAGGCCGGATAGTGCAGCGCCTTCGTCAGGAAGTCGGCCGGCTGCTCAGCGGTCGGGATGTACTGCAACAAGAACTTCCCGCGCCTCACCATGTGCTGCAGCCAGGCCTGTCGCCGTTCCATGTGCTTGAGGTTGCCAGTCAACCCCATGCCCTCGGTGACCATGATGGCCGACTTGTTGTCCACGCGCAGGACAGTCGGCTTCCCGGCATCCAGCTGCCGGAACTTTGCGAGGAGGAAGCGAAGGCGGCGTCCCTCCTTGCCAGCTTCAATGGCTGCCACGTACTCCGACTCTGTCGACGACAACGTCGCGCACTTGATGCGCTGGCTCGACCAGGAGACTGCAGCCCCTCCGTAGACGAACACGTAGCCGCTCGTGCTCGTCCTGTTCTGGTTGTCACCGGCGCCGTCGGCGTCCACGTAGCCGACCAGCTCCAGCGACTCAGGTCCACCGCCGAACTCCAGGGCGGTGTCACGTGTGTTGGCGAGGTAGGCGAGGCAGCGGTCGACCTCGCGCCAGTGCTGGTCGCTCCTCACCGTGAGGCCGTTCCTCAGCTTGCTACAGGCGAAGGCGACGTCTGGCCTCGTCGTCGTCGCCGCGAACTGCAGCGAGCCGACCTTCTGCGGGTACTCCTCCTCCTGCCGTTCCTGCGCCTCCTCGTCATCGAAGGTGAGCTCGGCGTAGGCACCGACCGAGACCGGCGTCTTCCTGGTGCGCCCGGTCTGCTCCTCATCGAGGAAGCGCCTACGCAGCTTGTCGGCATAGCCCTGCTGGTGCAGCCACAGCTTCCCCGCCGACCTGTCGCGCACGATCTCCAGCCCAAGGTACTTCTGCACCGGCGAGATCTCGCGCAGCTCGAAGGCGGCTTCGAGCAGCTCCTTCAGCTCCTTCAGCATCGCGGCGCTGCTGCTGGCGGCAAGCAGGTCATCGACGTAGACCAGCACCCAGCAGGCCACTCCACCCTCGCCGACCTTGAAGTAAAGAGCCTCGTCGACCTGGCTCTTTTTCCACCCGGCGCCGACCAGCACATCGTTGAGCGCCAAGTACCACAACAGCGACGACTGCTTCAGCCCATACAGGCTCTTCAGCAGCTTACACACCCGGCCGGTTCCGTCGTTGAAGTAGTCCGGCTGGGACATGTACAGCACCCGATCAATCTTGCTCTGCAGGAAGGCGTTCTTCATGTCGAGCTGCATCAGGTTGAGGTTGAGGACAGCGACGATGCTGAGGAAGATCCTCAGCGTGACGTAGCTGCTCACCGGCGCGAACGTCTCGTCGTAGTCGGCGCCGTACACCTGTGTGAAGCCCTTCACGACCAGCCTCGCCTTTTCTCGCTCGACGGTGTCGTCGATGTGGTACTTCGTCGTCAACACCCACCGGTTCTTCATGACGTTCACCCCCGGCGGGCGTTCGACCAGCTCCCAGGTGCCCATGTTGATGAGGCTGCGAATCTCCTCCTCCATGGCGGCCTTCACCGCCAAGCCCTTCCAGCTCGCCAACGCCTCCCTCACCGCCATCGTCGCGATGTCCCAACGGTGCTCGGGGTCGGCTAGCATGTCAGGGTCGAGTTCCGGAAACCCCTCATCATCCTCGGCGTCATCGTACAGCAGGTCGTCGTCATTGTCCACGTCATACACCGTGGTGAAGGCAGCGGGGACGAAGAAGTCAGGCAGCCTCCAAAGTCGGCCTGAGCGCCGTGGTCCCTGCTGGACCTCCGCGGCGTCCCCTCCATCGTCACTGTCGTCACTGCCCTCAGCGTCCTGCTGCTCTTCAGCCGGCATCCCAGCCGACTGCTCCCCTGTGGTCGGCGTCCCGTCCGACTTCTCCACTGTGGTCGGCTCCCCTGCCGAAGGCCCGGTCGCCGACAGCTCCGTGGTCGGCTTCACGGCAGCCTGCTCCCTTGTCGGCTGCTGCTCCTCGACCTGCTCCTCCCCTGTCGACTGTAATCCCACGTCGATTCGCCGCTCGTCACGTCGGCCACCGGCGATGCACTTGGCCGGTGCCGAAGGCGGCGTCCCATTACTCCCCTCATCGCCGGAGGCCGACACCGAGGTCAGCCCACGCAGGTCGGCCACGAGGGGAGGAGCAGGGGTCAGAGGGTGAGGGGCAGGGGTGCGGACGTCCTCGATGTCCGCAGGAGCAAGCTCACCGACTACGGCAAGCAACGGCTGCGTCGCCGATGAGGTGTCAGAGGGCGGGGTGGACGGCGACCGGCCGGACACCGGCCCATGCTCTGCCTTCCACCCGGCCAGCGACATCTCCTCGTAGAACACCACGTCCGACATGGTGACCACCCGGTCAGTGGCGACGTCAAGGAGCTCCCAGCCCTTGCTCGCCTCTGACACGCCAAGGTGCAGGCCCCACAGGGCCTTCGGCTTCAGCTTCCCACCACGCTGCTGCTCAGGAACAAGGAACTGCGCCATGCAGCCCCACACCCGCGCCAGCGACAAGTCGGGCTTCTTCCCGGTCAGCAGCTGGTACGGCGTCGTCCGCGGTGGCAGCGTCGACCTCTCAAGGCAGTTGCGGACCCAGATGGCCTGCGGCACAGCGAGGTGCCACCAGTGGTGCTGCACACCCATGTGCAGCAGCATTGTCCGCACCGACTCCACCACCGTCCTCAACTCCCGCTCCGCCATGCCGTTCTGCTGCGGGGAGTATGGGCAGGTCAGATCGTGGACGATCCCCTTGCCGTTCACGAAGTCGGTGAACTGCTTCCCGAGGAACTCCCCTCCCCGGTCAGAGCGCATCATCAACACCGACTTCTTCGTCTGCCGCTCAGCCACCGCGAGCCACTGTACGAACGCCTGCAACGCATCTGACTTCTTGGCGACTGGCTTCACCCACACGTAGCGGGTCTTGCGGTCCTTCAGCAGCAAGAAGTACAGGCTACCATCCTTGGCAGTCACGCGGAACGGCCCGCACAGGTAGATGTGCACGACGGCCAGCACGTTGTCGGCGTCGGAGCCTCGGTCGGGGAAGGTGTGCCGCGCCAGTTTCCCACCGACGCACGTGACACACGGAGAGTCGGCGTCCGTCGCCGACTTGAGGTCCAGCCCAATGGCGACCTCGTTCTTCGCCGAGCTCCGTATGGTGTCCATGCCGACATGTGCAAGCCTCGCATGCATCCGGTCCGGCGTCGACTTCGTCTTCGAGACGATCGCCCGCAGAGCCAACACCTCCGTCGTGGGCGGCGTCGACCTCGTCGCGCAGGGACGCAGGTCGGTGCAGAGGACTCGCCCAGAGTATGTCGCCCGCCCGAGCACCTCCTCTGCTGCCGTGACAAGCAGCATTCCGTCGCAATCCTCCTGCAGCTTTACGCCGTGCTCCTTCAGCTGGCCGGCCGACAGCAGGTTGGCCCGCACACCCGGGACGTACAACACGTCGGGGATGAGCACCTCCTTCCCGGCCTCTCCTTGCAGAGCGACGGTGCCGCAGCCCTGGACATCCTGCAGCGCCCCATTGAAGCCGCGCACGTGCTTGATGGGGCCACTCGGCTGCAAGTCGACGAAGGCTTCCTTCGTCCCCATCAGGTGGTGGGAGCAACCGCTGTCGAGCACGACCAGCGCCGGGTTCGCCTGCACAGCTGCCGCCACCGCCTGGAAGTCCTCTTCGGCCTACGGCGCCAAAGAGATGGTCGGCTCCACGACGCCGACCAGCGATCACGACGCCGTCTTGTCATCTCGCCCCTTTCCGCCAGCAGAGGAGTAGGCGTCCTTCGCCGAAGTCGATGTCTTGGTCGACTGCTTCTCCTTGCGCGGCTGGTTTCCTCCACAACAAGGACGACGGCTGCCAGACCTTCCACGGCCTCCCTTAGCATCGTCGTCGTCGGAGTCGCTGCGGTTGGGACACTCGAAGGAGAGATGGTCGGGATCGCCGCACAGCCAGCATTCCCGACGTCGACCTCCTCCTCCACGACTGCTGTCCTTGGTCGACTTCCTCTTGTCGACCTCCTTGGCCGGCTTCCAGCCACTGCTACCGCCACCGCCAGACTGCCCGCGCTGCCCCGGTCGGCCTCCTTGCTTCGCTGAGGTGACCAAGTTCGCCTGCGCCAAGAGCTCCTGCGACCGCTCAGCCCCCTGCATCGCCTCGTCCTGCAGGATATACGAGGTCAAGTTGTCCTCGTTGAGCGTCGCCCTTGTGCTCGGCGCCATAGACAGCTGCTTCAGCAAGTTGTAGCTGCTACAAAGTCCCTGCATGACATGGGTGATGTACGACGCCGTGGAGTACTGCGCGCCGGCCATCCTGATGGTGGCGAGAATTCGCCGGGCTCGGTTGCAGTAGTCTATCGCTGTCTCCTCGTCACCCATACGCAGGTGCGTCAGCTGTCCCTCCAGCTCGGCGATGAACAGGTCGTCGGTGACCTGGTACGTCGACTCAATGAAGTGCCACGCCCGGTGGCCGGCGTCGATGTACTCCCGGCACCACTTCAAGGCGATCTGCACGCCCGGCGATCAGCACCGCGAGATGACCGTGAAGGTCAACAGCTGCACGGCGCGAAACTCCGCACGCAGGTCGGGGTGGTGCTCCCCCGGCGTCGCCACGGTCCCTCGGGCGAAGCCGATCAGCCCGGCCATCTCCAGCTGGGGCTCGATGGCTTCCTTCCAGGTGAGAATGTCGGGTCGACCGACCAGCGGAGGGGTGACCGAGATCCTGTCCGGCGTAAACTTGACGTAGCCGTAGCTCGGTGCAATCCCACCTGCCGTCACCTGGGACGCCGACATCGGCGACAATCCGCTTCGTCGTCCTCCGACGTCGCCCTGCGAGGAGCCTGCAGCCGCCGACGACTGCACCCCTTGCGTCTGAACGCCGCCGACTTCACCGGCGTGTATCACACCTCAGTGCCTCGACGTGCCTCCGCACTGCTGCCGACCTGACCTCCACCGGCGTTGACACCCACGTCGACGCCGCCATCGTTGTTCACCGGTCAAGGAGAGGCAGGTCGAGAAGTGGGTTGCTCCGCCGCCCACACGGAGTGGAGTCCGGCTTCGACGACTGCCCAGGGTATTGCCCCATACTTCTGGGCCTCATGGCGTCTCCTCGCATCCTCCAGCCGTCCCTCCTGGGTATCCATCACCTCGGCGTCGCCTACATGCACGCTAGTGACTGCACGGCTGCCGGTCTACGAACACGATCGGTATGTGCTAAGTTGGCTAGACTGAACTAAGTCGCGATGTCGTCCACGCTCACCGCACCATGCGGAGATTACTACAGCAACGGGAGCTAGGCTACGGGCTAGGCACGTGTGCTCGTGTGATCTCTGCGTTCGTTAGTCCTTAGTCGTTTAACTTGTGCACACACTACTTGCTAGTTCACAGGCAAAATTGGCAAGAGTTTCACTAAGAAAAGTTTAGAACAAAGGGTGCAACAACATTGGCAACATTGACTACATCAAAGCTAGCTAGGCTGTTGGTCGACCTCCAGCGCAGCACGGTCGACCGCACTCCAGCGCAGCAGCGCTCGCACCGCTCCAGCGTAGCAGAGTAGCGGTTCGCCGACGTTGCAAGTCCACGGTGTGCCAGCGCTGCACCAAGTCGGTTGCACAGCGTTGCATCCATAGGACAACGGTGCACCTGCTTCGCAGATGCGCGCAGCTGGTTGGTGTGCACCTCCCTGTCATGTGCACAATGCAGACGCCTGGCAGACCTCATGCCAGCGGCTGTGCCCACCAGCCACGTCGACCTTGGGATACCACCCCCGAGGTCGGCCTCGCAGTCTCCACCCTGGCGACACTCGCGCATGTCGCCTTGGTATCCCGATCGACTGGGCAACCACGCCTGGTCGACTCGCGCAGTCCGTGGCCGGTCACGTATGCCCGGCGTCCCCAGTCCGGTGCCCAGACGCCCAGGACGCCTTCCGAACCCCTAGGTTGGCGTCTAGACGCCCAGGAGGCCGACCAAACCTCCAGAGCGGCGTCCCTCCTCCAGGACGCCGACCAGACACCCAGGTCGGTGTCAGGACCTGACGCCCAGGTTGGCGTCCGGATCCCCGGACGCCGTGTAGACGCTCACGACGTCGACCAGGCGTCCGGGTGGTCATGGCGACGCCCAGCTCGGCGTCCCACCTCCCAGGACGCCGTCCAGGCGTCCAGGGCGGCGACCTCTTGCTCGGCGCCCTTGTAGTGGCCCCCCGTGCAAGTCGACCTCCTCGTCGACCAGCTCACCCACTACTGGAGGTCGGTTGCTCCACTCACACCAGACCACGAAGTCGGCTCCGCCCAAGCGAGGACGGGGCCAATACCTAACTCCCGTTGACATATGTATATGGAAAATGGTGCATTGGCCAGGTCGGTCAGTATAGGAACTTCGAGTCCAAATGCCTGGGAGAACGGAACCGCTCAGATCTCGCATAGTACACGAAATCTAGTGGTCTCACTCAAATATAAGGTAGGAAATATATAAATCAAGTGAACGCAAGGGTTTGAAAGGTAACTAACGCACATGTGTAGAGAAAATGGTGCATCGGCCAGTCTGGCCGGCATTTCGCACTTATAGTGCAAGTGGGGCCACGGAGAACGGAAACGCTCGTTTCTCAAAACGTAGAGGGAATCTAGCGGTCTCACTCGATCAGAAGGTGGGAAATATAAAAATCCAGTGAACTAATAAGGTTCGAAAGGAATCTAATGCATATGTATATGGAAAATGGTGCATTGGCTAGGTCGGTCAGTATGGGAACTTAGAGTGCAAATGCCTGGGAGAACGGAACCGCTCAGATCTCGCATAGTACACGGAATCTAGTGGTCTCACTCAAATATAAGGTAGGAAATATATTAATCGAGTGAACGTAAGGGTTTGAAAGGTAACTAACGCATATGTGTAAAGAAAATGGTGCATCGGCCAGTCTGGCCGGCATTTCGCACTTATAGTGCAAGTGGGGCCACGGAGAACGGAAACGCTCGTTTCTCAAAAACTAGAGGGAATCTAGCGGTCTCACTCGATCAGAAGGTGGGAAATATATAAATCTAGTGAGCTAATAAGGTTCGAAAGGAATCTAATGTCAGAATATTATCTTATTGTTCTAGCCTGTAGTGGGGTGCTCTATAGCGAGTACAACCCTTCTAGGGTTTGCTATTTGTATCCCCATTTCTGCTAGTTCAATCCCCTTTTCTTCTTCTAACTTTTGACATGCTATCAGAGCAGGTCGATCCCCTTGGATCGATCCTGTGGGTGTGTCCCCATCTTGCTTCCGCTGCTACCTTTCCTTCCCGCCGTGCGCCCCGAGGCGCGCGGCGGTTTTCTGCCCACCGTGCGCCCCGGGGCGCGCGGCGGTTCTTTGCCCGCTGAGCGCCCCAAGGCGCGCGGCGGGCGTCTGCTCTATGTCGCGGCCCCGCCCTACGTCGCGGCCCCGCCCCTCGAAGCGGCCCCGCTCTACGTCGCGGCCCCGCCCCGACTGTCGCGGCCCCGCCCCACGTCGCGGTCCCGCCCTACGTCGCGGCCCTACCCGACCGTCGCGGCCCCGCCCTACGTCGCGGCCCCGCCCTACGTCGCGGCCCATCCCCTCGAAGCGGCCCTGCCCGACCGTCGCGGCCCCGCCCCTACGTCGCGGCCCCGCCCCGACCGCTGCGGCCCCGCCCCTCGACGCGGCCCCGCCCCATGCCGCGGCCCCGCCCTACGTCGCGGCCCCGCCCCTCGAAGCGGCCCCGCTCTACGTCGCGGCCCCGCCCCGACTGTCGTGGCCCCGCCCCTCGTCGCGGCCCCGCCCTCCAACCAGGTCTGTGGTGGGCCCCCCCTTTCTCCACTCCCCCCAATTCCCGTCGTCCGTCGTGGCGACCTGAGGGGCGAGCTGTGGGGTGGCCGGTATGGTGGTGGCCAGTGTACTTCCCTCCCTTTGCTCCTCCTCCTCCTTCGTCTCCCACTGCTGCAGCTGTCGCTGAGGGGGGTGGTTGTGTGGGAGACTCGGGTTTAGGGTTTAAGGGGGGTGCGTGGGAGTGGAGCTAGTGGTGTAGCAGTGGGTGTGTATCAGGGGGGTGGGACTGTGTGCGGGAGGATGAGCGGAGGTTGCCAGTTTGTCGTCAGCAGCACCTGTAGTCCGGGGCGCTGTCCCGGTAGCCCATTCGTAGCCAGCTGTGCCAGCCGCCCGTGGGTCCGTTGCCCGTCCGCCGCTATTTGAGCCGCGGGGCCTGTTACTCCTGTAGTCCGGGCGCTGTCCGGTAGCCGCTGTGCCAGTCTGCCTCCTGTTGCCCGTGTGTCTGCAGCTTCAGCCGTCGCCTCCTGTCTCCTCTCCCCTCACTCTCCCTCCTCCTCCTCGCATGCCCGTTGTGACTACCACTAGCTTTGCTTATAATTGTGAACTCTAAACTATTTCTTCTTGATCTTGTGCTCAGAATGTGTGGTGACATTATGATCCACCCTGAGCTTGTTTTGCTTTGCCTGCTCTGCTGATTACACCCCATTTTGGCTATGGGGGTGTGTCAGAATATTATCTTATTGTTGTAGCCTGTAGTGGGGTGCTCTATAGCGAGTACAACCCTTCTAGGGTTTGCTATTTGTATCCCCATTTCTGCTAGTTCAATCCCTTTTTCTTCTAACTTTTGACATCTAATGCATATGTATATGGAAAATGGTGCATTGGCCAGGTCGGTCAGTATGGGAACTTAGAGTGCAAATGCCCGGGAGAACGCAACCGCTCAGATCTCGCATAGTACATGGAATCTAGTGGTCTCACTCAAATATAAGGTAGGAAATATATTAATCGAGTGAACGTAAGGGTTTGAAAGGTAACTAACGCACATGTGTAGAGAAAATGGTGCATCGGCCAGTCTAGCCGGCATTTCGCACTTATAGCGCAAGTCGGGCCAGGGAGAACGGAAACGCTCGTTTTTCAAAAAGTAAAGGGAATCTAGCGGTCTCACTTGATCAGGAGGTGGGAAATATATAAATCTAGTGAGCTAATAAGGTTTGAAAGGAATCTAATGCATATGTATATGGAAAATGGTGCATTGGCCAGGTCGGTCAGTATGGGAACTTAGAGTGCAAATGCCCGGGAGAACGCAGCCGCTCGGATCTCGCATAGTACACGGAATCTAGTGGTCTCACTCAAATATAAGGTAGGAAATATATTAATCGAGTGAACGTAAGGGTTTGAAAGGTAAGTAACGCACATGTGTAGAGAAAATGGTGCATCGGCCAGTCTGGCCGGCATTTCGCACTTATAGTGCACGTGGGGCCAGGGAGAACGGAAACGCTCGTTTCTCAAAAAGTAGAGGGAATCTAGCGGTCTCACTCGATGAGAAGGTGGGAGATATATGAATCTAGTGAGCTAATAAGGTTCGAAAGGAATCTAATGCATATGTACATGGAAAATGGTGCATTGGCCAGGTCGGTCAGTATGGGAACTTAGAGTGCAAATGCTTGGGAGAACGGAACCGCTCAGATCTCGCATAGTACACGGAATCTAGTGGTCTCACTCAAATATAAGGTAGGAAATATATTAATCGAGTGAACGTAAGGGTTTGAAAGGTAACTAACGTACATGTGTAGAGAAAATGGTGCATCGGCCAGTCTGGCCGGCATTTCGCACTTATAGTGCAAGTGGGGCCAGGGAGAACGGAAACGCTCATTTCTCAAAAAGCAGAGGGAATCTAGCGGTCTCACTCGATCAGAAGGTGGGAAATATAAAAATCTAGTGAGCTAAAAAGGTTTGAAAGGTATCTATCGCACATGTATAGAGAAAATGGTGCATTGGCCAGGTCGGTCAGTATCGGAACTTAAAATGCAAATGCCAAGGAGAACGGAAGCGCTCAGATCTCGCATAGTACACGGAATCTAGTGGTCTCACTCAAATAGAATGTAGGAAATATATTCATCTAGTGAACGTAAGGGTTTGAAAGGTAACTAACGAACATGTGTAGAGAAAATGGTGCATCGGCCAGTCTGGCCGGCATTTCGCACTTATAGTGCAAGTGGGGCCAGGGAGAACGGAAACGCTCGTTTCTCAAAAAGTAGAGAGAATCTAGCGGTCTCACTCGATCAGAAGGTGGGAAATATATAAATCTAGTGAGCTAATAAGGTTCGAAAGGAATCTAATGCATATGTATATGGAAAATGGTGCATTGGCCAGGTCGGTGAGTATGGGAACTTAGAGTGCAAATGCCTGGGAGAACGGAACCGCTTAGATCTCGCATAGTACACGGAATCTAGTGGTCTCGCTCAAATATAAGGTAGGAAATATATTAATCAAGTGAACGTAAGGGTTTGAAAGGTAACTAACGCACATGTGTAGAGAAAATGGTGCATCGGCCAGTCTGGCCGGCATTTCGCACTTATAGTGCAAGTGGGGCCAGGGAGAACGGAAACGCTCGTTTCTCAAAAGATAGAGGAAATCTAGCCGTCTCACTCGATCAGAAGGTGGGAAATATATAAATCTAGTGAGCTTATAAGGTTCGAAAGGAATCTAATGCATATGTATATGGGAAATGGTGCATCGGCCAGGTCGATCAGTATGGGAACATAGAGTGCAAATGCCAGGGAGAACGGAACCGCTCAGCTCTCCCATAGTACACGGAATCTAGTGGTCTCACTCAAATATAAGGTAGGAAATATATAAATCTAGTGAACATAAGGGTTTGAAAAGTAACTAACGCACATGTGTAGAGAAAATGGTGCATCGGCTAGTCTGGCCGGCATTTCGCACTTATAGTGCAAGTGGGGCCAGGGAGAACGGAAACGCTCGTTTCTCAAAAAGTAGAGGGAATCTAGCGGTCTCACTCGATCAGAAGGTGGGAAATATATAAATCTAGTGAGCTAATAAGGTTCGAAAGGAATCTAATGCATATGTATATCGAAAATGGTGCATTGGCCAGGTCGGTCAGTATGGGAACTTAGAGTGCAAATGCTTGGGAGAACGGAACCGCTCAGATCTCGCATAGTACACGGAATCTAGTGGTCTCACTCAAATATAAGGTAGGAAATATATTAATCGAGTGAACGTAAGGGTTTGAAAGGTAACTAACGTACATGTGTAGAGAAAATGGTGCATCGGCCAGTCTGGCCGGCATTTCGCACTTATAGTGCAAGTGGGGCCAGGGAGAACGGAAACGCTCATTTCTAAAAAAGTAGAGGGAATCTAGCAGTCTCACTCGATCAGAAGGTGGGAAATATATAAATCTAGTGAGCTAATAAGGTTCAAAAGGAATCTAATGCATATGTATATGGAAAATGGTGCATTGGCCAGGTCGGTCAGTATGGGAACTTAGAGTGCAAATGCCTAGGAGAACGGAACCGCTCAGATCTCGCATAGTACACGGAATCTAGTGGTCTCACTCAAATATAAGGTAGGAAATAAATTAATCGAGTGAACGTAAGGATTTGAAAGGTAACTAACGCACATGTGTAGAGAAAATGGTGCATCGGCCAGTCTGGCCGGCATTTCGCACTTATAGTGCAAGTGCGGCCAGGGAGAACAGAAACGCTCGATTCTCAAAGAGTAGAGGGAATCTAGCGGTCTCACTCGATCAAAATGTGGGAAATATATAAATCTAGTGAGCTAATAAGGTTCGAAAGGAATCTAATGCATAGGTATATGGAAAATGGTGCATTGGCCAGGTCGGTGAGTATGGGAACTTGCCTGGGAGAACGGAACCGCTCAGATCTCGCATAGTACACGGAATCTAGTGGTCTCACTCAAATATAAGGTAGGAAATATATAAATCGAGTGAACGTAAGGGTTTGAAAGGTAACTAATGTCAGAATGTTGTATTTGTTATCTAGCCTGCAGTGGGGTACTCTATAGCGAGTATAACCCCTTAGGGTTTCATATTTGTATCTCATTGCTTGCTAGTACAACCCCTCTTTTGCCTAACTTCTTCTTGCCTAGCTAGGTTAGTCCTAGCTATGGCTCTTACCTCGATCTACCTATCTTTACATGGTATCAGAGCCGTAAGCTCCTGGCCTGTGTGCCTAATCACGAACGTTCCGCTACAACTATTTCTCTTTCTTTCCGCCGTGCGTCCTGAGGCACGCGGCGATTTTTCTACCCGCCGTGCGCCCCGTGGCGCGCGGCGTTTTTCTTCCCGCCGTGCCCCCCGAGGCGCGCGGCGGGTTGCTGCCCCGTCACGCCAAGCGCCGCCCCTGGGAGACGCTGTGACGGACGACGGGGACTTCCGCGTCTCCCCCCGTCGCCCGTCGTGGCCTCTGTGCGGCCCGTACAGGCAGCGCGCGGCCCGTACGGGCTGCGCGAGACCCACGCGCTGCCCGTACGGGCTGCGCCAGGCTCGCGCACGGCCCGTACGGGCTGCGCCAGGTCCGCGCGCGGCCCGTACGGGCTGCGCCAGGCCGTCGCGCGGCCCGTACGGGAGGCGCCCGACCCGCGCGCGACTTGGGCCGCATGCGCGCGGCTCGGGCGTCCCTACCAGGCCCGTGGTGGGCCCGTTCCTCCCATTCCCTTCCCTCCCCGCTGTCCCCCGGTGTTCCTACGGCCGCCCCACCCCTCCTACTCCCCATTCTCCTATATTAGGGTTTGGGGGTAAGGGGTATGGGGATGCCCTTGCTAAGCACCGCTCCCTGCTCCTCCTCCTCCTCCATTTCCTTGTGCTGCAGCTGCCGCTGAGGGGGGGGTGATTGTGGTGGAGCTGGTGGAGTGATGCTAAGGGGGGGTGAAGGGGGAGGAGAGCTGGCGTTGTAGCAGTGGGTGTGTGCCAGGGGGAGTAGGACGGTTTGGGGAAGCTGCATGGAGGTTGCCGTTGTGTCGCTAGCAGCACCTGTAGTCCGGGGACTTCGTCCGGTAGCCCAGTCGTAGCCAGCTGTGCCAGCCGCTCGTGGGTCCGTTGCTCGTCTACCGCTACTTTAGTCGCGGGGCCAGTTACCCCTGTAGTCCGGAGGCTTCGTCCGGTAGCCGTTGTGCCAGTCTGCCTGTTGTTGCCCGTGTGTCTGCAGCTTCATCCGTCGCCTCCTATCTCCTGTCCTCTCAGTCTCTCTCCTCCTCACTTGCCCGTTGTGACTACCTCTAGCTTTGCTTATAACTGTGAACTTTATACTACTGCTGCTTGAACTTGTGCTCAGACTATGTGGTGACATTGTGATCCACCCTGAGCTTGTACTGTTTTGCTTGCTCTGCCGATTACACCCCACTTTGGCTATGGGGGTGTGTCAGAATGTTATATTTATTATCTAGCCTGCAGTGGGGTACTCTATAGCGAGTATAACCCCTTAGGGTCTCATATTTATTTCTCATTGCTTGCTAGTACAACCCCTCTTTTGCCAAACTTCTTCTTGCCTATCTAGGTTAGTCCTAGCTATGGCTCTTACCTCGATCTACCTATCTTCACAACTAAAGCACATGTGTAGAGAAAATGGTGCATCAGCCAGTCTGGCCGGCATTTCGCACTTATAGTGCAAGTGGGGCCAGGGAGAACGGAAACGCTCATTTCTCAAAACGTAGAGGGAATCTAGCGGTCTCACTCGATCAGAAGGTGGGAAATATATAAATCTAGTGAGCTAATAAGGTTCGAAAGGAATCTAATGCATATGTATATGGAAAATGGTGCATTGGCCAGGTCGGTCAGTATGGGAACTTAGAGTGCAAATGCCTGGGAGAAAGGAACCGCTCAGATCTCGCATAGTACACGGAATCTAGTGGTCTCACTCAAATATAAGGTAGAAAATATATTGATCGAGTGAACGTAAGGGTTTGAAAGGTAACTATCGCACATGTGTAGATAAAATGGTGCATCGGCCAGTCTGGCCGGCATCTCGCAAATGCATGGGAGAACGGAACCACTCAGATATCGCATAGGATACGGAATCTAGTGGTCTCACTCAAATATAAGGTAGGAAATATATTAGTCAAGTGAACGTAAGGGTTTGAAAGGTAACTTACCAACATGTGTAGAGAAAATGGTGCATCGGCCAGTCTGGCCGGCATTTCGCACTTATAGTGCAAGTGGGGCCAGGGAGAACGGTAACGCGCGTTTCTCAAAAAGTAGAGGGAATCTAGCGGTCTCACTTGATCAAAAGGTGGGAAATATATAAATCTACTGAGCTAATAAGGTTCGAAAGGAATCCAATGCATATGTATATGGAAAATGGTGCATTGGCCAGGTCGGTCAGTATGGGAACTTAGAGTGCAAATGCCTGGGAGAACGGAACCGCTCAGATCTCGCATAGTACACGGAATCTAGTGGCCTCACTCAAATATAAGGTAGGGAAATATATTAATCAAGTGAACGTAAGGGTTTGAAAGGCAACTAACGCACATGTGTAGAGAAAATGGTGCATCGGCCAGTCTGGCCGGCATTTCGCACTTATAGTGCAAGTGGGGCCAGGAAGAACGGAAACGCTCGTTTCTCAAAAAGTAGAGGGAATCTAGCGGTCTCACTCGATCAGAAGGTGGGAAATATATAAATCTAGTGAGCTAATAAGGTTCGACAGGAATCTAATGCATATGTATATGGAAAATGGTGCATTGGCCAGGTCGGTCAGTATGGGAACTTAGAGTGCAAATGCCTGGGAGAACGGAACTGCTCAGATCTCGCATAGTACACGGAATCTAGTGGTCTCACTCAAATATGAGGTAGGAAATATATTAATCGAGTGAACGTAAGGGTTTGAAAGGTAACTAACGCACATGTGTAGAGAAAATGGTGCATCGGCCAGTCTGGCCGGCATTTCGCACTTATAGTGCAAGTGGGGCCAGGGAGAACGGAAACGCTCATTTCTCAAAAAGTAGAGGGAATCTAGCGGTCTCACTCGATCAGAAGGTGGGAAATATATAAATCTAGTGAGCTAATAAAGTTCAAAAGGAATATAATGCATATGTATATGGAAAATGGTGCATTCGCCAGGTCGGTCAGTATGGGAACTTAGAGTGCAAATGCCTGGGAGAACAGAACCGCTCAGATCTCGCATAGTACACGGAATCTAGTGGTCTCACTCAAATATAAAGTAGGAAATATATTAATCAAGTGAACGTAAGGGTTTGAAAGGTAGCTAACGCACATGTGTAGAGAAAATGGTGCATCGGCCAGTCTGGCCGGCATTTCGCACTTATAGTGCAAGTGGGGCCAGGGAGAACGGAAACGCTCATTTCTCAAAAAGTAGAGGGAATCTAGCGGTCTCACTCGATCAGAAGGTGGGAAATATATAAATCTAGTGAGCTAATAAGGTTCGAAAGGAATATAATGCATATGTATATGGAAAATGGTGCATTCACAAGGTCGGTCAGTATGGGAACTTAGAGTGCAAATGCCTGGGAGAACGGAACCGCTCAGATCTCGCATAGTACCAGAATCTAGTGGTCTCACTCAAATATACGGTAGGAAATATATCAATCAAGTGAACGTAAGGCTTTGAAAGGTAACTAACGCACATGTGTAGAGAAAATGGTGCATCGGCCAGTCTGGCCGGCATTTCGCACTTATAGTGCAAGTGGGGCCAGGGAGAACGGAAACGCTCGTTTCTCAAAAAGTAGAGGGAATCTAGTGGTCTCACTTGATCAGAAGGTGGGAAATGTATAAATCTAGTCAGCTAAAAATGTTTGAAAGGTATCTATCACACATGTATGGAGAAAATGGTGCATTGGCCAGGTCGATCAGTATCGGAACTTAAAATGCAAATGCTAGGGAGAACGGAAGCGCTCAGATCTCGCATAGTACACGGAATCTAGTGGTCTCACTCAAATAGAAGGTAGGAAATATATTCATCTAGTGAACGTAAGGGTTTGAAAGGTAACTAACGCACATGTGTAGAGAAAATGGTGCATCGGCCAGTCTGGCCGGCATTTCGCACTTATAGTGCAAGTGGGGCCAGGGAGAACGGAAACGCTCGTTTCTCAAAAAGTAGAGGGAATCTAGCGGTCTCACTCGATCAGAAGGTGGGAAATATATAAATCTAGTGAGCTAATATGGTTCAAAAGGAATCTAATGCATATGTATATGGAAAATGGTGCATTGGCCAGGTCGGTCAGTATGGGAACTTAGAGTGCAAATGCCTGGGAGAACGGAACCGCTCAGATCTCGCATAGTACACGGAATCTAGTGGTCTCACTCAAATATAAGGTATGAAATATATTAATCGAGTGAACGTAAGGGTTTGAAAGGTAACTAACTCACATGTGTAGAGAAAATGGTGCATCGGCCAGTCTGGCCGGCATTTCGCACTTATAGTGCAAGTGGGGCCAGGGAGAACGGTAACGCGCGTTTCTCAAAAAGTAGAGGGAATCTAGCGGTC
The DNA here is from genome assembly GCA_948144175.1 of Closterium sp. NIES-65. NCBI lineage: Eukaryota > Viridiplantae > Streptophyta > Zygnematophyceae > Desmidiales > Closteriaceae > Closterium > Closterium sp. NIES-65. The sequence continues at coordinate 445,017 of CANXME010001063.1, read as the reverse complement.
TCACTCGATCAAAAGGTGGGAAATATATAAATCTACTGAGCTAATAAGGTTCGAAAGGAATCCAATGCATATGTATATGGAAAATGGTGCATTGGCCAGGTCGGTCAGTATGGGAACTTAGAGTGCAAATGCCAGGGAGAACGGAACCGCTCAGATCTCACATAGTACATGGAATCTAGTGGTCTCACCCAAATATATGGTAGGAAATATATTAATCGAGTGAACGTAAGGGTTTGAAAGGTAACTAATGCACATGTGTAGAGAAAATGGTGCATCGGCCAGTCTGGCCGGCATTTCGCACTTATAGTGCAAGTGGGGCCATGGAAAACGGAAACACTCGTTTCTCAAAAAGTAGAGCGAATCTAGCGTTGTCACTCGATCAGAAGGTGGGAAATATATAAATCTAGTGAGCTAATCAGGTTCGGAAGGAATATAATGCATATGTATATGCAAAATGGTGCATTGGCCAGGTCGGTCAGTATGGGAACTTACAGTGCAAATGCCTGGGAGAACGGAACCGCTCAGATCTCGCATAGTACACGGAATCTAGTGGTCTCACTCAAATATAAGGTAGGAAATATATTAATCGAGTGAACGTAAGGGTTTGAAAGGTAACTAATGCACATGTGTAGAGAAAATGGTGCATCGGCCAGTCTAGCCGGCATTTCGCACTTATAGTGCAAGTGGGGCCAGGGAGAACGGAAACGCTCATTTCTCAAAAAGTAGAGGGAATCTAGCGGTCTCACTCAATCAGAAGGTGGGAAATATATAAATCTAGTGAGCTAATAAGGTTCGAAAGGAATATAATGCATATGTATATGGAAAATGGTGCATTCACAAGGTCGGTCAGTATGGGAACTTAGAGTGCAAATGCCTGGGAGAACGGAACCGCTCAGATCTCGCATAGTACCAGAATCTAGTGGTCTCACTCAAATATACGGTAGGAAATATATCAATCAAGTGAACGTAAGGCTTTGAAAGGTAACTAACGCACATGTGTAGAGAAAATGGTGCATCGGCCAGTCTGGCCGGCATTTCGCACTTATAGTGCAAGTGGGGCCAGGGAGAACGGAAACGCTCGTTTCTCAAAAAGTAGAGGGAATCTAGTGGTCTCACTTGATCAGAAGGTGGGAAATGTATAAATCTAGTCAGCTAAAAATGTTTGAAAGGTATCTATCACACATGTATGGAGAAAATGGTGCATTGGCCAGGTCGGTCAGTATCGGAACTTAAAATGCAAATGCTAGGGAGAACGGAAGCGCTCAGATCTCGCATAGTACACGGAATCTAGTGGTCTCACTCAAATAGAAGGTAGGAAATATATTCATCTAGTGAACGTAAGGGTTTGAAAGGTAACTAACGCACATGTGTAGAGAAAATGGTGCATCGGCCAGTCTGGCCGGCATTTCGCACTTATAGTGCAAGTGGGGCCAGGGAGAACGGAAACGCTCGTTTCTCAAAAAGTAGAGGGAATCTAGCGGTCTCACTCGATCAGAAGGTGGGAAATATATAAATCTAGTGAGCTAATATGGTTCAAAAGGAATCTAATGCATATGTATATGGAAAATGGTGCATTGGCCAGGTCGGTCAGTATGGGAACTTAGAGTGCAAATGCCTGGGAGAACGGAACCGCTCAGATCTCGCATAGTACACGGAATCTAGTGGTCTCACTCAAATATAAGGTATGAAATATATTAATCGAGTGAACGTAAGGGTTTGAAAGGTAACTAACTCACATGTGTAGAGAAAATGGTGCATCGGCCAGTCTGGCCGGCATTTCGCACTTATAGTGCAAGTGGGGCCAGGGAGAACGGTAACGCGCGTTTCTCAAAAAGTAGAGGGAATCTAGCGGTCTCACTCGATCAAAAGGTGGGAAATATATAAATCTACTGAGCTAATAAGGTTCGAAAGGAATCCAATGCATATGTATATGGAAAATGGTGCATTGGCCAGGTCGGTCAGTATGGGAACTTAGAGTGCAAATGCCAGGGAGAACGGAACCGCTCAGATCTCACATAGTACATGGAATCTAGTGGTCTCACCCAAATATATGGTAGGAAATATATTAATCGAGTGAACGTAAGGGTTTGAAAGGTAACTAATGCACATGTGTAGAGAAAATGGTGCATCGGCCAGTCTGGCCGGCATTTCGCACTTATAGTGCAAGTGGGGCCATGGAAAACGGAAACACTCGTTTCTCAAAAAGTAGAGCGAATCTAGCGTTGTCACTCGATCAGAAGGTGGGAAATATATAAATCTAGTGAGCTAATCAGGTTCGGAAGGAATATAATGCATATGTATATGCAAAATGGTGCATTGGCCAGGTCGGTCAGTATGGGAACTTACAGTGCAAATGCCTGGGAGAACGGAACCGCTCAGATCTCGCATAGTACACGGAATCTAGTGGTCTCACTCAAATATAAGGTAGGAAATATATTAATCGAGTGAACGTAAGGGTTTGAAAGGTAACTAATGCACATGTGTAGAGAAAATGGTGCATCGGCCAGTCTAGCCGGCATTTCGCACTTATAGTGCAAGTGGGGCCAGGGAGAACGGAAACCCTCATTTCTCAAAAAGTAGAGGGAATCTAGCGGTCTCACTCAATCAGAAGGTGGGAAATATATAAATCTAGTGAGCTAATAAGGTTTGAAAGGAATCTAATGCATATGTATATGGAAAATGGTGCATTGGCCTGGTCGGTCAGTATGGGAACTTAGAGTGCAAATGCCTGGGAGAACGGAACCACTCAGATCTCGCATAGTACACGGAATCTAGTGGTCTCACTCAAATATAAGGTAGGAAATATATTAATCGAGTGAACATAAGGGTTTGAAAGGTAACTAACGTACATGTGTAGAGAAAATGGTGCATCGGCCAGTCTGGCCGGCATTTCGCACTTATAGTGCAAGTGGGGCCAGGGAGAACGGAAACGCTCGTTTCTCAAAAAGTAGAGGGAATCTAGCGGTCTCACTCGATCAGAAGGTGGGAAATATATAAATCTAGTGAGCTAATAAGGTTCGAAAGGAATCTAATGCATATGTATATGGAAAATGGTGCATTGGCCAGGTCGGTCAGTATGGAAACTTAGAGTGCAAATGCCTGGGAGAACGGAACCGCTCAGATCTCGCATAGTACACGGAATCTAGTGGTCTCACTCAAATATAAGGTAGGAAATATATTAATCGAGTGAATGTAAGGGTTTGAAAGGTAACTAACGCACATGTGTAGAGAAAATGGTGCATCGGCCAGTCTGGCCGGCATTTCGCACCTGTAGTGCAAGTGGGGCCAGGGAGAACGGAAACGCTCATCTCTCAAAAAGTAGAGGGAATCTAGCGGTCTCACTCGATCAGAAGGTGGGAAATATATAAATCTAGTGAGCTAATAAGGTTCGAAAGGAATCTAATGCATATGTATATGGAAAATGGTGCATTGGCCAGGTCGGTCGGTATGGGAACTTAGAGTGCAAATGCCTGGGAGAATGGAACCGCTCAGATCTCGCATAGTACACGGAATATAGCAGTCTCACTCAAATATAAGGTAGGAAATATATTAATCGAATGAACGTAAGGGTTTGAAAGGTAACTAACGCACATGTGTAGAGAAAATGGTGCATCGTGAGAAGAATTGAACGAGAATGAAATGACTATGAACGAAGTGAGTACAAATAGGAAACCCTAATTGGGTTGTACCCCCTATGGGATAACCCACTATAGCCTACACAAATAAGTAAGCTATAATGTTCTGAGACACCCCCATAGGCAAAGTGGGGGAGAACAAGGGGTCACAAGACCAGTCAAGGAAAGCAAAGCAAAGCTCAGGGTGGATCACAAAGTCACCACACATTCCGAGCACAAGTGCAAGGGCCACAAGGCCAGTTCACATGCAAGATCATATATAGAGTTATACAAGAGTCAAGCAAGCAAGAACAAGAGTATATATAGGTCAAGGTACAAGCAAGGTCAAGAAGTGAGCAAGTGAGGCAAGACACGCACAAGACCCAGCTGCGTGCAGCAACGCTGACGATTACAAGGCGCAAGTGCCTTGGTGAAGACATCAGCAGTAATGGCCTCAGAGGCCACGTACGCAAGTCGCAACTGTCCACGCTGCTGCAGCTCACGAGCAAGAAAGTATCGGAGAGCAATGTGCTCTGTCCTGTGCTCCAGTCGCTGCTCTCGACACAAGGCCAGCATGGCCTTGTTGTCTACGTACAGCACTGGAGGAGAACGAGGCGGCTCTCCAAGGTCGGTCAGCAGATAGGTGAGCCAGCAAAGCTCCTAAGCAGCCATAGCCCCAGCGTAGATCTCAGCCTCACAACTGGAGCCGAGAACAGAAGACGAGCGGGTAGCTCGCCACGAAACAGAGCCGGAACCAAGGCTGAAGGTGTAACCCTGTGACGACCGCTGCGTAGCTTGGTCGTCAGCCCAAGAAGCGTCCGCATGCCCAGTGAGGACCACTGGACTGCGCCCTCCAAGCACTAGCCCCATGCCCGACGTACTGCACAAGTAGCGCAACACCCTCTTCGCTGCAGCCATGTGCTCTGGTCGGTGTCTCCCAGGAGCAACATAGCGTGCGATAATGCTAAGAGGGTATGCAAAGTCAGGTCGTGTGCAGGTCATCAGGTACATGAGGCAGCCAACAAGCTCTGCATACGGACCACTCGACTCTACGGACTCATCCGAAGGCAGAGCTGAGAGCGAGTGGCGAGTAGGCAGAGGAGTGGCCTGAGGCGAGGAGTACGTGAAGCCGAAGCGCTGAAGGACCTGCTGCACCATGTGTGACTGAGTCAGGGTAATGGTGCGGCGTGCTCTGTCCCGGGTGATCTGCAGGCGAAGGTAGCTGCGCAGTTCACCCAGGTCAGTGCACGTGTGTCTCTTCTGCAGCTTAGACTTCACGTAGGCGAGTCCAGCAGTGTCAGCTGTGGCAAAGACCAAGTCGTCGACGTACACGAGGATGTAGTGTCAGAACATATCTATAGCTTATACTATTGTGTAGGCTGTAGTGGGGTATCTCATAGAGGGTACAACCCAGTTAGGCTTTCATATTTGTACTGCCCTCATTCATAGTTCATCCATTCCTGTTCATTCGTTTCACATGTAGAACGGCGGCAGAGAGGTGTCGGTGCGCAGAAACAGCGACGAGTCGGCAGTAGAAGGAGCAAACCCAAGTGCTGCCAGAGTAGTCCTCAGTGTGTCATGCCACTCACGTGGCGCCTGGCGGAGACCGTAGACTGGACGCCGAAGACTCCACTGGGTACCAGGAGGGAACGACCCAGTGAAGCCAGGTGGGCCACGCAGCCAGATCTCCTCGTGCAGGCTGCCCTGCAAGAAAGCAGTGCTGAAGTTGAGAGACTGCAGCTCGTAGTCACGGTGAGCAGCAACGTGCACCAGTACCCGAAGAGTGGTCATCTTTGGGGTGGGGGAGAAGGTCTGAAAGTAGTCAACCCCTTGCTGTTGACTGAAGCCACGAGCAACGTAACGCGCCTTGAAAACAGGCGGAGAACCCGGCGGCCGCTTCACCCTGAAAATCCACATGCCACTGACTATGTTCGCCCCAGGAGGGGGAACAGCGTCAACGTAGGTGCCTGTGGACTTCCAGGAAGCCATCTCTGCATCCATAGCTGCTTGCCACTGAGAGGAGTAGGGACCCTCTATCGCCTCCGCGTAAGAGCGCGGAGTCGGGATGTCTAGTGCATCCGGGTCTCCCTCAGGGGCTAGTAGTACAGACGCGAGATGAGGTGAAGCGGCGGCCAGACACTGGAACTCCTCCTGCCTGTCCGCAAGGACGTCCGTGCCAAGGGCACACTCACCCCCGACGGATGGAGGACAGGCAGACTCAGACTCAGCGACAAGACTAGTAGCATAGTCTAGACGACACCGCGCAGCAAAGTCGACGAGCTCAGTGACAAGGGCAGACGCAGCAGAAGACTCGAAAGAAGGGTCAGTGACAGCAGTAGCAAGGAGACGCATGACAGTAGGACTGGCAGCACGAAGAGAGTCCGACTCCGGGTCGGCAAGAGCAGGAAGAGAGGAAGCAGGAGGAGAAGGCAAAGGGGCACGCAGAGGAGCAGTGGACGGACGCAGAGACATCCGGTGCGTGCCAGGGACAGGAGGAGGACGCTGACGCGAACCGCGGCCACTAGTGCATGCAGGACGAACAGGCGACGCAGGAGGAGACGCAGGCTCACGACGCTCAGTAAGACCTCCAGTGGGACCAGTGTTGAGAGAAGGAGCAGGCAAAGGGGAGGCAGGCTGTAGCTGTGACTGGGACTGGACAGGCTGTGGACCCTCTAAGGGAGGAGGAGGAGGACTAGGAGAAGGTGTAACACCAAGAACCTGCTGCAGGAGCGGAACGAAGTACGGTCGGGGCCGCGTGGCGACGCCAGAAACAGCAGGGACAGCACCAGTACCCCTAGCAGGAGTACCCGCTCCAGCAGCACCTCCAGTAGCACCAGAACCTCCAGCAGCACCTCCAGCACCAGGAGCACTGCCAGTCGGACCGCCAGCGGTAGTATCAGCGCCAACACCCTCAGCAGCACCAGCTCCAGGAGAACCCTGAGGCCCAGCAGCTCCAGTACCCAAACGAGCACCTCCGGGACGTGCGGCAGCAGTACCCTCTGCTGCCGAAGAACCTCCAGCACCAGCAGTACGTCTCCAGCGCCGGGCAAACCACTCACGTAGCTCCTGTGGGGAGAGTGGCTCTCGGCGAGACGAAGCACCTCCAGGCGGAGAACCTCCAGGCTCAGCACCCTCAGGCAAAGCACCTCCAGGTGGAGCACCCCCAGGCGCAGCACCCCCAGTCTCAGCACCCCCACTCGCAGCACCCCCAGGCCCAGTACCCTCAGGCTCAGCACCCCCAGACTCAGTACCCCCAAGCTCAGCACCCCCAGGCTCCGCACCCCCAGACTCCGCACCCCCAGGCTCAGCACCCCCAGGCTCAGCACCCCCAGTACCAGCACCCCCAGGCTCAGCTCCCGCAGCAGCACCAGAGTCACCAGTGACCTCGACAGGCTCGACCGCGTCTACCTGGGACACACCTGAAGGGGCAGGACCCTGAGGGGGGAGGGGGTCTACCGGGGGGGGACCTGGTACCAGGAAGAGCGGGGGCGGGGGGAGGGACGGAGTGCGGTAGGGGAAGAGGCGGTAGTAGGGTACCAACTCGTCGAACGTGACGTCCTGGGAGGACTGATCACGTCGAGAGGTGGGGTGGTAGAACTGCCACCCAGGGGCGTCGGGGGGGAACCCCAGGAAGACGCAGGGAGCAGCGCGAGGGGACAGCTTGTCCGCAGACAAGTCGCGGACAAACGCCCGAGATCCCCAGACCCGGAACGCCGACGCATCGCCAACCTTCCCCGTCCACATCAAGACTGGGGACATCGCGGGCCGAGAGACCCGGGGGTGAAGGTTGATCTGATGCGCGGCGTACCTGACCGCAAACGGCCACAGAAAATGGGGGGCAGCCGCATGCATCATAGACGTACGAGCGACGTCCATGACCATGCCAATGCGGTGCTCTGCAATCCCATTTTGCTGCGGTGAGTCCGGAAGCGTGAAGGTCTGGCGGATGCCTCGCGCATGACAGAAGGCACGCAGAAGGCCAGAGGAGACCTCTCCGCCTCTGTCCGAATGCAGACGCAACACACGAAAGTCCGAGCCAAAGCTCTGCCTGAGCTGGAGACGAGCTGCGCGGATCCAGTCGATCAGCACCTCAGTGACATCACCCTTGCTGCGCAAGGGGAAGACTGCGGTGTAACGCGAGTAGTTGTCAACCACCAACAGGAAGTAGCGCTCGTGACCGAGTCCACGGACGCGGGCAGGGCCCCACACGTCCATGTGAAGCGTCTGCAACGGAGCCTCTGTCGGAGGAAACTGGGAGGAGTGAGGGGCAGCACGCTGGCACCCCTCGACACAGGGGACACAGGCAGGGCCAGGGCCCTGAGGAAGGGGAGGGAGGGACCGCGGGAGACCAGACACAAGAAGACGGGAGGCCATGCCTCTGAGCCGAAGCAGAGAGGGGTGGCCAAGGCGGTGGTGCCAGAGGAGAGTCTCGTGAGACAGACGGCGACACGAACAGGGGGCAGACTCAGGACCAGACCTGGACGCTGCAGCAAACACCTGACCAGACGAAGAGACTCTACCAGACTCAGCACCGGGAGGAGAAGCAGTGGTCAGTGTGTACAGGCTCGACCCTGGCTGACGTGTAAACGTAGCCAGGTGGCGACCTGTGCTAGCCTCTGTGCAGTGTGTCACCCGCTGATGAGCAGGAGTGAACTGGTGGACACCCACATCCTGTAGGTCAGCACCACTCACCAGGTTCGTAGAGAACGAGGGGAGGTAGAGACCAGTCAGGGTGCCAGAGGGAGCCGCCGGACACGGAAGGACTGTGGAGAAACGAGACAGGACAGGACCCCCAGAGGGGTCAGCCAGGGACACCGCAACAGGCCGACTGAGCGGCGTGAGAGTGGTGCGGTCCCGAAAGAAGGAGCGAGACGCCCCAGAGTCAAGGGTGAAGGTGTGAGAGGCCGAAGCCGACACAGTACCTGAGAGGGCAGACTCACTAGTACCTGAGAGCACAGACGCACTGGCACCCAGAGCAGCAGCCTCACTGGCACCTGACGCAGCAGTACCAATGCCCGGGTCGGGCGGGAAACACCGGTAACAGTCACCATCATCACTAGCAGTCACAGCATACATGGCAGCAAGGATAGCATCAAAGTCAAGATCAAAAACAGCTACACCAGCCCTAGACAGCTCTCCCCAGCGGGGGATCTCAGAGGCCTCCGGAAACTGCTGGCGCCAAGCGTCGGTCAAGCGGGCAAAGCAGCGGCGAGCGGTGTGGGTGCCCCCACACTGCTCACCCGCGCGGTCGCCGGTGCGAAGGACGTAGGTGCAGGGACCGAACGCCCCACCACGCTGACGCTGCGAGTACCACTCACGGAGCTGCTGAGGGGCGGGGACGTCGCGAGAGCGCTGCTGCTGCTGCTGCTGCTGGCGCTGACCACCCCCAGTGCTGCTCCTCTGGGACGAGCCACTCCGACCACCTCCACCACCGCCACCCCCGCATTCGCCGCCACCGCCGCCACCTCCACCCTCGCCCCCGCCGCTCCCACTGCCACCCCCGCCACCACCACCGCCGCCACCTCCGCCTCCACTGCCGCCATTAGTACCTCCACTCCCGCCTCCACCCCCACCGCCACCCCCACTCCCCCCGCCGCCCCCACCTCCTCCGCCACCGCCCCCGCTAGCTCCACCCGCTCCCTTGCCCCCCTTGCTCCTGCCAGAGCGGCGCCTACCGCTGGGGGCAGACGCCGCACCGACCGACTCTAAACCAACGAGGTCGGCCGCAGCAGCAGAGGCGACAGAGGGCAACAGGGGTGAAGGAGAACACCCCTCAAAGATGGGGGTGCGCGGGTCACCACGAGAGGCCCCTACAGCGACTATGCTCTTTTCGGCCGCTAGCAGGGACTTCTCGAGGAGGTCGACAGTGAGGGTGGTGGGACAGACAGAGAGAAACTGGTCCCTACGAAGGGACTCAGGGAGACGGGTGACGAGAAAGTAGAGGGTGATGTACATGGGAGGGGGGTTTTCGGCGAGGAAGGCAGCAGGAAGCGCAGCTCGGTAGCGAGTGTCACTAGCGCGAAGGTGGGTAAAGAGGTCAGTGACTGTGGGAAAGGCAGCAAGGTCAGGGAAGAGGTACGGTAGCATAAGGCGGCTCAGTGTAGCAGTGGAAGGGGAGGAATAGCGTGCAACTACAGCGTCGTACAAGGCCTGAGCGGTCTTGCACTGACTAAAGTGGGCACGCTCGGAGGAAGGGAGGTGGCGACGCACAGCAAGACGTGCAGCAGCATCGCGTGTGGCCCACTTGGAGCGAACAGTGGGGTAAGCATCAGCAGGAGGGGCAGGGACAGCGCCAGAGGCAAAGTCAAAGAGAGAGATGTCATTTACTGAGTCGCACTGCAAGTACAGCTGCAGGTCCTCGACCGAGACCGCAAAGTCAATGGCGCGACCCTCAGCGTCAAAGGCCAGGACACTGGGGGTGGCCATGATAGTAGCCGACAGTCTCACCAGAGAAGAAGGGTCGAGCAGCTCAGTAGGACAGCAACAGAGCAGCTCAGCAACTCCACCGGCCCAGGAGTAGCAGCAGTCCTACAGGATCCGGCTCCCGGCACCGTAGACGGATCGGGCAGCTCGGGCGGCTTGGGCGGCTCGGGCGGCTCGGGCGGCTCGGGCGGCTCGGGCGGCTCGGGCGGCTCGCGCGGCTCGGGCGGCTTGCGCGGCTCGGGTGACGCTGGGGCTCACGGGCGGCGCGGGCGGCTGCACGGGCGGTTCACGGGCGGCAGGGGGGGCTGCACGGGCGGCTGCACGGGCGGTTGCACGGGCGGTTGCACGGGCGGGTGCACGGGCGGCGCACAGGCGGCTGCACGGGTGGCGCGGCGGGCTGCAGCACGGGCGGTGGGGCCGCAATGGGGGCCGTAGCGGGGCTGCAGCGGGGCCTAAGCGGGGCCGTAGTGGGGCCGTAGCGGGGCCGACGACGGGCTGTAGCGGGGCCGTAGCAGGGTCGGCGGGGCCTAGGCGGGGCCAACGGGGGCCGTAGTGAGGCCGTAGCAGGGCCGTAGCGGGGCCTAAGCGGGGCCGACGGGGCCTAAGCGGGGCCGTCGGGGCCTAAGCAGGGCCGACGCGGGGCCATAGCGGGGCCTAAGCGGGGCCGACGGGGCCTAAGCGGGGCCGATGGGGCCTAAGCGGGGCCGACGCGGGGCCGTAGCGGGGCCAAAGCGGGGCCGACGGGGCCTAAGCGGGGCCAACGGGGCCTAAGCGGGGCCGACGAGGGGCCTTAGCGGGGCCTAAGCAGGGCCGAAGCGGGGCCGTAGGGGTAAAGCGGGGCCGCGACTAAAGGGCGGCCGGATCGCAAAGGGCGACACGCAGGGTCGCTAAAAAAAAAGAACGCGCGCCTCGGGGCGCGCTTCGGTGGGCCCTATGAACAGTCCATAGGAGGGGACCTGCTCTGATTCCATGAGAAGAATTGAACGAGAATGAAATGACTATGAACGAAGTGAGTACAAATAGGAAACCCTAATTGGGTTGTATCCCCTGTGGGATACCCCACTATAGCCTACACAAATAAGTAAGCTAAAATGTTCTGACACATCGGCCAGTCTGGCCGGCATTTCGCACTTATAGTGCAAGTGGGGCCAGGGAGAACGGATATACTCGTTTCTCAAAACGTAGAGGGAATCTAGCGGTCTCACTCGATCAAAAGGTGGGAAATACATAAATCTTGTGAGCTAATAAGGTTCGAAAGGAATCTAATGCATATGTATATGGAAAATGGTGCATTGGCCAGGTCGGTCAGTATGGGAACTTAGAGTGCAAATGCGTGGGAGAACGGAACCGCTTAGATCTCGCATAGTACACGGAATCTAGTGGTCTCACTCAAATATAAGGTAGGAAATATATTAATCGAGTGAACGTAAGGGTTTGAAAGGTAACTAATGCACATGTGTAGAGAAAATGGTGCATCGGCCAGTCTGGCCAACATTTCGCACTTATAGTGGAAGTGGGGTTAGGGAGAAGCGAAACGATTGTTTCTCAAAAAGTAGAGGGAATCTAGCGGTATCACTCATTTAGAAGGTGGGAAATATAAAAATCTAGTGAGCTAATAAGGTTCGAAAGGAATCTAATGCATATGTATATGGAAAATGGTGCATTGGCCAGGTCGGTCAGTATGGGAACTTAGAGTGCAAATGCATGGGAGAACGGAACCGCTCAGATCTCGCATAGTACACGGAATCTAGTGGTCTCACTCAAATATAAGGTAGGAAATATATTAATCGAGTGAACGTAAGGGTTTGAAAGGTAACTAACGCACATGTGTAGAGAAAATGGTATAGTACACGGAATCTAGTGGTCTCACTCAAATATAAGGTAGGAAATATATTAATCGAGTGAACGTAAGGGTTTGAAAGGTAACTAACGCACATGTGTAGAGAAAATGGTATAGTACACGGAATCTAGTGGTCTCACTCAAATATAAGGTAGGAAATATATTAATCGAGTGAACGTAAGGGTTTGAAAGGTAACTAACGCACATGTGTAGAGAAAATGGTATAGTACACGGAATCTAGTGGTCTCACTCAAATATAAGGTAGGAAATATATTAATCGAGTGAACGTAAGGGTTTGAAAGGTAACTAATGTGAAACAGAATAAACAGGAATGAAATGACTAAGTCAGAGTTGGGTACAAATACAACCCTAGAAAGCTGTACCCCATATGTGCTACCCCACTATAGCCTACAAACATGCATCAGCTATAATAATCTGACACACCCCCATAGGCAAAGTGGGGGAGAACAAGGGGTCACAAGACCAGTCAAGCAAAGCAAGCTCAGGGTGGATCACAAAGTCACCACACAGTCCGAGCACAAGAGCACGGCCAGAGGCCAGCTCACATGCAGAAGTACAGACATATATATAAAACTAGACAAGCAAGAGCAGGTATATATATGTCACAGTACAAGTAAAGTCAAGAAGAGAGCAAGTGAGGCAAGACAGGCACAAGACCCAGCTGGGTGCAGAAGCGCTGATGGTCACAAGGCGCGAGTGCCTTGGTGAACACATCAGCAGTGTTGGCCTCAGAGGCCACGTACGCAAGTCGCAACTGACCACGCTGCTGCAGCTCACGAGCAAGGAAGTAGCGGAGAGCAATGTGCTTCGTTCTGTGCTCCAAGCGCTGCTCTCGACACAAGGCCAGCATGGCCTTGTTGTCTACGTACAGCACTGGAGGAGAACGAGGCGGCTCTCCAAGGTCAGTCAGCAGGTAGGTGAGCCAGCGAAGCTCCTGTGCAGCCATGGCCCCGGCGTAGATCTCAGCCTCACAACTGGAGCCGAGAACCGAAGACGAGCGAGTAGACCGCCACGAGACAGAGCCGGAACCAAGGCTGAAGGTGTAACCCTGTGACGACCGCTGCGTGGCCTGGTCGTCAGCCCAAGAAGCGTCCGCGTGGCCTGTAAGGACCACTGGACTCCGCCCTCCAAGCACTAGCCCCATGCCCGACGTACTGCACAGGTAGCGCAATACCCTCTTCGCTGCAGCCATGTGCTCTGGTCGGTGTCTCCCAGGAGCAACATAGCGTGCAAGGATGCTCAGAGGGTATGCAAGGTCAGGTCGTGTGCAGGTCATCAGGTACATGAGGCAGCCAACAAGCTCTGCATACGGACCACTCGACTCTACGGACTCATCCGAAGGCAGAGCTGAGAGTGAGTGGCGAGTAGGCAGAGGAGTGGCCTGAGGCGAGGAGTACGTGAAGCCGAAGCGCTGAAGGACCTGCTGCACCATGTGTGACTGAGTCAGGGTAATGGTGCGGCGTGCTCTGTCCCGAGTGATTTGCAAGCCAAGGTAGCTACGCAGTTCACCCAGGTCTGTGCACGTGTGTCTCTTCAGCAGCTCGGACTTCACGTAGACCAAGTCGTCGACGTACACGAGGATGTAGAACGGCGGCAGGGAAGTGTCGGTGCGAAGAAACAGCGACGGGTCAGCAGTAGAAGGAGCAAACCCAAGAGCCGCAAGCGTAGTCCTCAGTGTGTCGTGCCACTCACGCGGTGCCTGGCGGAGACCGTAGACTGGCCGTCGGAGGCTCCACTGGGTGCCAGGAGGGAAAGTCCCAGTGAAGCCAGGCGGACGGCGCAGCCAGATCTCCTCGTGCAGGCTACCCTGCAGGAACGCAGTGCTGAAGTCGAGAGAGTGAAGCTCGTAGTCGCGCTGAGCGGCAATGTGCAGCAGCACCCGAAGAGTGGTCATCTTCGGGGTGGGAGAGAAGGTCTGAAAGTAGTCAACTCCCTGCCGCTGACTAAAGCCACGAGCCACGTAACGCGCCTTGAAGACAGGCGGAGAGCCCGGCGGCCGCTTCACCCTGAAGATCTACATGCCACTGACGATGTTCGCCCCAGGAGGGGGAACCGCGTCAACGTAGGTGCCTGTGGACTTCCAGGAAGCCATCTCTGCATCCATAGCTGCCTGCCACTGAGAGGAGTAGGGACCCTCTACGGCCTCCGCGTAAGAACGCGGAGTCGGGATGTCTAGTGCATCCGGGTCTCCCTCAGGGGCAAGCAGTACAGACGCGAGATGAGGTGAAGCAGCCGCTAGACACTGGAACTCCTCCTGCCTGTCCTCTAGGACGTCCGTGCCAAGAGCACACTCACCCCCGACGGACGGAGGACAGACAGACACAGACTCAGCAACTAGACTAGCAGCGTAGTCTAAGCGACAGCGAGCAGCAAAGTCGACGAGCTCAGTGACTAGGGCAGACGCAGCAGAAGACTCGAAAGAAGTGTCGGTGACCACAGTAGCAATGAAACGCGTGACAGTAGGACTGGCAGCACGAAGAGAGTCCGACGCAGGGTCGGCAAGCGCAGGAAGATAGGACGCAGGAGGAGAAGGCAAAGGGGCACGTAGAGGAGCAGTGGACGGACGCAAAGACATCTGGTGCGTGCCAGGGACAGGAGGAGGACGCTGACGCGAACCGCGACCACTAGCGCGAGCAGGACGAACAGGCGACGCGGGACGAGACGCGGGCTCACGGCGCTCAGCAAGACCTCCAGTAGGACCAGTGTAAGGAGAGGGAGCAGGCAGTGGAGAGGAGGGCTCCAGGAGGGACTGCGACTGGACAGGCGGTGGACCCTCTACTGGAGGAGAAAGACCAAGAACCTGCTGCAGGAGCGGAACGAAGTACGGTCGAGGCCGCGCAGCAACTCCAGACACAGCAGGGACAGCACCAGCACCCTCAGCGACAGCACCAGCGCCACCAACACCTCCAGCGGCAGGACCAACAGGAGTAGTCTCAGCACCAACACCCTCAGCAGCTCCAGCTCCAGGAGGACCCGCAGGCCCAGCAGCTCCAGGACCGGCAGTACCAGCACCCTCGTCGGTCGAAGAAGCTCCAGCTCCAGCTCCAGTAGCACCCCCAGACTCAGCAGCACGTCTCCAGCAGCGAGCGAACCAGTCGCGCAGCACCTGTGGAGAGAGGGGCTCCCGGCGAGGCGGAGCAGCAGGAGAAACCCCAGGCTCAGCACCTCCAGACGTAGCACCCTCAGGCTCTGCAGCTCCCAACTCAGCACCCCCAGGCGCAGCAGCTCCCGACCCAGCACCCCTAGACCCAGCACCCCCTAGCTCAGCAGCTCCAGGCACAGTATCCCCCGGCTCAGTACCCCCAGGCTCAGCACCCTCCGCAGTAGCACCCCCAGGCCCAGCACCCCCAGGCCCAGCACCCTCAGGCCCAGCACCCCCAGGCTCAGCACCCCCAGTTGCAGCACCTCCAGGCTCGGCACCCCCGCGCACAGCACCCCCAGAGTCAGCACCCCCTGGCTCCGCACCCGCAGCAGCACCAGAGTCGCCAGTAACCTCGACCGGGTCAACGGCGTCTACCTGGGACACACCTGAGGGAGCAAGAACCTGAGGGGGAAGGGGGTCTACCGGGGGGGGAACCGGCACAAGGAAGTCCGGGGGAGGGGGGAGGGAAGGAGTGCGGTAGGGGAAGAGACGGTAGAAGGGGACTGACTCGTCGAACGTGACGTCCTGGGAGGACAGAACACGACGAGAGGAGGGGTGGTAAAACTGCCACCCTGGGGCGTCAGTGGGGAAGCCAAGGAAGACACAGGGAGCAGCACGAGGGGACAGCTTGTCCGCAGACAAGTCGCGGACAAACGCCCGAGATCCCCAGACGCGAAACGCAGACGCATCGCCAACCTTCCCCGTCCACAGCAAGGCTGGGGACATCGCAGGCCGAGAGACCCGCGGGTGAAGGTTGAGCTGATGCGCCGCGTACCTCACCGCAAACGGCCACAGAAAATGGGGGGCAGCCGCATGCATCATGGACGTACGAGCAACATCCATGACCATGCCAATGCGGCGCTCAGCAATCCCATTTTGCTGTGGTGAGTCCGGAAGCGTGAAGGTCTGGCGGATCCCCCGTGCACGACAGTAGTCTTGCAGAAGGCGAGAGGAGAACTCTCCGCCTCTGTCCGAGTGCAGACGCAGAACAGGAAAGTCAGAGCCGAAGCTCTTCCTGAGCTGGAGACGAGCCTTGCGGATCCAGTCGATCAGCACCTCAGTGACAGCACCCTTGCTGCGCAAGGGGAGGACTGTGGTGTAACGCGAGTAGTCGTCAACCACCAACAGGAAGTAGCGCTCGTAACCCTGCCCACGGACGGGGGCTGGGCCCCACACATCCATGTGAAGCGTCTGCAGGGGAGCCTCTGTCGGGGGGAAGTGGGAGGAGTGAGGAGTAGCCCGGAGGCGACCCTCGACACAGGGGACACAGGAAGGCCCTGGCACGGGGGGGGGAGGAGGGAGAGACCGGGGAAGACCAGAGACTAGGACACGGGAAGCCATGCTCCGAAGACGGGCCAAGGAGGGGTGGCCAAGACGGTGGTGCCACAGGAGAGTCTCGTGAGACAGGAGGCGACAGGAACAGGGGGCAGACTCAGGACCTGACCGGGACGCAGCAGCAAACACCTGACCTGACGCAGCTACCCGACCGGACGCAGGGACAGGAGGACACGAAGTGGTCAGGGTGTAGAGACTCGACCCCGACCGACGCGAAAAGGTGGCCAGGTGTCGGCCTGTGCGTGCGTCCGTGCAGTGGGTCACCCGCTGACTCGCAGGAGTGAACTGGTGAACCCCCGCATCCTGCAGGGCTGCACCACTCACCAAGTTCGTAGAGAACGAGGGAAGGTACAGACCAGACAGGGTGCCCGAAGGGGCAGCCGGACACGGGAGGACAGTGGAGAAGTGAGACAGGACAGGACCCCCAGAGGGGTCAGCAAGGGAGACCGCAACCGGCCGGCCAAGCGGCGTGAGGGTAGTGCGGTCTCGAAAGAAGGAGCGAGAAGCCCCAGAGTCAAGCGTGAAAGTGAGGGAGGACGAGGGCGACGCAGTACCTGAGAGCGCAGTCTCACCAGTACCTGAGAGCGCAGTCTCACCAGCACCTGAGAGCACAGTCTCACCAGGACCTGAGAGCGCAGATGCACTGGCACCTAGAGCAGCAGCCTCACAAGCACCTAGCGCAGCAGTACCAATGCCCGGGTCGGGCTGGAAACACCGGTAACCCTCATTCTCCTCACTATAAGTCACAGCATACATAGCAGCAAGGATAGCATCAAAATCAAGGTCAAAGATCGCTACACCAGCCCTAAGGAGCTCATCCCAGCGAGGGATCTCACTAGCCCCAGGGAACTGTTGAGGCCAAGCGTCCGTCAGGCGGCCAAAGCAGCGCTGGGTGGAGTGGGCACCCCCACACTGCTCACCCGCGCGGTCGCCGGAACGAAGAACGTAGGTGCAGGGACCAGTACCCCCACCCCTCTGACGCCCAGCGTACCACTCACGAAGCTGCTGAGGCGGAGGGATGTCCCGCGAGCGCTGCTGCTGCTGCCGCTGCGAGCGCTGGCCACCACCACCGCCGCTACGCTGCTGGGTACCACCGCGACCAGCTCCACCTCCTCCACCACCACCGCCTCCTCCGCTGCCGCCTCCACCGCCTCCACCTCCGCCGCCTCCACCCCCGCCGCTGCCTCCACCACCACCGCTGCCACCACCACCACCGTCTCCGCCGCAGCTGCCACCACCACCACCACCCCCGCCACTAGTCCCGCCGCCACCCCCACTCCCTCCGCCGCCACCGCCGCCACCGCCCCCTCCAGCTCCACCCGCGCCCTTGCCCCCCTTGCCCTTGCTGGAGCGACGTCTGAGAAAGTATGAACGAGAAGTAAGTGACTATAAAATGAAGTGGGTACAAATAGGAAACCCTAATTGTGTTGTACCCCCTATGGGATACCCCACTATAGCCTACAGAAACAAGTAAGCTATATGTTCTGACACACCCCCATAGGCAAAGTGGGGGAGAACAAGGGGTCACAAGACCAGTCAAGCAAAGCAAAGCAAAGCTCAGGGTGGATCACAAAGTCACCACGCATTCCGAGCACAAGTTCAAAGGCCAGAAGGCCAGTTCACATGCAAGATCATGTATAGAGATATACAAGAGTCAAGCAAGCAAGAGCAAGAGTATATATAGGCGAAGGTACAAGCAAGGTCAAGAGGAGAGCAAGTGAGGCAAGACAGGCACAAGACCCAGCTGCGTGCAACAGCGCTGATGATCACAAGGCGCAAGTGCCTTGGTGAAGACATCAGCAGTGTTGGCCTCAGAGGCCACGTACGCAAGTCGCAACTGTCCACGCTGCTGTAGCTCACGAGCAAGAAAGTAGCGGAGAGCAATGTGCTTCGTTCTGTGCTCCAGTCGCTGCTCTCGACACAAGGCCAGCATGGCCTTGTTGTCTACGTACAGGACTGGAGGAGAACGAGGCTGCTCTCCAAGGTCGGTCAGCAGGTAGGTGAGCCAGCGTAACTCCTGTGCAGCCATAGCCCCAGCGTAGATCTCAGCCTCACAACTGGAGCCGAGAACAGAAGACGAGCGGGTAGCCCGCCACGAGACAGAGCCGGAACCAAGGCTGAAGGTGTAACCCTGTGACGACCGCTGCGTAGCCTGGTCGTCAGCCCAAGAAGCGTCTGCGTGCCCAGTGAGGACCACTGGACTGCGCCCTCCAAGCACTAGCCCCATGCCCGACGTACTGCACAAGTAGCGCAACACCCTCTTCGCTGCAGACATGTGCTCCGGTCGGTGTCTCCCAGGAGCAACAAAGCGTGCGAGAATGCTAAGAGGGTATGCGAGGTCAGGTCGTGTGCAGGTCATCAGGTACATGAGGCAGCCAACAAGCTCTGCAAACGGGCCACTCGACTCTACGGACTCATCCGAAGGCAGAGCTGAGAGCGAGTGGCGAGTAGGCAGAGGAGTGGCCTGAGGCGAGGAGTACGTGAAGCCGAAGCGCTGAAGGACCTGCTGCACCATGTGTGACTGAGTCAGGGTAATGGTGCGGCGTGCTCTGTCCCGGGTGATCTGCAAGCCAAGGTAGCTGCGCAGTTCACCCAGGTCAGTGCACGTGTGTCTCTTCTGCAGCTCGGACTTCACGTAGGCGAGTCCAGCAGTGTCAGCTGTGGCAAAGACCAAGTCGTCGACGTACACGAGGATGTAGAACGGCGGCAGAGAGGTGTCGGTGCGCAGAAACAGCGACGGGTCGGCAGTAGAAGGAGCAAACCCAAGTGCCGCGAGCGTAGTCCTTAGTGTGTCGTGCCACTCACGTGGCGCCTGGCGGAGACCGTAGACTGGACGCCGGAGACTCCACTGGGTACCAGGAGGGAAAGACCCAGTGAAGCCAGGAGGGCGGTGCAGCCATATCTCCTCGTGCAGGCTGCCCTGCAAGAAAGCTGTGCTGAAGTCGAGAGAGTGCAGCTCGTAGTCACGGTGAGCAGCAACGTGCAGCAGAACCCGAAGAGTGGTCATCTTCGGGGTGGGGGAGAAGGTCTGAAAGTAGTCAACCCCCTGCCGCTGACTGAAGCCACGAGCCACGTAACGCGCCTTGAAGACAGGCGGAGAACCCGACGGCTGCTTCACCCTGAAAATCCACATGCCACTGACGATGTTCGCCCCAGGAGGGGGAACAGCGTCAACGTAGGTGCCTGTGGACTTCCAGGAAGCCATCTCTGCATCCATAGCTGCCTGCCACTGAGAGGAGTAGGGACCCTCTATCGCCTCCGCGTAAGAGCGCGGAGTCGGGATGTCTGGTGCATCCGGGTCTCCCTCAGGGGCTAGCAGTACAGACGCGAGACGAGGTGAAGCGGCGGCCAGACACTGGAACTCCTCCTGCCTGTCCTCAAGGACGTCCGTGCCAAGGGCACACTCACCCCCGACGGACGGAGGACAGGCGGACTCAGATTCAGTGACAAGACGAGCAGCGTAGTCGAGACGACAGCGCGCAGCAAAGTCGACAAGCTCAGTGACAAGGGCAGACGCAGCAGACGACTCGAAGGAAGGGTCAGTGACAGCAGTAGCAAGGAGACGCGTGACAGTAGGACTGGCAGCACGAAGAGAGTCCGACTCCGGGTCGGCAAGAGCAGGAAGAGAGGAAGCAGGAGGAGAAGGCAAAGGGGCACGCAGAGGAGCAGTGGACAGACGCAGCAACATCCGGTGCGTGCCAGGGACAGGAGGAGGACGCTGACGCGAACCGCGACCACTAGCGCGCGCAGGACGAACAGGCGACGCAGGACGAGACGCAGGCTCACGACGCTCAGTAAGACCTCCAGTCGGACCAGTGTAGGGAGAAGGAGCAGGCAAAGGGGAGGTAGGCTGTAGCTGTGGCTGTGACCGGACAGGCTGCGGACCCTCTAAGGGAGGAGGAGGAGGTGTAAGACCACGAACCTGCTGGAGGAGCGGAACGAAGTACGGTCGGGGCCGCGCGGCGACGCTAGAAACAGCAGGAACAGCACCAGCAGCCCCGGCAGGAGCACCCACTCCAGCAGCACCTCCAGCAGCACCACCAGAAGCTCCAGAACCTCCAGCAGCAGCACCAGGAGAACTGGCAGTCGGACCGCCAACGGCAGGCTCAGCTCCAACACCCTCAGCAGTGCCAGCTCCAGGAGAACTCTCAGACCCAGCAGCTCCAGCACCCAAAGTACGAGCACCGTCGGGACGCGCGACAGCAGTACCGTCTGCAGCCGAAGAACCACCAGCACCAGCAGCACGCCTCCAGCGCCTGGCAAACCACTCACGCAGCTCCGGTGGGGAGAGTGGCTCCCGGCGAGACGAAGCACCCCCAGGCACAGCACTCCCAGGCTCAGCACCCCCAGGCTCAGCACCCCCAGGCACAGCACCCCCAGGCTCAGCACCCCCAGGCTCAGCACCCCCACGCTCTGCACCCCCAGACTCCGCACCCCCAGGCTCGGCACCTCCAGGCTCAGCACCCCCAGGCACAGCACCCCCAGGCTCAGCACCCCCAGACTCGGCACCCCCACGCTCTGCACCCCCAGACTCCGCACCCCCAGGCTCAGCTCCGGCAGCAGCACCAGAGTCACCAGTGACCTCGACAGGCTCGACCGCGTCTACCTGGGACTCACCTGAAGGGGCAGGACCCTGAGGGGGGAGGGGGACTACCGGGGGGGGACCTGGTACCAAGAAGAGCGGGGGTGGGGGGAGGGACGGAGTGCGGTAGGGGAAGAGGCGGTAGTAGGGTACCGACTCGTCGAACGTGACGTCCTGGGAGGACAGAACACGTCGAGAGGTGGGGTGGTAGAACTGCCACCCAGGAGCGTCGGGGGGGAACCCCAGGAAGACGCAGGGAGCAGCGCGAGGGGACAGCTTGTCCGCAGACAAGTCGCGGACAAACGCCCGAGATCCCCAGACCCGGAACGCCGACGCATCGCCAACCTTCCCCGTCCACATCAAGACTGGGGACATCGCGGGCCGAGAGACCCGGGGGTGAAGGTTGATCTGATGCGCGGCGTACCTGACCGCAAACGGCCACAGAAAATGGGGGGCAGCCGCATGCATCATGGACGTACGAGCGACGTCCATGACCATGCCAATGCGGCGCTCAGCAATCCCATTCTGCTGTGGTGAGTCCGGAAGCGTGAAGGTCTGACGGATGCCTCGCGCACGACAGTAGGCACTCAGGAGGCCAGAGGAGAACTCTCCGCCTCTGTCCGAGTGCAGACGCAAAACAGGGAAGTCAGAGCCAAAGCTCCTCCGAAGCTGGAGACGAGCTGCGCGGATCCAGTCGATCAACACCTCAGTGACCTCACCCTTGCTGCGCAAGGGGAAGACTGTGGTGTAACGCGAGTAGTCGTCAACCACCAGCAGGAAGTAGCGCTCCTGACCCTGTCCACGGACGCGGGCTGGGCCCCACACGTCCATGTGAAGCGTCTGCAACGGGGCCTCTGTCGGAGGAAACTGGGAGGAGTGAGGGGCAGCACGCTGGCGCCCCTCGACACAGGGGACACAAGCAGGGCCAGGGCCCGGAGGAAAGGGAGGGAGGGACCGGGGAAGACCAGACACAAGGACTCGCGAGGCCATGCCTCTGAGCCGAAGCAGAGAGGGGTGGCCAAGGCGGTGGTGCCAGAGGAGGGTCTCGTGAGACAGACGACGACACGAGCAGGGGGCAGACTCAGGACCTGACCTGGACGCTGCAGCAAACACCTGACCAGACGAAGGGACCCTACCAGACGTAGTACCTGGAGGAGAAGCAGTGCTCAGTGTGTACAGGCTCGACCCTGGCCGACGTGTAAACGTAGCCAGGTGGCGACCTGTATCCGCCTCAGTGCAGTGAGTCACCCGCTGACGAGCTGGGGTGAACTGGTGGACACCCGCATCCTGGAGGTCAGCACCACTCACCAAGTTCGTCGAGAACGAGGGGAGGTAGAGACCAGTCAGGGTGCCAGAGGGGGCCGCCGGACACGGGAGGACAGTGGAGAAGCGAGACAGGACAGGCCCCCCAGAGGGGTCAGCCAGGGACACCGCAACCGGCCGACTC
This sequence comes from Closterium sp. NIES-65, assembly GCA_948144175.1. Classification (NCBI taxonomy): domain Eukaryota; kingdom Viridiplantae; phylum Streptophyta; class Zygnematophyceae; order Desmidiales; family Closteriaceae; genus Closterium; species Closterium sp. NIES-65. Next base: position 422,613 of record CANXME010001063.1, on the reverse strand, counting down.
AGCGGCGTGAGAGTGGTGCGTTCCCTAAAGAAGGAGCGAGACGCTCCAGAGTCAAGGGTGAAGGTGTGAGAGGCCGAAGCCGACACAGTACCTGAGAGGGCAGACTCACCAGCACGTGAGAGCACAGACGCACTGGCACCTAGAGCAGCAGCCTCACTAGTACCAGACGTGGCAGTACAAATGCCCGGGTCGGGCGGGAAACACCGGTAACAGTCATCCTCATCACTACCAGTCACAGCATACATAGCAGAGAGAATAGCATCAAAATCAAGATCATAAATGGCTACACCAGCCCTAGACAGCTCCCCCCAGCGGGGGATCTCAGCGGCCTCCGGAAACTGCTGACGCCAGGCGTCAGTCAAGCGGCCAAAACAGCGGCGGGCTGTGTGGGTGCCTCCACACCTCTCCCCCGCACGGTCGCCAGTGCGAAGAACGTAGGGGCAGGGACCAAACGCACCACCACGCTGACGCTGCAAGTACCACTCACGGAGCTGCTCAGGGCCAGGGACGGTGCGAGAGCGCTGCTGCGGCTGCTGCTGCTGCTGCTGCTGGCGCTGACCACCCCCAGAGCTGCTCCGCTGGGACGAGCCACCCCGACCCCCGCCTCCACCGCCACCCCCGCCTCCACCGCCACCCCCGTCTCCACCGCCACCTCCCCCACCAGGACCGTCGCTCCCACCGCTCCCACCGCCTCCTCCGCTACCACCTCCGCCGCCACCTCCGCCTCCACCGCCGCCACCAGTACCTCCACTCCCGCCACCACCACCACCGCCACCCCCACTCCCCCCGCCACCCCCACCGCCTCCTCCACCGCCCCCTCTAGCTCCACCCGCTCCCTTGCCCCCCTTGCCCTTGCAAGAGCGGTGTCTACCGCTTGGGGCAGACGCCGCGCCGACTGACTCAAAACCAGCGAGGTCGGCCGCAGCGGCAGAGGCGACAGAGCGCAGCAGGGGGGAAGGACCACACCCCTCAAAGATGGGGGTGCGAGGGTCACCCCGAGAGGCCCCTACAGCGACAATACTCTTCTCGGCCGCTAGCAGGGACTCCTCAAGGAGGTCGACAGTGAGAGTGGTGGGACAGACAGAGAGAAACTGGTCCCTAACGACACGAAGGGACTCAGGGAGACGGGTGACGAGAAAGTAGAGAGTGATGTACATGGGAGGAGGGTTCGCAGCGTGGAACTCAGCAGGAAGGGCAGCGCGGTAGCGGGCGTCACTAGCACGGAGGTGGGTAACTAGGTCAGCAACAGTGGGAAAGGAAGCGAGGTCAGGGAAGAGAAACGGTAGCATGAGGAGGCTAAGGGTAGCGGAGGAAGGGGAGGAGTAGCGTGCAACTACAGCGTCGTACAAGGCCTGAGCGGTCTTGCACTGGCTAAAGTGGGCACGCTCAGAGGAAGGGAGGTGGCGATGCACAGCAAGACGTGCAGCAGCATCGCGGGTCTTCAGCAGGCGAACAGCAGAGTCAGCATCAGCAGGCGGGGCAGGGACAGCACCAGAGACAAAGTCAAAGAGAGAGACCTCATCTATCGCATCACACAGTAAGTACAGCTGCAGGTCTTCAATCCAGACGGCAAAGTCAATGGCCCTCCCCTCAGCGTCAGAAGTAAGAACATTGGGGGTGGCCATGGCAGCAGCTGAAAGTCTCACCGGCCTGGGAGAGTCGGGTAGGTCAGCAGCAGAGGAACACAGCTCAGGGACAGCAGCACAGCTCCTCAGGTGGCTCGGGCGGCTCGGGCTGCCTGGGCGGCTCGGGCGGCTCGGGCGGCTCGGGCGGCTCGGGCGGCTTGGGCGGCTCTGGCGGCTCGGGCGGCTCGCGCGGCTCGGGTGACGCAGGGGCTCGCGGGCGGCGCGGGCTGCTGGGGCTGCTCACGGGCAGCACAGCGGGCTGCAACAGGGGCCGGAGGCGGGCTGTAGCGGGGCCGACGGCGGGCCGGCGGCGGGCTGTAGTGGGGCCAGCGGCGGGTTGTAGCAGGGGCCGGCGGCGGGCTGTAGCAGGGGCCGGCGGCGGGCCGACGGCTGGCTGTAGCAGGGGCCGGCGGCGGGCTTTAGCAGGGGCCGGTGGCGGGCTTTAAGCAGGGGCCGGCGGCGAGCTGTAGCAGGGGCCAGCGGCGGGCCGACGGCGGGTTGTAGCAGGGGCCGGCGGCGGGCTGTAGCAGGGGCCAGCGGCGGGCTGAGCAGGGGCCAGCGGCAGGCCGACGGCGGGCTGTACGCAGGGGCCGGCGGCGGGCTGTGGCAGGGGCCGGCGGCGGGTTGTAGCAGGGGCCGGTGGCGGGCCGAAGCGGGGCCAGCGCGGGGCCGACAGGGTCTAGGCGGGGCCGACGCGGGGCCGAAGTGGGGCCGACGGAGCCTACGCGGGGCCGACACGGGGCCGAAACGGGGCCTGGGCGGGGCCGACGCGGGGCCTAAGCGGGGCCGACGGGGCCTACGCGGGGCCGACGAGGGGCCGACGGGAACTAGGCGAGGCCGACGCGGGGCCTAAGTGGGGCCGACGAGGGCTACGCGGGGCCGACGAGGGGCCTAAGCGGGGGCCGACGAGGGGCCTAAGCGGAGCCGACGAGGGGCCTAAGCGGGAGCACGACGGGAGGGGCGACACGGAGGGTCGCTAAAAAAAAAAGCGCGCCTCGGGGCGCGCTTCGGTGGGCCCTAGGAACAGGCCCTAGGAAGGGACCTGCTCTGATTCCATGAGAAAGTATGAACGAGAAGTAAATGACTATGAAATGAAGTGGGTACAAATAGGAAACCCTAATTGTGTTGTACCCCCTATGGGATACCCCACTATAGCCTACAGAAACAAGTAAGCTATATGTTCTGACAACGTCTCCCACTAGGGGCAGACGCCGCGCCGACCGACTCAAGACCAAGCAGGTCGGCAGCAGCAGCAGAGGCAACAGAGGGCAGCAAGGGGGAAGGAGAGCACCCCTCAAAGATGGGGGTGCGAGGGTCACCACGAGAAGCACCTACAGCGACTATGCTCTTCTTCGCTGCAAGGAGGGCCTTCTCGAGGAGGTCGACGGTGAGGGTGGTGGGACAGACTGCGAGAAAGTGGTCCCTGACTACGCGAAGGGAGTCAGGGAGGCGCGCGACTACGTAGTAGAGAGCGATGTACATGGGGGGTGGGTTCTTGGCGCAGAACTCAGCAGGAAGGGCGGCGCGGTAGCGAGTGTCACTAGTGCGGAGGTGCGTAATGAGGTCAGCGACAGTGGGAAAGGCAGAGAGGTCAGGAAAGAGGTAGGGAAGCATGAGAAGGCTCAGTGCAGCAGTGGCAGAGGAGGAGTAGCGTGCAACTACAGCGTCGTACAAGGTCTGAGCACTCTTGTACTGACTAAAGTGCGCACGCTCAGAGGTAGGGAGGTGGCGACGCACAGCAAGACGTGCAGCAGCATCGCGGGTGGCCCACTGAGAGCGGACAGTGGGATCGGCATCAGCAGCAGGAGAAGGAGAGGCGCCAGAGGTGAGGTCAAAGAGAGAAAGGCTGTCAGCCCTGTCGCACTGTAAGAACAGCTGCAGGTCGTCTAACCAGACCTCAAAGTCAATGGCGCGGCCCTCAGCGTCAAAAGCTAGGACACTAGGCGTAGCCATGGCGACGACAGCGAAGCAGTGCAAGCAGTAGGGAGAGAGCGCGCAGTGACAGTGGGACTGTGCTCACCAGGCAGGGCAGGTCGTGCAGCTGAGTAGAAAGGCGGCTCGGCGACCGGGCGGCACGGATGCACACCGGCTCGGCTCCCGGGCGGCTCAGCGGCACAGCGGCTCGGCTCCCGGGCGACTCGGCGGCAGGGCGGCTCGGCTCCCGGGCGGCTCGGCGGCAGGGCGGCTCGGCTCCCGGGCGGCTCGGCAGCAGGGCGGCTCGGGTGCAGGGCGGCCCGGCCGTCAGGGTGCAGCGGCAGGCCGTCAGGGTGCAGTGGCGGGCCGTCAGGGTGCAGTGGCGGGGCCGTCAGGTGGGGCGGCCGGCCAGCAGGTGAGGCGGCGGGCTGTCAGGTGAGGCGGCGGGGCCGTCAGAGTGCAGTGGCGGGGCCGTCAGGTGGGGCGGCGGGCCAGCAGGTGAGGCGGCGGGCCGTCAGGTGAGGCGGCGGGGCCGGCAGGTCAGGTGGCGGGCTAGCAGGTGAGGCGGCGGGCTGTCAGGTGAGGCGGCGGGGCCGTCAGGTCAGGTGGCGGGCCAGCAGGTGAGGCGGCGGGCCGACAAGTGAGGCGGCGGGGCCGTCAGGTGAGGTGGCGGGCCAGCAGGTGAGGCGGCGGGCCGTCAGGTGAGGCGGCGGGGCCGTCAGGTGAGGTGGCGGGCCAGCAGGTGAGGCGGCGGGCCGTCGGTAGAGGCGGCAGGGCCGTCAGGCGAGGCGGCGGGGCCGTCAGGTAAGGTGGCGGGCCAGCAGGTGAGACAGTGGGCCATCAGGTGAGGCGGCGGGGCCGTCAGGTGAGGTGGCGGGCCAGCAGGTGAGGCGGTGGGCCGTCAGGTGAGGCGGCGGGCCGCCAGGTAAGGCGGCCGGCCGTCAGGTGAGGCGGCGGGCCGGCAGGTACGGTGGCGAGGCTGGTAGGGTGCAGCGGCGGGGCCGACAGAGGTGCAGCGGCGGGGCCCGCTGCAGCGACGAAGAGGCCGCGCGGCCGACATGAGGGCGGCGCGGCGCGGCAGAGCCGAGAGGGCGGCGCGGCGCGGCCGTACGGCCTGCGCGACGTGAGGCCGAGGCCGCGCGCGCGAAAAAAAAATTGAGTCGCGCGCGCGACTCTCGGGGCGCCACAAGGGCAGCGCGACGCGCACTAGGGGGAGCGCGCCTCAAGGAGAATAGGGCGCGCGCTCCGGGCAGGAAAAAAAATCGTGGGTGGGCCAAAAAAAAACGGTCCTTAGGAGGAACCCGCTCTATACCATGTGAAACTGAATAAACAGGAATGAAATGACTAAGTCAGAGTTGGGTACAAATACAACCCTAGAAAGCTGTACCCCATATGTGCTACCCCACTATAGCCTACAAACATGCATCAGCTATAATAATTTGACAACTAACGCACATGTGTGGAGAAAATGGTGCATCGGCTAGTCTGGCCGCCATTTCGCACTTATAGTGCAAGTGAGGCCAGGGAGAACGGAAACGCTCGTTTCTCAAAAAGTAGAGGGAATCTAGCGGTCTCACTCGATCAGAAGGTGGGAAATATATAAATCTAGTGAGCTAATAAGGTTCGAAAGGAATCTAATGCATATGTATATGGAAAATGGTGCATTGGCCAGGTCGATCAGTATGGGAACTTAGAGTGCAAATGCCTGGGAGAACGGAACCGCTCAGATCTCGCATAGTACACAGAATCTAGTGGTCTCACTCAAATATAAGGTAGGAAATACATTAATCGAGTGAACGTAAGGGTTTGAAAGGTAACTAATGCACATGTGTAGAGAAAATAGTGCATCAGCCAGTCTGGCCAACATTTCGCACTTATAGTGGAAGTGGGGTTAGGGAGAAGCGAAACGATTGTTTCTCAAAAAGTAGAGGGAATCTAGCGGTATCACTCAATCAGAAGGTGGGAAATATATAAATCTAGTGAGCTAATAAGGTTCGAAAGGAATCTAATGCATATGTATATGGAAAATGGTGCATTGGCCAGGTCGGTCAGTATGGGAACTTAGAGTGCAAATGCCTGGGAGAACGGAACCGCTCAGATCTCGCATAGTACACGGAATCTAGTGGTCTCACTCAAATATATGGTAGGAAATATATTAATCGAGTGAAAGTAAGGGTTTGAAAGGTAACTACCGCACATGTGTAGAGAAAATGGTATAGTACACGGAATCTAGTGGTCTGACTCAAATATAAGGTAGGAAATATATTAATCGAGTGAACGTAAGGGTTTGAAAGGTAACTAACGCACATGTTTAGAGAAAATGGTGCATCGGCTAGTCTGGCCGCCATTTCGCACTTATAGTGCAAGTGAGGCCAGGGAGAACGGAAACGCTCGTTTCTCAAAAAGTAGAGGGAATCTAGCGGTCTCACTCGATCAGAAGGTGGGAAATATATAAATCTAGTGAGCTAATAAGGTTCGAAAGGAATCTAATGCATATGTATATGGAAAATGGTGCATTGGCCAGGTCGGTCAGTATGGGAACTTAGAGTGCAAATGCCAGGGAGAACGGAACCGCTCAGATCTCGCATAGTACACGGAATCTAGTGGTCTCACTCAAATATAAGGTAGGAAATATATTAATCGTGTGAACGTAAGGGTTTGAAAGGTAACTAACGCACATGTGTAGAGAAAATGGTGCATCGGCCAGTCTGGCCGGCATTTCGCACTTACAGTGCAAGTGGGGCCAAGGAGAACGGAAACGCTCGTTTCTCAAAAAGTAGAGGGAATCTAGCGGTCTCACTCAATCAGAAGGTGAGAAATATATAAATCTAGTGAGCTAATAAGGTTCGAAAGGAATCTAATGCATATGTATATGGAAAATGGTGCATTGGCCAGGTCGGTCAGTATGGGAACTTAGAGTGCAAATGCCTGGGAGAACGGAACCGCTCACATCTCGCATAGTACACGGAATCTAGTGGTCTCACTCAAATATAAGGTAGGAAATATATTAATCGAGTGAACGTAAGGGTTTGAAAGGTAACTAATGCACATGTGTAGAGAAAATGGTATAGTACACGGAATCTAGTGGTCTCACTCAAATATAAGGTAGGAAATATATTAATCGAGTGAACGTAAGGGTTTGAAAGGTAACTAACGCACATGTGTAGAGAAAATGGTGCATCGGCTAGTCTGGCCGCCATTTCGCACTTATAGTGCAAGTGAGGCCAGGGAGAACGGAAACGCTCGTTTCTCAAAAAGTAGAGGGAATCTAGCAGTTTCACTCGATCAGAAGGTGGGAAATATATAAATCTAGTGAGCTAATAAGGTTCGAAAGGAATCTAATGCATATGTATATGGAAAATGGTGCATTGGCCAGGTCGGTCAGTATGGGAACTTAGAGTGCAAATGCCTGGGAGAACGGAACCGCTCAGATCTCGCATAGTACACGGAATCTAGTGGTCTCACTCAAATATAAGGTAGGAAATATATTAATCGTGTGAACGTAAGGGTTTGAAAGGTAACTAACGCACATGTGTAGAGAAAATGGTGCATCGGCCAGTCTGGCCGGCATTTCGCACTTACAGTGCAAGTGGGGCCAAGGAGAACGGAAACGCTCGTTTCTCAAAAAGTAGAGGGAATCTAGCGGTCTCACTCGATCAGAAAGTGAGAAATATATAAATCTAGTGAGCTAATAAGGTTCGAAAGGAATCTAATGCATATGTATATGGAAAATGGTGCATTGGCAAGGTCGGTCAGTATGGGAACTTAGAGTGCAAATGCCAGGGAGAACGGAACCGCTCAGATCTCGCATAGTATTCGGAATCTAGTGGTCTCACTCAAATATAAGGTAGGAAATATATTAATCGAGTGAACGTAAGGGTTTGAAAGGTAACTAACGCACATGTGTAGAGAAAATGGTGCATCGGCCAGTCTGGCCGGCATTTCGCACTTATAGTGCAAGTGGGGCCAAGGAGAACGGAAACGCTCGTTTCTCAAAAAGTAGAGGGAGTGTAGCGGTCTCATTCGATCAGAAGGTGGGAAATATATAAATCTAGTGATCTAATAAGGTTCGAAAAGAATCTAATGCATATGTATATGGAAAATGGTGCATTGGCCAGATCGGTCAGTATGGGAACTTAGAGTGCAAATGCCTGGGAGAATGGAACTGCTCACATCTCGCATAGTACACGGAATCTAGTGGTCTGACTCAAATATAAGGTAGGAAGTATATTAATCGGGTGAACGTAAGGTTTTGAAAGGTAACTAACGCACATGTGTAGAGAAAATGGTGCATCGGCCAGTCTGGCCGGCATTTCGCACGTATAGTGCAAGTGGGGCCAGGGAGAACAGAAACGCTCGTTTCTCAAAAAGTAAAGGGAATCTAGTGGTCTCACTCGATCAGAAGGTGGGAAATATATAAATCTAGTGAGAAAATAAGGTTCGAAAGGAATCTAATGCATATGTATATGGAAATGGTGCATTGGCCGGGTCGGTCAGTATGGGAACTTAGAGTGCAAATGCCTGGGAGAACGGAACCGCTCAGATCTCGCATAGTACACGGAATCTAGTGGTCTCACTCAAATATAAGGTAGGAAATATATTAATCGAGTGAACGTAAGGTTTGAAAGGTAACTAACGCACATGTGTAGAGAAAATGGTGCATCGGCCAGTCAAGCCGTCATTTCGCACTTATAGTGCAAGTGGGGCCAGGGAGAACGGAAACGCTCGTTTCTCAAAAAGTAGAGCGAATCTAGCGGTCTCACTCAATCAGATGGTGGGAAATATATAAATCTAGTCAGCTAGAAAGGCTTGAAAGGAATCTAATGCATATGTATATGGAAAATGGTGCATTGGCCAGGTCGGTCAGTATGGGAACTTAGAGTGCAAATGCCTGGGAGAACGGAACCGCTCAGATCTCGCATAGTACACGGAATCTAGTGGTCTCACTCAAATATAAGGTAGGAAGTATATTAATCAGGTGAACGTAAGGTTTTGAAAGGTAACTAGCGCACATGTGTAGAGAAAATGGTGCATCGGCCAGTCTGGCCGGCATTTCGCACTTATAGTGCAACTGGGGCCAAGGAGAACGGAAACACTTGTTTCTCAAAAAGTAGAGGGAATCTAGCGGTCTCACTCAATTAGAAGGTGGGAAATATATAAATCTAGTGAGCTAATAAGGTTTGAAAGGAATCTAATGCATATGTATATGGAAAATGGTGCATTGGACAGGTCGGTCGGTATTGGAACTTAGAGTGCAAATGCACGGGAGAACGGAACCGCTCAGATCTCGCATAGTACACGGAATCTAGTGGTCTCACTCAAATATAAGGTAGGAAATATATTAATCGAGTGAACGTAAGGGTTCGAAAGGTAACTAACGCACATGTGTAGAGAAAATGGTGCATCGGCCAGTCTGGCCGGCATTTCGCACTTATAGTGCAAGTGGGGCCAGGGAGAACGGAAACGCTCATTTCTCAAAAAGTAAAGGGAATCTAGTAGTCTCACTGGATCAGAAGGTGGGAAATATATAAATCTAGTGACCTAATAAGGTTCGAAAGGAATCTAATGCATATGTATATGGAAAATGGTGCATTGGCCAGGTCGGTTAGTATGGGAACTTAGAGTGCAAATGTCTGGGAGAACGGAACCGCTCAGATCTCGCCTAGTACACGGAATCTAGTGGTCTCACTCAAATATAAGGTAGGAAAAAAATTAATCGAGCGAACTTAAGGGTTTGAAAGGTAACTAACGCACATGTGTAGAGAAAATGGTGCATCGGCCAGTCGGGCCGGCATTTCACACTTATAGTGCAAGTGGGTGAGAAAGTTAGAACGAGAATGAAATGACTATGAGTACACTTAGGAAACCCTAATTGGGTTTTACCCCCTATGGGATACCCCACTATAGCCTACACAAATAAGTAAGCTATAATATTCTGACACATCCCCATTGGCAGAGTGGGGGAGAACAAGGGGTCAAAAGACCAGTCAAGCAAAGCAAAGCAAAGCTCAGGGTGGATCACAAAGTCACCACACATTCCGAGCACAAGTTCAAAGGCCAGAAGGCCAGTTCACATGCAAGATCACATATAGAGATATACAAGAGTCAAGCAAGCAAGAGCAAGAGTATATATAGGTGAAGGTACAAGCAAGGTCAAGAAGTGAGCAAGTGAGGCAAGACAGGCACAAGACCCAACTGCGTGCAGCAGCGCTGATGATCACAAGGCGCAAGTGCCTTGGTGAAGACATCAGCAGTGTTGGCCTCAAAGGCCACGTACGCAAGTCGCAACTGTCCACGGTGCTGTAGCTCACGAGCAAGAAAGTAGCGGAGAGCAATGTGCTTTGTCCTGTGCTCTAGTCGCTGCTCTTGACACAAGGCCAGCATGGCCTTGTTGTCTACGTACAGGACTGGAGGAGAACAAGGCTGCTCTCTAAGGACGGTCAGCAAGTAGGTGAGCCAGCGAAGCTCCTGGGCAGCCATAGCCCTGGCGTAGATCTCAGCCTCACAACTGGAGCCGAGAACAGAAGACAAGCGGGTAGCCCGCCACGAAACAGAGCCGGAACCAAGGCTGAAGGTGTAACCCTGTGACGACCGCTGCGTGGCCTGGTCGTCAGCCCAAGAAGCGTCCGCGTGCCCAGTGAGGACCACTGGACTCTGCCCTCCGAGCACTAGCCCCATGCCCGACGTACTGCACAAGTAGCGCAACACCCTCTTCGCTGCAGCCATGTGCTCGGGTCGGTGTCCCCCAGGAGCAACATAGCGTGCGAGAATGCTAAGAGGGTATGCAAGGTCAGGTCGTGTGCAGGTCATCAGGTACATGAGGCAGCCAACAAGCTCTGCATACGGGCCACTCGACTCTACGGACTCATCCGAAGGCAGAGCTGAGAGCGAGTGGCGAGTAGGCAGAGGAGTGGCCTGAGGCGAGGAGTACGTGAAGCCGAAGCGCCGAAGGACCTGCTGCACCATGTGTGACTGAGTCAGGGTAATGGTGCGGTGTGCTCTGTCTCGGGTGATCTGCAAGCCAAGGTAGCTACGCAGTTCACCCAGGTCAGTGCACGTGTGTCTCTTCTGCAGCTCGGACTTCACGTAGGCGAGTCCAGTAGTGTCAGCTGTGGCAAAGACCAAGTCGTCGACGTACACGAGGATGTAGAACGGCGGCAAAGAGGTGTCGGTGCGCAGAAACAGCGACGGGTCTGTAGTGGAAGGAGCAAACCCAAGTGATGCCAGCGTAGTCCTCAGTGTGTCGTGCCACTCACGCGGCTCTTGGCGGAGACCGTAGAATGGACGCCGGAGACTCTACTGGGTACCAGGAGGGAAAGACCCAGTGAAGCCAGGTGGGCGGCGCAGCCAGATCTCCTCGTGCAGGCTGCCCTACAAGAAAACAGTGCTGAAGTCCAGAGAGTGCAGCTCGTAGTCACGGTAAGCAGCAATGTGCAGCAGTACCCGAAGAGTGGTCATCTTCGGGGTGGGGGAGAAGGTCTGAAAGTAGTCAACTCCCTGCCACTGACTGAAGCCACGAGCCACGTAACGCGTCAACGTAGGTGCCTGTGGACTTCCAGGAAGCCATCACTGCATCCATAGCTGCCTGCCACTGAGAGGAGTAGGGACCCTCTATTGCCTCCGCGTAAGAGCGCGGAGTCGGGATGCCTAGTGCATCTGGGTCTCCCTCAGAGGCGAGCAGTACAGACGCGAGATGAGGTGAAGCGGCGGCCAGACACTGGAACTCTTCCTGCCTATCCTCAAGGACGTCTGTGCCAAGGGCACACTCACCCCCGACGGAAACGGTGCATCGGCTAGTCTGGCCGGCATTTCGCACTTATAGTGCAAGTTGGGCCAGGGAGATCGGAAACGCTTGTTTCTAAAAAAGTAGAGGGAATCTAGTGATCTCACTCGATCAGAAGGTGGGAAATATATAAATCTAGTGAGCTAAAAAGTTTCAAAAGGAATCTAATGCATATGTATATGGAAAATGGTGCATTGGCCAGGTCGGTCAGTATGGGAACTTAGAGTGCAAATGCCTGGGAGAACGGAACCGCTCAGATCTCGCATAGTACACGGAATCTAGTGGTCTCGCTCAAATATAAGGTAGGAAATATATTAATCGAGTCAACGTAAGGGTTTGAAAGGTAACTAACGCACATGTGTAGAGAAAATGGTGCATCGGCCAGTCTGGCCGTCATTTCGCACTTATAGTGCAAGTGGGGCCAGGGAGAACAGAAACGCTCGTTTCTCAAAAAGTATAGGGAATCTAGCGGTCTCATTTGATCAGAAGGTGGGAAATATATAAATCTAGTGAGCTAATAAGGTTCGAAAGGAATCTAATGCATATGTATATGGAAAATGGTGCATTGGCCAGGTCGGTCAGTATGGGAACTTAGAGTGCAAATGCCTGGGAGAACGGAACCGCTCAGATCTCGCATAGTGCACGGAATCTAGTGGTCTCACTCAAATATAAGGTAGGAAATATATTAATCGAGTGAACGTAAGGGTTTGAAAGGTAACTAACGCACATGTGTAGAGAAGATGGTGCATCGGCCAGTCTGGCCGGCATTTCGCACTTATAGTGCAAGTGGGGCCAGGGAGAACGGAAACGCTCGTTTCTCCAAAAGTAAAGGGAATCTAGCGGTCTCACTTGACCAAAAGATGGAAAATATATAAATCTAGTGAGCTAATAAGGTTCGAAAGAAATCTAATGCATATGTATATGGAAAATGGTGCATTGGCCAGGTCGGTCAGTATGGGAACTTAGAGTGCAAATGCCTGGGAGAACGGAACCGCTCAGATCTCGCATAGTACACGGAATCTAGTGGTCTGACTCAAATATAAGGTAGGAAATATATTAATCGAGTGAACGTAAGGGTTTGAAAGGTAACTAACGCACATGTGTAGAGAAAATGGTGCATCGGCCAGTCTGGCCGTCATTTCGCACTTATAGTGCAAGTGGGGCCAGGGAGAACAGAAACGCTCGTTTCTCAAAACGTAGAGGGAATCTAGCGGCCTCATTCGATCAGAAAGTGGGAAATATATCAATCTAGTTTGCTAAAAAGGCTTGAAAGGAATCTAATGCATATGTACATGGAAAATGGTGCATTGGCCAGGTTGGTCAGTATGGGAACTTAGAGTGCAAATGCCTGGGAGAACGGAACCGCTCAGATCTCGCATAGTACACGGAATCTAGTGGTCTCACTCAAATATAAGGTAGGAAATATATTAATCGAGTGAACGTAAGGGTTTGAAAGGTAACTAACGCACATGTGTAGAGAAAATGGTGCATCGGCCAGTCTGGCCGGCATTTCGCACTTATAGTGCAAGTGGGGCCAGGGAGAACGGAAACGCTCATTTCTCAAAAAGTATAGGGAATCTAGCGGTCTCACTTGATCAGAAGGTGGGAAATATATAAATCTAGTGAGCTAACAAGGTTCGAAAGGAATCTAATGCATATGTATATGGAAAATGGTGCATTGGCCAGGTCGGTCAGTATGGGATCTTAGAGTGCAAATGCCTGGGAGAATGGAACCGCTCAGATCTCGCATAGTACACGGAATCTAGTGGTCTCACTCAAATATAAGGTAGGAAATATATTAATTGAGTGAACGTAAGGGTTTGAAAGGTAACTAACGCACATGTGTAGAGAAAATGGTGCATCGGCCGGTCTGGCCGTCATTTCGCACTTATAGTGCAAGTGGGGCCAGGGAGAACGGAAACGCTCGTTTCTCAAAAAGTATGGGGAATCTAGCGGTCTCACTTGATCAGAAGGTGGGAAATATATAAATCTAGTGAGCTAATAAGGTTTGAAAGGAATCTAATGCATATGTATATGGAAAATGGTGCATTGGCCAGGTCGGTCAGTATGGGAACTTAGAGTGCAAATGCCTGGGAGAACGGAACCGCTCAGATCTCGCATAGTACACAGAATCTAGTGGTCTCACTCAAATATAAGGTAGGAAATATATTAATCGAGTGAACGTAAGGGTTTGAAAGGTAACTAACGCACATGTGTAGAGAAAATGGTGCATCGGCCAGTCTGGCCGTCATTTCGCACTTGTAGTGCAAGTGGGGCCAGGGAGAACGGAAACGCTCGTTTCTCAAAAAGTAGAGGGAATCTAGCGGTCTCACTCGATCAGAAGGTGGGAAATATATAAATCTAGTCATCTAAAAAGACTTGAAAGGAATCTAATGCATATATATATGGAAAATGGTGCATTGGCTAGGTCGGTCAGTATGGGAACTTAGAGTGCAAATGCCCGGGAGAACGAAACCGCTCAGATCTCGCATAGTACACACAATCTAGTGGTCTCACTCAAATATAAGGTAGGAAATATATACATCTAGTGAACGTAAGGGTTTGAAAGGTAACTAACGCACATGTGTAGAGAAAATGGTGCATCGGCCAGTCTGGCCGGCATTTCGCACTTATAGTGCAAGTGGGGCCAGGGAGAACGGAAACGCTTATTTCTCAAAATGTATAGGGAATTTAGCGGTCTCACTTGATCAGAAGGTGGGAAATATATAAATCTAGTGAGCTAATAAGGTTCGAAAGGAATCTAATGCATATGTATATGGAAAATGGTGCATTGGCCAGGTCGGTCAGTATGGGAACTTAGAGTGCAAATGCCTGGGAGAACGGAACCGCTCAGATCTCGCATAGTACAAGGAATCTAGTGGTCTCACTCAAATATAAGGTCCCTGCCCCTACGTTCTTCGCACCGGCGACCGTGCGGGGGAGAGGTGTGGAGGCACCCACACAGCCCGCCGCTGCTTTGGCCGCTTGACCGACGCCTGGCGTCAGCAGTTTCCGGAGGCCGCTGAGATCCCCCGTTGGGGGGAGCTGTCTAGGGCTGGTGTAGCTATTTATGATCTTGATTTTGATGCTTTTCTTTCTGCTATGTATGCTGTGACTGGTAGTGATGAGGATGACTGTTACCGGTGTTTCCCGCCCGACCCGGGCATTGGTACTTCTGCGTCAGGTGCTAGTGAGGCTGCTGCTCTAGGTGCCAGCGCGTCTCTGCTCTCAGGTACTGGTGAGTCTGCCCTCTCAGGTACTGTGTCGGCTTCGGCCTCTCACACCTTCACCCTTCTTTCGAGACCGCACCACTCTCACGCCGCTGAGTCGGCCGGTTGCGGTGTCCCTGGCTGACCCCTCTGGGGGGCCTGTCCTGTCTCGCTTCTCCACGGTCCTTCCGTGTCCGGCGGCCCCCTCTGGCACCCTGTCTGGTCTCTACCTCCCCTCGTTCTCGACGAACCTGGTAAGTGGTGCTGACCTACAGGATGCGGGTGTCCACCAGTTCACTGCTGCTCGTCAGCGGGTGACCCACTGCATGGAGGCTAGCACGGGACGCCACCTGGCTACGTTTACACGTCGGCCAGGGTCGAGCCTGTACACACTGACCACTGCTTCTCCTCCCGGTGCTGAGTCTGGTAGGGTCCCTTCGTCTGGTCAGGTGTTTGCTGCAGCGTCCAGGTCTGGTCCTGAGTCTTCCCCCTGTTCGTGTCGTCGTCTGTCTCACGAGACTCTCCTCTGGCACCACCGCCTTGGCCACCCCTCTCTGCTTCGGCTCAGAGGCATGGCCTCCCGCCTTCTTGTGTCTGGTCTCCCCCGGTCTCTACCTCCCCTTCCTCAGGGCCCTGGCCCTGCCTGTGTCCCCTGTGTCGAGGGGCGCCAGCGTGCTGCCCCTCACTCCTCCCAGTTTCCTCCGACAGAGGCCCCGTTGCAGACGCTTCACATGGACGTGTGGGGCCCAGCCCGCGTCCGTGGACATGGTCAGGAGCGCTACTTCCTGCTCGTTGTTGACGACTACTCGCGTTACACCACTGTCTTCCCCTTGCGCAGCAAGCGTGAGGTTACTGAGGTGCTGATCGACTGGATCCGCGCAGCTCGTCTTCAGCTCAGGCAGAGCTTTGGCTCCGACATTCCTGTGTTGCGTCTGCACTCTGACAGAGGCGGGGAGTTCTCCTCTGGCCTTCTACGTGCCTACTGTCGGGCGCGAGGCATCCGCCAGTCCTTCACGCTTCCGGACTCCCCGCAGCAAAATGGGATTGCTGGGCGCCGCATTGGCATGGTCATGGACGTCGCCCGTACGTCCATGATGCATGCGGCTGCCCCCCATTTTCTGTGGCCGTTTGCAGTCAAGTACGCAGCGCATCAGATCAACCTCCACCCCAGGGTCTCCAGGCCGGAGACCTACCCAGCCCGGCTGTGGATGGGGAAGGTTGGCGATGCGTCGGCGTTCCGGGTCTGGGGATCTCGGGCGTTTGTCCGCGACTTGTCTGCGGACAAGCTGTCCCCTCGCGCTGCTCCCTGCGTCTTCCTGGGGTTCCCCCCCGACGCCCCTGGGTGGCAGTTCTACCACCCCACCTCTCGACGTGTTCAGTCCTCCCAGGACGTCACGTTCGACGAGTCGGTACCCTACTACCGCCTCTTCACCTACCGCACTCCGTCCCTCCCCCCGCCCCCGCTCTTCCTTGTAAGGGTTTGAAAGGTAACTAACACACATGTGTAGAGAAAATGGTGCATCGGCCAGTCTGGCCGGCATTTCGCACTTATAGTGCAAGTGGGGCCAGGGAGAACGGAAACGCTCGTTTCTCAAAAAGTAGAGGGAATCTAGCGGTCTCACTCGATCAGAAGGTGGGAAATATATAAATCTAGTGAGCTAATAAGGTTCGGAATGAATCTAATGCATATGTATATGGAAAATGGTGCATTGGCCAGGTCGGTCAGTATGGGAACTTAGAGTGCAAATGCCTGTGAGAACGGAACCGCTCAGATCTCGCAAAGTACACGGAATCTTGTGGTCTCACTCAAATATAAGGTAGGAAATATATTAATCGAGTGAACGTAAGGGTTTGAAAAGTAACTAACGCACATGTGTAGAGAAAATGGTGCATCGGCCAGTCTGGCCGGCATTTCGCACTTATAGTGCAAGTGGGGCCAGGGAGAACGGAAACGCTCGTTTCTCAAAAAGTAGAGGGAATCCAGCGGTCCCATTCGATCAGAAGGTGGGAAATATATAAATCTAGTCAGGTAAAAAGGTTTGAAAGGAATCTAATGCATATGTATATGGAAAATGGTGCATTGGCCAGGTCGGTCAGTATGGGAACTTAGAATGCAAATGCCTGGGAGAACGGAACCGCTCAGATCTCGCATAGTACACGGAATCTAGTGGTCTCACTCAAATATAAGGTAGGAAATATATTAATCGAGTGAACGTAAGGGTTTGAAAGGTAACTAACGCACATGTGTAGAGAAAATGGTGCATCGGCCAGTCTGGCCGGCATTCCGCACTTATTGTGCAAGTGGGGCCAGGGAGATCAGAAACGCTCGTTTCTCAAAAAGTAGAGGGAAGCTAGCGGTCTCACTCGATCAGAATGTGGGAAATATATAAATCTAGTGAGCTAATAAGGTTCGAAAGGAATCTAATGCATATGTATATGGAAAATGGTGCATTGGCCAGGTAGGTCAGTATGGGAACTTAGAGTGCAAATGCCTGGGAGAACGGAACCGCTTAGATCTCGCATAGTACACGGAATCTAGTGGTCTCACTCAAATATATGGTGGTAAATATAATAATCGAGTGAACGTAAGGGTTTGAAAGGTAACTAACGCACATGTGTAGAGAAAATGGTGCATCGGCCAGTCTGGCCGGCATTTCGCACTTATAGCGCAAGTGGGGCCAGGGAGAACGGAAACGCTCGTTTCTCAAAACGTAGAGGGAACCTAGCGGTCTCACTCGATAAGAAGGTGGGAAATATATAAATCTAGTGAGCTAATAAGGTTCGGAAGGAATCTAATGCATATGTGTATGGAAAATGGTGGATTGGCCAGGTCGGTCAGTATGGGAACTTAGAGTGCAAATGCCTGGGAGAACGAACCGCTCAGATCTCGCATAGTACATGGAATCTAGTGGTCTCACTCAAATATAAGGTAGGAAATATATTAATCGAGTGAACGTAAGGGTTTGAAAGGTAACTAACGCACATGTGTAGAGAAAATGGTGCATCGGCCAGTCTGGCCGGCATTTCGCACTTATAGTACAAGAGGGGCCAGCGAGATCGGAAACGCTCGTTTCTCAAAAAGTAGAGGGAATCTAGCGGTCTCATTCGATCAGAAGGTGGGAAATATATAAATCTAGTGAGCTAATAAGGTTTGAAATGAATCTAATGCATATGTATATGGAAAATGGTGCATTGGCCTGGTCGGTCAGTATGGGAACTTAGAGTGCAAATGCCTGGGAGAACGGAACAGCTCAGATCTCGCTTAGTACACGGAATCTAGTCGTCTCACTCAAATATAAGGTAGGAAATATATTAATCGAGTGAACGTAAGGGTTTGAAAGGTAACTAACGCACATGTGTAGAGAAAATGGTGCATCGGTCTGTCTGGCCGGCATTTCGCATTTATAGTGCAAGTGGGGCCAGGGAGAACGGAAACGCTCATTTCTCAAAAAGTAGAGGGAATCTAGCGATCTCACACAATCAGAAGGTGGGAAATATATAAATATAGTGAGCTAATAAGGTTCGAAAGGAATCTAATGCATATGTATATGGAAAATGGTGCATTGGGCAGGTCGGTCAGTATGGGAACTTAGAGTGGAAATGCCTAGGAGAACGGAACCGCTCAGATCTCGCATAGTACACGGAATCTAGTGGTCTCACTCAAATATAAGGTAGGAAATATATTAATCGAGTGAACGTAAGGGTTTGAAAGGTAACTAACGCACATGTGTAGAGAAAATGGTGCATCGGTCTGTCTGGCCGGCATTTCGCACTTATAGTGCAAGTGGGGCCAGGGAGAACGGAAACGCTCATTTCTCAAAACGTAGAGGGAATCTAGCGGTCTCACTCGATCAAAAGGTGGGAAATATATAAATCTAGTGAGCTTATAAGGTTTGAGAGGAATCTAATGCATATGTATATGGAAAATGGTGCATTGGCCAGGTCGGTCATTATGGGAACTTAGAGTGCAAATGCCTGGGAGAACGGAACCGCTCAGATCTCGCATAGTACACAAAATCTAGTGGTCTCACTCAAATATAAGGTAGGAAATATATTAATCCAGTGAACGTAAGGGTTTGAAAGGTAACTAACGCACATGTGTAGAGAAAATGGTGCATCGGCTAGTCTGGCCAACATTTCGCACTTATAGTGCAAGTGGGGCCAGGGAGAACGGAAACGCTCGTTTCTCAAAAAGTAGAAGGAATCTAGCGGTCTCACTCAACCAGAAGGTGGGAAATATATAAATCTAGTGAGCTAATAAGATTCGAAAGGAATCTAATGCATACGTATATGGAAAATGGTGCATTGGCCAGGTCGGTCAGTAAGGAACTTAGAGTGCAAATGCCTGGGAGAACGGAACCGCTCAGATCTCGCTTAGTACACGGAATCTAGTGGTCTCACTCAAATATAATGTAGGAAATATATTAATCGAGTGAACGTAAGGGTTTAAAAGGTAAATAACGCACATGTGTAGAGAAAGTGGTGCATCGGCCAGTCTGGCCGGCATTTCGCACTTATAGTGCAAGTGGGGCCAGGGAGAACGGAAATGCTCGTTTCTCAAAAAGTAGAGGGAATCTAGCGGTCTCACTCGATCAGAAGGTGAGAAATATATAAATCTAGTGAGCTAATAAGGTTCGAAAGGAATCTAATGCATATGTATATGGAAAATGGTGCATTGGCCAGGTCGGTCAGTATGGGAACTTAGAGTGCAAATGCCTGGGAGAACGGAACCGCTCATATCTCGCATAGTACACGGAATCTAGTGGTCTCCCTCAAATATAAGGTAGGAAATATATTAACCGAGTGAACGTAAGGGTTTGAAAGGTAACTAACGCACATGTGTAGAGAAAATGGTGCATCGGCCAGTCTGGCCGGCATTTCGCACTTATAGTGCAAGTGGGGCCAGGGAGAACAGAAACGCACATTTCTCAAAACGTAGAGGGAATCTAGCGGTCTCACTCGATCAAAAGGTGGGAAATATATAAATCTAGTGAGCTAATAAGGTTTGACAGGAATCTAATGCATATGTATATGGAAAATGGTGCATTGGCCAGGTCGGTCATTATGGGAACTTAGAGTGCAAATGCCTGGGAGAACGGAATTGCTCAGATCTCGCATAGTACACGGAATCTAGTGGTCTCACTCAAATATAAGGTAGGAAATATATTAATCCAGTGAATTTAAGGGTTTGAAAGGTAACTAACGCACATGTGTAGAGAAAATGGTGCATCGGCCAGTCTGGCCGGCATTTCGCACATATAGTGCAAGTGGGGCCAGGGAGAACGGAAACGCTCGTTTCTCAAAAAGTAGAGGGAATCTAGCGGTCTCACTCGATCAGAAGGTGGGAAATACATAAATCTAGTGAGCTAATAAGATTCGAAAGGAATCTAATGCATATGTATATGGAAAATGGTGCATTGGCCAGGTCGGTCAGTATGGGAACTTAGAGTGCAAATGCCTAGGAGAACGGAACCGCTCAGATCTCGCATAGTACACGGAATCTAGTGGTCTCACTCAAATATAAGGTAGGAAATATATTAATCGAGTGAACGTAAGGGTTTGAAAGGTAAATAACGCACATGTGTAGAGAAAGTGGTGCATCGGCCAGTCTGGCCGGCATTTCGCACTTATAGTGCAAGTGGGGCCAGGGAGAACGGAAACGCTCGTTTCTCAAAAAGTAGAGGGAATCTAGCGGTCTCAATCGATCAGAAGGTGGGAAATATATAAATCTAGTGAGCTAATAAGGTTCAAAAGTAATCTAATACATATGTATATGGAAAATGGTGCATTGGCCAGGTCGGTCGGTATGGGAACTTAGAGTGCAAATGCCTAGGAGAACGGAACCGCTCAGATCTCGCATAGTACACGGAATCTAGTGGTCTCACTCAAATATAAGGTAGGAAATATATTATTCGAGTGAACGGAAGGGTTTGAAAGGTAAATAACGCACATGTGTAGAGAAAGTGGTGCATCGGCCAGTCTGGCCGGCATTTCGAACTTATAGTGCAAGTGGGGCTAGGGAGAACGGAAACGCTCGTTTCTCAAAAAGTAGAGGGAATCTAGCGGTCTCACTCGATCGGAAGGTGTGAAATATATAAATCTAGTGAGCTAATAAGGTTCGAAAGGAATCTAATGCATATGTATATGGAAAATGGTGCATTGGCCAGGACGGTCAGTATGGGAACTTAGAGTGCAAATGCCTGGGAGAACGGAACCGCTCAGATCTCGCATAGTACACGGAATCTAGTGGTATCACTCAAATATAAGGTAGGAAATATATTAATCGAGTGAACGTAAGGGTTTGAAAGGTAACTAACGCACATGTGTAGAGAAAATGGTGCATCGGCCAGTCTGGCCGGCATTTCGCACTTATAGTGCAAGTGGGGCCTGGGAGAACGGAAACGCTCGTTTCTCAAAGAATAGAGGGAATCTAGCGGTCTCACTCGATTAGAAGGTGGGAAATATATAAATATAGTGAGCTAATAAGGTTCCAAAGGAATCTAATGCATATGTATATGGAAAATGGTGCATTGGCCAGGTCGGTCAGTATGGGAACTTAGAGTGCAAATGCCTGGGAGAACAGAACCGCTCAGATCTCGCATAGTACACGGAATCTAGTGGTCTCACTCAAATATAAGGTAGGAAATATATTAATCGAGTGAACGCAAGGGTTTGAAAGGTAACTAACGCACATGTGTAGAGAAAATGGTGCATCGGCCAGTCTGGCCGGCATTTCGCACTTATAGTGCAAGTGGGGCCAGGGAGAACGGAAACTCTCGTTTCTCAAAAAGTAGAGGGAATCTAGCGGTCTCACTCGATCAATAGGTGGGAAATATATAAATCTAGTGAGCTAATAAGGTTCGAAAGGAATCTAATGCATATGTATATGGAAAATGGTGCATTGGCCAGGTCGGTCAGTATGGGAACTTAGAGTGCAAATGCCTGGGAGAACGGAACCGCTCAGATCTCGCATAGTACACGGAATCTAGTGGTCTCACTCGAATATAAGGTAGGAAATATATTAATCGAGTGAACGTAAGGGTTTGAAAGGTAACTAACGCATATGTGTAGATAAAATGGTGCATCGGCCAGTCTAGCCGGCATTTCGCACTTATAGTGCAAGTGGGGCCAGGGAGAACGGAAACGCTCGTTTCTCAAAAAGTAGAGAAAAGCTAGCGGTCTCACTCGATCAGAAGGTGGGAAATATATAAATCTATTGAGCTAATAAGGTTTGAAAGGAATCTAATGCATATGTATATGGAAAATGGTGCATTGGCAGGTCGGTCAGTATGGGAACTTAGAGTGCAAATGCGTGGGAGAACGGAACCGCTCACATCTCGCATAGTACACGGAATCTAGTGGTCTCCCTCAAATATAAGGTAGGAAATATATTAATCGAGTGAACGTAAGGGTTTGAAAGGTAACTAACGCACATGTGTAGAGAAAATGGTGCATCGGCCAGTCTGGCCGGCATTTCGCACTTATAGTGCAAGTGGGGCCAGGGAGAACGGAAACGCTCGTTTCTCAAAAAGTAGAGGGAATCTAGCGGTCTCACTCGAGCAGAAGGTGGAAAATATATAAATCTAGTCAGCTAATAAGGTTCGAAAGGAATCTAATGCATATGTATATGGAAAGTGGTGCATTGGCCAGGTCAGTCAGTTTGGGAACTTAGAGTGCAAATGCCTGGGAGAACGGAACCGCTCATATCTCGCATAGTACACGGAATCTAGTGGTCTCACTCAAATATAAGGTAGGAAATATATTAATCTAGTGAACGTAAGGGTTTGAAAGGTAACTAACGCACATGTATAGAGAAAATGGTGCATCGGCCAGTCTGGCCGGCATTTCGCACTTATAGTGCAAGTGGGGCCAGGGAGAACGGAAACGCTCGTTTCTCAAAAAGTAGAGGGAATCTAGCGGTCTCACTCGATCAAAAGGTGGGAAATATATAAATCTAGTGAGCGAATAAGGTTCGAAAGGAATCTAATGCATATGTATATGGAAAACGGTGCATTGGCCAGGTCGGTCAGTATGGGAACTTAGAGTGCAAATGCTTGGGAGAACGGAACCGCTCAGATCTCGCATAGTACACGGAATCTAGTGGTCTCACTCAAATATAAGGTAGGAAATATATTTATCGAGTGAACATAAGGGTTTGAAAGGTAACTAACGTACATGTGTAGAGAAAATGGTGCATCGGCCAGTCTGGTCGGCATTTCGCACTTATAGTGCAAGTGGGGCCAGGGAGAACAGAAACGCTCGTTTCTCAAAAAGTAGAGGGAATCTAGCGGTCTCACTCGACCAGAAGGTGGGTGTCAGAACATATAGCTTACATGTTTGTGTAGGCTGTAGTGGGGTATCCCATAGGGGTACAACACAATTAGGGTTTCCTATTTGTACCCACCTTGTTCATAGTCAATTCATTCCTGTTCATTCAGTTTCACATGGTATAGAGCGGGTCCCTCCTAAGGACCGTTTTTTTTTGGGCCCACCCACGATTTTTTCCTGCCCGGAGCGCGCCCTATTCTCCCCGAGGCGCGCTCCCCCTAGTGCGCGTCGATCTGCACTTGTGGCGCCCCGAGAGTCGCGCGCGCGACTCATTTTTCTTCGCGCGCGCGGCCCGGCCCCCACGCCGCGCGGGCCTTCCAGCCGCGCCGCGCCGCCCTCTCGGCTCTACCGCGCCGCGCCGCCCTCAAGACGGCCGCGCGGCCTCTTCGTCGCTGCAGCAGGCCCCGCCGCCGCCTTACCTGACGGCCCGCCGCCTCATCAGACGGCCCCGCCGCCTCACCTACTGGCCCGCCGCCTCACCTGCTGGCCCGCCACCCTACCTGACGGCCTCGCCGCCTCACCTACTGGCCCGCCACCTGACCTGACGGCCCCGCCGCCTCACCTTACGGCCCGCCGCCTGACCTGCTGGCCCGCCACCTGACCTGACGGCCCCGCCGCCTCACCTACTGGCCCGCCACCTCACCTGCTGGCCCGCCACCCTACCTGACGGCCCCGCCGCCTCACCTACTGGCCCCGCCACCTGACCTGACGGCCCCGCCGCCTCACCTGACGGCCCGCCACCTGACCTGCTGGCCCGCCACCTGACCTGACGGCCCCGCCGCCTCACCTGACGGCCCGCCGCCCGCTGCTTCCGCGGCCCCCAAGCCGCCTGCTCGACCGCGGCCCCGCCGCCCGCTGCTACCGCGGCCTCTGCCGCCTGCTTCCACCGCGGCCCTCAGCCGCCTACTCGACCGCGGCCCCAGCCGCCACCTCGTCGCGGCCCCGCCGCCCTGCACCCGAGCCGCCTGTCGCCGAGCCGCCCGGGAGCCGATTCGCCCTGCACCCGAGCCGCCCTGCACCCGAGCCGCCCTGCAGCCGAGCCGCCCGGGAGCCGAGTCGCCCTGCACCCGAGCCGCCCTGCCACCGAGCCGCCCGGGAGCCGAGCCGCTGTACACCCGAGCCGCCCGGCCGCAGTTCTGCTTTTCTTTCGAGCTGCACGGCCTGCCCTGCCCGGTGAGCACTGTCCTACTGCTTGCACTGCTTCACTGTCGCCGCTATGGCCACCCCTAGTGTCCTCGCTTTCGACGCTGAGGGTCGTGCCATCGACTTTGAGGTCTGGCTAGATGACCTGCAGCTGTTCTTACAGTGCGACAGAGCTGACGGCCTTTCTCTCTTTGACCTCACCTCTGGCGCCTCTCCTACTCCTGCTGCTGATGCTGATCCCACTGTCCGCTCTCAGTGGGCCACCCGCGATGCTGCTGCACGTCTTGCTGTGCGTCGCCACCTCCCTACCTCTGAGCGCGCGCACTTTAGTCAGTACAAGAGTGCTCAGACCTTGTACGATGCTGTAGTTGCGCGCTACTCCTCCCCTGCCACTGCTGCACTGAGCCGTCTCATGCTTCCCTACCTCTTTCCTGACCTCTCTGCCTTTCCCACTGTCGCTGACCTCATCACGCACCTCCGCACTAGTGACACTCGCTACCGCGCCGCCCTTCCTGCTGAGTTCTGTGCTAAGAACCCCCCCCCCATGTACATCACTCTCTACTACGTAGTCGCGCGCCTCCCTGACTCCCTACGTGTAGTCAGGGACCACTTTCTCGCAGTCTGTCCCACCACACTCACTGTCGACCTCCTCGAGAAGGCCCTCCTCTCAGCTGAGAAGAGCATAGTTGCTGTAGGGGCTTCTCGTGGTGACCCTCGCACCCCCATCTTTGAGGGGTGCTCTCCTTCCCCCTTGCTCCCCTCTGTTGCCTCCGCTGCTGCTGCCGACCTGCTTGGCCTTGAGTCGGTCGGCGCGGCGTCTGCCCCGAGTGGGAGACGTCGCTCCAGCAAGGGCAAGGGGGGCAAGGGCGCGGGTGGAGCTGGAGGGGGCGGTGGAGGTGGCAGCGGTGGCGGTGGCGGGAGTGGGGGTGGCGGCGGGAGTAGTGGTGGTGGTGGTGGTGGTGGCAGCAGCGGCGGAGACGGTGGTGGTGGTGGCGGCGGTGGTGGGGGTGGCAGCGGCGGAGGTGGAGGCGGAGGAGGTGGAGGCGGTGGAGGCGGTGGAGGCGGCGGCGGAGGAGCAGGAGGTGGTGGAGGGAGCGGAGCTGGTCGAGGTAGTACCCAGCAGCGTGGTGGCGGTGGTGGTGGCCAGCGCTCACAGCGGCAGCAGCAGCAGCGCTCACGTGACATCCCTCCGCCCCAGCAGCTTCGTGAGTGGTACGCTGGGCGCCAGAGGGGTGGGGGTACTGGTCCCTGCACCTACGTTCTTCGTTCCGGCGACCGCGCGGGTGAGCAGTGTGGGGGTGCCCACGCCACCGCGCGCTGCTTTGGCCGCCTGACGGACGCTTGGCGTCAGCAGTTCCCCGGGGCTAGTGAGATCCCTCGTTGGGATGAGCTCCTTAGGGCTGGTGTAGCGATCTTTGATCTTGATTTTGATGCTATCCTTGCTGCTATGTATGCTGTGACCTATAGTGAGGAGAATGAGGGTTACCGGTGTTTCCAGCCCGACCCGGGCATTGGTACTGCTGAGCTAGGTGCTTGTGAGGCTGCTGCTCTAGGTGCCAGTGCGTCTGCGCTCTCAGGTACTGGTGAGGCTGCGCTTTCAGGTACTGAGTCGTCCTCGTCCTCCCTCACGTTCACACTTGACTCCGGAGCTTCTCGCTCTTTCTTCCGAGACCGCACTACCCTTACGCCGCTTGGCCGGCCGGTTGCGGTCTCCCTGGCTGACCCCTCTGGGGGTCCTGTCCTGTCTCACTTCTCCACTGTCCTCCCGTGTCCGGCTGCCCCTTCGGGTGCTCTGTCTGGTCTGTACCTTCCCTCGTTCTCGACGAACTTGGTGAGTGGTGCAGCCCTCCAGGATGCGGGGGTTCACCAGTTCACTCCTGCGAGTCAGCGGGTGACCCACTGCACGGACGCACGCACAGGCCGACACCTGGCCACGTTCTCGCGTCGGCCGGGGTCGAGTCTCTACACCCTGACCACTTCGTCTCCTCCTGTCCCTGCGTCTGGTCAGGTAGCTGCGTCAGGTCAGGAGCTTGCTGCTGCGTCCCGGTCAGGTCCTGAGTCTGCCCCCTGTTCTTGTCGTCTCCTGTCTCACGAGACTCTCCTGTGGCACCACCGTCTTGGCCACCCCTCCTTGCCCCGTCTTCGGAGCATGGCTTCCCGTGTCCTTGTCTCTGGTCTTCCTCGGTCTCTCCCTCCTCTCCCCTCCGGGCCAGGACCTTCCTGTGTCCCCTGTGTTGAGGGTCGCCTCCGGGCTACTCCTCACTCCTCCCACTTCCCCCTGACAGAGGCTCCCCTGCAGACGCTTCACATGGATGTGTGGGGCCCAGCCCCCGTCCGTGGGCAGGGTCTCGAGCGCTACTTCCTGTTGGTGGTTGACGACTACTCGCGTTACACCACAGTCCTCCCCTTGCGCAGCAAGGGTGCGGTCACTGAGGTGCTGATCGACTGGATCCGTGAGGCTCGTCTCCAGCTCAGGCAGAGCTTCGGCTCGGACTTTCCTGTTCTGCGTCTGCACTCGGACAGAGGCGGAGAGTTCTCCTCTCGCCTTCTGCGAGACTACTGTCGTGCACGGGGGATCCGCCAGACCTTCACGCTTCCGGACTCTCCACAGCAAAATGGGATTGCTGAGCGCCGCATTGGCATGGTCATGGATGTCGCTCGTACGTCCATGATGCATGCGGCTGCCCCCCATTTTCTGTGGCCGTTCGCGGTGAGGTACGCGGCGCATCAGCTCAACCTTCACCCCCGGGTCTCTAGGCCTGCGATGTCCCCAGCCTTGCTGTGGACAGGGAAGGTTGGCGATGCGTCTGCGTTCCGTGTCTGGGGATCTCGGGCGTTTGTCCGCGACTTGTCTGCGGACAAGCTGTCCCCTCGTGCTGCTCCCTGTGTCTTCCTTGGCTTCCCCACTGACGCTCCAGGGTGGCAGTTTTACCACCCCTCCTCTCGTCGTGTTCTGTCCTCCCAGGACGTCACGTTCGACGAGTCAGTCCCCTTCTACCGTCTCTTCCCCTACCGTACTCCCTCCCCCCCCCCTCCCCCGGACTTCCTGGTACCGCTTCCCCCCCCGGTCGACCCCCTTCCCCCTCAGGTTCCTGCCCCCTCAGGTGTGTCCCAGGTAGACGCCGTTGACCCTGTCGAGGTTACTGGTGACTCTGGTGCTGCTGCGGGTGCTGAGCCTGGGGGTGCTGACTCTGGGGGTGCTGTGCGCGAGGGAGCTGAGCCTGAGGGTGCTGGGCCTTGGGGTGCTACTGCGGAGAGTGCGGAGCCTGGGGGTGCTGAGCCGGGGGGTGCTGTGTCTGGAGGTGCTGGGTCTGGGGGTGCTGAGCTGGGAGCTGCTGAGCCTGGGGGTGCTGCGTCTGGAGCTGCTGAGCCTGGGGGTGCTGCGTCTGGAGCTGCTGAGCCTGGGGTTTCTCCTGCTGCGCCTCGCCGGGAGCCCCTCTCTCCACTGGAGCTGCGCGAGTGGTTTGCTCGCCGCTGGAGGCGTGCTGCTGAGTCTGGGGGTGCTGCTGGAGCTGGAGTTGGTGCTTCTTCGCCCGTCGAGGGCGCTGGTGCTGCCGGTCCTGGAGCTGCTGGGCCTGCGGGTCCTCCTGGAGCTGGAGCTGCTGAGGGTGTTGGTGCTGAGACTACTGCTGTTGGTCCTGCTGCTGGAGGAGTGGGTGACGCTGGTACTGGTGCTGTCCCTGCTGCGTCTGGAGCTGCTGCGCGACCCCGGCCGTACTTCGTTCCGCTTCTGCAGCAGGTTCTTGGTCTTTCTCCTCCAGTAGAGTGTCCACAGCCGGTCCAGTCGCAGTCCCTGCTAGAGCCTTCCTCTCCACTGCCTGCTCCCTCTCCTTACACTGGTCCTACTGGAGGTCTTGCTGAGCGTCGTGAGCCTGCGTCTCGTCCCGCGTCGCCTGTTCGAGCTGCTCGCGCTAGTGGTCGCAGTTCGCGTCAGCGTCCTCCACCTGTCCCTGGCACGCACCGGATGTCTCTGCGTCCGTCCACTGCTCCTCTGCGTGCCCCTTTGCCTTCTCCTCCTGAGTCCTCTCTTCCTGCGCTTGCCGACCCTGAGTCGGACTCTCTTCGTGCTGCCAGTCCTACTGTCATGCGTCTTCTTGCTACTGTCGTCACTGACCCCTCTTTTGAGTCCACTGCTGCGTCTGCTCTTGTCGCTGAGCTCGTCGACTTTGCTGCTCGCTGTCGTCTAGACTACGCTGCTAGTCTTGTTGCTGAGTCTGCGTCTGTCTGTCCTCCGTCCGTCGGGGGTGAGTGTGCTCTTGGCACGGACGTCCTAGAGGACAGGCAGGAGGAGTTACAGTGTCTAGCGGCTGCTTCACCTCATCTCGCGTCTGTACTGCTTGCCCCTGAGGGAGACCCGGATGCACTAGACATCCCGACTCCGCGTTCTTACGCAGAGGCCGTAGAGGGTCCCTACTCCTCTCAGTGGCAGGCAGCTATGGATGCAGAGATGGCTTCCTGGAAGTCCACAGGCACCTACATTGACGAGGTTCCCCCTCCTGGGGCGAACATCGTCAGTGGCATGTGGATCTTCCGGGTGAAGCGGCCGCCGGGCTCTCCACCTGTCTTCAAGGCGCGGTACGTTGCTCGTGGCTTCAGTCAGCGGCAGGGAGTGGACTACTTTCAGACCTTCTCTCCCACCCCGAAGATGACTACTCTTCGGGTGCTGCTGCACATAGCCGCTCAGCGCGACTACGAGCTTCACTCTCTCGACTTCAGCACTGCGTTCCTGCAGGGTAGCCTGCACGAGGAGATCTGGCTGCGCCGTCCGCCTGGCTTCACTGGGACTTTCCCTCCTGGCACCCAGTGGAGCCTCCGACGGCCAGTCTACGGTCTCCGCCAGGCACCGCGTGAGTGGCACGACACACTGAGGACTACGCTTGCGGCTCTTGGGTTTGCTCCTTCTACTGCTGACCCGTCGCTGTTTCTGCGCACCGACACTTCTCTGCCGCCGTTCTACATCCTCGTGTACGTCGACGACTTGGTCTTTGCCACAGCGGACACTGCTGGACTCGCCTACGTGAAGTCCGAGCTGCTGAAGAGACACACGTGCACAGACCTGGGTGAACTGCGCAGCTACCTTGGCTTGCAGATCACTCGGGACAGAGCACGCCGCACCATTACCTTGACTCAGTCACACATGGTGCAGCAGGTCCTTCAGCGCTTCGGCTTCACGTACTCCTCGCCTCAGGCCACTCCTCTGCCTACTCGCCACTCACTCTCAGCTCTGCCTTCGGATGAGTCCGTAGAGTCGAGTGGTCCGTATGCAGAGCTTGTTGGCTGCCTCATGTACCTGATGACCTGCACACGACCTGACCTTGCATACCCTCTGAGCATTCTTGCACGCTATGTTGCTCCTGGTAGACACCGACCAGAGCACATGGCTGCAGCAAAGAGGGTATTGCGCTACCTGTGCAGTACGTCGGGCATGGGGCTAGTGCTTGGAGGGCGGAGTCCAGTGGTCCTTACAGGCCACGCGGACGCTTCTTGGGCTGACGACCAGGCTACGCAGCGGTCGTCTCAGGGTTACACCTTCAGCCTTGGTTCCGGCTCTGTCTCGTGGCGGTCTACTCGCTCGTCTTCGGTTCTCGGCTCCAGTTGTGAGGCTGAGATCTACGCCGGGGCCATGGCTGCACAGGAGCTTCGCTGGCTCACCTACCTGCTGACTGACTTTGGAGAGCCGCCTCGTTCTCCTCCAGTGCTGTACGTAGACAACAAGGCCATGCTGGCCTTGTGTCGAGAGCAGCGCTTGGAGCACAGAACGAAGCACATTGCTCTCCGCTACTTCCTTGCTCGTGAGCTGCAGCAGCGTGGTCAGTTGCGACTTGCGTACGTGGCCTCAGAGGCCAACACTGCTGATGTGTTCACCAAGGCACTTGCGCCTTGTGACCATCAGCGCTTTTGTACCCAGCTGGGTCTTGTGCCTGTCTTGCCTCACTTGCTCTCTTCTTGACTTTACTTGTACTGTAACATATATATACCTGCTCTTGCTTGTCTTGCTTTATATATATGTCTGTACTCTTGCATGTGAACTGGCCTTTGGCCTTGCTCTTGTGCTCGGACTGTGTGGTGACTTTGTGATCCACCCTGAGCTTGCTTTGCTTTGCTTGACTGGTCTTGTGACCCCTTGTTCTCCCCCACTTTGCCTATGGGGGTGTGTCAGAACATATAGCTTACATGTTTGTGTAGGCTGTAGTGGGGTATCCCATAGGGGTACAACACAATTAGGGTTTCCTATTTGTACCCACCTTGTTCATAGTCAATTCATTCCTGTTCATTCAGTTTCACAGTGGGAAATATATAAACCTAGTGAGCTAATAAGGTTCAAAAGGAATCTAATGCATATGTATATGGAAAATGGTGCATTGGCCAGGTCAGTCAGTATGGGAACTTAGAGTGCAAATGGCTGGGAGAACGGAACCGCTCAGATCTCGCATAGTACACGGAATCTAGTGGTCTCACTCAAATATAAGGTAGGAAATATATTAATCGAGTGAACGTAAGGGTTTGAAAGGTAACTAACGTACATGTGTAGAGAAAATGGTGCATCAGCCAGTCTGGCCGGCATTTCGCACTTATAGTGCAAGTGGGGCCAGGGAGAACGGAAATGCTCGTTTCTCAAAAAGTAGAGGGAATCTAGCGGTCTCACTCGATCACAAGGTGGGAAATATATAAGTCTAGTGAGCTAATAAGGTCTGAAAGGAATCTAATGCATATGTATATGGAAAATGGTGCATTGGCCAGGTCGGTCAGTATGGGAACTTAGAGTGCAAATGCCTGGGAGAACGGAACCGCTCAGATCTCGCATAGTACACCGAATCTAGTGGTCTCACTCAAATATAAGGTAGGAAATATATTAATCGAGTGAACATAAGGGTTTGAAAGGTAACTAACATACATGTGTAGAGAAAATGGTGCATCGGCCAGTCTGGCCGACATTTCGCACTTATAGTGCAAGTGGGGCCAGGGAGAACGGAAACGCTCGTTTCTCAAAAAGTAGAGGGAATCTAGCGGTCTCACTGGATCAAAAGGTGGGAAATATATAAATCTAGTGAGCTAATAAGGTTTGAAAGGAATCTAATGCATATGTATATGGAATATGGTGCATTGGCCAGGTCGGTCAGTATGGGAACTTAGAGTGCAAATGCCTGGGAGAACGGAACCGCTCACATCTCGCATAGTACACGGAATCTAGTGGTCTCACTCAAATATATGGTAGGAAATATATAAATCGAGTGAACGTAAAGGTTTGAAAGGTAACTAACGCACATGTGTAGAGAAAATGGTGCATCGGCCAGTCTGGCCGGCATTTCGCACTTATAGTGCAAGTGGGGCTAGGGAGAACGGAAACGCTCATTTCTCAAAAAGTAAAGGGAATCTAGCGGCCTCACTCGATCAGAAGGTGGGAAATATAAAAATCTAGTGAGCTAATCAGGTTTGAAAGGAATCTAATGCATATGTATATGGAAAATGGTGCATTGGCCAGGTCGGTCAGTATGGGAACTTAGAGTGCAAATGCCTGGGAGAACGGAACCGCTCACATCTCGCATAGTACACGGAATCTAGTGGTCTCGCTCAAATATAAGGTAGGAAATATATTAATCGAGTGAACGTAAAGGTTTGATAGGTAACTAACGCACATGTGTAGAGAAAATGGTGCATCGGCCAGTCCGGCTGGCATTTTGCACTTATAGTGCAAGTGGGGCCAGGGAGAACGGAAACGCTCGTTTCTCAAAAAGTAGAGGGAATCTAGCGGTCTCACTCGATCAGAAGGTGGGAAATACATAAATCTAGTGAGCTAATAAGATTCGAAAGGAATCTAATGCATATGTATATGGAAAATGGTGCATTGGCCAGGTCGGTCAGTATGGGAACTTAGAGTGCAAATGCCTGGGAGAACGGAACCGCTCAGATCTCGCATAGTATTCGGAATCTAGTGGTCTCACTCAAATATAAGGTAGGAAATATATGAATCGAGTGAACGTAAGGGTTTGAAAGGTAAATAACGCACATGTGTAGAGAAAATGGTGCATCGGCCAGTCTGGCCGGCATTTCGCACTTATAGTGCAAGTGGGGCCAGGGAGAACGGAAACGCTCGTTTCTCAAAAAGTAGAGGGAATCTAGCGGTCTCACTCGATCAGAAGGTGGGAAATATATACATCTAGTGAGCTAATAAGGTTCGAAAGGAATCTAATGCATATGTATATGAAAAATGGTGCATTGGCCAGGTCGGTCAGTATGGGAACTTAGAGTGCAAATGCCTGGGAGAACGGAACCGCTCAGATCTCGCATAGTACACGGAATCTAGTGGTCTCCCTCAAATATAAGGTAGGAAATATATTAATCGAGTGAACGTAAGGGTTTGAAAGGTAACTAACGCACATGTGTAGAGAAAATGGTGCATCGGCCAGTCTGGCCGGCATTTCGCACTTATAGTGCAAGTGGGCCAAGGAGAACGGAAACACTCGTTTCTCAAAAAGTAGAGGGAATCTAGCGGTCTCACTCGATCAGAAGGTGGGAAATATATGAATGTAGCGAGCTAATAAGGTTCGAAAGGAATCTAACGCATATGCGTATGGAAAATGGTGCATTGGCCAGGTCAGTCAGTATGAGAACTTAGAGTGCAAATGCCTGGGAGAACGGAACTGCTCAGATCTCGCATAGTACACGGAATCTAGTGGTCTCACTCAAATATAAGGTAGGAAATATATTAATCGAGTGAATGTAAGGGTTTGAAAGGTAACTAACGTACATGTGTAGAGAAAATGGTGCATCGGCCAGTCTGGCCGGCATTTCGCACTTATAGTGCAAGTGGGGCCAGGGAGAACGGAAACGCTCGTTTCTCAAAAAGTAGAGGCAATCTAGCGGTCTCACTCGATCAGAAGGTGGGAAATATACAACTCTAGTGAGCTAATAAGGTTCGAAAGGAATCTAATGCATATGTATATGGAAAATGGTGCATTGGCCAGGTCGGTCAGTATGGGAACTTAGAGTGCAAATGCCTGGGAGAACGGAACCGCTCAGATCTCGCATAGTACACGGAATCTAGTGGTCTCACTCAAATATAAGGTAGGAAATATATTAATCGAGTGAACGTAAGGGTTTGAAAGGTAAAAAAAGCACATGTGTAGAGAAAATGGTGCATCGGCCAGTCTGGCCGGCATTTCGCATTTATAGTGCAAGTGGGGCCAGGGAGAACGGAAACGCTCGTTTCTCAAAAAGTAGAGGGAATCTAGCGGTCTCACTCGACCAGAAGGTGGGAAATATATAAATCTAGTGAGCTAATAAGGTTCGAAAGGAATCTAATGCATATGTATATGGAAAATGGTGCATTGGCCAGGTCGGTCAGTATGGGAACTTAGAGTGCAAATGCCTGGGAGAACGGAACCGCTTAGATCTCGCATAGTACACGGAATCTAGTGGTCTCACTCAAGTATAAGGTAGGAAATATATTAATCGAGTGAACGTAAGGGTTTGAAAGGTAACTAACGCACATGTGTAGAGAAAATGGTGCATCGGCCAGTCTGGCCGGCATTTCACACTCATAGTGCAAGTGGGGCCAGGGAGAACGGAAACGATCGTTTCTCAAAAAGTAGAGGGAATCTAGCGGTCTCACTCGATCAAAAGGTGGGAAATATATATATCTAGTGAGCTAATAAGGTTTGAAAGGAATGTAATGCAT
Source organism: Closterium sp. NIES-65 (assembly GCA_948144175.1). Classification (NCBI taxonomy): domain Eukaryota; kingdom Viridiplantae; phylum Streptophyta; class Zygnematophyceae; order Desmidiales; family Closteriaceae; genus Closterium; species Closterium sp. NIES-65. The sequence goes on along the minus strand of CANXME010001063.1, from coordinate 388,932 downwards.
AGGTACATGGAAAATGGTGCATTGGCCAGGTCGGTCAGTATGGGAACTTAGAGTGCAAATGCCTGGGAGAACGGAACCGCTCAGATCTCGCATAGTACACAGAATCTAGAGGTCTCACTCAAATATAAGGTAGGAAATATATTAATCGAGTGAATGTAAGGGTTTGAAAGGTAACTAACGCACATGTGTAGAGAAAATGGTGCATCGGCCAGTCTGGCCGGCATTTCGCACTTATAGGGCAAGTGGGGCCAGGGAGAACAGAAATGCTCGTTTCTCAAAAAGTAAAGGGAATCTAGCGGTCTCACTCGATCAGAAGGTGGGAATATATATAAATCTAGTGAGCTAATTGTCAGAACATTATAGCTTATATATTTGTGTAGGCTATAGTGGGGTATCCCATAGGGGGTACAACCTGATCAGGGTTTCCTATATGTACTCACTTCATTCATCGTACATTCATTCTCGTTCTAGTTTCTTTCACATGGTTTCAGAGCGGTTACACTCTCGGCCTGTGGGTACTACTGCTTCCGCTGCTACATGCTCTGTCGCACGCCCCGTGGCGTGCGACTCATTTTCAATCTCACCTCGCGCCTACGGCGTGCGGCGATTTGTTTTTTGGTGCGCGCCTCGGGGCGCGCGGCCTCTTTCTTTTCTGGCGCGCCGCCCGTCCCGGCCCCTAGCCGCCCGCGCGCCGCCTGTCCCGGCCCCTAACCGTACGTGCGCCGCCTGTCCCGGCCCTTAGACGCCCGCGCGCCGCCCGTCCCGGCCCTTAGCCGCCCGTCCCGGCCCTTAGACGCCCGCGCGCCGTCTGTCCTGGCCCCTAGCCGCCCGTGCGTCGCCCGTCCTGGCCCCTAGCCGCCCGCGCGCCGCCCGTCCCGGCCCTTAGCCGCCCGCGCGCCGCCCGTCCCGACCGCGCGCCGCTGCTCCAGCCCTTCGAGGCCCGTGAGCCGCCCGTCCCGGCCCCGCGCCGTCGTCCTGGCCACCACTCCGCCCGTGCGCCGCCCGTCCTCGCCCCACGCCGCCCGTGCGCCGCCCGTTCCGGAAGCGCGCCGCCGTCCCGGCCCCACGCCGCACGTGCACCGCCCGTCCCGGCCCCGCGCCGTCGTCCCGGCCCCCACTCCGCTCGTGCGCCGCCCGTCCCGGCCCCACGCCGCCCGTGCGCCGCCCGTTCCGGCACCGCGCCGCCGTCCCGGCCCCACGCCGCCCGTGCACCGCCCGTCTCGGCCCCGCGCAGCTGCCCCGGCCCGTCGCCTGCTGCATTGCCGAGCCGCCCCCCCCACCGAGCCGCCGAGCAGCCCAGCAGCCGAGCCGTAGCCGAGCCGCTGAGCAGCCCAGCTGCTGAGCCGCAGAGCAGCCGAGCCGCCCGAGCCGTCCGAGCCGCCCGAGCCGCCCGAGCCGCCCGAGCCACCCGAGCCGCCGAGCCGCTGAGCCGCCCGAGTCACCCGAGCAGCCGAGCCGCCCGGGTCGCCCGAGCCGCCGAGTCGCAGTTGCTGCAGTGCCGCCGTGCCGCGGAGTCGCAGAGTCGCAGAGTCGTCGAGCCTGCTCTTCCCTTCACTGGTGAGCCCCTGCCTTACTAGCGCGCTGCCTGCAACTTGCTTGGCTGCCTTCCTTACTGCTGCTACTCCTGCTCCTGCTTCTACTGGCGGCGGCCAGATGCAGCTCCAGCGACGCCCACGCGCGTCTCTCACGCCCCAGCAGCTTCGTGAGTGGTACGCTCAGAGTAGAGGGTCTCTCAGTTCTGTTCGCTGCTCTTACGTGATTCGCACTGGTGCTCGGACTGGTCAGCCTTGTGGGACTCCTAGTCATACACCGTCCCGCTGCTTCGCCCGTCTGAACGACGCCTGGCGTACCGAGTTTGGCGACGAGGCTAAGCTCCCCGACTGGGTGGAGTTGCTTAGGCAGAGGGTAGATATATTTGCTCTTGACTATGATGCTATTCTCACTGCCATGTATGCATTGCCTACTAGTGCTGACCGTGCCGGTCACCTGTGCGTACCGCCTGACTCGGGTATAGAGCCTGCTGCTCTAGCTGCTGGTGCGGCTGCTGCTCTGGGTGCTAGTGTGTCTCCTGCTCCAGGTACAGGTGCGGCTGCTGCTCTAGGTGCTAGTGAGTCTGCTTCCTCAGGTGCGGGTGAGTCTGCTCTTGTCAAACATTATATATGTTGTGTTAGTTTAGGCTACAGTGGGTTAGCCTATAGGGGGTACACAATTCTAGGGTTAGGTTTTGACCTATTTGTACCCAACTGCCATTCTAGTCAATCATTCCTGTTTCATACTTCTGAGATGGTTTCAGAGCAGGTCCTTCGCTAGGACCGATTTTTTTAAGGGCCCACCACTACCTGTCTCACTACCTGCGCCTAGGGCGCCTCGTTCTTACGGCCCCTTGAGGCCCTCGCGCTAGCCTCTTAAGGCCCCTCACGGCCGCATCGCCCCTTAGCGACCTCTTCGGCCCCGCGCTTACATCCCTAGAGGCCCCGTCGGCCCCACGCTAGCCTCTTACGGCCCCCCTTTCAGGCCCCGCGCTAGCCCCTTAAGGCCCCGCGCGGCCCCGCGCTAGCCTCTCACGGCCCCTTAGGCCCCGCGCTAGCCCCTTCGGGCCCCCGTCGGCCCCGCGCTAGCCTCTAACGGCCCCCGAACGGCCCCGCGCTAGCCCCGAACGGCCCCGTGCGGCCCCGCGCTAGCCCCGAACGGCCCCGTGCGGCCCCGCGCTAGCCCCGAACGGCCCCTTCAGGCCCCGCGCTAGCCCCTTAAGGCCCCCCGTCGGCCTCGCGCTAGCCTCTCACGGCCCCCGAACGGCCCTGCACTAGCCCCAAGCAGGCCCCGTGCGGCCCCGCGCTAGCCTCTCACGGCCCCCTCAGGCCCCGCGCTAGCCCCTTAAGGCCCCCCGTCGGCCCCGCGCTAGCCTCTCACAGCGCGACCCGGGCGAACCGCGCGACCCGAGCCGAGCCGCGCGACCCGAACCGAGCCGCGCCGCCCTCACCGAGCCGCGCCGCCCTACCCAGCCGAGCCGCGCCATCCAGCCGAGCCGCGACCCGAGCTGCACCGAGCCGCGCCGCCCTGCCCTATCTGGTTCGTCCTACCTACTTCTGCTACTGCTACTGCTACTGTTACTGCTACTGCTGCTAGTCTACTGTTCCTATGGCTAGCCCACAGGTTCTTGTGTTCGATGCTGAGGGCCGCCCTGTGAAGTTTGACACCTGGCTCGATGACCTGCACCTCTACCTACAGCTCACAGCCAAGGATGACATCTCACTGTACGATCACGCCCTAGGCAATGTCACTGCCCCTGCTGCTACTGCTGACAGCACTGCTCGCTCACAGTGGCAGACTCGTGATGCCCACGCTCGCTTTGCCATTCGCAACTCCCTGCCGATATACGAACGCGAGCACTTTGGCCAGCACAAGACTGCACAGGCACTGTACACAGCTGTCGTTGCTCGTTACTCCTCACCTGCCTCTGCCGCACTAGGCCGTCTCTCCCTCCCCTACCTGTTTCCCGACCTATCCTCCTTTCACACAGACGCTGACCTCATCACGCACCTCCGTACTAGTGAGGCCCGCTTCCGTGCCGCCATGCCTGCTGAGTTCCTTACCACGCACCCCCCTCCACTTTGGCTCACTCTCTACCACCTAGTCACCCGCCTCCCTGACACTCTGCGTGCTGTCAGGGGCCACTTCCTAGCTCGTTGCCCCACTGAGCTCACCATTGCCCTCCTCGAGAAGGAGCTCCTTGCAGCTGAGACTAGCATAGTCGCTGTAGGTGCCTCTCGTGGCGATCCCCGTACCCCGTTCTTTGAGGGGTGTTCTCCTTCCCCCCTTCTTCCCTCTGTCGCCTCTGCTGCTGCTGTCGACCTTCTCGGTGCTGAGAAGGTCGGCGCTGCGTCCGCCTCGAGCGAGCGCCGCAGCGGCAAGGGCAAGGGGGGCAAGGGTGGTAGCGGTGACGGCGGGGGAGGCGGTGGTGGGGGCGGTGGAGGCAGTGGGGGTGGTGGCTCGGCTGGAGGGGCGAGTGGTAGCAGTGGGGGTGGTGGCGGCGGCGGCGGGGGAGGTGGCAGGAGTGGAGGCGGCGGTTGGGGTGGCCGTGGACGAGGCGGTGGCAGGGGTTGGGGTGGTCGAGGAGGTGGCAGCGGTGGTGGTGGCCGTGGAGGCACTGGCGGTGGCCAGGGCCAGCAGCACACTCCCTCGCCCCAGGAGGTCCGTGAGTGGTACTCTCAGCACGGGGGTGGGGGTGGTCTTAGCTGCACGTACGTCATTCGCACTGGTGACCGCACTGGTCAGCAGTGTGGACGACCGCACGCCACACAGCGCTGCTTCTCTCATCTCGACGACGCTTGGCGTGTTCAGTTCCCTCAGGCCACTGAGCTGCCCCGCTGGTTTGATCTCCTGAAGAAGGGGATTGATATCTATGCTATAGACTTTGATGCTATTCTATCTGCCATGTATGTGATGTCTACTAGTGGAGAGGGTGCCGAGTACTTGTGTGTGCCGCCCGACCCGGGCATTAGGGCCAGTGCGTCTGCAGCTCCAGGTACTCGCGTGTCGGCTACCCCAGGTGCTGGTGAGGCTACTGCTCTAGGTGCTCGTGTGTCTCCCCCCCTTGGTACTGTGTCGACTGCCGCACTACACGCCTTCACACTGGACTCAAGTGCTTCTCGCTGCTTCTTTCGTGACCGCACTGCCCTTGAGCCGCTTGCTCGGCCAGTTGCAGTCTCGCTTGCTGACCCCTCTGGGGGTCCGGTCATTGCGACCTCTTCCACTGTCCTTCCCTGTCCTGCGGTCCCGTCGGGCACACTGTCAGGTCTCCACCTCCCCTCGTTCTCTACGAACTTGGTGGCAGGATGTGCTCTCCAGGACGGGGGTGTTCACCAGTTCACCCCTGCCTACGAGCGCGTGACCCACTGCACGTGTGCTCGTACGGGCCGTCACTTGGCTACCTTCACTCGGCAGCCGGGTGAACTGGTGAACCGGGGTCGGACCTGTACACACTGACTACTGCCTCTCCTCAGGTCGCTGCGTCTACGTCTGCGTTTGCGTCCGCGTCAGGTCAGCTGTCTGCCCCCTGCTCGTGTCGCTCTCTAGCGCACGACACTGTCCTCTGGCACCACCGACTTGGCCACCCGTCTGTGCAGCGCCTTCGTGCCATGCACTCCCGGTACCTTGTCTCTGGTCTTCCCAGGGTCCTCCCTCCCCTCCCACCCTCGCCTGCTCCTCCCTGCCTTCCCTGTGTCGAGGGGCGGCAGCGCGCCGCTCCTCACTCCTCCTCGTTTCCCCCGACGACTGCTCCTTTGCAGACGCTCCACATGGACGTGTGGGGCCCAGCCCGCGTCCGTGGTCAGGGTCAGGAGAGGTACTTCCTGATAGTTGTTGACGACTACTCGCGCTACACCACGGTCTTCCCCTTGCGCACCAAGGGTGAGGTCCCTGATGTCTTGATCCCTTGGATCCGCAGAGCCCGTCTCCAGCTCAGCGAGCGTTTTCGCTCGGACTTTCCTGTCCTGCGCTTGCACTCTCACAGAGGAGGTGAGTTCTCCTCCGACCTCTTGGCAGCCTTCTGTGCTGAGCACGGCATTGAGCAGTCGTTCACGCTTCCGGCCTCTCCACAGCAGAATGGGGTTGCGGAGCGCCGCATTGGCCTGGTCATGGAGGTCGCCCGTACCTCCTTGATCCATGCGGCTGCCCCCCACTTTCTGTGGCCGTTTGCGGTCCGGTACGCTGCGCACCAGCTCAACCTCTGGCCCCGTGTCTCCTTGCCGGAGACCTCGCCCACGCTGCTGTGGACGGGGGAGGTTGGCGATGCATTGCGTTTCCGGGTCTGGGGGTCTCGAGCTTTTGTCCGCGATACGTATGCGGACAAGCTCTCCTCCCGTGCTGTTCCCTGCGTCTTCCTCGGCTTTGTCCCGGACGCGTCCGGTTGGCAGTTTTACCACGCCACCTCGCGCCGAGTCTTGCCCTCCCAGGACGTCACTTTTGACGAGTCCGTCCCCTACTACCGCCATTTCCCCTACCGCACTGCCCCGCTTCCCCCCCCGCCTCTCTTCCTCGCGCCAAGTGCTGCTGTTGCAGACCCCCTCCCCCCTCAGGGTGCCGCTCCCTCAGGTGTGTCTCAGGTAGACCCGGTTGAGCCTGTTGAGGTAGCTGTCGACTCTCGTCCTGCTAGGGGTGCTGAGGCTGGGGGTGCTGAGCCTGGGGGTGCTGGGCCTGGGGGTGCTGAGCCTGGGGGTGCTGAGCCTGGGGGTGCTGAGCCTGGGGGTGCTGAGCCTGGGGGTGCTGAGCCTGGGGGTGCTGGGCCTGGGGGTGTGGAGCCTGGGGGTGCTGAGCCTGGGGGTGTGGAGCCTGGGGGTGTGGAGTCTGGGGGTGTGGAGCCTCGTGGTGCTGAGCCGCAGAGTCCGGAGTCTGGGGGTTCTGGGTCTGGAGGTACTGGCCCTGTGAGTCCTACTCCTGGAGGAGCCCTCTCCTCGGAGCAGCTGCGTACGTGGTACTTAGAGTAATGCAGCCTCCGGAGAGGTTCCACTCGTGCCGGACGTACTGCTGGGACTGGTACTAGTGCTTCTTCTCCGGTTAGGGAGCTCCCCTCCCGCGAGCGGATCTGTGAGTGGTACGAGCGACGCTGCACGCTTCGGAGTGGCGTACCTCGTGTTGCGGACCCCACTAGCGCTGGACCTGCCACTGGTGCTGCAGACCCGGGCGTTGGAGGTGCTGTTGGTACTGAGGACCCGGGCGTTGGAGCTGCCGCTGGTACTGCAGACTTGGACGTTGGAGCTGCTGTTGGTACTGAGGACCCGGGTGTTGGAGCTGTTGCTTGTGCTGAGGACCCGGGCGTTGGAGCTACTGCTGGTGCTGCAGACCCGGGCGTTGGAGCTACTGCTGGTGCTGACAGCCTGGGCGTTGGAGCTGCTGCTGGTGCTGCAGACCCGGGCGTTGGAGCTACTGCTGGTGCTGACAGCCTGGGCGTTGGAGCTGCTGCTGGTGCTACAAACCCGGGCGTTGGAGCTGCTGCTGGTGCTGACAGCCCGGGCGTAGGAGCTGCCGCTGGTGCTGAGGACCCGGGTAGTGGAGCCGCCGCTGCTGCTGCGGACCCTGGGGCGAGTGTTCCTTCTGACTCTAGTGTCGCTGCTCGGTCCCGACCGTACTTCGTTCCGCTCCTGCAGCAGGTTCTTGGTCAGCTCCCTCCTCCTTGTCCTCCTCTCTCCTTAGCGTGTCCTCCGTTTGTCCAGCTGCAGTCGCAGCTACCGTCTGCCTCCTCTCTCCCTGGTCCTGCTCCTTACACTGGTCCGACTGGAGGTCTTACTAAGCGTCGTGAGCCTGAGTCTCGCCCTGCGTCACCTGTCCGCACTGCTCTCTCTAGCAGTCGTGTCCAGCGTCAGAGTCTTCCTGTTGTCCCAGGCACTCACCGGATGGCGCTTCGTCCGTCCACTGCTCCACAGCGTGTCCCACTGCCGTCTCCTCCTACTTCTTCTCTTTCTGCTCTTGCTGACCGTGAGTCAGACTCTCTTCGTACTGCCAGTCCTACAGTCACGCGTCTCCTGGCTACTGTTGTCACTGACCCTTCCTTTGAGACTGCTGCTGCGTCCGCCTTAGTTGCTGAGCTTGTCGACTTTGCTGCTCGCTGTCATCTTGACTACGCTTCTAGCCTAGTTGCTGAGTCTGAGTCTGTCTGTCCTCCGTCCGTCTGGGGTGAGTGTGCTCTTGGCACTGACGTCCTTGAGGACAGGCAGGAGGAGTTTGAGTGCTTTGCTGCCGCTTTGCCCCATCTCGTGTCCATGCTTGTTGCCCCTGAGGGAGACCCGGATGCACCAGACATCCCGACCCCACGCTCTTACGCAGAGGCGATGGCCGGTCCCTACTCCTCTCAGTGGCAGTCAGCCATGGACACAGAGATGGCTTCCTGAAAGTCCACAGGCACCTACGTCGACGAGGTTCCCCCACCTGGGGCAAACATCGTCAATGGCATGTGGATTTTCAGGGTGAAGCGGCCGCCGGGCTCTCCGCCTGTCTTCAAGGCGCGTTACGTTGCACGAGGCTTCAGTCAGCGAGAGGGAGTTGACTTCTTCCAGACCTTCTCCCCGACCCCGAAGATGACCACTCTTCGGGTTCTGCTGCACGTCGCCGCTCAGCGTGACTACGAGCTCCACTCGCTTGACTTCAGCACTGCTTTCTTGCAGGGCAGCCTGCACGAGGAGATCTGGCTGTGCCGTCCACCTGGCTTCACTGGGTCGTTCCCTCCTGGTACCCAGTGGAGCCTCCGACGGCCAGTCTACGGTCTCCGCCAGGCGCCTCGTGAGTGGCACGACACACTGAGGACTACGCTTGCGGCTCTTGGGTTCGCGCCTTCTACTGCTGACCCATCGCTGTTTCTACGCACCGACACCTCACTGCCGCCGTTCTATGTCCTTGTGTACACCGACGACTTGGTCCTTGCTACTGCTGACACTGTGGCACTCGCCCACGTGAAGTCGGAGCTGCAGAAGAGACACACGTGCACAGATCTGGGTGAACTGACAAGCTATCTTGGCTTGCGGATCACCCGGGACAGAGCACGCCGCACCATCACCTTGACTCAGTCACACATGGTGCAGCAGGTCCTTCAGCGCTTCCGCTTCACGTACTCCTCGCCTCAGCCCACTCCTCTGCCTACCGGTCACTCGCTCTCAGCTCTGCCTTCGGATGAGTCCGTAGAGCCGAGTGGCCCGTATCCAGACCTTGTGGGTTGCCTCATGTACCTGATGACCTGCACTCGACCTCTCAGCATTCTTGCACGCTATGTCGCTCCCGGCCGTCACCGGAAGGAGCACATGGATGCAGCTAAGAGGGTGTTGCGCTACTTGTGCAGTACGTCGGGCATGGGGCTAGTGCTTGGAGGGCGAGTCCCAGTTGTTCTCACTGGGCACTCAGATGCTTCTTGGGCAGACGACCAGGCTACTCAGCGGTCGTCTCAGGGTTACTCCTTCAGTCTTGGCTCTGGTTCTGTTTCTTGGCGTTCTACTCGCTCTTCTTCTGTTCTCAGCTCCAGTTGTGAGGCTGAGATCTACCCCACAGCCATGGCGGCCCAGGAGCTACGCTGGCTCACCTACTTGCTGACCGACCTTGGAGAGCAGCCTCGTTCTCCTCCAGTGCTGTACGTCGACAATAAGGCAGCCATTGCCTGAGACTACCACTGGAGCTGGTGCTGCTGAGGGTGTTGGCGCTGAGACTACCACTGGCGGTCCTGCTGGGGTTGCTTCTGGAGCTGCTGGAGGTGCTGCTGAAGGTGCTAGAGCTGCTGGAGGTGCTGCTGGAGCGGGTACTCCTGCTGGAGGTCCTGGTGCTGTCCCTGCTGTTTCTGGCGTCGCCACGCGGCCTCGACCGTACTTCGCTCCACTCCTGCAGCAGGTTCTTGGTCTTACACCTTCTACAGGTCCTCCTCCTCCTCCCTTAGAGGATCCACAGCCTGTCCAGTCACAGTCACAGCTACAGCCTGCCTCCCCTTTGCCTGCTCCTTCTCCCTATGCTGGTCCTACTGGAGGTCTTACTAAGCGTCGTGAGCCTGCGACTCGTCCTGCGTCGCCTGTTCGTGCTGCGCGCGCTAGTGGTCGCGGTTCGCGTCAGCGTCCTCCTCCTGTCCCTGGCACGCACCGGATGTCTCTGCGTCTGTCCACTGCTCCTCTGCGTGCCCCCTTTGCCTTCTCCTCCTGCGTCCTCTCTTCCTGCTCTTGCCGACCCGGAGTCGGACTCTCTTCGTGCTGCCAGTCCTACTGTCACGCGTCTCCTTGCTACTGCCGTTACTGACCCTTCTTTCGAGTCTACTGCTACGTCTGCCCTTGTTACTGAGCTCGTCGACTTTGCTACTCGCTGTCGCCTAGACTACGCTGCGAGTCTTGTCGCTGAGTCTGAGTCTGTCTGTCCTCGTCCGTCGGGGGTGAGTGTGCCCTTGGCACGGACGTCCTTGAGGACAGGCAAGAGGAGTTCCAGTGTCTGGCCGCTGCTTCACCTCATCTCGTGTCCGTACTGCTTACCCGTGAGGGAGACCCGGATGCACTTGACAACCCGACTCCGCGCTCTTACGCGGAGGCGATAGAGGGTCCCTACTCCTCTCAGTGGCAGGCAGCTATGGATGCAGAGATGGCTTCGTGGAAGTCCACAGGCACCTACGTTGACGCTGTCGCCCCTCCTGGGGCGAACATCGTTAGTGGCATGTGGATCTTCAGGGTGAAGCGGCCGCCGGGTTCTCCGCCTGTCTTCAAGGCGCGTTACGTGGCTCGTGGCTTCAGTCAGCGGCAGGGAGTTGACTACTTTCAGACCTTCTCCCCTACCCCGAAGATGACCACTCTTTGGGTACTGCTGCACGTTGCTGCTCACCGTGACTACGAGCTGCACTCTCTCGACTTCAGCACTGCTTTCTTACAGGGCAGCCTGCACGAGGAGATATGGCTGCGCCGCCCACCTGGCTTCACTGAGTCGTTCCCTCGTGGTACCCAGTGGAGTCTCCGGCGTCCAGTCTACGGTCTCCGCCAGGCGCCACGTGAGTGGCACGACACACTGAGGACTATACTGGCGGCACTTGGGTTTGCTCCTTCTACTGCCGACCCGTCGCTGTTTCTGCGCACCGACACCTCTCTGCCGTCGTTCTACATCTTCGTGTACATCGACGACTTGGTCTTTGCCACAGCTGACACTGCTGGACTCGCCTACATGAAGTTTGAGCTGCAGAAGAGACACACGTGCACTGACCTGGGTGAACTGCGCAGCTACCTTGGCTTGCAGATCACCCGGGACAGAGCACGCCGCACCATTACCCTGACTCAGTCACACATGGTGCAGCAGGTCCTTTAGCGCTTCGGCTTCACGTACTCCTCGCCTCAGGCCACTCCTCTGCCCATCCGCCACTCGCTCTCAGCTCTGCCTTCGGATGAGTCCGTAGAGTCGAGTGGCCCGTATCCAGAGCTTGTTGGCTGCCTCATGTACCTGATGACCTGCACACGACCTGACCTTGCATACCCTCTTACCATTCTCGCATGCTAAGTTTCTCCTGGGAGACACCGACCAGAGCACATGGCTGCAGCGAAGAGGGTGTTGCGCTACTTGTGCAGTACGTCGGGCATGGGGCTAGTGCTTGGAGGGCGGAGTCCATTGGTCCTCACTGGGCACGCGGACGCCTCTTGGGCTGACGACCAGGCTACGCAGCGGTCGTCACAGGGTTACACTTTCAGTCTTGGTTCCGGCTCTGTTTCGTGGCGGGCTACCCGCTCGTCTTCTGTTCTTGGCTCCAGTTGTGAGGCTGAGATCTACGCCGGGGCTATGGCTGCCCAAGAGCTTCGCTGGCTCACCTACCTGCTGACCGACCTTGGAGAGCCGCCTCGTTCTCCTCCAGTCCTGTACGTAGACAACAAGGCCATGCTGGCCTTGTGTCGAGAGCAGCGACTAGAGCACAGAACAAAGCACATTGATCTCCGCTACTTTCTTGCTCCGGAGCTACAGCAGCGTGGATGTCTTGCGTACGTGGCCTCTGAGGCCAACACTGCTGATGTCTTCACCAAGGCACTTGCGCCTTGTGATCATCAGCGCTTCTGCACTCAGCTCGACCTTGTGCCTGTCTTGCCTCACTTGCTCACTTCTTGACCTTGCTTGTACTGTCACATATATATACTCTTGCTCTTGCTTGCTTAGCCTCTTGTATATATATATATTGTTGAGTGATGCTACCATTCGCATTCACGTCTGTCTGCCTCCCATCATATGTTCGTGCGTTGCATGCGTATTGTGAGTGTGTGCAGAAATTTATGTTTTGTGCGGTTTGGTTTTTCTGAGTGTGTGTGTGAAAATGTTATTTGGCTTGAGCAGATATCTGAAGTGACTCCTCTGCTCAAGAGCTTTCCGAGGAACCAAGTATCGCTTCAATCGGAGCACGAACAAGAAAGTTACGAACGTTGGAGTTCGTATGCTTTTGATATTTGGTTGTGGTGACTATGGGAAGTTGTGGGGTTGGCTCAATATGGGGTACAGACTTTTGAGGGTTGGGAAATTCGTCTTTTCTACTGTAGTTGCTGCCAAATGGTTGGGAGAAACCAAACCAGGTTGGCAAGTGTGGCCAAGTTGGGTTGAGGTGGATTGTGGAGGTTGGGATAGTGACAAAGGTCAAAGTTGGGTTGCCTATGGGGAAGGGAATTGAATGGCATGGGGTTTCCTTGGTTGGGGACTCTCTTGGGACCTTCCCTCTTGTCCTCCTCATCCCTTCCACCTGGTTTAGTGCTACTCCAATTCTCTTGTGTGAACTTTGTGATTGAGTTAAGATTCTATGGCAGCATACCCCCTAGTGCGCCGAAATTGATAGCTCAAGAAATACTTCACCCTTTCGCATGATTCAACTTGGGAATTGTAGCCACGGAGTAGAGCTACAACATATTCGAGTTTGATGAAGTTTTGACAGTGAACTTTTCGTCGACGGCGTTTCTTGTGAACTCGACTTTTCTGTTCAGAAACTAGGCCCAACAATGTTGAGATATTTTGGCTACTATTCTTCATAGACTCTGTCCTTAGTCTCTAACATATATATGTGATCTTGCATGTGAACTGGCCTTCTGGCCTTTGAACTTGTGCTCGGAATGTGTGGTGACTTTGTGATCCACCCTGAGCTTTGCTTTGCTTTGCTTCACTGGTCCTGTGACCCCTTGTTCTCCCCCACTTTGCCTATGGGAGTGTGTCAGAACATTATAGCTTATATATTTGTGTAGGCTATAGTGGGGTATCCCATAGGGGGTAAAACCCGATCAGGGTTTCAAATATGTACTCACTTCATTCATCGTACATTTATTCTCGTTCTAGTTTCTTTCACAGCATTGGCCAGGTCAGTCAGTATGGGAACTTAGAGTGCAAATGCCTGGGAGAACGGAACCGCTCAGATCTCGCATAGTACACGGAATCTAGTGGTCTCACTCAAATATAAGGTAGGAAATATATTAATCAAGTGAACGTAAGGGTTTGAAAGGTAACTAACGCAAAGGTGTAGAGAAAATGGTGCATTGGCCAGTCTGGCCGGCATTTCGCACTTATAGTGCAAGTGGGGCCAGGGAGAACGAAAACGCTCGTTTCTCAAATAGTAGAGGGAATTTAGCGGTCTCACTCGATCAGAAGGTGGGAAATATATAAATCTAGTGAGCTAATAAAGGTTGAAAGGAATCTAATGCATATGTATATGGAAAATGGTGCATTGGCCGGTCGGTCAGCATGGGAACTTAGAGTGCAAATGCCTGGGAGAACGGAACCGCTTAGATCTCGCATAGTACACGAAATCTAGTGGTCTCACTCAAATATAAGGTAGGAAATATATTAATCGAGCGAACGTAAGGGTTTGAAGGGTAACTAACGCACATGTGTAGAGAAAATGGTGCATCGGCCAGTCTGGCCGGCATTTCGCACTTATAGTGCAAGTGGGGCCAGGGAGAACGGAAACTCTCGTTTCTCAAAAAGTAGAGGGAATCTAGCGGTCTCACTCGATCAGAAGGTGGGAAATATATCAATCTAGTGAGCTAATAAGGTTCGAAAGGAATCTAATGCATATGTATATGGAAAATGGTGCATTGGCCAGGTCGGTCAGTATGGGAACTTAGAGTGCAAATGCTTGGGAGAACGGAAGCGCTCATATCTCGCATAGTACACGGAATGTAGTGGTCTCACTCAAATATAAGGTATGAAATATATTAATCGAGTGAACATAAGGGTTTGAAAGGTAACTAACGCACATGTGTAGAGAAAATGGTGCATCGGCCAGTCTGGCCGGCAATTCGCACTTATAGTGCAAGTAGGGCCAGGGAGAACGGAAACGCTCGTTTCTCAAAAAGTAGAGGGAATCTAGCGGTCTCACTCGATTAGAAGGTCGGAAATATATAAACCTAGTGAGCTAATAAGGTTCGAAAGGAATCTAATGCATATGTATACGGAAAATGGTGCATTGGCCAGGTCGGTCAGTATGGGAACTTAAAGTGCAAATGCCTGGGAGAACGTAACCGCTCAGATCTCGCATAGTACACGGAATCTAGTGGTCTCACTCGAATATAAGGTAGGAGATATATTAATCGAGTGAACATAAGGGTTTGAAAGGTAACTAACGCACATGTGTAGAGAAAATTGTGCATCGGCCAGTCTGGCCGGCATTTCGCACTTATAGTGCAAGTGGGGCCAGGGAGAACGGAAACGCTCGTTTCTCAACAAGTAGAGGGAATCTAGCGGTCTCACTCGATCAGAAGGTGGGAAATATATAAATCTAGTGAGCTAGTAAGGTTCGAAAGGAATCTAATGCATATGTATATGGAAAATGGTGCATTGGCCAGGTCGGTCAGTAAGGGAACTTAGAGTGCAAATGCCTGAGAGAACGGAAGCGCTCAGATCTCGCATAGTACACAGAATCTAGTGGTCTCACTCAAATATAAGGTAGGAAATATATTAATCAAGAGAACATAAGGGTTTGAAAGGTAACTAACGCACATGTGTAGAGAAAATGGTGCATCGGCCAGTCTGGCCGGCATTTCGCACTTATAGTGCAAGTGGGGCCAGGGAGAACCGAAACGCTCGTTTCTCAAAAAGTAGAGGGAATCTAGCGGTCTTACTCGATCAGAAGGTGGGAAATATATCAATCTAGTGAGCTAATATGATTTGAAAGGAATCTAATGCATATGTATATGGAAAATGGTGCATTGGCCAGGTCGGTCAGTATGGGAACTTAGAGTGCAAATGCTTGGGAGAACGGAAGCGTTCAGATCTCGCATAGTACACGGAATCTAGTAGTCTCACTCAAAAATAAGGTATGAAATATATTAATCGAGTGAACGTAAGGGTTTGAAAGGTAACTAACGCACATGTGTAGAGAAAATGGTGCATCGGCCAGTCTGGCCGGCATTTCGCATTTATAGTGCAAGTGGGGCCAGGGAGAACGGAAACGCTCGTTTCTCAAAAAGTAGAGGGAATCTAGCGGTCTCACGTGATCAGAAGGTGGGAAATATATAAATCTAGTGAGCTAATAAGGTTCGAAAGGAATCTAATGCATATGTATATTGAAAATGGTGCATTGGCCAGGTCGGTTAGTATGGGAACTTAAAGTGCAAATGCCTGGGAGAACGGAACCGCTCAGATCTCGCTAGTACATGGAATCTAGTGGTCTCACTCAAATATAAGGTAGAAAATATATTAATTGAGTGAACGTAAGGGTTTGAAAGGTAACTAACGAACATGTGTAGAGGAAATGGTGCATCGGCCAGTCTGGCCGGCATTTCGCACTTATAGTGCAAGTGGGGCCAGGGAGAACGGAAACGCTCGTTTCTCAAAAAGTAGAGGGAATCTAGCGGTCTCAATCGATCAGAAGGTGGGAAATATATAAATCTAGTGAGCTAATAAGGTTCGAAAGGAATCTAATGCATATGTATATGGAAAATGGTGCATTGGCCAAGTCGGTCAGTATGGGAACTTAGAGTGCAAATGCCTGGGAGAACGGAACCGCTCAGATCTCGCATAGTACACGGAATCTAGTGGTCTCACTCAAATATAAGGTAGGAAATATATTAATCGAGTGAACGTAAGGGTTTGAAAGGAAAATAACGCACATGTGTAGAGAAGATGGTGCATCGGCCAGTGTGGCCGGCATTTCGCACTTATAGTGCAAGTGGGGCCAGGGAAAACGAAAACGCTCGTTTCTCAAAAAGTAGAGGGAATCTAGCGGTCTCACTCAATCAAAAGGTGGGAAATATATAAATCTAGTGAGCTAATAAGGTTCGAAAGGAATCTAATGCATATGTATATGGAAAATAGTGGATTGGCCAGGTCGGTCAGTATGGGAACTTAGAGTGCAAATGCCTAGGAGAACGGAACCGCTCAGATATCGCATAGTACACCGAATCTAGTGGTCTCACTCAAATATAAGGCAGGAAATATATTAATCGAGTGAACATAAGGGTTTGAAAGGTAACTAACGTACATGTGTAGAGTAAATGGTGCATCGGCCAGTCTGGCCGGCATTTCGCACTTATAGTGCAAGTGGGGCCAGAGAGAACGGAAACGCTCGTTTCTCAAAAAGTAGAGGGAATCTAGCGGTCTCACTCAATCAGAAGGTGGGAAATATATAAATCTAGTGAGCTAATAAGGTTCGAAAGGAATCTAATGCATATGTATATGGAAAATGGTGCATTGGCCAGGTCGATCAGTATGGGAACTTAGAGTGCAAATGCCTGGGAGAACGGAACCGCGTAGATCTCGCATAGTACACGGAATCTAGTGGTCTCACTCAAATATAAGGTAGGAAATATATTAATCAAGTGAACATAAGGGTTTGAAAGGTAAGTAATGCACATGTGTAGAGAAAATGGTGCATCGGCCAGTCTGGCCGGCATTTCGCACTTATAGTGCAAGTGGGGCTAGGGAGAACGGAAACGCTCGTTTCTCAAAAAGTAGAGGGAATCTAGCGGTCTCACTCGATCAGAAGGTGGGAAATATATAAATCTAGTGAGCTAATAAGGTTTGAAAGGAATCAAATGCATATGTATATGGAAAATGGTGCATTGGCCAGGTCGGTCAGTATGGGAACTTAGAGTGCAAATGCCTGGGAGAACGGAACCGCTCTGATCTCGCATAGTACACGGAATCTAGTGGTCTCACTCAAATATAAGGTAGGAAATATATTAATCGAGTGAACGTAAGGGTTTGAAAGGTAAGTAATGCACATGTGTAGAGAAAATGGTGCATCGGCCAGTCTGGCCGGCATTTCGCACTTATAGTGCAAGTGGGGCTAGGGAGAACGGAAACGCTCGTTTCTCAAAAAATAGAGGGAATCTAGCGGTCTCACTCGATCAGAAGGTGAGAAATATATAAATCTAGTGAGCTAATAAGGTTTGAAAGGAATCTAATGCATATGTATATGGAAAATGGTGCATTGGCCAGGTCGGTCAGTATGGGAACTTAGAGTGCAAATGCCTGGGAGAACGGAACCGCTCAGATCTCGCATAGTACACGGAATCTAGTGGTCTCACTCAAATATAAGGTAGGAAATATATTAATCGAGTGAACGTAAGGGTTTGAAAGGTAACTAACGCACATGTGTAGAGAAAATGGTGCATCGGCCAGTCTGGCCGGCATTTCGCACTTATAGTGCAAGTGGGGCCAGGGAGAACGGAAACGCTCGTTTCTCAAAACATAGAGGGAATCTAGCGGTCTCACTCGATCAGAAGGTGGGAAATATATAAATCTAGTGAGCTAATAAGGTTCGAAAGGAATCTAATGCATATGTATATGGAAAATAGTGCATTGGCCAGGTCGGTCAGTATGGGAACTTAGAGTGCAAATGCCTGGGAGAACGGAACCGCTCAGATCTCAGATAGTACACGGAATCTAGTGGTCTCACTCAAATATAAGGTAGGGAATATATTAATCAAGTGAACCTAAGGGGTTGAAAGGTAACTAACGCACATGTGTAGAGAAAATGGTGCATCGGCCAGTCTGGCCGGCATTTCGCACTTATAGTGCAGGTGGGGCCAGGGAGAACGGAAACGCTCGTTTCACAGAAAGTAGAGGGAATCTAGCGGTCTCACTTGATCAGAAGGTGGGAAATATATAAATATAGTGAGCCAATAATGTTTGAAAGGAATCTAATGCATATGTATATGGAAAATGGTGCATTGGCCAGGTCGGTCAGTATGGGAACTTAGAGTGCAAATGCCTGGGAGAACGGAACCGCTCAGATCTCGCATAGTACACGGAATCTAGTGGTCTCACTCAAATATAAGCTAGGAAATATATTAATGGTTTGAAAGGTAACTAACGCACATGTGTAGAGAAAATGGTGCATCGGCCAGTCTGGCCGGCATTTCGCACTTATAGTGCAAGTGGGGCCCGGGAGAACGGAAACGCTCGTTTCTCAAAAAGTAGAGGGAATCTAGCGGTCTCACTCGATCAGAAGGTGGGAAATATATAAATCTAGTGAGCTAATAAGGTTTGAAAGGAATCTAATGCATATGTATATGGAAAATGGTGCATTGGCCAGGTCGGTCAGTATGGGAACTTAGAGTGCAAATGCCTGGGAGAACGGAACTGCTTAGATCTCGCATAGTACACGGAATCTAGTGGTCTCACTCAAATATAAGGTAGGAAATATATTAATCGAGTGAACGTAAGGGTTTCAAAGGTAACTAACGCACATGTGTAGAGAAAATGGTGCATCGGCCAGTCTGGCCGGCATTTCGCACTTATAGTGCAAGTGGGGCCAGGGAGAACGGAAACGCTCGTTTCTCAAAAAGTAGAGGGAATCTAGCGGTCTCACTCGATCAGAAGGTGGGAAATATATAAATCTAGTGAGCTAATAAGGTTTGAAAGGAATCTAATGCATATGTATATGGAAAATGGTGCATTGGCCAGGTCGGTCAGTATGGGAACTTAGAGTGCAAATGCCTGGGAGAACGGAACCGCTTAGATCTCGCATAGTACACGGAATCTAGTGGTCTCACTCAAATATAAGGTAGGAAATATATTAATGGAGTGAACGTAAGGGTTTCAAAGGTAACTAACGCACATGTGTAGAGAAAATGGTGCATCGGCCAGTCTGGCCGGCATTTCGCACTTATAGTGCAAGTGGGGCCAGGGAGAACGAAAACGCTCGTTTCTCAAAAAGTAGAGGGAATCTAGCGGTCTCACTCGATCAGAAGGTGGGAAATATATAAATCTAGTGAGCTAATAAGGTTCGAAAGGAATCTAATGCATATGTATATGGAAAACAGTGCATTGGCCAGGTCGGTCAGTATGGGAACTTAGAGTGCAAATGCCTGGGAGAACGGAACCGCCCAGATCTCGCATAGTACACGGAATCTAGTGGTCTCACTCAAATTTAAGGTAAAAAATATATTAATCGAGTGAACGTAAGGGATTGAAAGGTAACTAACGCACATGTGTAGAGAAAATGGTGCATCGGCCAGTCTGGCCGGCATTTCGCACTTATAGTGCAAGTGGGGCCAGGGAGAACGGAAACGCTCGTTTCTCAAAAAGTAGAGGGAATCTAGCAGTCTCACTCGATCAGAAGGTGGGAAATATATAAATCTAGTGAGCTAATAAGGTTCGAAAGGAATCTAATGCATATGTATATGGAAAATGGTGCATTGGCCAGGTCGGTCAGTATGGGAACTTAGAGTGCAAATGCCTGGGAGAACGGAACCGCTCAGATCTCGCATAGTACACGGAATCTAGTGGTCTCTCTCAAATATAAGGTAGGAAATATATTAATCGAGTGAACATAAGGGTTTGAAAGGTAACTAACGCACATGTGTAGGGAAAATGGTGCATCGGCTAGTCTGGCCGGCATTTCACACTTCTAGTGCAAGTGGGGCCAGGGAGAACGGAAACGCTCGTTTCTCAAAAAGTAGAGGGAATCTAGCGGTCTCACTCGATCAGAAGGTGGGAAATATATAAATCTAGTGAGCTAATAAGGTTTGAAAGGAATCTAATGCATATGTATATGGAAAATGGTGCATTGGCCAAGTCGGTCAGTATGGGAACTTAGAGTGCAAATGCCTGGGAGAACGGAACCGCTTAGATCTCGTATAGTACACGGAATCTAGTGGTCTCACTCAAATATAAGGTAGGAAATATATTAATCGAGTGAACGTAAGGGTTTCAAAGGTAACTAACGCACATGTGTAGAGAAAATGGTGCATCGGCCAGTCTGGCCGGCATTTCGCACTTATAGTGCAAGTGGGGCCAGGGAGAACGAAAACGCTCGTTTCTCAAAAAGTAGAGGGAATCTAGCGGTCTCACTCGATCAAAAGGTGGGAAATACATAAATCTAGTGAGCTAATAAGGTTTGAAAGGAATCTAATGCATATGTATATGGAAAATGGTGCATTGGCCAGGTCGGTCAGTATGGGAACTTAGAGTGCAAATGCCTGGGAGAACGGAACCGCTTAGATCTCGCATAGTACACGGAATCTAGTGGTCTCACTCAAATATAAGGTAGGAAATATATTAATCGAGTGAACGTAAGGGTTTCAAAGGTAACTAACGCACATGTGTAGAGAAAATGGTGCATCGGCCAGTCTGGCCGGCATTTCGCACTTATAGTGCAAGTGGGGCCAGGGAGAACGAAAACGCTCGTTTCTCAAAAAGTAGAGGGAATCTAGCGGTCTCACTCGATCAAAAGGTGGGAAATATATAAATCTAGTGAGCTAATAAGGTTTGAAAGGAATCTAATGCATATGTATATGGAAAATGGTGCATTTGCCAAGTCGGTCAGTATGGGAACTTAGAGTGCAAATGCCTGGGAGAACGGAATCGCTCAGATCTCGCATAGTACACGGAATCTAGTGGTCTCACTCAAATATAAGGTAGGAAATATATTAATCGAGTGAACATAAGAGTTTGAAAGGTAACTAACGCACATGTGTAGAGAAAATGGTGCATCGGCCAGTCTGGCCGGCATTTCGCACTTACAGTGCAAGTGGGGCCAGGGAGAACGGAAACACTCGTTTCTCAAAAAGTAGAGGGAATCTAGCGGTCTCACTCGATCAGAAGGTGGGAAATATATAAATCTAGTGAGCTAATAAGGTTCGAAAGGAATCTAATGCATATGTATATGGAAAATGGTGCATTGGCCAGGTCGGTCAGTATGGGAACTTAGAGTGCAAATGCCTGGGAGAACGGAACCGCTCAGATCTCGCATAGTACACGGAATCTAGTGGTCTCTCTCAAATATAAGGTAGGAAATATATTAATCGAGTGAACATAAGGGTTTGAAAGGTAACTAACGCACATGTGTAGAGAAAATGGTGCATCGGCCAGTCTGGCCGGCATTTCGCACTTCTAGTGCAAGTGGGGCCAGGGAGAACGGAAACGCTCGTTTCTCAAAAAGTAGAGGGAATCTAGCGGTCTCACTCGATCAGAAGGTGGGAAATATATAAATCTAGTGAGCTTATCAGGTTTGAAAGGAATCTAATGCATATGTATATAGAAAATGGTGCATTGGCCAGGTCGGTCAGTACGGGAACTTAGAGTGCAAATGTCTGGGAGAACGGAACCGCTCAGATCTCACATAGTACACGGAATCTAGTGGTCTCACTCAAATATAAGGTAGGAAATATATTAATCGAGTGAACATAAGGGTTTGAAAGGTAACTAACGCACATGTGTAGAGAAAATGGTGCATCGGCCAGTCTGGCCGGCATTTCGCACTTATAGTGCAAGTGGGGCCAGGGAGAACGGAAATGCTCGTTTCTCAAAAAGTAGAGGGAATCTAGCAGTCTCACTCGATCAGAAGGTGGGAAATATATAAATCTAGTGAGCTAATAAGGTTTGAAAGGAATCGAATGCATATGTATATAGAAAATGGTGCATTGGCCAGGTCGGTCAGTATGGGAACTTAGAGTGCAAATGCCTGGGAGAACGGAACCGCTCAGATCTCGCATAGTACACGGAATCTAGTGGTCTCACTCAAATATAAGGTAGGAAATATATTAATTGAGTGAACGTAAGGGTTTGAAAGGTAACTAACGCACATGTGTAGAGAAAATGGTGCATCGGCCAGTCTGGCCGGCATTTCGCACTTATAGTGCAAGTGGGGCCGGGGAGAACGGAAACGCTCGTTTCTCAAAAAGTAGAGGGAATCTAGCGGTCTCACTTGATCAGAAGGTGGGAAATATATAAATCTAGTGAGCTAATAAGGTTTGAAAGGAATCTAATGCATATGTATATGGAAAATGGTGCATTGGCCAGGTCGGTCAGTATGGAAACTTAGAGTGCAAATGCCTGGGAGAACGGAACCGCTCAGATCTCGCATAGTACACGGAATCTAGTGGTCTCTCTCAAATATAAGGTAGGAAATATATTAATCGAGTGAACATAAGGGTTTGAAAGGTAACTAACGCACATGTGTAGGGAAAATGGTGCATCGGCTAGTCTGGCCGGCATTTCGCACTTCTAGTGCAAGTGGGGCCAGGGAGAACGGAAACGCTCGTTTCTCAAAAAGTAGAGGGAATCTAGCGGTCTCACTCGATCAGAAGGTGGGAAATATATAAATCTAGTGAGCTAATAAGGTTTGAAAGGAATCTAATGCATATGTATATGGAAAATGGTGCATTGGCCAAGTCGGTCAGTATGGGAACTTAGAGTGCAAATGCCTGGGAGAACGGAACCGCTTAGATCTCGTATAGTACACGGAATCTAGTGGTCTCACTCAAATATAAGGTAGGAAATATATTAATCGAGTGAACGTAAGGGTTTCAAAGGTAACTAACGCACATGTGTAGAGAAAATGGTGCATCGGCCAGTCTGGCCGGCATTTCGCACTTATAGTGCAAGTGGGGCCAGGGAGAACGAAAACGCTCGTTTCTCAAAAAGTAGAGGGAATCTAGCGGTCTCACTCGATCAAAAGGTGGGAAATACATAAATCTAGTGAGCTAATAAGGTTTGAAAGGAATGTAATGCATATGTATATGGAAAATGGTGCATTGGCCAGGTCGGTCAGTATGGGAACTTAGAGTGCAAATGCCTGGGAGAACGGAACCGCTTAGATCTCGCATAGTACACGGAATCTAGTGGTCTCACTCAAATATAAGGTAGGAAATATATTAATCGAGTGAACGTAAGGGTTTCAAAGGTAACTAACGCACATGTGTAGAGAAAATGGTGCATCGGCCAGTCTGGCCGGCATTTCGCACTTATAGTGCAAGTGGGGCCAGGGAGAACGAAAACGCTCGTTTCTCAAAAAGTAGAGGGAATCTAGCGGTCTCACTCGATCAAAAGGTGGGAAATATATAAATCTAGTGAGCTAATAAGGTTTGAAAGGAATCTAATGCATATGTATATGGAAAATGGTGCATTTGCCAAGTCGGTCAGTATGGGAACTTAGAGTGCAAATGCCTGGGAGAACGGAATCGCTCAGATCTCGCATAGTACACGGAATCTAGTGGTCTCACTCAAATATAAGGTAGGAAATATATTAATCGAGTGAACGTAAGAGTTTGAAAGGTAACTAACGCACATGTGTAGAGAAAATGGTGCATCGGCCAGTCTGGCCGGCATTTCGCACTTACAGTGCAAGTGGGGCCAGGGAGAACGGAAACACTCGTTTCTCAAAAAGTAGAGGGAATCTAGCGGTCTCACTCGATCAGAAGGTGGGAAATATATAAATCTAGTGAGCTAATAAGGTTCGAAAGGAATCTAATGCATATGTATATGGAAAATGGTGCATTGGCCAGGTCGGTCAGTATGGGAACTTAGAGTGCAAATGCCTGGGAGAACGGAACCGCTCAGATCTCGCATAGTACACGGAATCTAGTGGTCTCTCTCAAATATAAGGTAGGAAATATATTAATCGAGTGAACATAAGGGTTTGAAAGGTAACTAACGCACATGTGTAGAGAAAATGGTGCATCGGCCAGTCTGGCCGGCATTTCGCACTTCTAGTGCAAGTGGGGCCAGGGAGAACGGAAACGCTCGTTTCTCAAAAAGTAGAGGGAATCTAGCGGTCTCACTCGATCAGAAGGTGGGAAATATATAAATCTAGTGAGCTTATCAGGTTTGAAAGGAATCTAATGCATATGTATATAGAAAATGGTGCATTGGCCAGGTCGGTCAGTACGGGAACTTAGAGTGCAAATGTCTGGGAGAACGGAACCGCTCAGATCTCACATAGTACACGGAATCTAGTGGTCTCACTCAAATATAAGGTAGGAAATATATTAATCGAGTGAACATAAGGGTTTGAAAGGTAACTAACGCACATGTGTAGAGAAAATGGTGCATCGGCCAGTCTGGCCGGCATTTCGCACTTATAGTGCAAGTGGGGCCAGGGAGAACGGAAATGCTCGTTTCTCAAAAAGTAGAGGGAATCTAGCAGTCTCACTCGATCAGAAGGTGGGAAATATATAAATCTAGTGAGCTAATAAGGTTTGAAAGGAATCGAATGCATATGTATATAGAAAATGGTGCATTGGCCAGGTCGGTCAGTATGGGAACTTAGAGTGCAAATGCCTGGGAGAACGGAACCGCTCAGATCTCGCATAGTACACGGAATCTAGTGGTCTCACTCAAATATAAGGTAGGAAATATATTAATTGAGTGAACGTAAGGGTTTGAAAGGTAACTAACGCACATGTGTAGAGAAAATGGTGCATCGGCCAGTCTGGCCGGCATTTCGCACTTATAGTGCAAGTGGGGCCGGGGAGAACGGAAACGCTCGTTTCTCAAAAAGTAGAGGGAATCTAGCGGTCTCACTTGATCAGAAGGTGGGAAATATATAAATCTAGTGAGCTAATAAGGTTTGAAAGGAATCTAATGCATATGTATATGGAAAATGGTGCATTGGCCAGGTCGGTCAGTATGGAAACTTAGAGTGCAAATGCCTGGGAGAACGGAACCGCTCAGATCTCGCATAGTACACGGAATCTAGTGGTCTCACTCAAATATAAGTTAGGAAATATATTGATCGAGTGAACATAAGGGTTTGAAAGGTAACTAATGCACATGTGTAGAGAAAATGGTGCATCGGCCAGTCTGGCCGGCATTTCGCACTTATAGTGCAAGTGGGGCCAGGGAGAACGGAAATGCTCGTTTCTCAAAAAGTAGAGGAAATCTAGCGGTCTCACTCGATCAGAAGGTGGGAAATATATAAATCTAGTGAGCTAATAAGGTTTGAAAGGAATCGAATGCATATGTATATAGAAAACGGTGCATTGGCCAGGTCGGTCAGTATGGGAACTTAGAGTGCAAATGCATGGGAGAACGTAACCGCTCAGATCTCGCATAGTACACGAAATCTAGTGGTCTCACTCAAATATAAGGTAGGAAATATATTAATCAAGTGAACGTAAGGGTTTGAAAGGTAACTAACGCACATGTGTAGAGAAAATGGTGCATCGGCCAGTCTGGCCGGCATTTCGCACTTATAGTGCAAGTGGGGCCAGGGAGAACGGAAACGCTCGTTTCTCTCAAAGTAGAGGGAATCTAGCGAACTCACTCGATCAGAAGGTGGGAAATATATAAATCTAGTGAGCTAATAAGGTTTGAAAGGAATCTAATGCATATGTATATGGAAAATGGTGCATTGGCCAGGTCGGTCAGTATGGAAACTTAGAGTGCAAATGCCTGGGAGAACGGAACCGCTCAGATCTCGCATAGTACACGGAATCTCGTGTTCTCACTCAAATATGAGGTAGGAGATATATTAATCGAGTGAACGTAAGGGTTTGAAAGGTAACTAACACACATGTGTAGAGAAAATGGTGCATCGACCAGTCTGGCCGGCATTTCGCACTTATAGTGCAAGTGGGGCCATGGAGAACGGAAACGCTCGTTTCTCAAAAACTAGAGGGAATCTAGCGGTCTCACTCGATCAGAAGGTGGGAAATATATAAACCTAGTGAGCTAATAAGGTTCGAAAGGAATCCAATGCATGTGTATATGAAAAATGGTGCATTGGCCAGGTCGGCCAGAATGGAAACTTAGAGTGCAAATGCCTGGGAGAACGGAACCGCTCAGATCTCGCATAGTACACGGTATCTAGTGTTCTCACTCAAATATAAGGTAGGAGATATATTAATCGAGTGAACAGAAGGGTTTGAAAGGTAACTAACGCACATGTGTAGAGAAAATGGTGCATCGGCCAGTCTGGCCGGCATTTCGCACTTATAGTGCAAGTGGGGCCAGGGAGAACGAAAACGCTCGTTTCTCAAAAAGTAGAGGGAATCTAGCGGTCTCACTCGATCAGAAGGTGGGAAATATATAAATCTAGTGAGCTAATAAGGTTCGAAAGGAATCTAATGCATATGTATATGGAAAATGGTGCATTGGCCAGGTCGGTCAGTATGGGAACTTAGAGTGCAAATGCCTGGGAGAACGGAACCGCTCAGATCTCGCATAGTACACGGAATCTCGTGTTCTCACTCAAATATGAGGTAGGAGATATATTAATCGAGTGAACGTAAGGGTTTGAAAGGTAACTAACGCACATGTGTAGAGAAAATGGTGCATCGGCCAGTCTGGCCGGCATTTCGCACTTACAGTGCAAGTGGGGCCAGGGAGAACGGAAACGCTCGTTTCTCAAAAAGTAGAGGGAATCTAGCGGTCTCACTCGATCAGAAGGTGGGAAATATATAAACCTAGTGAGCTAATAAGGTTCGAAAGGAATCTAATTCATATGTATATGAAAAATGGTGCATTGGCCAGGTCGGCGAGTATGGAAACTTAGAGTGCAAATGCCCGGGAGAACAGAACCGCTCAGATCTCGCATAGTACACGGAAACTAGTGTTCTCACTCAAATATAAGGTAGGAGATATATTAATCGAGTGAACGTACGGGTTTGAAAGGTAACTAACGCACATGTGTAGAGAAAATGGTGCATCGGCCAGTCTGGCCGTCATTTCGCACTTACAGTGCAAGTGGGGCCAAGGAGAACGGAAACGCTCGTTTCTCAAAAAGTAGAGGGAATATAGCGGTCTTACTCGATCAGGAGGTGGGAAATATAAAAGTCTAGTAAGCTAATAAGGTTCGAAAGGAATCTAATGCATATGTATATGGAAAATGGTGCATTGGCCAGGTCGGTCAGTATGGGAACTTAGAGTGCAATTGTCTCGGAGAACGGAACCGCTTAGATCTAGCATAGTACACGGAATCTAGTGGTCTCACTCAAATATAAGGTATGAAATATATTAATCGAGTGAACGTAAGGGTTTGAAAGGTAACTAACGCACATGAGTAGAGAAAATGGTGCATCGGCCAGTCTGGCCGGCATTTCGCACTTATAGTGCAAGTGGGGCCAGGGAGAACGAAAACACTCATTTCTCAAAACGTAGAGGGAATCTAGCGGTCTCACTCGATCAGAAGGTGGGAAATATATAAATCTAGTAAGCTAATAAGGTTTGAAAGGAATCTAATGCATATGTATATGGAAAATGGTGCATTGGCCAGGTCGGTCAGTATGGGAACTTAGAGTGCAAATGCCTAGGAGAATGGAACCGCTCAGATACCGCATAGTACACGGAATCTAGTGGTCTCACTCAAATATAAGGTAGGAAATATATTAATCAAGTGAACGTAAGGGTTTGAAAGGTAACTAATGCACATGTGTATAGAAAATGGTGCAACGGCCAGTCTGGCCGGCATTTCGCACTTATAGTGCAAGTGGGGCCAGGGAGAACGGAAACGCGCGTTTCTCAAAAAGTAGAGGGAATCTAGCAGTCTCACTCGATCAGAAGGTGGGAAATATATAAATCTAGTGAGCTAATAAGGTTTGAAAGGAATCGAATGCATATGTATATAGAAAATGGTGCATTGGCCAGGTCGGTCAGTATGGGAACTTAGAGTGCAAATGCCTGGGAGAACGGAACCGCTCAGATCTCGCATAGTACACGGAATCTAGTGGTCTCACTCAAATATAAGGTAGGAAATATATTAATTGAGTGAACGTAAGGGTTTGAAAGGTAACTAACGCACATGTGTAGAGAAAATGGTGCATCGGCCAGTCTGGCCGGCATTTCGCACTTATAGTGCAAGTGGGGCCGGGGAGAACGGAAACGCTCGTTTCTCAAAAAGTAGAGGGAATCTAGCGGTCTCACTTGATCAGAAGGTGGGAAATATATAAATCTAGTGAGCTAATAAGGTTTGAAAGGAATCTAATGCATATGTTTATGGAAAATGGTGCATTGGCCAGGTCG
The DNA here is from genome assembly GCA_948144175.1 of Closterium sp. NIES-65. Taxonomy (NCBI): domain Eukaryota; kingdom Viridiplantae; phylum Streptophyta; class Zygnematophyceae; order Desmidiales; family Closteriaceae; genus Closterium; species Closterium sp. NIES-65. The sequence goes on along the minus strand of CANXME010001063.1, from coordinate 361,287 downwards.
GTCAGTATGGAAACTTAGAGTGCCAATGCCTGGGAGAACGGAACCGCTCAGATCTCGCATAGTACACGGAATCTAGTGGTCTCTCTCAAATATAAGGTAGGAAATATATTAATCGAGTGAACATAAGGGTTTGAAAGGTAACTAACGCACATGTGTAGGGAAAATGGTGCATCGGCTAGTCTGGCCGGCATTTCGCACTTCTAGTGCAAGTGGGGCCAGGGAGAACGGAAACGCTCGTTTCTCAAAAAGTAGAGGGAATCTAGCGGTCTCACTCGATCAGAAGGTGGGAAATATATAAATCTAGTGAGCTAATAAGGTTTGAAAGGAATCTAATGCATATGTATATGGAAAATGGTGCATTGGCCAAGTCGGTCAGTATGGGAACTTAGAGTGCAAATGCCTGGGAGAACGGAACCGCTTAGATCTCGTATAGTACACGGAATCTAGTGGTCTCACTCAAATATAAGGTAGGAAATATATTAATCGAGTGAACGTAAGGGTTTCAAAGGTAACTAACGCACATGTGTAGAGAAAATGGTGCATCGGCCAGTCTGGCCGGCATTTCGCACTTATAGTGCAAGTGGGGCCAGGGAGAACGAAAACGCTCGTTTCTCAAAAAGTAGAGGGAATCTAGCGGTCTCACTCGATCAAAAGGTGGGAAATACATAAATCTAGTGAGCTAATAAGGTTTGAAAGGAATCTAATGCATATGTATATGGAAAATGGTGCATTGGCCAGGTCGGTCAGTATGGGAACTTAGAGTGCAAATGCCTGGGAGAACGGAACCGCTTAGATCTCGCATAGTACACGGAATCTAGTGGTCTCACTCAAATATAAGGTAGGAAATATATTAATCGAGTGAACGTAAGGGTTTCAAAGGTAACTAACGCACATGTGTAGAGAAAATGGTGCATCGGCCAGTCTGGCCGGCATTTCGCACTTATAGTGCAAGTGGGGCCAGGGAGAACGAAAACGCTCGTTTCTCAAAAAGTAGAGGGAATCTAGCGGTCTCACTCGATCAAAAGGTGGGAAATATATAAATCTAGTGAGCTAATAAGGTTTGAAAGGAATCTAATGCATATGTATATGGAAAATGGTGCATTTGCCAAGTCGGTCAGTATGGGAACTTAGAGTGCAAATGCCTGGGAGAACGGAATCGCTCAGATCTCGCATAGTACACGGAATCTAGTGGTCTCACTCAAATATAAGGTAGGAAATATATTAATCGAGTGAACGTAAGAGTTTGAAAGGTAACTAACGCACATGTGTAGAGAAAATGGTGCATCGGCCAGTCTGGCCGGCATTTCGCACTTACAGTGCAAGTGGGGCCAGGGAGAACGGAAACACTCGTTTCTCAAAAAGTAGAGGGAATCTAGCGGTCTCACTCGATCAGAAGGTGGGAAATATATAAATCTAGTGAGCTAATAAGGTTCGAAAGGAATCTAATGCATATGTATATGGAAAATGGTGCATTGGCCAGGTCGGTCAGTATGGGAACTTAGAGTGCAAATGCCTGGGAGAACGGAACCGCTCAGATCTCGCATAGTACACGGAATCTAGTGGTCTCTCTCAAATATAAGGTAGGAAATATATTAATCGAGTGAACATAAGGGTTTGAAAGGTAACTAACGCACATGTGTAGAGAAAATGGTGCATCGGCCAGTCTGGCCGGCATTTCGCACTTCTAGTGCAAGTGGGGCCAGGGAGAACGGAAACGCTCGTTTCTCAAAAAGTAGAGGGAATCTAGCGGTCTCACTCGATCAGAAGGTGGGAAATATATAAATCTAGTGAGCTTATCAGGTTTGAAAGGAATCTAATGCATATGTATATAGAAAATGGTGCATTGGCCAGGTCGGTCAGTACGGGAACTTAGAGTGCAAATGTCTGGGAGAACGGAACCGCTCAGATCTCACATAGTACACGGAATCTAGTGGTCTCACTCAAATATAAGGTAGGAAATATATTAATCGAGTGAACATAAGGGTTTGAAAGGTAACTAACGCACATGTGTAGAGAAAATGGTGCATCGGCCAGTCTGGCCGGCATTTCGCACTTATAGTGCAAGTGGGGCCAGGGAGAACGGAAATGCTCGTTTCTCAAAAAGTAGAGGGAATCTAGCAGTCTCACTCGATCAGAAGGTGGGAAATATATAAATCTAGTGAGCTAATAAGGTTTGAAAGGAATCGAATGCATATGTATATAGAAAATGGTGCATTGGCCAGGTCGGTCAGTATGGGAACTTAGAGTGCAAATGCCTGGGAGAACGGAACCGCTCAGATCTCGCATAGTACACGGAATCTAGTGGTCTCACTCAAATATAAGGTAGGAAATATATTAATTGAGTGAACGTAAGGGTTTGAAAGGTAACTAACGCACATGTGTAGAGAAAATGGTGCATCGGCCAGTCTGGCCGGCATTTCGCACTTATAGTGCAAGTGGGGCCGGGGAGAACGGAAACGCTCGTTTCTCAAAAAGTAGAGGGAATCTAGCGGTCTCACTTGATCAGAAGGTGGGAAATATATAAATCTAGTGAGCTAATAAGGTTTGAAAGGAATCTAATGCATATGTATATGGAAAATGGTGCATTGGCCAGGTCGGTCAGTATGGAAACTTAGAGTGCAAATGCCTGGGAGAACGGAACCGCTCAGATCTCGCATAGTACACGGAATCTAGTGGTCTCACTCAAATATAAGTTAGGAAATATATTAATCGAGTGAACATAAGGGTTTGAAAGGTAACTAATGCACATGTGTAGAGAAAATGGTGCATCGGCCAGTCTGGCCGGCATTTCGCACTTATAGTGCAAGTGGGGCCAGGGAGAACGGAAATGCTCGTTTCTCAAAAAGTAGAGGAAATCTAGCGGTCTCACTCGATCAGAAGGTGGGAAATATATAAATCTAGTGAGCTAATAAGGTTTGAAAGGAATCGAATGCATATGTATATAGAAAACGGTGCATTGGCCAGGTCGGTCAGTATGGGAACTTAGAGTGCAAATGCATGGGAGAACGTAACCGCTCAGATCTCGCATAGTACACGAAATCTAGTGGTCTCACTCAAATATAAGGTAGGAAATATATTAATCAAGTGAACGTAAGGGTTTGAAAGGTAACTAACGCACATGTGTAGAGAAAATGGTGCATCGGCCAGTCTGGCCGGCATTTCGCACTTATAGTGCAAGTGGGGCCAGGGAGAACGGAAACGCTCGTTTCTCTCAAAGTAGAGGGAATCTAGCGAACTCACTCGATCAGAAGGTGGGAAATATATAAATCTAGTGAGCTAATAAGGTTTGAAAGGAATCTAATGCATATGTATATGGAAAATGGTGCATTGGCCAGGTCGGTCAGTATGGAAACTTAGAGTGCAAATGCCTGGGAGAACGGAACCGCTCAGATCTCGCATAGTACACGGAATCTCGTGTTCTCACTCAAATATGAGGTAGGAGATATATTAATCGAGTGAACGTAAGGGTTTGAAAGGTAACTAACACACATGTGTAGAGAAAATGGTGCATCGACCAGTCTGGCCGGCATTTCGCACTTATAGTGCAAGTGGGGCCATGGAGAACGGAAACGCTCGTTTCTCAAAAACTAGAGGGAATCTAGCGGTCTCACTCGATCAGAAGGTGGGAAATATATAAACCTAGTGAGCTAATAAGGTTCGAAAGGAATCCAATGCATGTGTATATGAAAAATGGTGCATTGGCCAGGTCGGCCAGAATGGAAACTTAGAGTGCAAATGCCTGGGAGAACGGAACCGCTCAGATCTCGCATAGTACACGGTATCTAGTGTTCTCACTCAAATATAAGGTAGGAGATATATTAATCGAGTGAACAGAAGGGTTTGAAAGGTAACTAACGCACATGTGTAGAGAAAATGGTGCATCGGCCAGTCTGGCCGGCATTTCGCACTTATAGTGCAAGTGGGGCCAGGGAGAACGAAAACGCTCGTTTCTCAAAAAGTAGAGGGAATCTAGCGGTCTCACTCGATCAGAAGGTGGGAAATATATAAATCTAGTGAGCTAATAAGGTTCGAAAGGAATCTAATGCATATGTATATGGAAAATGGTGCATTGGCCAGGTCGGTCAGTATGGGAACTTAGAGTGCAAATGCCTGGGAGAACGGAACCGCTCAGATCTCGCATAGTACACGGAATCTCGTGTTCTCACTCAAATATGAGGTAGGAGATATATTAATCGAGTGAACGTAAGGGTTTGAAAGGTAACTAACGCACATGTGTAGAGAAAATGGTGCATCGGCCAGTCTGGCCGGCATTTCGCACTTACAGTGCAAGTGGGGCCAGGGAGAACGGAAACGCTCGTTTCTCAAAAAGTAGAGGGAATCTAGCGGTCTCACTCGATCAGAAGGTGGGAAATATATAAACCTAGTGAGCTAATAAGGTTCGAAAGGAATCTAATTCATATGTATATGAAAAATGGTGCATTGGCCAGGTCGGCGAGTATGGAAACTTAGAGTGCAAATGCCCGGGAGAACAGAACCGCTCAGATCTCGCATAGTACACGGAAACTAGTGTTCTCACTCAAATATAAGGTAGGAGATATATTAATCGAGTGAACGTACGGGTTTGAAAGGTAACTAACGCACATGTGTAGAGAAAATGGTGCATCGGCCAGTCTGGCCGTCATTTCGCACTTACAGTGCAAGTGGGGCCAAGGAGAACGGAAACGCTCGTTTCTCAAAAAGTAGAGGGAATATAGCGGTCTTACTCGATCAGGAGGTGGGAAATATAAAAGTCTAGTAAGCTAATAAGGTTCGAAAGGAATCTAATGCATATGTATATGGAAAATGGTGCATTGGCCAGGTCGGTCAGTATGGGAACTTAGAGTGCAATTGTCTCGGAGAACGGAACCGCTTAGATCTAGCATAGTACACGGAATCTAGTGGTCTCACTCAAATATAAGGTATGAAATATATTAATCGAGTGAACGTAAGGGTTTGAAAGGTAACTAACGCACATGAGTAGAGAAAATGGTGCATCGGCCAGTCTGGCCGGCATTTCGCACTTATAGTGCAAGTGGGGCCAGGGAGAACGAAAACACTCATTTCTCAAAACGTAGAGGGAATCTAGCGGTCTCACTCGATCAGAAGGTGGGAAATATATAAATCTAGTAAGCTAATAAGGTTTGAAAGGAATCTAATGCATATGTATATGGAAAATGGTGCATTGGCCAGGTCGGTCAGTATGGGAACTTAGAGTGCAAATGCCTAGGAGAATGGAACCGCTCAGATACCGCATAGTACACGGAATCTAGTGGTCTCACTCAAATATAAGGTAGGAAATATATTAATCAAGTGAACGTAAGGGTTTGAAAGGTAACTAATGCACATGTGTATAGAAAATGGTGCAACGGCCAGTCTGGCCGGCATTTCGCACTTATAGTGCAAGTGGGGCCAGGGAGAACGGAAACGCGCGTTTCTCAAAAAGTAGAGGGAATCTAGCGGTCTCACTCGATCAGAAGGTGGGAAATATATAAATCTAGTGAGCTAATAAGGTTCGAAAGGAATCTAATGCATATGTATATGGAAAATAGTGCATTGGCCAGGTCGGTCAGTATGGGAACCTAGAGTGCAAATGCCTGGGAGAGCGGAACCGCTCAGATCTCGCATAGTACACGGAATCTAGTGGTCTCACTCAAATCTAAGGTAGGAAATATATTTATTGAGTGAACATAAGGGTTTGAAAGGTAACTAACGCACATGTGTAGAGAAAATGGTGCATCGGCCAGTCTGGCCGGCATTTCGCACTTATAGTGCAAGTGGGGCCAGGGAGAACGGAAACGCTCGATTCTCAAAAAGTAGAGGGAATCTAGCGGTCTCACTCGATCAGAAGGTGGGAAATATATAAATCTAGTGAGCTAATAAGGTTTGAAAGGAATCTAATGCATATGTATATGGAAAATGGTGCATTGGCCAGGTCGGTCAATATGGGAACTTAGAGTGCAAATGCCTGGGAGAACGGAACCGCTCTGATCTCGCATAGTACACAGAATCTAGTGGTCTCACTCAAATTGAAGGTAGGAAATATATTAATCGAGTGAATGTAAGGGTTTGAAAGGTAACTAACGCACATGTGTAGAGAAAATGGTGCATCGGCCAGTCTGGCCGGCATTTCGCACTTATAGTGCAAGTGGGGCCAGGGAGAACGGAAACGCTCGTTTCTCAAAAAGTAGAGGGAATCTAGCGGTCTCACTCTATCAGAAGGTGGGAAATATATAAATCTAGTGAGCCAATAAGGTTCAAAAGGAATCTAATGCATATGTATATGTAAAATGGTGCATTGGCCAGGTCGGTCAGTATGGGAACTTAGAGTGCAAATGCCTGGGAGAACGGAACCGCTCAGATCTCGCATTGTACCCGGAATCTAGTGGTCTCACTCAAGTATAAGGTAGGAAATATATAAATTGAGTGAACATAATGGTTTAAAAGGTAACTAACGCACATGTGTAGAGAAAATGGTGCATCGGCCAGTCTGGCCGGCATTTCGCACTTATAGTGCAAGTGGGGCCAGGGAGAACGGAAACGCTCATTTCTCAAAACGTAGAGGGAATCTAGCGGTCTCACTTGATCAGAAGGTGGGAAATATATAAATCTAGTGAGCTAATAAGGTTCGAAAGGAATCTAATGCATATGTATACGGAAAATGGTGCATTGGCCAGGTCGGTCAGTATGGGAACTTAGAGTGCAAATGCCTGGGAGAACGGAACCGCTCAGATCTTGCATAGTACACGGAATCTAGTGGTCCTTTCAAATATAAGGTAGGAAATATATTAGTCGAGTGAACGTAAGGGTTTGAAAGGTAACTAACGCTCATGTGTAGAGAAAATGGTGCATCGGCCAGTCTGGCCGGCATTTCGCACTTATAGTGCAAGTGGGGCCAAGGAGAACGAAAACGCTCGTTTCTCAAAAAGTAGAGGGAATCTAGCGGTCTCACTCGATAAGAAGGTGGGAAATATATAAGTCTAGTGAGCTAATAAAATTCAAAAGGAATCTAATGCATATGTATATGGAAAATAGTGCATTGGCGAGGTCGGTCAGTATGGGAACTTAGAGTGCAAATGCCTGGGACAACGGAACCGCTCAGATCTCGCTTGGTACACGGAATCTAGTGGTCTCACTCAAATATAAGGTAGGAAATATATTTATCGAGTGAACGTAAGGGTCTGAAAGGTAACTAACGTACATGTGTAGAGAAAATGGTGCATCGGCCAGTCTGGCCGGCATTTCGCACTTATAGTGCAAGTGGGGCCAGGGAGAACAGAAACGCTCGTTTCTCAAAAAGTAGAGGGAATCTAGCGGTCTCAATCGATCAGAAGGTGGGAAATATATAAATCTAGTGAGCTAATAAGGTTCAAAAGTAATCTAATACATATGTATATGGAAAATGGTGCATTGGCCAGGTCGGTCGGTATGGGAACTTAGAGTGCAAATGCCTAGGAGAACGGAACCGCTCAGATCTCGCATAGTACACGGAATCTAGTGGTCACACTCAAATATAAGGTAGGAAATATATTAATCGAGTGAACGTAAGGGTTTGAAAGGTAACTAACGCACATGTGTAGAGAAAATGGTGCATCGGCCAGTCTGGCCGGCATTTCGCACGTATAGTGCAAGTGGGGCCAGGGAGAACGGAAACGCTCGTTTCTCAAAAAAGTAGAGGGAATCTAGCGGTCTCACTCGATCAGAAGGTGGGAAATATATAAATCGAGTGAGCTAATAAGGTTCGAAAGGAATCTAATGCATATGTATATGGAAAATGGTGCATTGGCCAGGTCGGTCAGTATGGGAACTTAGAGTGCAAATGCCCGGGAGAACGGAAGCGCTCAGATCTCGCATAGTACACGTAATCTAGTGGTCTCACTCAAATATAAGGTAGGAAAAACATTAATCGAGTGAACGTAAGGGTTTGAAAGGTAATTAACGCACATGTGTAGAGAAAATGGTGCATCGGCCAGTCTGGCCGGCATTTCGCACTTATAGTGCAAGTGGGGCCAGGGAGAACGGAAACGCTCGTTTCTCAAAAAGTAGAGGGAATCTAGTGGTCTCACTCGATTAGAAGGTGGGAAATATATAAATCTAGTGAGCTAATAAGGTTTGAAAGGAATCTAATGCATATGTATATGGAAAATGGTGCATTGGCCAGGTCGGTCAGTATGGGAACTTAGAGTGAAAATGCCTGGGAGAACGGAAACGCTCAGATCTCGCATAGTACACGGAATCTAGTGGTCTCACTCAAATATAAGGTAGGAAATATAATAATCGAGTGAACGTAAGGGTTTGAAAGGTAACTAACGCACATGTGTAGAGTAAATGGTGCGTCGTCCAGTCTGGCCGGCATTTCGCACTTATAGTGCAAGTGGGGCCAGGGAGAACGGAAACGCTCGTTTTTTAAAACGTAGAGGGAATCAAGCGGCCTCACTCAATCAGAAGGTGGGAAATATATAGATCTAGTGAGCTAGTAAAGTTTGAAAGGAATCTAATGCATATGTATATGGAAAATGGTGCATTGGCCAGGTCGGTCAGTGTGGGAACTTAGAGTGCAAATGCCTGGGAGAACGGAACCGCTCAGATCTTGCATAGTACACAGAATCTAGTGGTCTCACTCAAATGTAATGTAGGAAATATATTAAACGAGTGAACGTAAGGGTTTGAAAGGTAACTAACGCACATGTGTAGAGAAAATGGTGCATCGGCCAGTCTGGCCGGCATTTCGCACTTATAGTGCAAGTGGGGCCAGGGAGAACGGAAACGCACGTTTCTCAAAAAGTAGAGGGAATCTAGCGGTCTCACTCGATCAGAAGGTGGGAAATATATAAATCTAGTGAGCTAATAAGGTTCGAGAGGAATCTAATGCATATGTATATGGAAAATGGTGCATTGGCCAGGTCGGTCAATACGGGAACTTAGAGTGCAAATGCCTGGGAGAACGGAACCGCTCAGGTCTCGCATCGTACACGGAATCTAGTGGTCTCACTCAAATATAAGGTAGGAAATACATTAATCGAGTGAACGTAAGGGTTTCAAAGGTTACTAATGCACATATGTAGAGAAAATGGTGCATCAGCCAGTCTGGCCGGCATTTCGCACTTATAGTGCAAGTGGGGCCAGGGAGAACGGAAACGCTCGTTCCTCAAAAAGTAGAGGGAATCTAGCGGTCTCACTCAATCAGAAGGTGGGAAATATATAAATATAGTGAGCTAATAAGGTTCGAAAGGAATCTAATGCATGTGTATATGGAAATTGGTGCATTGGCTAGGTCGGTCGGTATAGGAACTTAGAGTGCAAATGCCTGGGAGAACGGAACTGCTCAGATCTCCCATAGTACACGGAATCTAGTGGTCTCACTCAAATATAAGGTAGGAAATATATTAATTGAGTGAACGTAAGGGTTTGAAAGGTAACTAATGCACATGTGTAGAGAAAATGGTTCATCAGCCAGTCTGGCCGGCATTTCGCACTTATAGTGCAAGTGGGGCCAGGGAGAACGGAAACGCTCGTTTCTCAAAAAGTAGAGGGAATCTAGCGGTCTCACTCAATCAGAAGGTGGGAAATATATAAATCTAGTGAGCTAATAAGGTTTGAAAGGAATCTAATGCATATGTATGTGGAAAATGGTGCATTGGCCAGGTCGGTCAGTATGGGAACTTAGAGTGCAAATGCCTGGTAGAACGGAACCGCTCAGATCTCGCATAGTACACGGAATCTAGTGGTCTCACTCAAATATAAGGTAGGAAATATATTAATTGAGTGAACGTAAGGGTTTGAAAGGTAACGCAAATGTGTAGAGAAAATGGTGCATCGGCCAGTCTAGCCGGCATTTCGCACTTATAGTACAAGTGGGGCCAGGGAGAACGGAAACGCTCATTTCTCAGAAAGTAAAGAGAATCTAGCGGTCTCACTCAATCAGAAGGTGGGAAATATATTAATCTAGTGAGCTAATAAGGTTCGAAAGGAATCTAATGCATATGTATATGGAAAATGGTGCATTGGCCAGGTCGGTCAGTACGGGAACTTAGAGTGCAAATGCCTGGGAGAACGGAACCGCTCAGATCTCGCATAGTACCCGGAATCTAGTGGTCTCACTCAAGTATAAGGTAGGAAATATATAAATTGAGTGAACATAAGGGTTTAAAAGGTAACTAACGCACATGTGTAGAGAAAATGGTGCATCGGCCAGTCTGGCCGGCATTTCGCACTTATAGTGCAAGTGGGGCCAGGGAGAACGAAAACGCTCATTTCTCAAAATGTAGAGGGAATCTAGCGGTCTCACTCGATGAGAAGGTGGGAAATATATAAATCTAGTGAGCTAATAAGGTTCGAAAGGAATCTAGTGCATATGTATACGGAAAATGGTGCATTGGCCAGGTCGGTCAGTATGGGAACTTAGAGTGCAAATGCCTGGGAGAACGGAACCGCTCAGATCTCGCATAGTACACGGAATCTAGTGGTCTCACTCAAATATAAGGTAGGAAATATATTAATCGAGTGAACGTAAGGGTTTGAAAGGTAACTAACGCACATGTGTAGAGAAAATGGTGCATCGGCCAGTCTGGCCGGCATTTCGCACTTATAGTGCAAGTGGGGCCAGGGAGAACGAAAACGCTCGTTTCTCAAAAAGTAGAGGGAATCTAGCCGTCTCACTCGATCAGAAGGTGGGAAATATATAAGTCTAGTGAGCTAATAAGGTTCAAAAGGAATCTAATGCATATGTATATGGAAAATAGTGCATTGGCGAGGTCGGTCAGTATGGGAACTTAGAGTGCAAATGCCTGGGAGAACGGAACCGCTCAGATCTTGCTTGGTACACGGAATCTAGTGGTCCCACTCAAATATAAGGTAGGAAATATATTAATCGTATGAACGTAAGGGTCTGAAAGGTAACTAACGCACATGTGTAGAGAAAATGGTGCATCGGCCAGTCTGGCCGGCATTTCGCACTTATAGTGCAAGTGGGGCCAGGGAGAATGGAAACGCTCGTTTCTCAAAAAGTAGAGGGAATCTAGCGGTCTCACTCAATCAGAAGGTTGTAAAACATATAAATCTAGTGAGCTAATCAGGTTCGAAAGGGATCTAATGCATATGTATATGGAAAATGGTGCATTGGCCAGGTCGGTCAGTATGGGAACTTAGAGTGCAAATGCCTGGGAGAACGGAACCGCTCAGATCTCGCATAGTACACGGAATCTAGTCGTCTCACTAAAATATAAGAAAGGAAATATATTAATTGAGTGAACGTAAGGGTTTGAAAGGTAACGCAAATGTGTAGAGAAAATGGTGCATCGGCCAGTCCAGCCGGCATTTCGCACTTATAGTGCAAGCGGGGCCAGGGAGAACGGAAACGCTCGTTTCTCAAAAAGTAGAGGGAATCTAGTGGTCTCACTCGAGCAGAAGGTGGGAAATATATAAATCTAGTGAGCTAATAAGGTTTGAAAGGAATCTAATGCATATGTATATGGAAAATGGTGCATTGGCCAGGTCGGTCAGTATGGGAACTTAGAGTGCAAATGCCTGGGAGAACGGAACCGCTCAGATCTCGCATAGTACACGGAATCTAGTGGTCTCACTCAAATATAAGGTAGGAAATATATTAATCGAGTGAATGTAAGGGTTTGAAAGGTAACTAACGCACATGTGTAGAGTAAATGGTGCGTCGGCCAGTCTGGCCGGCATTTCGCACTTATACTGCAAGTGGGGCCAGGGAGAACGGAAACGCTCGTTTCTCAAAACGTGGAGGGAATCAAGCGGCCTCACTCAATCAGAAGTTGGGAAATATATAGATCTAGTGAGCTAGTAAGGTTTGAAAGGAATCTAATGCATATGTATATGGAAAATGGTGCATTGGCCAGGTCGGTCAATACGGGAACTTAGAGTGCAAATGCCTGGGAGAACGGAACCGCTCTGGTCTCGCATCGTACACGGAATCTAGTGGTCTCACTCAAATATAAGGTAGGAAATATATTAATCGAGTGAACGTAAGGGTTTCAAAGGTTACTAACGCACATGTGTAGAGAAAATGGTGCATCAGCCAATCTGGCCGGCATTTCGCACTTATAGTGCAAGTGGGGCCAGGGAGAACGGAAACGCTCGTTTCTCAAAACGTAGAGGGAATCTAGCGGTCTCACTCGATCAGAAGGTGGGAAATATATAAATATAGTGAGCTAATAAGGTTTAAGAGGAATCTAATGCATATGTATATGGAAAATGGTGCATTGGCCAGGTCGATCAGTATGGGAACTTAGAGTGCAAATGCCTGGGAAAACGGAACCGCTTAGATCCCGCATAGTACACGGAATCTAGTGGTCTCACTCAAATAAAAGGTAGGAAATATATTAATCGAGTCAACGTAAGGGTTTGAAAGGTAACTAACGCACATGTATAGAGAAAATGGCGCATCGGCCAGTCTGGCCGGCATTTCGCACTTATAGTGCAAGTGGGGCCAGGGAGAACGGAAACGCTCGTTTCTCAAAAAGTAGAGGGAATCTAGCGGTCTCACTCAATCAGAAGGTGGAAAACATATAAATCTAGTGAGCTAATCAGGTTCGAAAGGGATCTAATGCATATGTATATGGAAAATGGTGCATTGGCCAGGTCGGTCAGTATGGGAACTTAGAGTGCAAATGCCTGGGAGAACGGAACCGCTCAGATCTCGCATAGTGTACGGAATCTAGTGGTCTCACTCAAATATAAGGTAGGAAATATATTAATTGAGTGAACGTAAGGGTTTGAAAGGTAACGCAAATGTGTAGAGAAAATGGTGCATCGGCCAGTCCAGCCGGCATTTCGCACTTATAGTGCAAGCGGGGCCAGGGAGAACGGAAACGCTCATTTCTCAAAAAGTAAAGGGAATCTAGCGGTCTCACTCAATCAGAAGGTGGGAAATATATAAATCTAGTGAGCTAATAAGGTTCGAAAGAAATCTAATGCATATGTATATGGAAAATGGTGCATTGGCCAGGTCGGTCAGTACGGGAACTTAGAGTGCAAATGCCTGGGAGAACGGAACCGCTCAGATCTCGCATAGTACACGGAATCTAGTGGTCTCGCTCAAATATAAGGTAGGAAATATATTCATCGAGTGAACGTAATGGTTTGAAAGGTAACTAACGCACATGTGTAGAGAAAATGGTGCATCGGCCAGTCTGGCCGGCATTTCGCACTTATAGTGCAAGTGGGGCCAGGGAGAACGGAAACTCTCGTTTCTCAAAAAGTAGAGGGAATCTAGCGGTCTCACTCGATCAGAAGGTGGGAAATATATAAATCTAGTGAGCTAATAAGGTTCGAAAGTAATCTAATACATATGTATATGGAAAAAGGTGCATTGGCCAGGTCGGTCAGTATGGGAACTTAGAGTGCAAATGCCTGGGAGAACGGAACCGCTCTGGTCTCGCATCGTACACGGAATCTAGTGGTCTCACTCAAATATAAGGTAGGAAATATATTAATCGAGTGAACGTAAGGGTTTCAAAGGTTACTAACGCACATGTGTAGAGAAAATGGTGCATCAGCCAATCTGGCCGGCATTTCGCACTTATAGTGCAAGTGCAAAACGTAGAGGGAATCTAGCAGTCTCACTCGATCAGAAGGTGGGAAATATATAAATATAGTGAGCTACTAAGGTTTGAAAGGAATCTAATGCATATTTATATGGAAAATGGTGCATTGGCCAGGTCGATCAGTATGGGAACTTAGAGTGCAAATGCCTGGGAAAACGGAACCGCTTAGATCCCGCATAGTACACAGAATCTAGTGGTCTCACTCAAATATAAGGTAGGAAATATATTAATCGAGTGAACGTAAGGGTTTGAAAGGTAACTAACGCACATGTATAGAGAAAATGGTGCATCGGCCAGTCTGGCCGGCATTTCGCACTTATAGTGCAAGTGGGGCCAGGGAGAACAGAAACTCTTGTTTCTCAAGAAGTAGAGGGAATCTAGCGGTCTCACTCGATCAAAAGGTGGGAAATATATAAATCTAGTGAGCTAATAAGGTTTGAAAGGAATCTAATGCATATGTATATGGAAAATGGTGCATTTGCCAGGTCGGTCAGTATGGGAACTTAGAGTGCAAATGCCTGGGAGAACGGAACCGCTCAGATCTCACATAGTACACGGAATCTAGTGGTCTCACTCAAATATAAGGTAGGAAATATATTAATCGAGTGAAAATATGGGTTTGAAAAGGTAACTAACGCACATGTGTAGAGAAAATGGTGCATCAGCCAGTCTGGCCGGCATTTCGCACTTATAGTGCAAGTGGGGCCAAGGAGAACGGAAACGCTCGTTTCTCAAAAAGTAGAGGGAATCTAGCGGTCTCACTCGACCAGAAGGTGGGAAATGTATAAATCTAGTGAGCTAATAAGGTTGGAAAGGAATCTAATGCATATGTATATGGAAAATGGTGCATTGGCCAGGTCGGTCAGTATGGGAACTTAGAGTGCAAATGCCTTGGAGAACGGAACCGCTCAGATCTCGCATAGTACACGGAATCTAGTGGTCTCACTCAAATATAAGGTAGGAAATATATTAATCGAGTGAACGTAAGGGTTTGAAAGGTAACTAATGCACATGTGTAGAGTAAATGGTGCGTCGGCCAGTCTGGCCGGCATTTCGCACTTATACTGCAAGTGGGGCCAGGGAGAACGGAAACGCTCGTTTCTCAAAACGTGGAGGGAATCAAGCGGCCTCACTCAATCAGAAGTTGGGAAATATATAGATCTAGTGAGCTAGTAAGGTTTGAAAGGAATCTAATGCATATGTATATGGAAAATGGTGCATTGGCCAGGTCGGTCAATACGGGAACTTAGAGTGCAAATGCCTGGGAGAACGGAACCGCTCTGGTCTCGCATTGTACACGGAATCTAGTGGTCTCACTCAAATATAAGGTAGGAAATATATTAATCGAGTGAACGTAAGGGTTTCAAAGGTTACTAACGCACATGTGTAGAGAAAATGGTGCATCAGCCAATCTGGCCGGCATTTCGCACTTATAGTGCAAGTGGGGCCAGGGAGAACGGAAACGCTCGTTTCTCAAAACGTAGAGGGAATCTAGCGGTCTCACTCGATCAGAAGGTGGGAAATATATAAATATAGTGAGCTAATAAGGTTTGAAAGGAATCTAATGCATATGTATATGGAAAATGGTGCATTGGCCAGGTCGATCAGTATGGGAACTTAGAGTGCAAATGCCTGGGAAAACGGAACCGCTTAGATCCCGCATAGTACACAGAATCTAGTGGTCTCACTCAAATATAAGGTAGGAAATATATTAATCGAGTGAACGTAAGGGTTTGAAAGGTAACTAACGCACATGTATAGAGAAAATGGTGCATCGGCCAGTCTGGCCGGCATTTCGCACTTATAGTGCAAGTGGGGCCAGGGAGAACGGAAACGCTCGTTTCTCAAAAAGTAGAGGGAATCTAGCGGTCTCACTCAATCAGAAGGTGGAAAACATATAAATCTAGTGAGCTAATCAGGTTCGAAAGGGATCTAATGCATATGTATATGGAAAATGGTGCATTGGCCAGGTCGGTCAGTATGGGAACTTAGAGTGCAAATGCCTGGGAGAACGGAACCGCTCAGATCTCGCATAGTGTACGGAATCTAGTGGTCTCACTCAAATATAAGGTAGGAAATATATTAATTGAGTGAACGTAAGGGTTTGAAAGGTAACGCAAATGTGTAGAGAAAATGGTGCATCGGCCAGTCCAGCCGGCATTTCGCACTTATAGAGCAAGCGGGGCCAGGGAGAACGGAAACGCTCATTTCTCAAAAAGTAAAGGGAATCTAGCGGTCTCACTCAATCAGAAGGTGGGAAATATATAAATCTAGTGAGCTAATAAGGTTCGAAAGAAATCTAATGCATATGTATATGGAAAATGGTGCATTGGCCAGGTCGGTCAGTACGGGAACTTAGAGTGCAAATGCCTGGGAGAACGGAACCGCTCAGATCTCGCATAGTACACGGAATCTAGTGGTCTCGCTCAAATATAAGGTAGGAAATATATTAATCGAGTGAACGTAATGGTTTGAAAGGTAACTAACGCACATGTGTAGAGAAAATGGTGCATCGGCCAGTCTGGCCGCCATTTCGCACTTATAGTGCAAGTGGGGCCAGGGGGAACAAAAACGCTCGTTTATCAAAAAGTAGAAGGAATCTAGCGGTCTCACTCGATCAGAAGGTGTGAAATATATAAATCTAGTGAGCTAATAAGGTTCGAAAGGAATCTAATGCATATGAAAATGGTGCATTGGCCAGGTCGGTCAGTATGGGAACTTAGAGTGCAAATGCCTGGGAGAACGGAACCGCTCAGATCTCGCATAGTACACGGAATCTAGTGGTCTCACCCAAATATAAGGTAAAAAATATATTAATCAAGTGAACGTAAGGGTTTGAAAGGTAACTAATGCACATGTGTAGAGAAAATGGTGCATCGGCCAGTCGGGCCGACATTTCGCACTTATAGTGCAAGTGGGGCCAGGCAGAACGGAAACGCTTGTTTCTCAAAAACTAGAGGGAATCTAGCGGTCTTACTCAATCAGAAGGTGGAAAACATATAAATCTAGTGAGCTAATAAGGTTCAAAAGGAATCTAATGCATATGTATAAGGAAAATGGTGCATTGGCCAGGTCGGTCGGTACGGGAACTTAGAGTGCAAATGCCTGGGCGAACGGAACCGCTCAGATCTCGCTTAGTATACGGAATCTAGTGGTCTCACTCAAATATAAGGTAGGAAATATATTAATCGAGTGAACGTAAGGGTTTGAAAGGTAACTAACGCACATGTGTAGAGAAAATGGTGCATCGGCCAGTCTGGCCGGCATTTCGCACTTATAGTGCAAGTGGGGCCAGGGAGAACGGAAACTCTCGTTTCTCAAAAAGTAGAGGGAATCTAGCGGTCTCACTCAATCAGAAGGTGGGAAATATATAAATCTAGTGAGCTAATAAGATTTGAAAGGAATCTAATGCATGTGTATATGGAAAATGGTGCATTGGCCAGGTCGGTCAGTATGGGAACTTAGAGTGCAAATGCCTGGGAGAACGAAACCGCTCAGATCTCGCATAGTACTCGGAATCTAGTGGTCTCACTCAAATATAAGGTAGGAAATATATTAATCGAGTGAACGTAAGGGTTTGAAAGGTAACTAACGCACATGTGTAGATAAGATGGTGCATCGGCTAGTCTGGCCGGCATTTCGCACTTATAGTGCAAGTGGGGCCAGGGAGAACGGAAACACTCGTTTCTCAAAAAGTAAAGGGAATCTAGTGGTCTCACTCGATCAGAAGGTGGGAAATATATAAATCTAGTGAGCTAATAAGGTTCAAAAGGAATCTAATGCATGTGTATATGGAAAATGGTGCATTGGCCAGGTCGGTCAGTATGGGAACTTGGAGTGCAAATGCCAAGGAGAACGGAACCGCTCAGATCTCGCATAGTACACGGAATCTAGTGGTCTCACTCAAATATAAGGTAGGAAATATATTAATCGAGTGAACGTAAGGGTTTGAAAGATAACTAACGCACATGTGTAGATAAAATGGTGCATCGGCCAGTCTGGCCGGCATTTCGCACTTATAGTGCAAGTGGGGCCAGGGTGAACGGAAACGCTCGTTTCTCAAAATGTAGAGGGAATCTAGCGGTCTCACTCGATCAGAAGGTGGGAAATATATAAATCTAGTGAGCTAATAAGGTTTGAAAGGAATCTAATGCATATGTATATGGCAAATGGTGCATTGGCCAGGTCGGTCAATACGGAAACTTAGAGTGCAAATGCCTGGGAGAACGGAACCGCTCTGGTCTCGCATCGTACACGGAATCTAGTGGTCTCACTCAAATATAAGGTAGGAAATATATTAATCGAGTGAACGTAACGGTTTAAAATGTAACTAACGCACATGTGTAGAGAAAATGGTGCATCGGCCAGTCTGGCCGGCATTTCGCACTTATAGTGCAAGTGGGGCCAGGGAGAACGGAAACGCTCGTTTCTCAAAAAGTAGAGGGAATCTAGCGGTCTCACTCGATCAGAGGGTGGGAAATATATAAATCTAGTGGGCTAATAAGGTTTGAAAGGAATCTAATGCATATGTATATGGAAAATGGTGCATTGGCC
Source organism: Closterium sp. NIES-65 (assembly GCA_948144175.1). NCBI lineage: Eukaryota > Viridiplantae > Streptophyta > Zygnematophyceae > Desmidiales > Closteriaceae > Closterium > Closterium sp. NIES-65. Next base: position 343,165 of record CANXME010001063.1, on the reverse strand, counting down.
AGGTCGGTCAGTATGGGAACTTAGAGTGCAAATGCCTGGGAGAACGGAACCGCTCAGATCTCGCATAGTACACGGAATCTAGTTGTCTCACTCAAGTAGAAGGTAGGAAATATATTAATCGAGTGAACGTAAGGGTTTGAAAGGTAACTAACGCACATGTGTAGAGAAAATGGTGCATCGGCCAGTCTGGCCGGCATTTTACACTTATAGTGCAAGTGGGGCCAGGGAGAACGGAAACGCTCGTTTCTCAAAAAGTAGAGGGAATCTAGCGGTCTTTCTCGATCAAAAGGTGGGAGATATATAAATCTAGTGAGCTAATAAGGTTCGAAAGGAATCTAATGCATATGTATATGGAAAATGGTGCATTGGCCAGGTCAGTCAGTATGGGAACTTAGAGTGCAAATGCCAGGGCTCAGATCTCGCATAGTACACGGAATCTAGTGGCCTCACTCAAATATAAGGTAGGAAATATATTAATCGAGTCAACGTAAGGGTTTGAAAGGTAACTAACGCACATGTGTAGAGAAAATGGTGCATCGGCCAGTCTGGCCGGCATTTCGCACTTATAGTGCAAGTGGGGCCAGGGAGAACGGAAACGCTCGTTTCTCAAAAAGTAGAGGGAATCTAGCGGTCTCACTCGATCAGAAGGTGGGAAATATATAAATCTAGTGGGCTAGTAAGGTTTGAAAGGAATCTAATGCATATGTATACGGAAAATGGTGCATTAGCCAGGTCGGTCAGTATGGGAACTTAGAGTGCAAGTGCCTGAGAGAACGGAACCGCTCAGATCTCGCATAGTACACGGAATCTAGTGGTCTCACTCAAATATAAGGTAGGAAATATATTAATCAAGTGAACGTAAGGGTTTGAAAACTAACGCACATGTGTAGAGAAAATGGTGCATCGGCCAGTCTGGCCGGCATTTCGCACTTATAACGCAAGTGGGGCCAAGGAGAACGAAAACGCTTGTTTCTCAAAAAGTAGAGGGAATCTAGCGGTCTCACTCCATCAGAAGGTGGGAAATATATGAATCTAGTGAGCTAATAAGGTTTGAAAGGAATCTAATGCATATGTATACGGAAAATGGTGCATTAGCCAGGTCGGTCAGTATGGGAACTCAGAGTGCAAGTGCCTGAGAGAACGGAACCGCTCAGATCTCGCATAGTACATGGAATCTAGTGGTCTCACTCAAATATAAGGTAGGAAATATATTAATCGAGTGAACGTAAGGGTTTGAAAGGTAACTAACGCACATGTGTAGAGAAAGTGGTGCATCGGCCAGTCTGGCCGGCATTTTGTACTTATAGTGCAAGTAGGGCCAGGGAGAACGGAAACGCTCGTTTCTCAAAAAGGAGAGGGAATCTAGCGGTCTCACTCGATCAGAAGGTGGGAAATATATAAATCTAGTGAGCTAATAAGGTTTGAAAGGAATCTAATGCATATGTATATGGAAAACGGTGCATTGGCCAGGTCGGTCAGTATGGGAACTTAGAGTGCAAATGCCTGGGAGAAGGAAACCGCTCAGATTATGCATGTGTACACGGAATCTAGTGGTCTCACTCAAATATAAGGTAGGAAATATATTAATCGAGTGAACGTAAGGGTTTGAAAGGTAACTAACGCACATGTGTAGAGAAAATGGTGCAACGGCCAGTCTGGCCGGCATTTCGCACTTATAGTGCAAGTGGGGCCAGGGAGAACGGAAACGCTCGTTTCTCAAAAAGTAGAGGGAATCTAGTGGTCTCACTCAATCAGAAGGTGGGAAATATATAAATCTAGTGAGCTAATAAGGTTCGAAAGGAATCTAATGCATATGTATATGGAAAATGGTGCATTGGCCAGGTCGGTCAGTATGGGAACTTAGAGTGCAAATGCCTGGGAGAACGGAACCGCTCAGATCTCGCATAGTACACGGAATCTAGTGGTCTCACTCAAATATAAGGTAGGAAATATATTAATCGAGTGAACGTAAGGGTTTGAAAGGTAACTAACGCACATGTGTAGAGAAAATGGTGCATCGGCCAGTCTGGCCGGCATTTCGCACTTATAGGGCAAGTGGGGCCAGGGAGAACGGAAACGCTCGTTTCTCAAAAATTAGAGGGAATCTAGCGGTCTCACTCGATCAGAAGGTGGGAAATATATAAATATAGTGAGCTAATAAGGTTTGAAAGGAATCTAATGCATATGTATATGGAAAATGGTGCATTGGCTAGGTTGGTCAGTATGGGAACTTAGAGTGCAAATGCCTGGGAGAACGGAACCGCTCAGATCTCGCATAGTACACGGAATCTAGTGGTCTCACTCAAATATAAGGTAGGAAATATATTAATCAAGTGAACGTAAGGGTTTGAAAGGTAACTAACGCACATGTGTAGAGAAAATGGTGCATCGGCCAGTCTGGCCGGCATTTTGTACTTATAGTGCAAGTAGGGCCAGGGAGAACGGAAACACTCGTTTCTCAAAAAGTAGAGGGAATCTAGCGGTCTCACTCGATCAGAGGGTGGGAAATATATAAATCTAGTGGGCTTATAAGGTTTGAAAGGAATCTAATGCAGATGTATATGGAAAATGGTGCATTGGCCAGGTCGGTCAGTATGGGAACTTAGAGTGCAAATGCCTTGGAGAACGGAACCGCTCAGATCTCGCATAGTACACGGAATCTAGTGGTCTCACTCAAATATAAGGTAGGAAATATATTAATCGAGTGAACGTAAAGGTTTGAAAGGTAACTAACGCACATGTGTAGAGAAAATGGTGCATCGGCCAGTCTGGCCGGCATTTTGTACTTATAGTGCAAGTAGGGCCAGGGAGAACGGAAACACTCGTTTCTCAAAAAGTAGAGGGAATCTAGCGGTCTCACTCGATCAGAGGGTGGGAAATATATAAATCTAGTGGGCTTATAAGGTTTGAAAGGAATCTAATGCAGATGTATATGGAAAATGGTGCATTGGCCAGGTCGGTCAGTATGGGAACTTAGAGTGCAAATGCCTTGGAGAACGGAACCGCTCAGATCTCGCATAGTACACGCAATCTAGTGGTCTCACTCACATATAAGGTAGGAAATATATAAATCAAGTGAACGTAAGGGTTTGAAAGGTAACTAACGCACATGTGTAGAGAAAATGGTGCATCGGCCAGTCTGGCCTGCATTTCGCACTTATAGTGCAAGTGGGGCCAGGGAGAACGGAAACGCTCGTTTCTCAAAAAGTAGAGGGAATCTAGCGGTCTCACTCGATCAGAGGGTGGGAAATATATAAATCTAGTGGGCTTATAAGGTTTGAAAGGAATCTAATGCAGATGTATATGGAAAATGGTGCATTGGCCAGGTCGGTCAGTATGGGAACTTAGAGTGCAAATGCCTTGGAGAACGGAACCGCTCAGATCTCGCATAGTACACGGAATCTAGTGGTCTCACTCACATATAAGGTAGGAAATATATAAATCAAGTGAACGTAAGGGTTTGAAAGGTAACTAACGCACATGTGTAGAGAAAATGGTGCATCGGCCAGTCTGGCCGGCATTTTGCACTTATAGTGCAAGTGGGGCCAGGGAGAACGGAAACGCTCGTTTCTCAAAAAGTAGAGGGAATCTAGTGGTCTCACTCGATCAGAAGGTGGGAAATATATAAATCTAGTGAGCTAATAAGGTTCGAAAGGAATCTAATGCATATGTATATGGAAAATGGTGCATTGGCCAGGTCGGTCAGTATGGGAACTTAGAGTGCAAATGCCTGGGAGAACGGAACCGCTCACATCTCGCATAGTACACGGAATCTAGTGGTCTCACTCAAATATAAGGTAGGAAATATATTAATTGACTGAACATAAGGGTTTGAAAGGTAACTAACGCACATGTGTAGAGAAAATGGTGCATCGGCCAGTCTGGCCGGCATTTCGCACTTATAGTGCAAGTGGGGCCAGGGAGAACGGAAACCCTCATTTCTCAAAAAGTAGAGGGAATCTAGCGGTCTCACTCGATCAGAAGGTGGGAAATATATAAATCTAGTGAGCTAGTAAGGTTCGAAAGGAATCTAATGCATATGTATATGGAAAATGGTGCATTGGCCAGGTCGATCAGTATGGAAACTTAGAGTGCAAATGCCTGGGAGAACGGAACCGCTCAGATCTCGCATAGTACACGGAATCTAGTGGTCTCACTCAAATATAAGGTAGGAAATATATTAATCGAGTGAAAGTAAGGGTTTGAAAGGTAACTAACGCATATGTGTAGATAAAATGGTGCATCGGCCAGTCTGGCCGGCATTTCGCACTTAAAGTGCAAGTGGGGCCAGGGAGAACGGAAACGCTCGTTTATCAAAAAGTAGAGGGAATCTAGCGGTCTCACTCCATCAGAGGGTGGGAAATATATAAATCTAGTGGGCCAATAAGGTTTGAAAGGAATCTAATGCATATGTATATGGAAAATGGTGCATTGGCCAGGTCGGTCAGTATGGGAACTTAGAGTGCAAATGCCTGGGAGAACGGAACCGCTCAGATCTCGCATAGTACACGGAATCTAGTGGTCTCACTCAAATATAAGGTAGGAAATATATTAATCAAGTGAACGTAAAGGTTTGAAAGGTAACTAACGCACATGTGTAGAGAAAATGGTGCATCGGCCAGTCTGGCCGGCATTTCGCACTTATAGTGCAAGTGGGGCCAGGGAGAACGGAAACGCTCATTTCTTTAAAAGTAGAGGGAATCTAGCGGTCTCACTCCATCAGAGGGTGGGAAATATATAAATCTAGTGGGCCAATAAGGTTTGAAAGGAATCTAATGCACATGTATATGGAAAATGGTGCATTGGCCAGGTCGGTCAGTATGGGAACTTAGAGTGCAAATGCCTGCGAGAACGGAACCGCTCAGATCTCGCATAGTACACGGAATCTAGTGGTCTCACTCAAATATAAAGTAGGAAATATATTAATCGAGTGAACGTAAAGGTTTGAAAGGTAACTAACGCACATGTGTAGAGAAAATGGTGCATCGGCCAGTCTGGCCGGCATTTCGCACTTATAGTGCAAGTGGGGTCACGGAGAACGGAAACGCTCATTTCTCAAAAAGTAGAGGGAATCTAGCGGTCTCACTCAATCAGAAGGTGGGAAATATATAAATATAGTGAGCTAATAAGGTTTGAAAGGAATCTAATGCATATGTATATGGAAAATGGTGCATTGGCCAGGTCGGTCAGTATGGGAACTTAGAGTGCAAATGCCCGGGAGAACGGAACCGCTCAGATCTCGCATAGTACACGGAATCTAGTGGTCTCACTCACATATAAGGTAGGAAATATATTCATCAAGTGAACGTAAGGGTTTGAAAGGTAACTAACGCACATATGTAGAGAAAATGGTGCATCGGCCAGTCTGGCCGGCATTTTGCACTTATAGTGCAAGTGGGGCCAGGGAGAACGGAAACGCTCGTTTCTCAAAAAGTAGAGGGAATCTAGCGGTCTCACTCGATCAGAGGGTGGGAAATATATAAATCTAGTGGGATAATAAGGTTTGAAAGGAATCTAATGCATCTGTATATGGAAAATGGTGCATTGGGCAGGTCGGTCAGTATGGGAACTTAGAGTGCAAATGCCTGGGAGAACGGAACCGCTCAGATCTCGCATAGTACACGGAATCTAGTGGTCTCACTCAAATATAAGGTAGGAAATATGTTAATCGAGTGAACGTAAGGGTTTGAAAGGTAACTAATGCACATGTGTAGAGAAAATGGTGCATCGGCCAGTCTGGCCGGCATTTCGCACTTATAGTGCAAGTGGGGCCAGGGAGAACGGAAACGCTCGTTTCTCAAAAAGTAGAGGGAATCTAGCGGTCTCACTCGATCAGAAGGTGGGAAATATAAACATCTAGTCAGCTAAAAAGGTTTGAAAGGAATCTAATGCATATGTATATGGAAAATGGTGCATTGGCCAGGTCGGTCAGTATGGGAACTTAGAGTGCAAATGCCTGGGAGAACGGAACCGCTCAGATCTCGCATAGTACGCGGAATCTAGTGGTCTCACTCAAATATAAGGTAGGAAATATATTAATCGAGTGAACGTAATGGTTTGAAATGTAACTAACGCACATGTGTAGAGAAAATGGTGCATCGGCCAGTCTGGCCGGCATTTCGCACTTATAGTGCAAGTGGGGCCAGGGAGAACGGAAACGCTCGTTTCTCAACAAGTAGAGGGAATCTAGCGGTCTCACTCGATCAGAAGGTGGGAAATATAAAAATCTAGTGAGCTAATAAGGTTCGAAAGGAATCTAATGCATATGTATATGGAAAATGGTGCATTGGCCAGGTCGGTCAGTATGGGAACTTAGAGTGCAAATGCCTGGGAGAACGGAACCGCTCAGATCTCGCATAGTACACGGAATCTAGTGGTCTCACTCAAATATAAGGTAGGAAATATATTAATCGAGTGAACGTAAGGGTTTGAAAGGTAACTAACGCACATGTGTAGAGAAAATGGTGCATCGGCCAGTCTGGCCGGCATTTCGCACTTATAGTGCAAGTGGGGCCAGGGAGAACGGAAACGCTCGTTTCTCAAAAAGTAGAGGGATTCTAGCGGTCTCACTCGATCAGAGGGTGGGAAATATATAAATCTAGTGGGCTTATAAGGTTTGAAAGGAATCTAATGCATATGCATATGGAAAATGGTGCATTGGCCAGGTCGGTCAGTATGGGAACTTAGAGTGCAAATGCCTGGGAGAACGGAACCGCTCAGATCTCGCATAGTACACGGAATCTAGTGGTCTCACTCAAATAAAAGGTAGGAAATATATTAATCGAGTGAACGTAAGGGTTTGAAAGGTAACTAACGCACATGTGTAGAGAAAATGGTGCATCGGCCAGTCTGGCCGGCATTTCGCACTTATAGTGCAAGTGGGGCCAGGGAGAACGGAAACGCTCGTTTCTCAAAAAGTAGAGGGAATCTAGTGGTCTCACTCAATCAGAAGGTGGGAAATATATAAATCTAGTGAGCTAATAAGGTTCGAAAGGAATCTAATGCATATGTATATGGAAAATGGTGCATTGGCCAGGTCGGTCAGTATGGGAACTTAGAGTGCAAATGCCTGGGAGAACGGAACCGCTCAGATCTCGCATAGTACACGGAATCTAGTGGTCTCACTCAAATATAAGGTAGGAAATATATTAATCGAGTGAACGTAAGGGTTTGAAAGGTAACTAACGCACATGTGTAGAGAAAATGGTGCATCGGCCAGTCTGGCCGGCATTTCGCACTTATAGTGCAAGTGGGGCCAGGGAGAACGGAAACGCTCGTTTCTCAAAAACTAGAGGGATTCTAGCGGTCTCACTCGATCAGAGGGTGGGAAATATACAAATCTAGTGGGCTTATAAGGTTTGAAAGGAATCTAATGCATATGTATATGGAAAATGGTGCATTGGCCAGGTCGGTCAGTATGGGAACTTAGAGTGCAAATGCCTGGGAGAACGGAACCGCTCAGATCTCGCATAGTACACGCAATCTAGTGGTCTCACTCAAATATAAGGTAGGAAATATATTAATCGAGTGAACGTAAGGGTTTGAAAGGTAACTAACGCACATGTGTAGAGAAAATGGTGCATTGGCCAGTCTGGCCGGCATTTCGCACTTATAGTGCAAGTGGGGCCAGGGAGAACGGAAACGCTCGTTTCTCAAAAAGTAGAGGGAATCTAGCGGTCTCACTCGATCAGAAGGTGGGAAATATAAACATCTAGTCAGCTAAAAAGGTTTGAAAGGAATCTAATGCATATGTATATGGAAAATGGTGCATTGGCCAGGTCGGTCAGTATGGGAACTTAGAGTGCAAATGCCTGGGAGAACGGAACCGCTCAGATCTCGCATAGTACACGGAATCTAGTGGTCTCACTCAAATATAAGGTAGGAAATATATTAATCGAGTGAACGTAAGGGTTTGAAAGGTAACTAACGCACATGTGTAGAGAACATGGTGCATCGGCCAGTCTGGTTGGCATTTCGCACTTTTAGTGCAAGTGGGGCTAGGGAGAACGGAATCGCTCGTTTCTCAAAAAGTAGAGGGAATCTAGCGGTCTCACTCGATCAGAAGGTGGAAAATGTATAAATCTAGTGAGCTAATAAGGTTCGAATGGAATCTAATGCATATGTATATGGAAAATGGTGCATTGGCCAGGTCGGTCAGTATGGGAACTTAGAGTGCAAATGCCTGGGAGAACGGAACCGCTCAGATCTCGCATAGTACACAGAATCTAGTGGTCTCACTCAAATATAAGGTAGGAAATATATTAATCGAGTGAACGTAAGGGTTTGAAAGGTAACTAACGCACATGTGTAGAGAACATGGTGCATCGGCCAGTCTGGTTGGCATTTTGCACTTTTAGTGCAAGTGGGGCCAGGGAGAACGGAAACGCTCGTTTCTCAAAAAGTAGAGGGAATCTAGCGGTCTCACTCGATCAGAATGTGGAAAATATATAAATCTAGTGAGCTAATAAGGTTCGAATGGAATCTAATGCATATGTATATGGAAAATGGTGCACTGGCCAGGTCGGTCAGTATGGGAACTTAGAGTGCAAATGCCTGGGAGAACGGAACCGCTCAGATCTCGCATAGTACATGGAATCTAGTGGTCTCACTCAAATATACGGTAGGAAATATATTAATTGAGTGAACGTAAGGGTTTGAAAGGTAACTAACGCACATGTGTAGAGAAAATGGTGCATCGGCCAGTCTGGCCGGCATTTCGCACTTATAGTGCAAGTGGGGCCAGGGAGAACGGAAACGCTCGTTTCTCAAAAAGTAGAGGGAATCTAGCGGTCTCACTCGATCAGAGAGTGGGAAATATATAAATCTAGTGAGCTAATAAGGTTCGAAAGGAATCTAATGCATATGTATATGGAAAATGGTGCATTGGCCAGGTCGGTCAGTATGGGAACTTAGAGTGCAAATGCCTGGGAGAACGGAACCGCTCAGATCTCGCATAGTACAAGGAATCTAGTGGTCTCACTCAAATATAAGGTAGGAAATATATTAATCGAGTGAACGTAAGGGTTTGAAAGGTAACTAACGCACATGTGTAGAGAAAATGGTGCATCGGCCAGTCTGGCCGGCATTTCGCACTTATAGTGCAAGTGGGGCCATGGAGAACGGAAACGCTCGTTTCTCAAAAAGTAGAGGGAATCTAGCGGTCTCACTCGATCAGAAGGTGGAAAATATATAAATCTAGTGAGTTAATAAGGTTCGAAAGGAATCTAATGCATATGTATATGGAAAATGGTGCATTGGCCAGGTCGGTCAGTATGGGAACTTAGAGTGCAAATGCCTGGGAGAACGGAACCGCTCAGATCTCGCATAGTACATGGAATCTAGTGGTCTCATTCAAATATAAGGTAGGAAATATATTAATCGAGTGAACGTAAGGGTTTGAAAGGTAACTATCGCACATGTGTAGAGAAAATGGTGCATCCGCCAGTCTGGCCGGCATTTCGCACTTATAGTGCAAGTGGGGCCATGGAGAACGGAAACGCTCGTTTCTCAAAAAGTAGAGGGAATCTAGCGGTCTCACTCGATCAGAAGGTGGGAAATATATAAATCTAGTGAGCTAATAAGGTTCGAAAGGAATCTAATGCATATGTATATGGAAAATGGTGCATTCGCCAGGTCGGTCAGTATGGGAACTTAGAGTGCAAATGCCTGGGAGAACGGAACCGCTCAGATCTCGCATAGTGTACGGAATCTAGTGGTCTCACTCAAATATAAGGTAGGAAATATATTAATTGAGTGAACGTAAGGGTTTGAAAGGTAACGCAAATGTGTAGAGAAAATGGTGCATCGGCCAGTCCAGCCGGCATTTCGCACTTATAGTGCAAGCGGGGCCAGGGAGAACGGAAACGCTCATTTCTCAAAAAGTAAAGGGAATCTAGCGGTCTCACTCAATCAGAAGGTGGGAAATATATAAATCTAGTGAGCTAATAAGGTTCGAAAGAAATCTAATGCATATGTATATGGAAAATGGTGCATTGGCCAGGTCGGTCAGTACGGGAACTTAGAGTGCAAATGCCTGGGAGAACGGAACCGCTCAGATCTCGCATAGTACACGGAATCTAGTGGTCTCGCTCAAATATAAGGTAGGAAATATATTCATCGAGTGAACGTAATGGTTTGAAAGGTAACTAACGCACATGTGTAGAGAAAATGGTGCATCGGCCAGTCTGGCCGGCATTTCGCACTTATAGTGCAAGTGGGGCCAGGGGGAACAAAAACGCTCGTTTATCAAAAAGTAGAAGGAATCTAGCGGTCTCACTCGATCAGAAGGTGTGAAATATATAAATCTAGTGAGCTAATAAGGTTCGAAAGGAATCTAATGCATATGAAAATGGTGCATTGGCCAGGTCGGTCAGTATGGGAACTTAGAGTGCAAATGCCTGGGAGAACGGAACCGCTCAGATCTCGCATAGTACACGGAATCTAGTGGTCTCACCCAAATATAAGGTAAAAAATATATTAATCAAGTGAACGTAAGGGTTTGAAAGGTAACTAATGCACATGTGTAGAGAAAATGGTGCATCGGCCAGTCGGGCCGACATTTCGCACTTATAGTGCAAGTGGGGCCAGGCAGAACGGAAACGCTTGTTTCTCAAAAAGTAGAGGGAATCTAGCGGTCTTACTCAATCAGAAGGTGGAAAACATATAAATCTAGTGAGCTAATAAGGTTCAAAAGGAATCTAATGCATATGTATAAGGAAAATGGTGCATTGGCCAGGTCGGTCGGTACGGGAACTTAGAGTGCAAATGCCTGGGCGAACGGAACCGCTCAGATCTCGCTTAGTATACGGAATCTAGTGGTCTCACTCAAATATAAGGTAGGAAATATATTAATTGAGTGAACGTAAGGGTTTGAAAGGTAACTAACGCACATGTGTAGAGAAAATGGTGCATCGGCCAGTCTGGCCGGCATTTCGCACTTATAGTGCAAGTGGGGCCAGGGAGAACGGAAACTCTCGTTTCTCAAAAAGTAGAGGGAATCTAGCGGTCTCACTCGATCAGAAGGTGGGAAATATATAAATCTAGTGAGCTAATAAGGTTCGAAAGTAATCTAATACATATGTATATAGAAAAAGGTGCATTGGCCAGGTCGGTCAGTATGGGAACTTAGAGTGCAAATGCCTGGGAGAACGGAACCGCTCTGGTCTCGCATCGTACACGGAATCTAGTGGTCTCACTCAAATATAAGGTAGGAAATATATTAATCGAGTGAACGTAAGGGTTTCAAAGGTTACTAACGCACATGTGTAGAGAAAATGGTGCATCAGCCAATCTGGCCGGCATTTCGCACTTAAAGTGCAAGTGGGGCCAGGGAGAACGGAAACGCTCGTTTCTCAAAACGTAGAGGGAATCTAGCGGTCTCACTCGATCAGAAGGTGGGAAATATATAAATATAGTGAGCTAATAAGGTTTGAAAGGAATCTAATGCATATGTATATGGAAAATGGTGCATTGGCCAGGTCGATCAGTATGGGAACTTAGAGTGCAAATGCCTGGGAAAACGGAACCGCTTAGATCCCGCATAGTACACAGAATCTAGTGGTCTCACTCAAATATAAGGTAGGAAATATATTAATCGAGTGAACGTAAGGGTTTGAAAGGTAACTAACGCACATGTATAGAGAAAATGGTGCATCGGCCAGTCTGGCCGGCATTTCGCACTTATAGTGCAAGTGGGGCCAGGGAGAACGGAAACGCTCGTTTCTCAAAAAGTAGAGGGAATCTAGCGGTCTCACTCAATCAGAAGGTGGAAAACATATAAATCTAGTGAGCTAATCAGGTTCGAAAGGGATCTAATGCATATGTATATGGAAAATGGTGCATTGGCCAGGTCGGTCAGTATGGGAACTTAGAGTGCAAATGCCTGGGAGAACGGAAGCGCTCAGATCTCGCATAGTACACGTAATCTAGTGGTCTCACTCAAATATAAGGTAGGAAGTACATTAATCGAGTGAATGTAAGGGTTTGAAAGGTAACTAACGCACATGTGTAGAGAAAATGGTGCATCGGCCAGTCTGGCCGGCATTTCGCACTTATAGTGCAAGTGGGGCCAGGGAGAACGGAAACGCTCGTTTCTCAAAAAGTAGAGGGAATCTAGTGGTCTCACTCGATCAGAAGGTGGGAAATATATAAATCTAGTGAGCTAATAAGGTTTGAAAGGAATCTAATGCATATGTATATGGAAAATGGTGCATTGGCCAGGTCGGTCAGTATGGGAACTTAGAGTGCAAATGCCTGGGAGAACGGAACCGCTCAGATCTCGCATAGTACACGGAATCTAGTGGTCTCACTCAAATATAAGGTAGGAAATATATTAATCGAGTGAACGTAAGGGTTTGAAAGGTAACTAACGCACATGTGTAGAGTAAATGGTGCGTCGGCCAGTCTGGCCGGCATTTCGCACTTATACTGCAAGTGGGGCCAGGGAGAACGGAAACGCTCGTTTCTCAAAACGTGGAGGGAATCAAGCGGCCTCACTCAATCAGAAGTTGGGAAATATATAGATCTAGTGAGCTAGTAAGGTTTGAAAGGAATCTAATGCATATGTATATGGAAAATGGTGCATTGGCCAGGTCGGTCAATACGGGAACATAGAGTGCAAATGCCTGGGAGAACGGAACCGCTCTGGTCTCGCATCGTACACGGAATCTAGTGGTCTCACTCAAATATAAGGTAGGAAATATATTAATCGAGTGAACGTAAGGGTTTCAAAGGTTACTAACGCACATGTGTAGAGAAAATGGTGCATCAGCCAATCTGGCCGGCATTTCGCACTTATAGTGCAAGTGGGGCCAGGGAGAACGGAAACGCTCGTTTCTCAAAACGTAGAGGGAATCTAGCGGTCTCACTCGATCAGAAGGTGGGAAATATATAAATATAGTGAGCTATTAAGGTTTGAAAGGAATCTAATGCATATGTATATGGAAAATGGTGCATTGGCCAGGTCGATCAGTATGGGAACTTAGAGTGCAAATGCCTGGGAAAACGGAACCGCTTAGATCCCGCATAGTACACAGAATCTAGTGGTCTCACTCAAATATAAGGTAGGAAATATATTAATCGAGTGAACGTAAGGGTTTGAAAGGTAACTAACGCACATGTATAGAGAAAATGGTGCATCGGCCAGTCTGGCCGGCATTTCGCACTTATAGTGCAAGTGGGGCCAGGGAGAACGGAAACGCTCGTTTCTCAAAAAGTAGAGGGAATCTAGCGGTCTCACTCAATCAGAAGGTGAAAAACATATAAATCTAGTGAGCTAATCAGGTTCGAAAGGGATCTAATGCATATGTATATGGAAAATGGTGCATTGGCCAGGTCGGTCAGTATGGGAACTTAGAGTGCAAATGCCTGGGAGAACGGAACCGCTCAGATCTCGCATAGTGTACGGAATCTAGTGGTCTCACTCAAATATAAGGTAGGAAATATATTAATTGAGTGAACGTAAGGGTTTGAAAGGTAACGCAAATGTGTAGAGAAAATGGTGCATCGGCCAGTCCAGCCGGCATTTCGCACTTATAGTGCAAGCGGGGCCAGGGAGAACGGAAACGCTCATTTCTCAAAAAGTAAAGGGAATCTAGCGGTCTCACTCAATCAGAAGGTGGGAAATATATAAATCTAGTGAGCTAATAAGGTTCGAAAGAAATCTAATGCATATGTATATGGAAAATGGTGCATTGGCCAGGTCGGTCAGTACGGGAACTTAGAGTGCAAATGCCTGGGAGAACGGAACCGCTCGGATCTCGCATAGTACACGGAATCTAGTGGTCTCGCTCAAATATAAGGTAGGAAATATATTAATCGAGTGAACGTAATGGTTTGAAAGGTAACTAACGCACATGTGTAGAGAAAATGGTGCATCGGCCAGTCTGGCCGCCATTTCGCACTTATAGTGCAAGTGGGGCCAGGGGGAACAAAAACGCTCGTTTATCAAAAAGTAGAAGGAATCTAGCGGTCTCACTCAATCAGAAGGTGTGAAATATATAAATCTAGTGAGCTAATAAGGTTCAAAAGGAATCTAATGCATATGAAAATGGTGCATTGGCCAGGTCGGTCAGTATGGGAACTTAGAGTGCAAATGCCTGGGAGAACGGAACCGCTCAGATCTCGCATAGTACACGGAATCTAGTGGTCTCACCCAAATATAAGGTAAAAAATATATTAATCAAGTGAACGTAAGGGTTTGAAAAGTAACTAATGCACATGTGTAGAGAAAATGGTGCATCGGCCAGTCGGGCCGACATTTCGCACTTATAGTGCAAGTGGGGCCAGGCAGAACGGAAACGCTTGTTTCTCAAAAAATAGAGGGAATCTAGCGGTCTTACTCAATCAGAAGGTGGAAAACATATAAATCTAGTGAGCTAATAAGGTTCAAAAGGAATCTAATGCATATGTATAAGGAAAATGGTGCATTGGCCAGGTCGGTCGGTACGGGAACTTAGAGTGCAAATGCCTGGGCGAACGGAACCGCTCAGATCTCGCTTAGTATACGGAATCTAGTGGTCTCACTCAAATATAAGGTAGGAAATATATTAATCGAGTGAACGTAAGGGTTTGAAAGGTAACTGACGCACATGTGTAGAGAAAATGGTGCATCGGCCAGTCTGGCCGGCATTTCGCACTTATAGTGCAAGTGGGGCCAGGGAGAACGGAAACTCTCGTTTCTCAAAAAGTAGAGGGAATCTAGCGGTCTCACTCGATCAGAAGGTGGGAAATATATAAATCTAGTGAGCTAATAAGGTTTGAAAGGAATCTAATGCATGTGTATATGGAAAATGGTGCATTGGCCAGGTCGGTCAGTATGGGAACTTAGAGTGCAAATGCCTGGGAGAACGAAACCGCTCAGATCTCGCATAGTACTCGGAATCTAGTGGTCTCACTCAAATATAAGGTAGGAAATATATTAATCGAGTGAACGTAAGGGTTTGAAAGGTAACTAACGCACATGTGTAGATAAGATGGTGCATCGGCTAGTCTGGCCGGCATTTCGCACTTATAGTGCAAGTGGGGCCAGGGAGAACGGAAACACTCGTTTCTCAAAAAGTAAAGGGAATCTAGTGGTCTCACTCGATCAGAAGGTGGGAAATATATAAATCTAGTGAGCTAATAAGGTTCAAAAGGAATCTAATCCATGTGTATATGGAAAATGGTGCATTGGCCAGGTCGGTCAGTATGGGAACTTAGAGTGCAAATGCCAAGGAGAACGGAACCGCTCAGATCTCGCATAGTACACGGAATCTAGTGGTCTCACTCAAATATAAGGTAGGAAATATATTAATCGAGTGAACGTAAGGGTTTGAAAGGTAACTAACGCACATGTGTAGATAAAATGGTGCATCGGCCAGTCTGGCCGGCATTTCGCACTTATAGTGCAAGTGGGGCCAGGGTGAACGGAAACGCTCGTTTCTCAAAATGTAGAGGGAATCTAGCGGTCTCACTCGATCAGAAGGTGGGAAATATATAAATCTAGTGAGCTAATAAGGTTTGAAAGGAATCTAATGCATATGTATATGGCAAATGGTGCATTGGCCAGGTCGGTCCGTATGGGAACTTAGAGTGCAAATGCCTGGGAGAACGGAACCGCTCAGATCTCGCATAGTACGCGGAATCTAGTGGTCTCACTCAAATATAAGGTAGGAAATATATTAATCGAGTGAACGTAACGGTTTAAAATGTAACTAACGCACATGTGTAGAGAAAATGGTGCATCGGCCTGTCTGGCCGGCATTTCGCACTTATAGTGCAAGTGGGGCCAGGGAGAACGGAAACGCTCGTTTCTCAAAAAGTAGAGGGAATCTAGCAGTCTCACTCGATCAGAAGGTGGGAAATATATAAATCTAGTGAGCTAATAAGGTTCGAAAGGAATCTAATGCATATGTATATGGAAAATGGTGCATTGGCCAGGTTGGTCAGTATGGGAACTTAGAGTGCAAATGCCTGGGAGAACGGAACCGCTCAGATCTCGCATAGTACACGGAATCTAGTCGTCTCACTCAAATATAAGGTAGGAAATATATTAATCGAGTGAACGTAAGGGTTTGAAAGGTAACTAACGCACATGTGTAGAGAAAATGGTGCATCGGCTAGTCTGGCGGGCATTTCGCACTTATAGTGCAAGTGGGGCCAGGGAGAACGGAAACGCTCGTTTCTCAAAAAGTAGAGGGAATCTAGCGGTCTCACTCGATCAGAGGGTGGGAAATATATAAATCTAGTGGGCTAATAAGGTTTGAAAGGAATCTAATGCATATGTATATGGAAAATGGTGCATTGGCCAGGTCGGTCAGTATGGGAACTTAGAGTGCAAATGCCTGGGAGAACGGAACCGCTCAGATCTCGCATAGTACACGGAATCTAGTTGTCTCACTCAAGTAGAAGGTAGGAAATATATTAATCGAGTGAACGTAAGGGTTTGAAAGGTAACTAACGCACATGTGTAGAGAAAATGGTGCATCGGCCAGTCGGGCCGGCATTTTACACTTATAGTGCAAGTGGGGCCAGGGAGAACGGAAACGCTCGTTTCTCAAAAAGTAGAGGGAATCTAGCGGTCTTTCTCGATCAAAAGGTGGGAGATATATAAATCTAGTGAGCTAATAAGGTTCGAAAGGAATCTAATGCATATGTATATGGAAAATGGTGCATTGGCCAGGTCGGTCAGTATGGGAACTTAGAGTGCAAATGCCAGGGCTCAGATCTCGCATAGTACACGGAATCTAGTGGCCTCACTCAAATATAAGGTAGGAAATATATTAATCGAGTCAACGTAAGGGTTTGAAAGGTAACTAACGCACATGTGTAGAGAAAATGGTGCATCGGCCAGTCTGGCCGGCATTTCGCACTTATAGTGCAAGTGGGGCCAGGGAGAACGGAAACGCTCGTTTCTCAAAAAGTAGAGGGAATCTAGCGGTCTCACTCGATCAGAAGGTGGGAAATATATAAATCTAGTGGGCTACTAAGGTTTGAAAGGAATCTAATGCATATGTATACGGAAAATGGTGCATTAGCCAGGTCGGTCAGTATGGGAACTTAGAGTGCAAGTGCCTGAGAGAACGGAACCGCTCAGATCTCGCATAGTACACGGAATCTAGTGGTCTCACTCAAGTAGAAGGTAGGAAATATATTAATCGAGTGAACGTAAGGGTTTGAAAACTAACGCACATGTGTAGAGAAAATGGTGCATCGGCCAGTCTGGCCGGCATTTCGCACTTATAACGCAAGTGGGGCCAAGGAGAACGGAAACGCTCGTTTCTCAAAAAGTAGAGGGAATCTAGCGGTCTCATTTGATCAGAAGGTGGGAAATATATAAATCTAGTGAGCTAATAAGGTTTGAAAGGAATCTAATGCATATGTATACGGAAAATGGTGCATTAGCCAGGTCGGTCAGTATGGGAACTTAGAGTGCAAGTGCCTGAGAGAACGGAACCGCTCCGATCTCGCATAGTACACGGAATCTAGTGGTCTCACTCAAATATAAGGTAGGAAATATATTAATCAAGTGAACGTAAGGGTTTGAAAACTAACGCACATGTGTAGAGAAAATGGTGCATCGGCCAGTCTGGCCGGCATTTCGCACTTATAACGCAAGTGGGGCCAAGGAGAACGGAAACGCTCGTTTCTCAAAAAGTAGAGGGAATCTAGCGGTCTCACTCCATCAGAAGGTGGGAAATATATGAATCTAGTGAGCTAATAAGGTTTGAAAGGAATCTAATGCATATGTATACGGAAAATGGTGCATTAGCCAGGTCGGTCAGTATGGGAACTTAGAGTGCAAGTGCCTGAGAGAACGGAACCGCTCAGATCTCGCATAGTACATGGAATCTAGTGGTCTCACTTAAATATAAGGTACGAAATATATTAATCGAGTGAACGTAAGGGTTTGAAAGGTAACTAACGCACATGTGTAGAGAAAGTGGTGCATCGGCCAGTCTGGCCGGCATTTTGTACTTATAGTGCAAGTAGGGCCAGGGAGAACGGAAACGCTCGTTTCTCAAAAAGGAGAGGGAATCTAGCGGTCTCACTCTTTCAGAAGGTGGGAAATATATAAATCTAGTGAGCTAATAAGGTTTGAAAGGAATCTAATGCATATGTATATGGAAAACGGTGCATTGGCCAGGTCGGTCAGTATGGGAACTTAGAGTGCAAATGCCTGGGAGAAGGAAACCGCTCAGATTATGCATGTGTACACGGAATCTAGTGGTCTCACTCAAATATAAGGTAGGAAATATATTAATCGAGTGAACGTAAGGGTTTGAAAGGTAACTAACGCACATGTGTAGAGAAAATGGTGCATCGGCCAGTCTGGCCGGCATTTCGCACTTATAGGGCAAGTGGGGCCAGGGAGAACGGAAACGCTCGTTTCTCAAAAATTAGAGGGAATCTAGCGGTCTCACTCGATCAGAAGGTGGGAAATATATAAATCTAGTGAGCTAATAAGGCTCGAAAGGAATCTAATGCATATGTATATGGAAAATGGTGCATTGGCCAGGTCGATCAGTATGGAAACTTAGAGTGCAAATGCCTGGGAGAACGGAACCGCTCAGATCTCGCATAGTACACGGAATCTAGTGGTCTCACTCAAATATAAGGTAGGAAATATATTAATCGAGTGAACGTAAGGGTTTGAAAGGTAACTAACGCACATGTGTAGAGAAAATGGTGCATCGGCCAGTCTGGCCGGCATTTCGCACTTATAGGGCAAGTGGGGCCAGGGAGAACGGAAACGCTAGTTTCTCAAAAATTAGAGGGAATCTAGCGGTCTCACTCGATCAGAAGGTGGGAAATATATAAATATAGTGAGCTAATAAGGTTTGAAAGGAATCTAATGCATATGTATATGGAAAATGGTGCATTGGCTAGGTTGGTCAGTATGGGAACTTAGAGTGCAAATGCCTGGGAGAACGGAACCGCTCAGATCTCGCATAGTACACGGAATCTAGTGGTCTCACTCAAATATAAGGTAGGAAATATATTAATCGAGTGAACGTAAGGGTTTGAAAGGTAACTAACGCACATGTGTAGAGAAAATGGTGCATCGGCCAGTCTGGCCGGCATTTTGTACTTATAGTGCAAGTAGGGCCAGGGAGAACGGAAACACTCGTTTCTCAAAAAGTAGAGGGAATCTAGCGGTCTCACTCGATCAGAGGGTGGGAAATATATAAATCTAGTGGGCTTATAAGGTTTGAAAGGAATCTAATGCAGATGTATATGGAAAATGGTGCATTGGCCAGGTCGGTCAGTATGGGAACTTAGAGTGCAAATGCCTTGGAGAACGGAACCGCTCAGATCTCGCATAGTACACGGAATCTAGTGGTCTCACTCACATATAAGGTAGGAAATATATAAATCAAGTGAACGTAAGGGTTTGAAAGGTAACTAACGCACATGTGTAGAGAAAATGGTGCATCGGCCAGTCTGGCCTGCATTTCGCACTTATAGTGCAAGTGGGGCCAAGGAGAACGGAAACGCTCGTTTCTCAAAAAGTAGAGGGAATCTAGCGGTCTCACTCGATCAGAGGGTGGGAAATATATAAATCTAGTGGGCTTATAAGGTTTGAAAGGAATCTAATGCAGATGTATATGGAAAATGGTGCATTGGCCAGGTCGGTCAGTATGGGAACTTAGAGTGCAAATGCCTTGGAGAACGGAACCGCTCAGATCTCGCATAGTACACGGAATCTAGTGGTCTCACTCACATATAAGGTAGGAAATATATAAATCAAGTGAACGTAAGGGTTTGAAAGGTAACTAACGCACATGTGTAGAGAAAATGGTGCATCGGCCAGTCTGGCCGGCATTTCGCACTTATAGTGCAAGTGGGGTCACGGAGAACGGAAACGCTCATTTCTCAAAAAGTAGAGGGAATCTAGCGGTCTCACTCAATCAGAAGGTGGGAAATATATAAATATAGTGAGCTAATAAGGTTTGAAAGGAATCTAATGCATATGTATATGGAAAATGGTGCATTGGCCAGGTCGGTCAGTATGGGAACTTAGAGTGCAAATGCCCGGGAGAACGGAACCGCTCAGATCTCGCATAGTACACGGAATCTAGTGGTCTCACTCACATATAAGGTAGGAAATATATTCATCAAGTGAACGTAAGGGTTTGAAAGGTAACTAACGCAGATATGTAGAGAAAATGGTGCATCGGCCAGTCTGGCCGGCATTTTGCACTTATAGTGCAAGTGGGGCCAGGGAGAACGGAAACGCTCGTTTCTCAAAAAGTAGAGGGAATCTAGCGGTCTCACTCGATCAGAGGGTGGGAAATATATAAATCTAGTGGGATAATAAGGTTTGAAAGGAATCTAATGCATATGTATATGGAAAATGGTGCATTGGCCAGGTCGGTCAGTATGGGAACTTAGAGTGCAAATGCCTGGGAGAACGGAACCGCTCAGATCTCGCATAGTACACGGAATCTAGTGGTCTCACTCAAATATAAGGTAGGAAATATATTAATCGAGTGAACGTAAGGGTTTGAAAGGTAACTAACGCACATGTGTAGAGAACATGGTGCATCGGCCAGTCTGGTTGGCATTTCGCACTTTTAGTGCAAGTGGGGCTAGGGAGAACGGAATCGCTCGTTTCTCAAAAAGTAGAGGGAATCTAGCGGTCTCACTCGATCAGATGGTGGGAAATGTATAAATCTAGTGAGCTAATAAGGTTCGAAAGGAATCTAATGCATATGTATATGGAAAATGGTGCATTGGCCAGGTCGGTCAGTATGGGAACTTAGAGTGCAAATGCCTGGGAGAACGGAACCGCTCAGATCTCGCATAGTACACGGAATCTAGTGGTCTCACTCAAATATAAGGTAGGAAATATATTAATCGAGTGAACGTAAGGGTTTGAAAGGTAACTAACGCACATGTGTAGAGAACATGGTGCATCGGCCAGTCTGGTTGGCATTTCGCACTTTTAGTGCAAGTGGGGCCAGGGAGAACGGAAACGCTCGTTTCTCAAAAAGTAGAGGGAATCTAGCGGTCTCACTCGATCAGAATGTGGAAAATATATAAATCTAGTGAGCTAATAAGGTTCGAATGGAATCTAATGCATATGTATATGGAAAATGGTGCATTGGCCAGGTCGGTCAGTATGGGAACTTAGAGTGCAAATGCCTGGGAGAACGGAACCGCTCAGATCTCGCATAGTACATGGAATCTAGTGGTCTCACTCAAATATACGGTAGGAAATATATTAATTGAGTGAACGTAAGGGGTTGAAAGGTAACTAACGCACATGTGTAGAGAAAATGGTGCATCGGCCAGTCTGGCCGGCATTTCGCACTTATAGTGCAAGTGGGGCCAGTGAGAACGGAAACGCTCGTTTCTCAAAAAGTAGAGGGAATCTAGCGGTCTCACTCGATCAGAGAGTGGGAAATATATAAATCTAGTGAGCTAATAAGGTTCGAAAGGAATCTAATGCATATGTATATGGAAAATGGTGCATTGGCCAGGTCGGTCAGTATGGGAACTTAGAGTGCAAATGCCTGGGAGAACGGAACCGCTCAGATCTCGCATAGTACAAGGAATCTAGTGGTCTCACTCAAATATAAGGTAGGAAATATATTAATCGAGTGAACGTAAGGGTTTGAAAGGTAACTAACGCACATGTGTACAGAAAATGGTGCATCGGCCAGTCTGGCCGGCATTTCGCACTTATAGTGCAAGTGGGGCCATGGAGAACGGAAACGCTCGTTTCTCAAAAAGTAGAGGGAATCTAGCGGTCTCACTCGATCAGATCGTGGGAAATATATAAATCTAGTGAGCTAATAAGGTTCGAAAGGAATCTAATGCATATGTATATGGAAAATGGTGCATTGGCCAGGTCGGTCAGTGTGGGAACTTAGAGTGCAAATGCCTGGGAGAACGGAACCGCTCAGATCTCGCATAGTACATGGAATCTAGTGGTCTCACTCAAATATACGGTAGGAAATATATTAATTGAGTGAACGTAAGGGTTTGAAAGGTAACTAACGCACATGTGTAGAGAAAATGGTGCATCGGCCAGTCTGGCCGGCATTTCGCACTTATAGTGCAAGTCGGGCCAGGGAGAACGGAAACGCTCGTTTCTCAAAAACTAGAGGGAATCTAGCGGTCTCACTCGATCAGAGAGTGGGAAATATATAAATCTAGTGAGCTAATAAGGTTCGAAAGGAATCTAATGCATATGTATATGGAAAATGGTGCATTGGCCAGGTCGGTCAGTATGGGAACTTAGAGTGCAAATGCCTGGGAGAACGGAACCGCTCAGATCTCGCATAGTACAAGGAATCTAGTGGTCTCACTCAAATATAAGGTAGAAAATATAATAATCGAGTGAACGTAAGGGTTTGAAAGGTAACTAACGCACATGTGTACAGAAAATGGTACATCGGCCAGTCTGGCCGGCATTTCGCACTTATAGTGCAAGTGGGGCCATGGAGAACGGAAACGCTCGTTTCTCAAAAAGTAGAGGGAATCTAGCGGTCTCACTCGATCAGAAGGTGGAAAATATATAAATCTAGTGAGCTAATAAGGTTCGAAAGGAATCTAATGCATATGTATATGGAAAATGGTGCATTGGCCAGGTCGGTCAGTATGGGAACTTAGAGTGCAAATGCCTGGGAGAACGGAACCGCTCAGATCTCGCATAGTACATGGAATCTAGTGGTCTCATTCAAATATAAGGTAGGAAATATGTTAATCGAGTGAACGTAAGGGTTTGAAAGGTAACTAATGCACATGTGTAGAGAAAATGGTGCATCGGCCAGTCTGGCCGGCATTTCGCACTTATAGTGCAAGTGGGGCCATGGAGAACGGAAACGCTCGTTTCTCAAAAAGTAGAGGGAATCTAGCGGTCTCACTCGATCAGAAGGTGGGAAATATATAAATCTAGTGAGCTAATAAGGTTCGAAAGGAATCTAATGCATATGTATATGGAAAATGGTGCATTCGCCAGGTCGGTCAGTATGGGAACTTAGAGTGCAAATGCCTGGGAGAACGGAACCGCTCAGATCTCGCATAGTACACAGAATCTAGTGGTCTCACTCAAATATAGGGTAGGAAATATATTAATCTAGTGAACGTAAGGGTTTGAAAGGTAACTAACGCACATGTGTAGAGAAAATGGTACATCGGCCAATCTGGCCGGCATTTCGCTTTTTGATTCCCTCTACTTTTTGAGAAACGAGCGTTTCCGTTCTCCATGGCCCTACTTGTACTATAAGTGCGAAATGCCGGCCAGACTGGCCGATGCACCATTTTCTCTACACATGTGCGTTAGTTACCTTTCAAACCCTTACGTTCACTCGATTAATATATTTCCTACCTTATATTTGAATGAGACCACTAGATTCCGTGTACTATGCGAGATCTGAGCGGTTCCGTTCTCCCAGGCATTTGCACTCTAAGTTCCCATACTGACCGACCTGGCCAATGCACCATTTTCCATATACATATGCATTAGATTCCTTTCAAACCTTATTAGCTCACTAGATTTATATATTTCCCACCTTCTGATCGAGTGAGACTGCTAGATTCTGTTTACTTTTTGAGAAATGAGCGTTTCCGTTCTCCCTGGCCCCACTTGCTCTATAAGTGCGAAATGCCGGCCAGACTGGCCGATGCACCATTTTCACTACACATGTGCGTTAGTTACCTTTCAAACCCTTACGTTCACTCGATTAATATATTTCCTACCTTATATTTGAATGAGACCACTAGATTCCGTGTACTATGCGAGATCTGAGCGGTTCCGTTCTCCCAGGCATTTGCACTCTAAGTTCCCATACTGACCGACCTGGCCAATGCACCATTTTCCATATACATATGCATTAGATTCCTTTCAAACCTTATTAGCTCACTAGATTTATATATTTCCCACCTTCTGATCGAGTGAGACTGCTAGATTCTGTTTACTTTTTGAGAAATGAGCGTTTCCGTTCTCCCTGGCCCCACTTGCTCTATAAGTGCGAAATGCCGGCCACACTGGCCGATGCACCATTTTCTCTACACATGTGCGTTAGTTACCTTTCAAACCCTTACGTTCACTCGATTATTATATTTCCTACCATATATTTGAGTGAGACCACTAGATTCCGTGTACTATGCGAGATCTGAGCGGTTCCGTTCTCCCAGGCATTTGCACTCTAAGTTCCCATACTGACCGACCTGGCCAATAACCATTTTCCATATACATATGCATTAGATTCATTTCGAACATTATTAGCTCACTAGATTTATATATGTCCCACCTTCTGATCGAGTGAGATCGCTAGATTCCCTCTACTTTTTGAGAAACGAGCGTTTCCGTTCTCCCTGGCCCCGCTTGCACTATTAGTGCGAAATGCCGGCCAGACTGGCCGATGCACCATTTTCTCTACACATGTGCGTTAGTTACCTTTCAAACCCTTACGTTCACTCGATTAATATATTTCCTACCTTATATTTGAGTGAGACCACTAGATTCGGTGTACTATGCGAGATTTGAGCGGTTCCGTTCTCCTCGGCATTTGCACTATACGTTCCTATACTGACCGAACTGGCCAATGCACCATTTTCCATATACATATGCATTAGATTCCTTTCAAACCTTATTAGCTCACTAGATTTATATATTTCCCACGTTGTGATCGAGTGAGACCGCTAGATTCCCTCTACATTTTGAGAAACGAGCGTTTCCGTTCTCCCTGGCCCCACTTGCACTATAAGTGCGAAATGCCGGCCAGACTGGCCGATGCACCATTTTCTCTACACATGTGCATTAGTTACCTTTCCAACCCTTACGTTCACTCGATTAATATATTTCCTACCTTATATTTGAGTGAGACCACTAGATTCCGTGTACTATGCGAGATCTGAGCGGTTACGTTCTCCCAGGCATTTGCACTCTAAGTTCCCATACTGACCGACCTGGCCAATGCACCATTTTCCATATACATATGCATTAGATTCCTTTCAAACCTTATTAGCTCACTAGATTTATATATTTCCCACCTTTTGATCGAGTGAGACCGCTAGATTCCCTTTACTTTTTGAGAAATGAGCGTTTCCGTTCTCCCTGGCCCCACTTGCACTATAAGTGCGAAATGCCGGCCTGACTGGCCGATGCACCATTTTCTCTACACATGTGCGTTATTTACCTTTCAAACCCTTACGTTCACTCGATTATTATATTTCCTACCATATATTTGAGTGAGACCACTAGATTCCGTGTACTATGCGAGATCTGAGCGGTTCCGTTCTCCCAGGCATTTGCACTCTAAGTTCCCATACTGACCGACCTGGCCAATAACCATTTTCCACACACATATGCATTAGATTCCTTTCAAAAATTATTAGCTCACTAGATTTATATATGTCCCACCTTCTGATCCAGTGAGATCGCTAGATTCCCTCTACTTTTTGAGAAACGAGCGTTTCTGTTCTCCCTGGCCCCACTTGCACTATAAGTGCGAAATGCCGGCCAGACTGGCCGATGCATCATTTTCTCTACACATGTGCGTTAGTTACCTTTCAAACCCTTACGTTCACTCGATTAATATGTTTCCTACCTTATATTTGAGTGAGACCACTAGATTCTGTGTACTATGCGAGATCTGAGCGGTTCCGTTCTCCAAGGCATTTGCACTATACGTTCCTATACTGACCGAACTGGCCAATGTACCATTTTCCATATACATATGCATTAGATTCCTTTCAAACCTTATTAGCTCACTAGATTTATATATTTCCCACGTTGTGATCGAGTGAGACCGCTAGATTCCCTCTACATTTTGAGAAACGAGCGTTTCCGTTCTCCCTGGCCCCACTTGCACTATAAGTGCGAAATGCCGGCCAGACTGGCCGATGCACCATTTTCTCTAGACATGTGCATTAGTTACCTTTCCAACCCTTAGGTTCACTCAATTAATATATTTCCTACCTTATATTTGAGTGAAACCACTAGATTCCGTGTACTATGCGAGATCTGAGCGGTTCCGTTCTCCCAGGCACTTGCACTCTAAGTTCCCATACTGACCGAACTGGCCAATGCACCATTTTCCATATACATATGCATTAGATTCCTTTCAAACCTTATTAGCTCACTAGATTTATATATTTCCCACGTTGTGATCGAGTGAGACCGCTAGATTCCCTCTACATTTTGAGAAATGAGCGTTTCCGTTCTCCCTGGCCCCACTTGCACTATAAGTGCGAAATGCCGGCCAGACTGGCCGATGCACCATTTTCTCTACACATGTGCGTTATTTACCTTTCAAACCCTTACGTTCACTCGATTATTATATTTCCTACCATATATTTGAGTGAGACCACTAGATTCCGTGTACTATGCGAGATCTGAGCGGTTCCTTTCTCCCAGGCATTTGCACTCTAAGTTCCCATACTGACCGACCTGGCCAATAACCATTTTCCATATACATATGCATTAGATTCATTTCGAACATTATTAGCTCACTAGATTTATATATGTCCCACCTTCTGATCGAGTGAGATCGCTAGATTCCCTCTACTTTTTGAGAAACGAGCGTTTCCGTTCTCCCTGGCCCCACTTGCACTATTAGTGCGAAATGCCGGCCAGACTGGCCGATGCACCATTTTCTATACACATGTGCGTTAGTTACCTTTCAAACCCTTACGTTCACTCGATTAATATATTTCCTACCTTATATTTGAGTGAGACCACTAGATTCCGTGTACTATTTGAGATCTGAGCTGGTCCGTTCTCCTAGGCATTTGCACTCTAAGTTCCCATACTGACCGACCTGGCCAATGCACCATTTTCCATATACATATGCATTAGATTCCTTTCAAACCTTATTAGCTCACTAGATTTATATATTTCCCACCTTCTGATCGAGTGAGACTGCTAGATTCCCTTTACTTTTTGAGAAGGGTTTCCGTTCTCCCTGGCCCCACTTGCACTATAAGTGCGAAATGCCGGCTAGACTGGCCGATGCACCATTTTCTCTACACTTGTGCGTTAGTTACCTTTCAAACCCTTACGTTCACTTGATAAATATAATTCCTACCTTGCATTTGAGTGAGACCACTAGATTCCGTGTACTATGCGAGATCTGAGCGGTTCCATTTTCCGAGGCATTTGCACTCTAAGTTCCCACACTGACCGACCTGGCCAATGCACCATTTTCCATATACATATGCATTAGATTCCTTTCGAACCTTATTAGCTCACTAGATTTATATATTTCCCACCTTCTGATCGAGTGAGACCGCTAGATTCCCTCTACATTTTGAGAAACGAGCGTTTCCGTTCTCCTTGGCCCCACTTGCACTAAAAGTGCGAAATGCCGGCCAGACTGGCCGATGCACCATTTTCTCTACACATGTGCATTAGTTTCCTTTCAAACCCTTACGTTCACTCGATTAATATATTTCCTACCTTATATTTCAGTGAGACCACTAGATTCCGTGTACTATGCGAGATCTGAGCGGTTCCGTTCTCCCAGGCATTTGCACTCTAAGTTCCCATACTGACCGACCTGGCCAATGCACCATTTTCCATATACATATACATTAGATTCCTTTTAAACCTTATTAGCTCACTAGATTTATATATTTCCCACCTTCTGATCGAGTGAGACCGCTAGATTCCCTTTACTTTTTGAGAAATGAGCGTTTCCATTCTCCTTGGCCCCACTTGCACTGTAAGTGCGAAATGCCGGCCATACTGGCCGATGCACCATTTTCTCTACACATGTGCGTTATTTACCTTTCAAACCCTTACGTTCACTCGATTAATATATTTCCTACCTTATATTTCAGTGAGACCACTAGATTCCGTGTACTATGCGAGATCTGAGCGGTTCCGTTCTCCCAGGCATTTGCACTCTAAGTTCCCATACTGACCGACCTGGCCAATGCACCATTTTCCATATACATATGCATTAGATTCCTTTCGAACCTTATTAGCTCACTAGATTTTTATATTTCCCACCTTCTGATCGAGTGAGACTGCTAGATTCCCTTTACTTTTTGAGAAATGAGGGTTTTCGTTCTCTCTGGCCCCACTTGCACTATAAGTGTGAAATGCCGGCCAGACTGGCCGATGCACCATTTTCTCTACACATGTGCGTTAGTTACCTTTCAAACCCTTACGTTCACTCGATTAATATATTTCCTACCTTGTATTTGAGTGAGACCACTAGATTCCGTTTACTATGGGAGATCTGAGCGGTTCCATTCTCCCAGGCATTTGCACTCTAAGTTCCCATACTGACCGACCTGGCCAATGCACCATTTTCCATATACATATGCATTAGATTCCTTTCGAACCTTATTAGCTCACTAGATTTATATATTTCCCACCTTTTGATCGAGCTAGACCGCTAGATTCCCTTTACTTTTTTAGAAATGAGCGTTTCCGTTCTCCCTGGCCCCACTTGCACTATAAGTGCGAAATGCCGGCCAGACTGGCCGATGCACCATTTTCTCTACACATGTGCGTTAGTTACCTTTCAAACCCTTACGTTCACTTGATTAATATATTTCCTACGTTATATTTGAGTGAGACCACTAGATTCCGTGTACTATGCGAGATCTGAGCGGTTCCGTTCTCCCATGCATTTGCACTCTAAGTTCCCATACTGACCGACCTGGCCAATGCACCATTTTCCATATACATATGCATTAGATTCATTTCGAACATTATTAGCTCACTAGATTTATATATGTCCCACCTTCTGATCGAGTGAGATCGCTAGATTCCCTCTACTTTTTGAGAAACGAGCGTTTCCGTTCTCCCTGGCCCCGCTTGCACTATTAGTGCGAAATGCCGGCCAGACTGGCCGATGCACCATTTTCTCTACACATGTGCGTTAGTTACCTTTCAAACCCTTACGTTCACTCGATTAATATATTTCCTACCTTATATTTGAGTGAGACCACTAGATTCGGTGTACTATGCGAGATTTGAGCGGTTCCGTTCTCCTCGGCATTTGCACTATACGTTCCTATACTGACCGAACTGGCCAATGCACCATTTTCCATATACATATGCATTAGATTCCTTTCAAACCTTATTAGCTCACTAGATTTATATATTTCCCACGTTGTGATCGAGTGAGACCGCTAGATTCCCTCTACATTTTGAGAAACGAGCGTTTCCGTTCTCCCTGGCCCCACTTGCACTATAAGTGCGAAATGCCGGCCAGACTGGCCGATGCACCATTTTCTCTACACATGTGCATTAGTTACCTTTCCAACCCTTACGTTCACTCGATTAATATATTTCCTACCTTATATTTGAGTGAGACCACTAGATTCCGTGTACTATGCGAGATCTGAGCGGTTACGTTCTCCCAGGCATTTGCACTCTAAGTTCCCATACTGACCGACCTGGCCAATGCACCATTTTCCATATACATATGCATTAGATTCCTTTCAAACCTTATTAGCTCACTAGATTTATATATTTCCCACCTTTTGATCGAGTGAGACCGCTAGATTCCCTTTACTTTTTGAGAAATGAGCGTTTCCGTTCTCCCTGGCCCCACTTGCACTATAAGTGCGAAATGCCGGCCTGACTGGCCGATGCACCATTTTCTCTACACATGTGCGTTATTTACCTTTCAAACCCTTACGTTCACTCGATTATTATATTTCCTACCATATATTTGAGTGAGACCACTAGATTCCGTGTACTATGCGAGATCTGAGCGGTTCCGTTCTCCCAGGCATTTGCACTCTAAGTTCCCATACTGACCGACCTGGCCAATAACCATTTTCCACACACATATGCATTAGATTCCTTTCAAAAATTATTAGCTCACTAGATTTATATATGTCCCACCTTCTGATCCAGTGAGATCGCTAGATTCCCTCTACTTTTTGAGAAACGAGCGTTTCTGTTCTCCCTGGCCCCACTTGCACTATAAGTGCGAAATGCCGGCCAGACTGGCCGATGCATCATTTTCTCTACACATGTGCGTTAGTTACCTTTCAAACCCTTACGTTCACTCGATTAATATGTTTCCTACCTTATATTTGAGTGAGACCACTAGATTCTGTGTACTATGCGAGATCTGAGCGGTTCCGTTCTCCAAGGCATTTGCACTATACGTTCCTATACTGACCGAACTGGCCAATGTACCATTTTCCATATACATATGCATTAGATTCCTTTCAAACCTTATTAGCTCACTAGATTTATATATTTCCCACGTTGTGATCGAGTGAGACCGCTAGATTCCCTCTACATTTTGAGAAACGAGCGTTTCCGTTCTCCCTGGCCCCACTTGCACTATAAGTGCGAAATGCCGGCCAGACTGGCCGATGCACCATTTTCTCTAGACATGTGCATTAGTTACCTTTCCAACCCTTAGGTTCACTCAATTAATATATTTCCTACCTTATATTTGAGTGAAACCACTAGATTCCGTGTACTATGCGAGATCTGAGCGGTTCCGTTCTCCCAGGCACTTGCACTCTAAGTTCCCATACTGACCGAACTGGCCAATGCACCATTTTCCATATACATATGCATTAGATTCCTTTCAAACCTTATTAGCTCACTAGATTTATATATTTCCCACGTTGTGATCGAGTGAGACCGCTAGATTCCCTCTACATTTTGAGAAATGAGCGTTTCCGTTCTCCCTGGCCCCACTTGCACTATAAGTGCGAAATGCCGGCCAGACTGGCCGATGCACCATTTTCTCTACACATGTGCGTTATTTACCTTTCAAACCCTTACGTTCACTCGATTATTATATTTCCTACCATATATTTGAGTGAGACCACTAGATTCCGTGTACTATGCGAGATCTGAGCGGTTCCTTTCTCCCAGGCATTTGCACTCTAAGTTCCCATACTGACCGACCTGGCCAATAACCATTTTCCATATACATATGCATTAGATTCATTTCGAACATTATTAGCTCACTAGATTTATATATGTCCCACCTTCTGATCGAGTGAGATCGCTAGATTCCCTCTACTTTTTGAGAAACGAGCGTTTCCGTTCTCCCTGGCCCCACTTGCACTATTAGTGCGAAATGCCGGCCAGACTGGCCGATGCACCATTTTCTATACACATGTGCGTTAGTTACCTTTCAAACCCTTACGTTCACTCGATTAATATATTTCCTACCTTATATTTGAGTGAGACCACTAGATTCCGTGTACTATTTGAGATCTGAGCTGGTCCGTTCTCCTAGGCATTTGCACTCTAAGTTCCCATACTGACCGACCTGGCCAATGCACCATTTTCCATATACATATGCATTAGATTCCTTTCAAACCTTATTAGCTCACTAGATTTATATATTTCCCACCTTCTGATCGAGTGAGACTGCTAGATTCCCTTTACTTTTTGAGAAGGGTTTCCGTTCTCCCTGGCCCCACTTGCACTATAAGTGCGAAATGCCGGCTAGACTGGCCGATGCACCATTTTCTCTACACTTGTGCGTTAGTTACCTTTCAAACCCTTACGTTCACTTGATAAATATAATTCCTACCTTGCATTTGAGTGAGACCACTAGATTCCGTGTACTATGCGAGATCTGAGCGGTTCCATTTTCCGAGGCATTTGCACTCTAAGTTCCCACACTGACCGACCTGGCCAATGCACCATTTTCCATATACATATGCATTAGATTCCTTTCGAACCTTATTAGCTCACTAGATTTATATATTTCCCACCTTCTGATCGAGTGAGACCGCTAGATTCCCTCTACATTTTGAGAAACGAGCGTTTCCGTTCTCCTTGGCCCCACTTGCACTAAAAGTGCGAAATGCCGGCCAGACTGGCCGATGCACCATTTTCTCTACACATGTGCATTAGTTTCCTTTCAAACCCTTACGTTCACTCGATTAATATATTTCCTACCTTATATTTCAGTGAGACCACTAGATTCCGTGTACTATGCGAGATCTGAGCGGTTCCGTTCTCCCAGGCATTTGCACTCTAAGTTCCCATACTGACCGACCTGGCCAATGCACCATTTTCCATATACATATACATTAGATTCCTTTTAAACCTTATTAGCTCACTAGATTTATATATTTCCCACCTTCTGATCGAGTGAGACCGCTAGATTCCCTTTACTTTTTGAGAAATGAGCGTTTCCATTCTCCTTGGCCCCACTTGCACTGTAAGTGCGAAATGCCGGCCATACTGGCCGATGCACCATTTTCTCTACACATGTGCGTTATTTACCTTTCAAACCCTTACGTTCACTCGATTAATATATTTCCTACCTTATATTTCAGTGAGACCACTAGATTCCGTGTACTATGCGAGATCTGAGCGGTTCCGTTCTCCCAGGCATTTGCACTCTAAGTTCCCATACTGACCGACCTGGCCAATGCACCATTTTCCATATACATATGCATTAGATTCCTTTCGAACCTTATTAGCTCACTAGATTTTTATATTTCCCACCTTCTGATCGAGTGAGACTGCTAGATTCCCTTTACTTTTTGAGAAATGAGGGTTTTCGTTCTCTCTGGCCCCACTTGCACTATAAGTGTGAAATGCCGGCCAGACTGGCCGATGCACCATTTTCTCTACACATGTGCGTTAGTTACCTTTCAAACCCTTACGTTCACTCGATTAATATATTTCCTACCTTGTATTTGAGTGAGACCACTAGATTCCGTTTACTATGGGAGATCTGAGCGGTTCCATTCTCCCAGGCATTTGCACTCTAAGTTCCCATACTGACCGACCTGGCCAATGCACCATTTTCCATATACATATGCATTAGATTCCTTTCGAACCTTATTAGCTCACTAGATTTATATATTTCCCACCTTTTGATCGAGCTAGACCGCTAGATTCCCTTTACTTTTTTAGAAATGAGCGTTTCCGTTCTCCCTGGCCCCACTTGCACTATAAGTGCGAAATGCCGGCCAGACTGGCCGATGCACCATTTTCTCTACACATGTGCGTTAGTTACCTTTCAAACCCTTACGTTCACTTGATTAATATATTTCCTACGTTATATTTGAGTGAGACCACTAGATTCCGTGTACTATGCGAGATCTGAGCGGTTCCGTTCTCCCATGCATTTGCACTCTAAGTTCCCATACTGACCGACCTGGCCAATGCACCATTTTCCATATACATATGCATTAGATTCCTTTCGAACCTGATTAGATCACTAGATTTATATATTTCCCACCTTCTGATCGAGTGAGACCGCTAGATTCCCTCTACTTTTTGAGAAACGAGCGTTTCCGTTCTCCCTGACCCCACTTGCACTATAAGTGCGAAATGCCGGCCAGACTGGCCAATGCACCATTTCTCTACACATGTGCGTTAGCTACCTTTCAAACCCTTACGTTCACTCGATTAATATATTTCCTACCTTATATTTGAGTGAGACCACTAGATTCCGTGTACTATGCAAGATCTGAGCGGTTCCGTTCTCCAAGGCATTTGCACTCTAAGTTCCCATACTGACCGACCTGGCCAATGCACCATTTTCCATATACATATGCATTAGATTCCTTTAGAACCTTATAAGCTCACTAGTTTATATATTTCCCACCTTCTGATCGAGTGAGACCACTAGATTCCCTTCACTTGAGAAATAAGCGTTTCCGTTCTCCCTGGCCCCACTTGCACTGTAAGTGTGAAATGCCGGCCAGACTGGCCGATGCACCATTTTCTCTACACATGTGCGTTATTTACCTTTCAAACCCTTACGTTCACTCGATTAATATATTTCCTACCATATATTTGACTGAGACCACTAGATTCCGTGTACTATGCGAGATCTGAGCGGTTCCGTTCTCCCAGGCATTTGCACTCTAAGTTCCCATACTGACCGACCTGGCCAATAACCATTTTCCATATACATATGCATTAGATTCCTTTCGAACATTATTAGCTCACTAGATATATATATGTCCCACCTTCAGATCGAGTGAGATCGCTAGATTCCCTCTACTTTTTGAGAAACGAGCGTTTCCGTTCTCCCTGGCCCCACTTGCACTATAAGTGCGAAATGCCGGCCAGACTGGCCGATGCACCATTTTCTCTACACATGTGCATTAGTTACCTTTCAAACCCTTACGTTCACTCGATTAATATATTTCCTACCTTATATTTGAGTGAGACCACTAGATTCTGTGTACTATGCGAGATCTGAGCGGTTCCGTTCTCCAAGGCATTTGCACTATAAGTTCCTATACTAACCGAACTAGCCAATGCACCATTTTCCATATACATATGCATTAGATTCCTTTCGAACCTTATTAGCTCACTAGGTTCATATACTTCCCACGTTGTGATCGAGTGAGACCGCTAGATTCCCTCTACATTTTGAGAAACAAGCGTTTCCGTTCTCCCTGGCCCCACTTGCACTATAAGTGCGAAATGCCGGCCAGACTGGCCGATGCACCATTTTCTCTACACATGTGCGTTAGTTACCTTTCAAGCCCTTACGTTCACTTGATTTATATATTTCCTGCCTTATATTTGAGTGAGACCACTAGATTCTATGTACTATGCGAGATCTGAGCGGTTCCGTTCTCCCAGGCATTTGCACTCTAAGTTCCCATACTGACTGACCTGGCCAATGCACCATTTTCCATATACACATGCATTAGATTCCTTTCAAACCTTATTAGCTCACTAGATTTATATATTTCCCACCTTCTGATCGAGTGAGACCGCTAGATTCCCTTTACTTTTTGAGAAATGAGCGTTTCCGTTCTCCCCAGCCCCACTTGCACTATGAGTGCGAAATGCCGGCCAGACTGGCCGATGCACCATTTTCTCTACACATGTGCGTTATTTACCTTTCAAACCCTTACGTTCACTCGATTAATATATTTCTTACCTTATATTTGAGCGAGACCACTAGATTCTGTGTCCTATGCGAGATCTGAGCGGTTCCGTTCTCCCAGGCATTTGCACTCTAAGTTCCCATACTGACCGACCTGGCCAATAACCATTTTCCATATACATATGCATTAGATTCCTTTCGAACATTATTAGTTCACTAGATTTATAAATGTCCCACCTTATGATCGAGTGAGATTGCTAGATTCCCTCTACTTTTTGAGAAACGAGCGTTTCCGTTCTCCCTGGCCCCACTTGCACTATAAGTGCGAAATGCCGGCCAGACTGGCCGATGCACCATTTTCTCTACACATGTGCGTTAGTTACCTTTCAAACCCTTACGTTCACTCGATTAATATATTTCCTACCTTATATTTGAGTGAGACCACTAGATTCCGTGTACTATGCGAGATCTGAGCGGTTCCGTTCTCCAAGGCATTTGCACTATAAATTCCTATACTGACCAAACTGGCCAATGCACCATTTTCCATATACATATGCATTAGATTCCTTTCGAACCTTATTAGCTCACTAGATTCATATATTTCCCACGTTGTGATCGAGTGAGACCGCTAGATTCCCTCTACATTTTGAGAAACAAGCGTTTCCGTTCTCCCTGGCCCCACTTGCACTATAAGTGCGAAATGCCGGCCAGACTGGCCGATGCACCATTTTCTCTACACATGTGCGTTAGTTACCTTTCAAGCCCTTACGTTCACTTGATTTATATATTTCCTGCCTTATATTTGAGTGAGACCACTAGATTCTATGTACTATGCGAGATCTGAGCGGTTCCGTTCTCCCAGGCATTTGCACTCTAAGTTCCCATACTGACCGACCTGGCCAATGCACCATTTTCCATATACACATGCATTAGATTCCTTTCAAACCTTATTAGCTCACTAGATTTATATATTTCCCACCTTCTGATCGAGTGAGACCGCTAGATTCCCTTTACTTTTTGAGAAATGAGCGTTTCCGTTCTCCCCAGCCCCACTTGCACTATGAGTGCGAAATGCCGGCCAGACTGGCCGATGCACCATTTTCTCTACACATGTGCGTTATTTACCTTTCAAACCCTTACGTTCACTCGATTAATATATTTCTTACCTTATATTTGAGCGAGACCACTAGATTCCGTGTACTATGCGAGATCTGAGCGGTTCCGTTCTCCCAGGCATTTGCACTCTAAGTTCCCATACTGACCGACCTGGCCAATGCACCATTTTCCATATACATATGCATTAGATTCCTTTCAAACATTATTAGTTCACTAGATTTATATGTGTCCCACCTTATGATCGAGTGAGATTGCTAGATTCCCTCTACTTTTAAAGAAACGAGCGTTTCCGTTCTCCCTGGCCCCACTTGCACTATAAGTGCGAAATGCCGGCCAAACTGGCCGATGCACCATTTTCTCTACACATGTGCGTTAGTTACCTCTCAAACCCTTACGTTCACTCGATTAATATATTTCCTACCTTATATTTGAGTGAGACCACTAGATTCCGTGTACTATGCGAGATCTGAGCGGTTCCGTTCTCCAAGGCATTTGCACTATAAATTCCTATACTGACCAAACTGGCCAATGCACCATTTTCCATATACATATGCATTAGATTCCCTTCGAACCTTATTAGCTCACTAGATTCATATATTTCCCACGTTGTGATCGAGTGAGACCGCTAGATTCCCTCTACATTTTGAGAAACGAGCGTTTCCGTTCTCCCTGGCCCCACTTGCACTATAAGTGCGAAATGCCGGCCAGACTGGCCGATGCACCATTTTCTCTACACATGTGCATTAGTTACCTTTCAAACCCTTACGTTCACTCGATTAATATATTTCCTACCTTATATTTGAGTGAGACCACTAGATTCCGTGTACTATGCGAGATCTGAGCGGTTCCGTTCTCCCAGGCATTTGCACTCTAAGTTCCCATACTGACCGGCCTGGCCAATGCACCATTGTCCATATACATATGCATTAGATTCCTTTCAAACCTTATTAGCTCACTAGATTTATATATTTCCCACCTTCTGATCGAGTGAGACCGCTAGATTCCCTCTACTTTTTGAGAAACGAGCGTTTCCATTCTCCCTGGCCCCACTTGCACTATAAGTGCGAAATGCCGGCCAGACTGGCTGATGCACCATTTTCTCTACACATGTGCGTTAGTTACCTTTCAAACCTTTACGTTCACTCGATTAATATATTTCCTACCTTATATTTGAGTGAGACTACTAGATTCCGTGTACTATGCGAGATCTGAGCGGTTCCGTTCTCCCGGGCATTTTCCATATACATATGCATTAGATTCCTTTCAAACCTTATTAGCTTACTAGATTTATATATTTCCCACCTTCTGATTGAGTGAGACCGCTAGATTCCCTTTACTTTTTGAGAAATAAGCGTTTCCGTTCTCCCTAGCCCCACTTGCACTATAAGTGCGAAATGCCGGCCAGACTGGCCGATGCACCATTTTCTCTACACATGTGCGTTATTTACCTTTCAAACCCTTACGTTCACTCGATTAATATATTTCCTGCCTTATATTTGAGTGAGACCACTAGATTCCGTGTACTATGCGAGATCTGAGCGGTTCCGTTCTCCCGGGCATTTGCACTCTAAGTTCCCATACTGACCGACCTAGCCAATGCACCATTTTCCATATACATATGCATTAGATTCCTTTCGAACCTTATTAGCTCACTAGATTCATATATTTCCCACGTTGTGATCGAGTGAGACCGCTAGATTCCCTCTACATGTTGAGAAACAAGCGTTTCCGTTCTCCCTGGCCCCACTTGCACTATAAGTGCGAAATGCCGGCCAGACTGGCCGATGCACCATTTTCTATACACATGTGCGTTAGTTACCTTTCAAACCCTTACGTTCACTCGGTTAATATATTTCCTACCTTATATTTGAGTGAGACCACTAGAGTCCGTGTACTATGCGAGATCTGAGCGGTTCCGTTCTCCCAGGCATTTCACTCTAAGTTCCCATACTGACCGACCTGGCCAATGCACCATTTTCCATATACATATGCATTAGATTCCTTTCAAACCTTATTAGCTCACTAGATTTATATATTTCCCACGTTCTGATCGAGTGAGACCGCTAGATTCCCTTTACTTTTTGAGAAATGAGCGTTTCCGTTCTCCCTAGCCCCACTTGCACTATAAGTGCGAAATGCCGGCCAGACTGGCCGATGCACCATTTTCTCTACACATGTGCGTTATTTACCTTTCAAACCCTTACGTTCACTCGATTAATATATTTCCTACCTTATATTTGAGTGAGACCACTAGATTCCGTGTACTATACGAGATCTGAGCGGTTCCGTTCTCCCGGGCATTTGCACTCTAAGTTCCCATACTGACCGACCTGGCCAATGCACCATTTTCCATATACATATGCATTAGATTCCTTTCGAACCTTATTAGCTCACTAGATTTATATATTTCCCACCTTCTGATCGAGTGAGACTGCTGTTGACTGATATTTGGGACCTAGAAGCTCTAAGCTCACCTTTAATCACACTAGGTAGTCCCCACGGGGTCACCTCCAAGGGTCCTTGGGTGCCTGGTAAAACCAGCCCCTATCCAAGGGTCCGTGTTTGTAGAGGGATTCCCTAAGTATGAAAACCGCCGTGTACTCTTAGATCATTCCCAAACCCATGTGCGGAAGCATTAACGATCGATTGGCTCGTATGCAGAAATTTCTCCTCGCGTCAATACGTCGATAGAGAAAATATTCACTCCAAAAAGTTGATTACAATGAAACACAAGCACACATTTATAGAACTACTAATGCACGAGCTGAAGCAAACTCAAGGCGAACATAAAACAGTTATAAAACTGTAATAGATGACTTCGCCATGTTGTCTTGGTAAAACGGTTGTCAAACTTCAGCTGCATTTGGCTTGATCCGCTTCCTTAGAATAACTGATTTCAAATGACACTTCATCCAAATGCCCCTGCTGACTCCCCTCGTGAGCACTCATGAATTTCCGTTAACATTCATGAAGCCTCGTGTGGGAAAACCGTTTTCCCGTTGCAAAACGGAATTTACCGTTTTGTACCTTGTCGAAATGATCACGCAATGCAGCGTGACTTTCTGGCGAAACCTCATGTTTGCCAAGTCAACACGGGATACAGTTTTTCAACTGTAAATCCCGAGCTCCCCACGTGCCAGCCAGCATGACCGAGATATTTCTCGGTCATGCAGGACAGGACGATCGCGTACGCGATCGTGCGCTGTCTTGGCGCGAGACAGGGCAGTAATGTGCCCTGTCTTGTTGCGATCGTGGTGTCAGAACATTATAGCTTACTTATTTGTGTAGGCTATAGTGGGGTATCCCATAGGGGGTACAACCCAGCTAGGGTTTCCTATTTGTACTCACTTCGTTCATAGTTCATCCACTCACTCGTTCATTTCTTCTCATGGAATCAGAGCACGTTCCCCTGTGGGAACTGTGCTTAGGGCCCACCACCTAAACTTTTTTTTCTGCCCTAGCGCCTTCGTGCCCTAGCGCCCGCCCTAGCGCCCGCCCTTACGAGCGCCCTAGCGCCCACCTCGGCGCCTGCCCTTTCGAGCCGCCCGTTAGAGCCGCCCGTTAGCGCCGCCCGTGCGGCCGCCCGTTTGCGCCGCCCGTTCGCGCCGCCCGTTAGAGCCGCCCGTGCGGCCGCCCGTTCGCGCCGCCCGTTAGCGCCGCCTGTGCGGAAGATATGCGCCGCCCGTGCGGCCGCCCGTTTGCGCCGCCCGTTAGCGCCGCCCGTTAGAGCCGCCCGTGCGGCCGCCCGTTCGCGCCGCCCGTTAGCGCCGCCCGTGCGGCCGCCTGTTCGCGCCGCCCGTTAGCGCCACCGATAGCGCCGCCCGTGCGGCCGCCCGTAGCGCCGCCCGTGACCCGCCGCCCGTTGCGCCACCCGTTAGCGCCGCTCGTGACCGCCGCCCTTGCAGCCGCCCGTAGCGCCGCCCAACGCGCCGCCCGTCCCGCTGCCCAGACCGCCGCCCACGCGCCGCCCTGACGCCACCCGACAAACAGCCCGTGCAGCTGCCCGTGTAGCCGCCCGTGCATCCGCCCGTACACCCGCCCGTGCACCCGCTCGTGCGCCCGCCCGTGAGCCGCCCGTGCACCCGCCCGTGCACCAGCCCGTATAGTCGCCCGTGCACCCGCCCGTGCACCAGCCCGTGTAGCCGCCCGTGCACCAGCCCGTGCACCCGCCCGTGTAGCCGACCGTGCAGCCGTCCGTGAGGCCGCCCGTGCACCCGCTCGTGTTCCAGCCCGTGCAACCGCCCGTCCGCCTACCCGTGCAGCTACCCGTGCAGCAGCCCGTGAGCCGCCCGCTAGCCGCCCACGAGCCACACCGGCCGCCCGTGCAGCCGCCCGAGCACAGCCCGTGCCGCCGCCCGAGCCGCCTCAGCCGCCCGCGCCGCCCAAGCCGCCCGAGCCGCCCGAGCCGCCCGAGCCGCCCAAGCCGCCCGAGCCGCCCGAGTCGCCCGAGCCGCCCGAGCCGCCAAAGGAGCTGCACTCCTGCTCCTGTCGGGCTACTGCTGCTCCTGGGCTGTGTTCCTGTGCCGCTGACCTACCCGACTCTTCCTGCCTGGTGAGCCTGTCAGCTGCTGTCATGGCCACCCCTACTGTCCTAGCTTTTGACGCTGAGGGTAGAGCCATTGACTTTGCTGTCTGGATTGAAGACCTGCAGCTGTACTTACTGTGTGATGCGGTCGATGAGGTCTCTCTCTTTGACTTTGTCTCTGGCGCTGTCCCTGCCCCTCCTGCTGATACTGACCCTGCCGTTCGCTCCAAGTGGGCGACCCGCGATGCTGCTGCACGTCTTGCTGTGCGACGTCACCTCCCTTCCTCCGAGCGTGCCCACGTTAGTCAGTGCAAGACCGCTCAGGCCTTGTACGACGCTGTAGTTGCACGCTACTCCTCCCCTTCCTCCGCTACGCTGAGCCGCCTCATGCTACCTTTTCTCTTCTCCCAGGCATTTGCACTCTAAGTTCCCATACTGACCGACCTGGCCAATGCACCATTTTCCATATACATATGCATTAGATTCCTTTCGAACCTTATTAGCTCACTAGATTTATATATTTCCTTCCTTCTGATCGAGTTAGACCGCTAGATTCCCTTTACTTTTTTAGAAATGAGCGTTTCCGTTCTCCCTGGCCGCACTTGCACTATAAGTGCGAAATGCCGGCCAGACTGGCCGATGCACCATTTTCTCTACACATGTGCGTTAGTTACCTTTCAAACCCTTACGTTCACTCGATTAATATATTTCCTACCTTATATTTGAGTGAGACCACTAGATTCCGTGTACTATGCGAGATCTGAGCGGTTCCGTTCTCCAAGGCATTTGCACTATAAGTTCCTATACTGACCGAACTAGCCAATGCACCATTTTCCATATACATATGCATTAGATTCCTTTCGAACCTTATTAGCTCACTAGATTTATATATTTCCCACGTTCTGATCGAGTGAGACCGCTAGATTCCCTCTAATGTTTGAGAAACGAGAGTTTCCGTTCTCCGTGGCCCCACTTGCACTAAAGTGCGAAATGCTGGCCAGACTGGCCGATGCACCATTTTCTCTACACATGTGTGCTAGTTACCTTTCAAACCCTTACGTTCACTCGGTTAATATATTTCCTACCTTATATTTGAGTGAGACCACTAGATTCCGTGTACTATGCGAGATCTGAGCAGTTCCGTTCTCCCAGGCATTTGCACTCTAAGTTCCCATACTGACCGACCTGGCCAATGCACCATTTTCCATATACATTAGATTCCTTTCGAACCTTATTAGCTCACTAGATTAATATATTTCCCACCTTCTGATAGAATGAGACCGCTAGATTCCCTCTACTTTTTTAGAAACGAGCGTTTCCATTCTCCCTGGCCCCACTTGCACTATAAGTGCGAAATGCCGGCCAGACTGGCCGATGCACCATTTTCTCTACACATGTGCGTTAGTTACCTTTCAAACCCTTACATTCACTCAATTAATATATTTCCTACCTTATTTTTGAGTGAGACCACTAGATTCCGTGTACTATTTGAGATCTGAGCGGTTCCGTTCTTCCAGGCATTTGCACTATAAGTTCCCATACTGACCGACCTGGCCAATGCACCATTTTCCATATACATATGCATTAGATTCCTCTCGAACCTTATTACCTCACTCGATTTATATATTTCCCACCTTCTGATCGAGTGAGACCGCTAGATTCCTTCTAATTTTTTAGAAACAAGCGTTTCCGTTCTCCCTGGCCCCACTTGCACTATAAGTGTAAAATACCGGCCAGACTGGCCGATACACCATTTTCTCTACACATGTGCGTTAGTTACCTTTCAAACCCTTACGTTCACTTGATTAATATATTTCCTACCTTATATTCATGTGAGACCACTAGATTCCATGTACTATGCGAGATCTGAGCGGTTCCGTTCTCCCAGGCATTTGCACTCTAAGTTCCCATACTGACCGACCTGGCCAATGCACCATTTTCCACATACATATGCATTAGATTCCTTTCGAACCTTATTAGCTCACTAGATTTATATATTTCCCACCTTCTGATCGCGTGAGACCGCTAGATTCCCTTAACATTTTGAGAAATGAGCGTTTCCGTTCTCCGTGGCCCCACTTGCACTATAAGAGCGAAATGCTGGCCAGACTGGCCGATGCACCATTTTCTCTACACATGTGCGTTAGTTACCTTTCAAACCCTTACGTTCACTCGGTTAATATATGTCCTACCTTATATTTGAGTGAGACCACTAGATTGCGTGTACTATGCGAGATCTGAGCGGTTCCGTTCTCCCAGGCATTTGCACTCTAAGTTCCCATACTGACCGACCTAGCCACTGCACCATTTTCCATATACATTAGATTCCTTTCGAACCTTATAAGCTCACTAGATTTATAAATTTCCCACCTTCTGATCGAATGAGACCGCTAGATTCCCTCTACTTTTTTAGAAACGAGCGTTTCCATTCTCCCTGGCCCCACTTGCACTATAAGTGCGAAATGCCGGCCAGACTGGCCGATGCACCATTTTCTCTACACATGTGCGTTAGTTACCTTTCAAACCCTTACGTTCACTCGGTTAATATATTTCCTACCTTATATTTGAGTGAGACCACTAGATTCCGTGTACTATGCGAGATCTGAGCAGTTCCGTTCTCCCAGGCATTTGCACTCTAAGTTCCCATACTGACCGACCTAGCCAATGCACCATTTTCCATATACATTAGATTCCTTTCGAACCTTATTAGCTCACTAGATTTATATATTTCCCACCTTCTGATCGAATGAGACCGTTAGATTCCCTCTACTTTTTTAGAAACGAGCGTTTCCATTCTCCGTGGCCCCACTTGCACTATAAGTGCGAAATGCCGGCCAAACTGGCCGATGCACCATTTTCTCTACACATGTGCGTTAGTTACCTTTCAAACCCTTACGTTCACTCAATTAATATATTTCCTACCTTATATTTGAGTGAGACCACTAGATTCCGTGTACTATTTGAGATCTGAGCGGTTCCGTTCTTCCAGGCATTTGGAGTCTAAGTTCCCATACTGACCGACCTGGCCAATGCACCATTTTCCATATACATATGCATTAGATTCCTTTCGAACCTTATTA
The DNA here is from genome assembly GCA_948144175.1 of Closterium sp. NIES-65. Classification (NCBI taxonomy): domain Eukaryota; kingdom Viridiplantae; phylum Streptophyta; class Zygnematophyceae; order Desmidiales; family Closteriaceae; genus Closterium; species Closterium sp. NIES-65. Next base: position 299,699 of record CANXME010001063.1, on the reverse strand, counting down.
GCTCACTAGATTTATATATTTCCCACCTTCTGATCGAGTGAGATCGCTAGATTCCCTCTACTTTTTGAGAAATGAGCGTTTCCGTTCTCCCTGTCCCCACTTGCACTATAAGTGCGAAATGCCGGCCAGACTGGCCGATGCACCATTTTCTCTACACATGTGCGTTAGTTACCTTTCAAACCCTTACGTTCACTCGATTAATATATTTCCTACCTTATATTTGAGTGAGACCACTAGATTCCGTGTACTATGCGAGATCTAAGCGGTTCCGTTCTCCTAGGCATTTGCACTCTAAGTTCCCATACTGACCGACCAGGCCAATGCACCATTTTACATATACATATGCATTAGATTCCTTTCAAACCTTATTAGCTCACTAGATTTACATATTTCCCACCTTCTGATCGAGTGAGACCGCTAGCTTCCCTCTACTTTTTGAGAAACGAGCGTTTCCGTTCTCCCTGGCCCCACTTGCACTATAAGTGCGAAATGCTGGCCAGACTGGCCAATGCACCATTTTCTCTACACATGTGCGTTAGTTACCTTTCAAACCCTTACGTTCACTCGATTAATATATTCCCTACCTTATATTTGAGTGAGACGACTAGATTCCGTGTACTATGCGAGATCTGAGCGGTTCCGTTCTCCGAGGCATTTGCACTCTAAGTTCCCATACTGACCGACCTGGCCAATGCACCATTTTCCATATACATATGCATTAGATTCCTTTCGAACCTTATTAGCTCACTCGATTTATATATTTCCCACCTTCTGATCGAGTGAGACCGCTAGATTCCCTCTAGTTTTTTAGAAACGAGCGTTTCCGTTCTCCCTGGCCCCACTTGCACTATAAGTGTAAAATACCGGCCAGACTGGCCGATGCACAATTTTCTCTACACATGTGCGTTAGTTACCTTTCAAACCCTTACGTTCACTCAATTAATATATTTCTTACCTTATATTCGAGTGAGACCACTAGATTCCGTGTACTATGCGAGATCTGAGCGGTTCCGTTCTCCCAGGCATTTGCACTCTAAGTTCCCATACTGACCGACCTGGCCAATGCACCATTTTCCACATACATATGCATTAGATTCCTTTTGAACCTGATTAGCTCACTCCATTTATATATTTCCCACCTTCTGATCGAGTGAGACTGCTAGATTCCCTCTACTTTTTTAGAAACGAGCGCTTCCGTTCTCCCTGGCCCCACTTGCACTATAAGTGTAAAATACCGGCCAGACTGGCCGATGCACAATTTTCCCTACACATGTGCGTTAGTTACCTTTCAAACCCTTACGTTCACTTGATTAATATATTTCCTACCTTATATTTGAGTGAGACCACTAGATTCCGTGTACAATGCGAGATCTGAGCGGTTCCGTTCTCCCAGGCATTTGCACTATAAGTTCCCATACTGACCGACCTGGCCAATGCACCATTTTCCATATACATATGCATTAGATTCCTTTCGAACCTTATTAACTCACTAGATATATATATTTGCCACCTTCTGATCCAGCGAGACCGCTAGATTCCCTCTACTTTTTGAGAAACGAGCGTTTCCGTTCTCCCTGGCCCCACTTGCACTATAAGTGCGAAATGCCGGCCAGACTGGCCGATGCACCATTTTCTCTACACATGTGCGTTAGTTACCCTTCAAACCCTTACGTTCACTCGATTAATATATTTCCTACCTTATATTTGAGTGAGACCACTAGATTACGTGTACTATGCGAGATCTGAGCGGTTCCGTTCTCCCAAGCGTTTGCACTCTAAGTTCCCATACTGACCGACCTGGCCAAAGCACCATTTTCCATACGCATATGCATTAGATTCCTTTCGAACCATATTAACTCACTAGATTCATATACTTCCCACCTTTTGATCGAGTGAGACCGCTAGATTCCGTATATTATGCGAGATCTGAGCGGTTCCGTTCTCCCAGGCATTTGCACTCTAAGTTCCCATATTGACCGACCTGGCCAATGCACCATTTTCCATATACATATGCATTAGATTCCTTTCGAACCTTATTAGCTCACTAGATTTATATATTTCACACCTTCCGATCGAGTGAGACCGCTAGATTCCCTCTACTTTTTGAGAAACGAGCGTTTCCGTTCTCCCTGGCCCCACTTACACTATAAGTGCTAAATGCTGGCCAGACTGGCCGATGCACCATTTTATCTACACATGTGCGTTAGTTACCCTTCAAACCCTTACGTTCACTCGATAAATATATTTCCTACCTTATATTTGAGTGAGACCACTTGATTCTGTGTACTATGCGAGATCTGAGCGGTTCCGGTTCCCGGGCATACGCACTCTAAGTTTCCATACTGACCGACCTGGCCAATGCATTATTTTCCATATACATATGCATTAGATTCCTTTGGAACATTATTAGCTCACTAGATTTATACATTTCCCACCTTCTGATCGAGTGAGACCGCTAGATTCCCTCTACTTTTTGAGAAACGAGCGTCTCCGTTCTCCCTGGCCCCACTTGCACTATAAGTGCGAAATGCCGGCCAGACTGGCCGATGCACCATTTTCTCTACACATGTGCGTTAGTTACCTTTCAAACCCTTACGTTCACTCGGTTAATATATTTCCTACCTTATATTTGAGTGAGACCACTAGATTCCGTATACTATGCGAGATCTGAGCGGTTCCGTTCTCCCAGGCATTTGCACTCTAAGTTCCCATACTGACCGACCTGGCCAATGCACCATTTTTCATATACATATGCATTAAATTCCTTTTGAACCTTATTAGCTCACTATATTTATATATTTCCCACCTTCTGATCGAGTGAGACGGCTAGATTCCCTGTACTTTTTTAGAAACGAACGTTTACGTTCTCCCTGGCCCCACTTGCACTATAAGTGCGAAATGCCGGCCAGACTGGCCGATGCACCATTTTCTCTATACATGTGCGTTAGTTACCTTTCAAACCCTTACATTCACTCGATTCATATATTTCCTACCTTATATTTGAGTGAGCATACTAGATTCCGTGTACTATGCGAGATCTGAGCAGTTCCGTTCTCCCAGGCATTTGCACTCTAAGTTCCCATACTGACCGACCTGGCCAATGCACCATTTTCCATATACATATGCATTAGATTCCTTTCGAACCTTATTATCTCACTAGGTTTATATATTTCCCACCTTCTGATCGAGTGAGACCGCTAGATTCCCTCTACTTTTTGAGAAACGGGCGTTTTCGTTCTCCCTGGCCCCACTTGCACGATAAGTGCGAAATGCCGGCCAGACTGGCCGATGCACCATTTTCTCTAAACATGTGCGTTAGTTACCTTTCAAACCCTTATGTTCACTCGATTATTATATTTCCTACCTTTTATTTGAGTGAGACCACTAGATTCCGTGTACTATGCGAGATCTGAGCGGTTCCGTTCTCCCAGGCATTTGCACTCTAAGTTCCCATACTGACCGACCTGGCCAATGCACCATTTTCCATATACATATGCATTAGATTCCTTTCGAACCTTATTAGCTCACTAGATTTATATATTTCCCACCTTCTGATCGATAGAGACAGCTAGATTCCCTCTACTTTTTGAAAAAAGAGCGTTTCCGTTCTCCCTGGCCCCACTTGCACTATAAGTGCGAAATGCCAGCCAGACTGGCCGATGCACCATTTTCTATACACATGTGCGTTAGTTACATTTCAAACCCTTATCTTCAGTCGATTTATATATTTCCTACCTTATATTCGATTGAGACCACTAGATTCCGTGTACTATGCGAGATCTGAGCGGTTCCGTTCTCCCAGGCATTTGCACTCTAAGCTCCCATACTGACCGACCTGGCCAATGCACCATTTTCCATATAAATATGCGTTAGATTCCTTTCGAACCTTATTAGCTCACTAGATTTATATATTTCCCACCTTCTGATCGAGTGAGACCGCTAGATTTCCTCTAATTTTTGAAAAACGAGCGTTTCCGTTCTCCCTGGCCCCACTTGCACTCTAAGTGCGAAATACCGGCCAGACTGGCCGATGCACCATTTTCTCTACACATGTGCGTAAGTTACCTTTCAAACCCTTACGTTCACTCGATTAATATATTTCGTACCTTATATCTGAGTGAGACCACTAGATTCCGTGTACTATGCGAGATCTGAGCGGTCCTGTTCTCCCAGGCATTTGCACTCTAAGTTCCCATACTGACCGACCTGGCCAATGCACCATTTTCCATATACATATGCATTAGATTCCTTTTGAACCTTATTAACTCACTAGATTTATATATTTCCCACCTTCTGATCCAGCGAGACCGCTAGATTCCCTCTACTTTTTGAGAAACGAGCATTTCCGTTCTCCCTGGCCCCACTTGCACTATAAGTGCGAAATGCCGGCCAGACTGGCCGATGCACCATTTTCTCTACACATGTGCGTTAGTTACCTTTCAAACCCTTACGTTCACTCGATTAATATATTTCCACCTTATATTTGAGTGAGACCACTAGATTCTGTGTACTATGCGAGATCTGAGCGGTTCCGTTCTCCAAGGCATTTGCACTATAAATTCCTTTACTGACCAAACTGGCCAATGCACCATTTTCCATATACATATGCATTAGATGAGAAAATATGAACGAGAATGAATCAACTATGAATGAAGTGGGTACAAATAGGAAACACTAAATGTGTTGTACCTCCTATGGGATACCCCACTATAGCCTACAGAAACAAGTAAGCTATATGTTCTGACACACCCCCATAGGCAAAGTGGGGGAGAACAAGGGGTCACAAGACCAGTCAAGCAAAACAAAGCAAAGCTCAGGGTGGATCACAAAGTCACCACGCATTCCGAGCACAAGTTCAAAGGCCAGAAGGCCAGTTCACATGCAAGATCATATATAGAGATATAGAAGAGTCAAGCAAGCAAGAGCAAGAGTATATATAGGCGAAGGTACAAGCAAGGTCAAGAGGAGAGCAAGTGAGGTAAGACAGGCACAAGACCCAACTGCGTGCAACAGCGCTGATGATCACAAGGCGCAAGTGCCTTGGTGAAGACATCAGCAGTGTTGGCCTCAGAGGCCACGTACGCAAGTCGCAACTGTCCACGCTACTGTAGCTCACGAGCAAGAAAGTAGCGGAAAGCAATGTGCTTCGTTCTGTGCTCCAGTCGCTGCTCTCGACACAAGGCCAGCATGGCCTTGTTGTCGACGTACAGGACTGGAGGAAAACGAGGCTGCTCTCCAAGGTCGGTCAGCAGGTAGGTGAGCCAGCGTAACTCCTGTGCAGCCATAGCCCCTGCGTAGATCTCAGCCTCGCAACTGGAGCCGAGAACAGAAGACGAGCGGGTAGCCCGCCACAAGACAGAGCCGGAACCAAGGCTGAAGGTGTAACCCTGTGACGACCGCTGCGTAGCCTGGTCGTCAGCCCAAGAAGCGTCTGCGTGCCCAGTGAGGACCACTGGACTGCGCCCTCCAAGCACTAGCCCCATGCCCGACGTACTGCACATGTAGCGCAACACCCTCTTCGCTGCAGCCATGTGCTCTGGTCGGTGTCTCCCAGGAGCAACAAAGCGTGCGAGAATGCTAAGAGGGTATGCGAGGTCAGGTCGTGTGCAGGTCATCAGGTACATGAGGCAGCCAACAAGCTCTGCAAACGGGCCACTCGACTCTACGGACTCATCCGAAGGCAGAGCTGAGAGCGAGTGGCGAGTAGGCAGAGGAGTGGCCTGAGGCGAGGAGTACGTGAAGCCGAAGCGCTGAAGGACCTGCTGCACCATGTGTGACTGAGTCAGGGTAATGGTGCGGCGTGCTCTGTCCCGGGTGATCTGCAAGCCAAGGTAGCTGCGCAGTTCACCCAGGTCAGTGCACGTGTGTCTCTTCTGCAGCTCGGACTTCACGTAGGCGAGTCCAGTAGTGTCAGCTGTGGCAAAGACCAAGTCGTCGACGTACACGAGGATGTAGAACGGCGGCAGAGAGGTGTCGGTGCGCAGAAACAGCGACGGGTCGGCAGTAGAAGGAGCAAACCCAAGTGCCGCGAGCGTAGTCCTCAGTGTGTCGTGCCACTCACGTGGCGCCTGGCGGAGACCGTAGACTGGACGCCGGAGACTCCACTGGGTACCAGGAGGGAAAGACCCAGTGAAGCCAGGTGGGCGGCGCAGCCAGATCTCCTCGTGCAGGCTGCCCTGCAAGAAAGCTGTGCTGAAGTTGAGAGAGTGCAGCTCGTAGTCACGGTGAGCAGCAACGTGCAGCAGAACCCGAAGAGTGGTCATCTTTGGGGTGGGGGAGAAGGTCTGAAAGTAGTCAACCCCCTGCCGCTGACTGAAGCCACGAGCCACGTAACGCGCCTTGAAGACAGGCGGAGAACCCGGCGGCCGCTTCACCCTGAAAATCCACATGCCACTGACGATGTTCGCCCCAGGAGGGGGAACAGCGTCAACGTAGGTGCCTGTGGACTTCCAGGAAGCCATCTCTGCATCCATAGCTGCCTGCCACTGAGAGGAGTAGGGACCCTCTATCGCCTCCGCGTAAGAGCGCGGAGTCGGGATGTCTGGTGCATCCGGGTCTCCCTCAGGGGCTAGCAGTACAGACGCGAGACGAGGTGAAGCGGCGGCCAGACACTGGAACTCCTCCTGCCTGTCCTCAAGGACGTCCGTGCCAAGGGCACACTCACCCCCGACGGACGGAGGACAGGCGGACTCAGACTCAGTGACAAGACGAGCAGCGTAGTCGAGACGACAGCGCGCAGCAAAGTCGACAAGCTCAGTGACAAGGGCAGACGCAGCAGACGACTCGAAGGAAGGGTCAGTGACAGCAGTAGCAAGGAGACGCGTGACAGTAGGACTGGCAGCACGAAGAGAGTTCGACTCCGGGTCGGCAAGAGCAGGAAGAGAGGAAGCAGGAGGAGAAGGCAAAGGGGCACGCAGAGGAGCAGTGGACGGACGCAGTGACATCCGGTGCGTGTCAGGGACAGGAGGAGGACGCTGACGCGAACCGCGACCACTAGTGCGCGCAGGACGAACAGGCGACGCAGGACAAGACGCAGGCTCACGACGCTCAGTAAGACCTCCAGTCGGACCAGCGTAGGGAGAAGGAGCAGGCAAAGGGGAGGCAGGCTGTAGCTGTGGCTGTGACCGGACAGGCTGCGGACCCTCTAAGGGAGGAGGAGGAGGTGTAAGACCAAGAACCTGCTGGAGGAGCGGAACGAAGTACGGTCGGGGCCGCGCGGCGACGCTAGAAACAGCAGGAACAGCACCAGCAGCCCCGGCAGGAGCACCCACTCCAGCAGCACCTCCAGCAGCACCACCAGAAGCTCCAGAACCTCCAGCAGCAGCACCAGGAGCACTGGCAGTCGGACCGCCAACGGCTCGCTCAGCGCCAACACCCTCAGTAGTACCAGCTCCAGGAGAACTCTCAGACCCAGCAGCTCCAGCACCCAAAGTACGAGCACCGCCGGGACGCGCGACAGCAGTACCCTCTGCAGCCGAAGAACCACCAGCACCAGCAGCACGCCTCCAGCGCCTGGCAAACCACTCACGCAGCTCCGGTGGGGAGAGTGGCTCCCGGCGAGACGAAGCACCCCCAGGCACAGCACTCCCAGGCTCAGCACCCCCAGGCTCAGCACCCCCAGGCTCAGCACCCCCAGGCTCAGCACCCCCAGGCTCAGCACCCCCAGACTCCGCACCCCCAGGCTCGGCACCTCCAGGCTCAGCACCCCCAGGCACAGCACCCCCAGGCTCAGCACCGGCAGCAGCACCAGAGTCACCAGTGACCTCGACAGGCTCGACCGCGTCTACCTGGGACACACCTGAAGGGGCAGGACCCTGAGGGGGGAGGGGGACTACCGGGGGGGGACCTGGTACCAAGAAGAGCGGGGGTGGGGGGAGGGACGGAGTGCGGTAGGGGAAGAGGCGGTAGTAGGGTACCGACTCGTCGAACGTGACGTCCTGGGAGGACAGAACACGTCGAGAGGTGGGGTGGTAGAACTGCCACCCAGGTGCGTCGGGGGGGAACCCCAGGAAGACGCAGGGAGCAGCGCGAGGGGACAGCTTGTCCGCAGACAAGTCGCGAACAAACGCCCGAGATCCCCAGACCCGGAACGCCGACGCATCGCCAACCTTCCCCGTCCACATCAAGACTGGGGACATCGCGGGCCGAGAGACCCGGGGGTGAAGGTTGATCTGATGCGCGGCGTACCTGACCGCAAACGGCCACAGAAAATGGGGGGCAGCCGCATGCATCATGGACGTACGAGCGACGTCCATGACCATGCCAATGTGGCGCTCAGCAATCCCATTCTGCTGTGGTGAGTCCGGAAGCGTGAAGGTCTGATGGATGCCTCGCGCACGACAGTAGGCACTCAGGAGGCCAGAGGAGAACTCTCCGCCTCTGTCCGAGTGCAGACGCAAAACAGGGAAGTCAGAGCCAAAGCTCCTTCGAAGCTGGAGACGAGCTGCGCGGATCCAGTCGATCAACACCTCAGTGACCTCACCCTTGCTGCGCAAGGGGAAGACTGTGGTGTAACGCGAGTAGTCGTCAACCACCAGCAGGAAGTAGCGCTCCTGACCCTGTCCACGGACGCGGGCTGGGCCCCACACGTCCATGTGAAGCGTCTGCAACGGGGCCTCTGTCGGAGGAAACTGGGAGGAGTGAGGGGCAGCACGCTGGCGCCCCTCGACACAGGGGAAACAGGCAGGGCCAAGGCCCGGAGGAAAGGGAGGGAGGGACCGGGGAAGACCAGACACAAGGACTCGCGAGGCCATGCCTCTGAGCCGAAGCAGAGAGGGGTGGCCAAGGCGGTGGTGCCAGAGGAGGGTCTCGTGAGACAGACGACGACACGAGCAGGGGGCAGACTCAGGACCGGACCTGGACGCTGCACCAAACACCTGACCAGACGAAGGGACCCTACCAGACGTAGTACCTGGAGGAGAAGCAGTGGTCAGTGTGTACAGGCTCGACCCTGGCCGACGTGTAAACGTAGCCAGGTGGCGACCTGTATCCGCCTCAGTGCAGTGAGTCACCCGCTGACGAGCAGGGGTGAACTGGTGGACACCCGCATCCTGGAGGTCAGCACCACTCACCAAGTTCGTCGAGAACGAGGGGAGGTAGAGACCAGTCAGGGTGCCAGAGGGGGCCGCCGGACACGGGAGGACACTAGAGAAGCGAGACAGGACAGGCCCCCCAGAGGGGTCAGCCAGGGACACCGCAACCGGCCGACTCAGCGGCGTGAGAGTGGTGCGGTCCCTAAAGAATGAGCGAGACGCTCCAGAGTCAAGGGTGAAGGTGTGAGAGGCCGAAGCCGACACAGTACCTGAGAGGGCAGACTCACCAGCACCTGAGAGCACAGACGCACTGGCACCTAGAGCAGCAGCCTCACTAGTACCTGACGCGGCAGTACCAATGCCCGGGTCGGGCGGGAAACACCGGTAACAGTCATCCTCATCACTACCAGTCACAGCATACATAGCAGAGAGAATAGCATCAAAATCAAGATCATAAATAGCTACACCAGCCCTAGACAGCTCTCCCCAGCGGGGGATCTCAGCGGCCTCCGGAAACTGCTGACGCCAGGCGTCGGTCAGGCGGCCAAAGCAGCGGCGGGCTGTGTGGGCGCCTCCACACCTCTCCCCTGCACGGTCACCGGTGCGAAGAACGTAGGGGCAGGGACCAAGCGCACCACCACGCTGACGCTGCAAGTACCACTCACGGAGCTGCTGAGGGGCGGGGACGGTGCGAGAGCGCTGCTGCTGCTGCGGCTGCTGCTGCTGCTGCTGCTGGCGCTGACCACCCCCAGAGCCGCTCCGCTGGGACGAGCCACCCCGACCCCCGCCTCCACCGCCACCCCCGCCTCCACCGCCACCCCCGTCTCCACCGCCACCTCCCCCACCAGGACCGTCGCTCCCACCGCTCCCACCGCCTCCTCCGCTACCACCTCCGCCGCCACCTCCGCCTCCACCGCCGCCACCAGTACCTCCACTCCCACCACCACCACCACCGCCACCCCCACTCCCCCCGCCACCCCCACCGCCTCCTCCACCGCCCCCTCTAGTTCCACCCGCTCCCTTGCCCCCCTTGCCCTTGCCAGAGCGGCGTCTGCCGCTGGGGGCAGACGCCGCGCCGACCGACTCAAAACCAGCGAGGTCGGCCGCAGCGACAGAGGCGACAGAGGGCAGCAGGGGGGAAGGACCACACCCCTCAAAGATGGGGGCGCGAGGGTCACCCCGAGAGGCCCCTACAGCGACAATACTCTTTTCGGCCGCTAGCAGGGACTCCTCAAGGAGGTCGACAGTGAGAGTGGTGGGACAGACAGAGAGAAACTGGTCCCTAACGACACGAAGGGACTCAGGGAGACGGGTGACGAGAAAGTAGAGAGTGATGTACATGGGAGGAGGGTTCGCAGCGCGGAACTCAGCAGGAAGGGCAGCGCGGTAGCGGGTGTCACTAGCACGGAGGTGGGTAACTAGGTCAGCAACAGTGGGAAAGGAAGCGAGGTCAGGGAAGAGAAACGGTAGCATGAGGCGGCTAAGGGTAGCGGAGGAAGGGGAGGAGTAGCATGCAACTACAGCGTCGTACAAGGCCTGAGCGGTCTTGCACTGACTAAAGTGGGCACGCTCAGAGGAAGGGAGGTGGCGACGCACAGCAAGACGTGCAGCAGCATCGCGGGTCGCCCACTTGGAGCGAACAGCAGAGTCAGCATCAGCAGGCGGGGCAGGGACAGCGCCAGAGACAAAGTCAAAGAGAGAGACCTCATCTATCGCATCACACAGTAAGTACAGCTGCAGGTCTTCAATCCAGACGGCAAAGTCAATGGCCCTCCTCTTAGCGTCAAAAGTAAGAACATTGGGGGTGGCCATGGCAGCAGCTGAAAGTCTCACCGGGCTGGGAGAGTCGGGTAGGTCAGCAGCAAAGGAACACAGCTCAGGAACAGCAGCACGGCTCCTCAGGTGGCTCGAGCGGCTCGGGCTGCCTGGGCGGCTCGGGCGGCTCGTGCGGCTCGGGCGGCTCGGGCGCCTCAGGCGGCTCGGGCGGCTTGGGCGGCTCGGGCGGCTCGGGCAGCTTGCGCGGCTCGGGTGGCGTAGGGGCTCACGGGCGGCGCGGGCTACTGGGGCTGCTCACGTGCAGCACGGCGGGCTGCAGCAGGGGCCGGGGGGAGGGCTGTAGCGGGGCCGGTGGCGGGCCGTAGCTGGGCAGGCGGCGGGCTGTAGCAGGGGCCGGTGGCGGGCTGTAGCAGGGCCGGTGGCGGGCTGTAGCTGGGCCGGCGGCGGGCTATAGCAGGGGCCGGTGCGGGCTGTAGTGGGGCCAACGGCGGGCCGTAGTGGGGCCGGTGGCGGGCTGTAGCGGGCCAGTGGCGGGGTGTAGAGGGGCCAGTGGCGGGCTGTAGCGGGGCCGACAGCAGCTGTAGCGGGGCCGGCGTAGGACCGTCGTGGGGCCGACGAGGTCTGGGCGGGGCCGACGAGGGGCCTAGACGGGGCCGATGAGGGGCCGACGGGGTCTAGGCGGGGCCGACGCGGGGCCTAAGTGGGGCCGACGGGGGCTACGCGGGGCCGAATAGGGGCCTAGGCGGGGCCGACGAGGGGCCTAAGCGGGAGCACGACGGGGAGGGCGACACGGAGGGTCGCAGAAAAAAAATGCGCGCCTCGGGGCGCGCTTCAGTGGGCCCTAGGAACAGGCCCTAAGAAGGGACCTGCTCTGATTCCATGAGAAAATATGAACGAGAATGAATCAACTATGAATGAAGTGGGTACAAATAGGAAACCCTAAATGTGTTGTACCCCCTATGGGATACCCCACTATAGTCTACAGAAACAAGTAAGCTATATGTTCTGACATTAGATTCCTTACGAACCTTATTAGCTCACTAGATTTATATATTTCCCACGTTGTGATCGAGTGAGACCGCTAGATTCCCTCTACATTTTGAGAAACGAGCGTTTCCGTTCTCCCTGGCCCCACTTGCACTATAAGTGCGAAATGCCGGCCAGACTGGCCGATGCACCATTTTATCTACACATGTGCGTAAGTTACCCTTCAAACCCTTACGTTCACTCGATTAATATATTTCCTACCTTATATTTGAGTGAGACCACTAGATTACGTGTACTATGCGAGATCTGAGCGGTTCCGTTATCCCAAGCATTTGCACTCTAAGTTCCCATACTGACCGACCTGGCCAATGCACCATTTTCCATATACATATGCATTAGATTCCTTTCGAACCTTATTAACTCACTAGATTTATATATTTCCCACCTTCTGATCGAGTGAGACCGCTAGATTCCCTCTACTTTTTGGGAAACGAGCGTTTCCGTTCTCCCTGGCCCCACTTGCACTATAAGTGCGAAATGCTGGCCAGACTGGCCGATGCACCATTTTCTCTACACATGTGCGTTAGTTACCTTTCAAACCCTTACGTTCTTTCGATTTATATATTTCCTACCTTATATTTGAGTGAGACCACTAGATTCTGTGTACTATGCGAGATCTGAGCGGTTCCGTTCTCCCAGGCATTTGCACTCTAAGTTCCCATACTGACCGACCTGGCCAATGCTCCATTTTCCATATGCATATGCATTAGATTCCTTTCGAACCTTATTAGCTCACTAGATTTATATATTTCCCACCTTCTGATCGAGTGAGACCGCTAGATTCCCTCTACCTTTTGAGAAACGAGCGTTTCCGTTCTCCATGGCCCCACTTGCACTATAAGTGCGAAATGCCGGCCACACTAGCCGATGCACCATTTTCTCTATACATGTGCGTTAGTTACCTTTCAAACCCTTACGTTCACTCGATTAATATATTTCCTACCTTATATTTGAGTGAGACCACTAGATTCTGTGTACTATGCGAGATCTGAGCGGTTCCGTTCTCCCAGACATTTGCACTCTAAGTTCCCATACTGACCGACCTGGCCAATGCTCCATTTTCCATATGCATATGCATTAGATTCCTTTCGAACCTTATTAGCTCACTAGATTTATATATTTCCCACCTTCTGATCGAGTGAGACCGCTAGATTCCCTCTACTTTTTGGGAAACGAGCGTTTCCGTTCTCCCTGGCCCCACTTGCACTATAAGTGCGAAATGCCGGCCAGACTGGCTGATGCACCATTTTCTCTACACATGTGCATAGGTTACCTTTCAAACCCTTACGTTCACTCGATCTATATATTTCCTACCTTATATTTGAGTGAGACCACTAGATTCCGTGTACTATGCGAGATCTGAGCGGTTCCGTTCTCCCATGCATTTGCACTCTAAGTTCCCATACTGACCGACCTGGCCAATGCACCATTTTCCATATACATATGCATTAGATTTGTTTCGAACCTTATTAGCTCACTAGATTTATATATTTCCCACCTTCTGATCGAGTGAGACCGCTAGATTCCCTCTACGTTTTGAGAAAAGAGCGTTTCCGTTCTCCCTGGCCCCACTTGCACTATAAGTGCGAAATGCCGGCCAGACTGGCCGATGCACCATTTTCTCTACACATGTGCATTAGTTACCTTTCAAACCCTTACGTTCACTCGATTAATATATTTCCTACCTTATATTTGAGTGAGACCACTAGATTCTGTGGACTATGCGAGATCTGAGCGGTTCCGTTCTCCCAGGCATTTGCACTCTAAGTTCCCATACTGACCGACCTGGCCAATGCTCCATTTTCCATATGCATATGCATTAGATTCCTTTCGAACCTTATTAGCTCACTAGATTTATATATTTCCCACCTTCTGATCGAGTGAGACCGCTAGATTCCCTCTACTTTTTGGGAAACGAGCGTTTCCGTTCTCCCTGGCCCCACTTGCACTATAAGTGCGAAATGCTGGCCAGACTGGCCGATGCACCATTTTCTCTACACATGTGCGTTAGTTACTTTTCAAACCCTTACGTTCTTTCAATTTATATATTTCCTACCTTATATTTGAGTGAGACCACTAGATTCCGTGTACTATGCGAGATCTGAGCGGTTCCGTTCTCCCAGGCATTTGCACTCTAAGTTCCCATACTGACCGACCTGGCCAATGCACCATTTTCCATATACATATGCATTAGATTCCTTTCGAACCTTATTAGCTCACTAGATTTATATATTTCCCACCTTCCGATCGAGTGAGACAGCTAGATTCCCTCTACGTTTTGAGAAAAGAGCGTTTCCGTTCTCCCTGGCCCCACTTGCACTATAAGTGCGAAATGCCGGCCAGACTGGCCGATGCACCATTTTCTCTACACATGTGCGTTAGTTACCTTTCAAACCCTTACGTTCACTCGATTAATATATTTCCTACCATATATTTGAGTGAGACCACTAGATTCCGTGTACTATGCGAGATCTGAGCGGTTCCGTTCTCCCAGGCATTTGCACTCGAAGTTCCCATACTGACCAACCTGGCCAATGCACCATTTTCCATATACATATGCATTAGATTCCTTTCGAACCTTATTAGCTCACTAGATTTATATATTTCCCACCTTCTGATCGAGTGAGACCGCTAGATTCCCTCTACTTTTTGAGAAACGAGCGTTTCCGTTCTCCCTGACCCCACTTGCACTTTAAGTGCGAAATGCCGGTCAGACTGGCCGATGCACCATTTCTCTACACATGTGCGTTAGTTACCTTTCAAACCCTTACGTTCACTCGATTAATATATTTCCTACCTTATATTTGAGTGAGACCACTAGATTCCGTGTACTATACGAGATCTGAGCGGCTCTGTTCTCCCAGGCATTTGCACTCTAAGTTCCCATACTGACCGACCTGGCCAATGCACCATTTTCAATATATATATGCATTACATTCCTTTCGAACCTTATTAGCTCACTAGATTTATATTTTTCCCACCTTCTGATCGAGTGAGACCGCTAGATTCCCTCTACTTTTTGAGAGACGAGCATTTCCGTTCTCCCTGACCCCACTTGCACTATAAGTGCGAAATGCTGGTCAGACTGGCCGATGCACCATTTTCTCTACACATGTGCGTTAGTTACCTTTCAAACCCTTACGATCACTCGTTCAATATATTACCTACCTTATATTTGAGTGAGACCACTAGATTCCGTGTACTATGCGAGATCTGAGCGGTTCCGTTCTCCGAGGCATTTGCTCTCTAAGTTCCCATACTGACCGACCTGGCCAATGCACCATTTTCCATATACATATGCATTAGATTCCTTTCGAACCTTATTAGCTCACTAGATTTATATATTTCCCACCTTGTGACCGAGTGAGACCGCTAGATTCCCTCTACTTTTTGAGAAACGAGCGTTTCCGTTCTCCCTGGCCCCACTTGCACTATAAGTGCGAAATGTCGGCCCGACTCGCCGATGCATCACTTTCTCTACACACGTGCGTTAGTTACCTTTCAAACCCTTACGTTCACTCGATTAATATATTTCCTATCTTATATTTGAGTGAGACCACTAGATTCCGTGTACTATGCGAGATCTGAGCGGCTCTGTTCTCCCAGGCATTTGCACTCTAAGTTCCCATACTGACCGACCTGGCCAATGCACCATTTTCCATATACATATGCATTACATTCCTTTCGAACCTTATTAGCTCACTAGATTTATATATTTCCCACCTTTTGATCGAGTGAGACTGCTAGATTCCCTCTACCTTTTGAGAAAAGAGCGTTTCCGTTCTCCCTGGCCCCACTTGCACTATAAGTGCGAAATGCCGGCCAGACTGGGCGATGCACCATTTTCTCTACACATGTGCGTTAGTTACCTTTCAAACCCTTAAATTCACTCGATTAATATATTTCCTACCTTATATTTGAGTGAGACCACTAGATTCCGTGTACTATGCGAGATCTGAGCGGTTCCGTTCTCCCAAGCATTTGCACTCTAAGTTCCCATACTGACCGACCTGGCCAATGCACCATTTTCCATATACATATGCATTAGATTCCTTTCGATCCTTATTAGCTCACTAGATTTATATATTTCCCACCTTCTGACCGAGTGAGACCGCTAGATTCCCTCTACTTTTTGAGAAACAAACGTTTCCGTTCTCCCTGGCCCCACTTGCACTAAAAGTGCGAAATGCCGGCCGGACTGGCCGATGCACCATTTTCTCTACACATGTGCGTTAGTTACCTTTCAAACCCTTACGTTCACTCGATTAATATATTTCCTACCTTATATTTGAGTGAGACCACTAGATTCCGTGTACTATGCGAGATCTGAGCGGTTCCGTTCTCCCAGGCATTTGCACTCTAAGTTCCCATACTGACCGAACTGGCCAATGCACCATTTTCCATATACATATGCATTAGATTCCTTTCGAACCTTATTAGCTCACTAGATTTATATATTTCCCACCTTCTGATTGAGTCAGACAGCTAGATTCCCTCTACCTTTTGAGAAACGAGCGTTTCCGTTCTCCCTGGCCCCACTTGCACTATAAGTGCGAAATGTCGGCCACACTAGCCGATGCACCATTTTCTCTATACATGTGCGTTAGTTACCTTTCAAACCCTTACATTCACTCGATTAATATATTTCCTACCTTATATTTGAGTGAGACCACTAGATTCCGTATACTATGCGAGATCTGAGCGGTTCCATTCTCCCAGGCATTTGCACTCTTGGTTCCCATACTGACCGACCTGGCCAATGCACCATTTTCCATATACATATGCATTAGATTCCTTTCGAACCTTATTAGCTCACTAGATTTTCATATTTCCCACCTTCTGATCAAGTGATACCGCTAGATTCCCTCTACTTTTTTATAAACGAGCGTTTCCGTTCTCCCTGACCCCACTTGCACTATAAGTGCGAAATGCCGGCCAGACTGGCCGATGCACCATTTCTCTACACATGTGCGTTAGTTACCTTTCGAACCCTTACGTTCACTCGATTAATATATTTCCTACCTTATATTTGAGTGAGACCACTAGATTCCGTATACTATGCGAGATCTGAGCGGTTCCATTCTCCCAGGCATTTGCACTCTAAGTTCCCATACTGACCGACCTGGCCAATGCACCATTTTCCATATACATATGCATTAGATTCCTTTCGAACCTTATTAGCTCACTAGATTTATATATTTCCCACCTTCTGATCAAGTGAGACCGCTAGATTCCCTCTACTTTTTGAGAAACGAGCGTTTCCGTTCTCCCTGACCCAACTTGAACTATAAGTGCGAAATGCCGGCCAGACTGGCCGATGCACCATTTTCTCTACACATGTGCGTTAGTTACCTTTCAAAACCTTACGTTAACTCGATTAATATATTTCCTACCTTATATTTGAGTGAGACCACTACATTCCGTGTACTATGCAAGATCTGAGCGGTTCCGTTCTCTGAGGCATTTGCACTATAAGTTCCCATACTGACCGACCTGGCCAATGCACCATTTTCCATATACATATGCATTAGATTCCTTTCAAACCTTATTAGCTCACTAGATTTATATATTTCCCACCTTCTGATTGAGTGAGACGGCTAGATTCCCTCTCCTTTTTTAGAAACGAGCGTTTCCGTTCTCCCTGACCCCACTTGCACTATACGTGCGAAATGCCGGTCAGACTGGCCGATGCACCATTTTCTCTACACATGTGCGTTAGTTACCTTTCAAACCCTTACGTTCACTCGATTAATATATTTCCTACCTTTTATTTGAGTGAGACCACTAGATTCTGTGTACTATGCGAGATCTGAGCGGTTCCGTTCTCCCAGGCATTTGCACTCTAAGTTCCCATACTGACCGACCTGGCCAATGCACCATTTTCCATATACATATGCATTAGATTCCTTTCGAACCTTTTTAGCTCACTAGATTTATATATTTCCCACCTTGTGACCGAGTGACACCGCTAGATTCCCTCTAATTTTTGAGAAACGAGCGTTTCCATTCTCCCTGGCCCCACTTGCACTATAAGTGCGAAATGCCGGCCAGACTGGTCGATGCACCATCTTCTCTACACATGTGCGTTAGTTACCTTTCAAACCCTAAGTTTCACTCGATTAATATATTTCCTACCTCATATTTGAGTGAGACCACTAGATTTCGTGTACTATGCGAGATCTGAGCGGTTCCGTTCTCCCAGGCATTTGCACTCTAAGTTCCCATACTGACCGACCTGGCCAATGCACCATTTTCCATATACATATGCATTAGATTCCTTTCAAACCTTATTAGCTCACTAGACTTATATATTTCCCACCTTTTGATCGAGTGAGACCGCTAGATTCCCTCTACTTTTTGAGAAACGAGTGTTTCCGTTCTCCTAGCCCCTCTTGCACTATAAGTGCGAAATGCCGGCCAGACTGGCCGATGCACCATTTTTTCTACACATGTGCGCTAGTTACCTTTCAAACCCTTACATTCACTCGATTAATATATTTCATACCTTATATTTGAGTGAGACCACTAGATTCCGTGTACTATGCGAGATCTGAGCGGTTCCGTTCTCCCAGGCATTTGCACTCTAAGTTCCCATACTGACCGACCTGGCCAATGCACCATTTTCCATATACATATGCATTAGATTCCTTTCAAACCTTATTAGCTCACTAGATTTTTATATTTCCCACCTTTTGATCGAGTGAGACCGCTAGATTCCCTCTACTTTTTGAGAAACGAGCGTTTCCGTTCTCCCTGACCCCACTTGCACTATAAGTGCGAAATGCCGGCCAGATTGGCCGATGTACCATTTTCTCTACACATGTGTGTTAGTTACCTTTCAAACCCTTACGTTCACTCGATTAATATATTTTCTACCTTATATTTGAGTGAGACCACTAGATTCCGTGTACTATGCGAGATCTGAGCGGTTCCGTTCTCCCAGGCATTTGCGCTCTAAGTTCCCATACTGACCGACCTGGCTAATGCACCATTTTCCATATACATATGCATTAGATTCCTTTCGAACCTTATTAGCTCACTAGTTTTATATATTTCCCACGTTGTGATCGAGTGAGACCGCTAGATTCCCTCTACTTTTTTAGAAACGAGCGTTTCCGTTCTCCCTGACCCCACTTGCACTATAAGTGCGAAATGCCGGCCAGACTGGCCGATGCACCATTTTCTCTACACATGTGCGTTAGTTACCTTTCAAACCCTCACATTCACTCGATTAATATATTTCCTACCTTATATTTAAGTGAGACCACTAGATTCTGTGTACTATGCGAGATCTGAGCGGTTCCGTTCTCCCAGGCATTTGCACTCTAAGTTCCCATACTGACCGACCTGGCCAATGCACCATTTTCCATATACATATGCATTAGATTCCTTTCAAACCTTATTAGCTCACTAGATTTTTATATTTCCCACCTTTTGATCGAGTGAGACCGCTAGATTCCCTCTACTTTTTGAGAAACGAGCGTTTCCGTTCTCCCTGACCCCACTTGCACTATAAGTGCGAAATGCCGGCCAGACTGGCCGATGCACCATTTTCTCTACACCTGTGCGTAAGTTACCTTTCAAACCCTTAAATTCACTCGATTAATATATTTCCTACCTTATATTTGAGTGAGACCACTAGATTCCGTGTACTATGCGAGATCTGAGCGGTTCCGTTCTCCCAGGCATTTGCACTCTAAGTTCCCATACTGACCGACCTGGCCAATGCACCATTTTCTAGAAAAACATATGCATTAGATTCCTTTCTAACCTTATTAGCTCACTAGATTTATATATTTCCCACCTTCTTATCGAGTGAGACCGCTAGATTCCCTCTACTTTTTGAGAAACGAGCGTTTCCGTTCTCCATGGCCCCACTTGCACTATAAGTGAGAAATGCCGGCTAGACTGGCCGATGCGCCATTTTCTGTACACATGTGCATTAGTTACCTTTCAAACCCTTACGTTCACTCGATTAATATATTTCCTACCTTATATTTGAGTGAGACCACTAGATTCCGTGTACTATGCGAGATCTGAGCGGTTCCGTTCTCCCAGGCATTTGCACTCTGAGTTCCAATACTGACTGGCCTGGCCAATGCACCATTTTCCATATACATATGCATTAAATTCCTTTCGAACCTTATAAGCTCACTAGATTTATATATTTCCCACTCTCTGATCGAGTGAGACCGCTAGATTCCCTCTACTTTTTGATAAACGAGCGTTTCCATTCTCCCTGGCCCCACTTGCACTATAAGTGCGAAATGCCGGCCAGATTGGCCGATGTACCATTTTCTCTACACATGTGCGTTAGTTACCTTTCAAACCCTTGCGTTCACTCGACTAATATATTTCCTACCTTATATTTGAGTGAGACCACTAGATTCCGTGTACTATGCGAGATCTGAGCGGTTCCGTTCTCCCAGGCATTTGCACTCTAAGTTCCCATACTGACCGACCTGGCCAATGCACCATTTTCCATATACATATGCATTAGATTCCTTTTGAACCTTATTAGCTCACTAGATTTATACATTTCCCACCTTCTGATCGAGTGACACCGCTAGATTCGCTCTACTTTTTGAGAAACGAGCGTTTCCGTTCTCCCTGGCCCCACTTGCACTAGAAGTGCGAAATGCCGGCCAGATTGGCCGATATACCATTTTCTCCACACATGTGCGTTAGTTACCTTTCAAACCCTTACGTTCACTCGATTAATATATTCCCTACCCTATATTTGAGTGAGACCACTAGATTCCGTGTACTATGCGAGATCTGAGCGGTTCCGTTCTCCAAGGCATTTGCACTCTAAGTTCCCATACTGACCGACCTGGCCAATGCACCATTTTCCATATACATATGCATTAGATTCCTTTCGAACCTTATTAGCTCACTAGACTTATACATCTCCCACCTTCTGATCAAGTGAGACCGCTAGATTCGCTCTACTTTTTGAGAAACGAGCGTTTCCGTTCTCCTTGGCCCCACTTGCACTATAAGTGCGAAATGCCGGCCAGATTGGCCGATGTACCATTTTCTCTACACCTGTGCATTAGTTACCTTTCAAACCCTTATGTTCACTCGATTAATATATTTCCTACCTTATATTTGAGTGAGACGACTAGATTCCGTGTACTATGCGAGATCTGAGCGGTTCCGTTCTCCCAGGCATTTGCACTCTAAGTTCCCATACTGACCGACCTGGCCAATGCACCATTTTCCATATACATATGCATTAGATTTCTTCCGAACCTTATTAGATCACTAGATTTATATATTTCCAACCTTCTGATCGAGTGAGACCACTAGATTCCCTCTACTTTTTGAGAAACAAGCGTTTCCGTTCTCCATGGCCCCACTTGCACTATAAGTGCGAAATGCCAGCTAGACTGGCCGATGCACCATTTTCTGTACACATGTGCGTTAGTTACCTTTCAAACCCTTACGTTCACTTGATTAATATATTTCCTACCTTATATTTGAGTGAGACCACTAGATTCGGTGTACTATGCGAGATCTGAGCGGTTCCGTTCTCCAAGGCATTTGCACTCTAAGTTCCCATACTGACCGACCTGGCCAATGCACCATTTTCCATATACATATGCATTAGATTCCTTTCGAACCTTATTAGCTCACTAGATTTATGTATTTCCCACTCTCAGATCGAGTGAGACCGCTAGATTCCCTCTACTTTTTGAGAAACGAGCGTTTCCGTTCTCCCTGGCCCCACTTGCACTATAAGTGCGAAATGGCGGCCAGATTGGCCGATGTACCATTTTCTCTACACATGTGCGTTAGTTACCTTTCAAACCCTTACGTTCACTCGATTGATATATTTCCTACCTTATATTTGAGTGAGACCACTAGGTTCCGTGTACTATGCGAGATCTGAGCGGTTCCGATCTCCCAGGCATTAGCACTCTAAGTTCCTATACTGACCGACCTGGCCAATGCACCATTTTCCATATACATATGCATTAGATTCCTTTCGAACCTTATTAGCTCACTAGATTTATACATTTCCCACCTTCTGATCGAGTAAGACCGCTAGATTCCCTCTACTTTTTGAGAAACGAGCGTTTCCGTTCTCCCTGGCCCCACTTGCACTATAAGTGCGAAATGCCGGCCAGATTGGCCGATGCACCATTTTCTCTACACATGTGCGTTAGTTACCTTTCAAACCCTTACGTTCACTCGATTAATATATTTCCTACCTTATATTTGAGTGAGACCACTAGATTCCGTGTACTATGCGAGATCTGAGCGGTTCCGTTCTCCCAGGCATTTGCACTCTAAGTTCCCATACTGACCGACCTGGCCAATGCACCATTTTCCATATACATATGCATTAGATTCCTTTCGAACCTTATTAGCTCACTAGATTTATATATTTCCCAGCTTCTGATCGAGTGAGACCGCTAGATTCCCTCTTTTTTTTGAGAAACGAGCGTTTCCGTTCTCCCTGGTCCCACTTGCACTATAAGTGCGAAATGCCGGCCAGATTGGCCGATGTACCATTTTCTCTACACATGTGCGCTAGTTACCTTTCAAACCCTTACGTTCACTCGATTAATATATTTCCTACCTTATATTTGAGTGAGACCACTAGATTCCGTGTACTATGTGAGATCTGAGCGGTTCCGTTCTCCCAAGCATTTGCACTCTAAGTTTCCATACTGACCGACCTTGCCAATGCACCATTTTCCATATACATATGCATTAGATTTCTTCCGAACCTTATTAGCTCACTAGATTCACATATTTCCCACCTTCTGATCGAGTGAGACTGCTAGATTCCCTCTACTTTTTGAGAAACAAGCGTTTCCGTTCTCCATGGCCCCACTTGCACTATAAGTGCGAAATGCCGGCTAGACTGGCCGATGCGCCATTTTCTGTACACATGTGCATTAGTTACCTTTCAAACCCTTACGTTCACTCGATAAATATATTTCCTACCTTATCTTTGAGTGAGACCACTAGATTCCGTGTACTATGCGAGATCTGAGCGGTTCCGTTCTCCCAGGCATTTGCACTCTAAGTTCCCATACTGACCGATCTGGCCAATGCACCATTTTCCATGTACATATGCATTAGATTCCTTTCGAACCTTATTAGCTCACTAGATTTATATATTTCCCACTCTCTGATCGAGTGAGACCGCTAGATTCCCTCTACTTTTTGAGAAACGAGCGTTTCCGTTCTCCCTGGCCCCACTTGCACTATAAGTGCGAAATGCCGGCCAGATTGGCCAATGCACCATTTTCTCTAAACATGTGCGTTAGTTACCTTTCAAACCCTTACGTTCACTCGATTAATATATTTCATACCTTATATTTGAGTGAGACCACTAGGTTCCGTGTACTATGTGAGATCTGAGCGGTTCCGTTCTCCCAGGCATTTGCACTCTAAGTTCCCATACTGACCGACCTGGCCAATGCACCATTTTCCATATACATATGCATTAGATTCCTTTCGAACCTTATTAGCTCACTAGATTTATACATTTCCCACCTTCTCATCGTCTGAGACCGCTAGATTCCCTCTACTTTTTGAGAAACGAGCGTTTCCGTTCTCCCTGACCCCACTTGCACTATAAGTGCGAAATGCCGGCCAGACTGGCCGATGCACCATTTTCTCTACACATGTGCGTTAGTTACCTTTCAAACCCTTACGTTCACTCGATTAATATATTTCCTAGCTTATATTTGAGTGAGACCACTAGATTCAGTGTACTATGCGAGATCTGAGCGGTTCCGTTCTCCCAGGCATTTGCACTCTACGTTCCAATACTGACCGACCTGGCCAATGCACCATTTTCCATATACATATGCATTACATTCCTTTCGAACCTTATTAGCTCACTAGATTTATATATTTCCCACCTTCTGATCGAGTGAGACCGCTAGATTCCCTCTACTTTTTGAGAAACGAGCGTTTCCGCTCCATGGCCCCACTTGCACTATAAGTGCGAAATGCCGGCTAGACTGGCCGATGCGCCATTTTCTGTACACATGTGCATTAGTTACCTTTCAAACCCTTACGTTTACTCGATTAATATATTTCCTACCTTATATTTGAGTGAGACCACTAGATTCCGTGTACTATGCGAGATCTGAGCGGTTCCGTTCTCCCAGGCATTTGCACTCTAAGTTCCCATACTGACCGACCTGGCCAATGCACCATTTTCCATATACATATGCATTAGATTTCTTCCGAACCTTATTAGCTCACTAGATTTATATATTTCCCACCTTCTGATCGAGTGAGACCGCTAGATTCCCTCTACTTTTTGAGAAACAAGCGTTTCCGTTCTCCATGGCCCCACTTGCACTATAAGTGCGAAATGCCGGCTAGACTGGCCGATGCACCATTTTCTGTACACATGTGCGTTAGTTACCTTTCAAACCCTTACGTTCACTCGATTAATATATTTCCTACCTTATATTTGAGTGAGACCACTAGATTTCGTGTACTATGCGAGATCTGAGCGGTAAGGTAGGAAATATATTATTCAAGTGAAGGTAAGGGTTTGAAAGGTAGCTAACGCACATGTGTAGAGAAAATGGTGCATCGGCCTGTCCGGCCAGCATTTCAAACTTATACTGCAAGTGGGGCCAGGGAGAACGGAAACGCTCGTTTCTCAAAAAGTAGAGGGAATCTAGCGGTCTCACTCGATCAGAAGGTGGGAAATATATAAATCTAGTGAGCTAATAAGGTTCGAAAGGAATCTAATGCATATGTATATGGAAAATGGTGCATTGGCCAGGTCGGTCAGTATGGGAACTTAGAGTGCAAATGCCTGGGAGAACGGAACCGCTCAGATCTCGCATAGTACACGGAATCTAGTGGTCTCACTCAAATATAAGGTAGGAAATATATTAATCGAGTAAACGTAAGGGTTTGAAAGGTAACTAATGCACATGTGTACAGAAAATGGCGCATCGGCCAGTCTAGCCGGCATTTCGCACTTATAGTGCAAGTGGGGCCATGGAGAACAGAAACGCTCGTTTCTCAAAAAGTAGAGGGAATCTAGCGGTCTCACTCGATCTGAGAGTGGGAAATATATAAATCTAGTGAGCTAATAAGGTTCGAAAGGAATCTAATGCATATGCATATGGAAAATGGTGCATTGGCCAGGTCGGTCAGTTTGGGAACTTAGAGTGCAAATGCCTGGGAGAACGGAACCGCTCAGATCTCGCATAGTACACGGAATCCAGTGGTCTCACTCAAATATAAGGTAGGAAATATATTAATCCAGTGAACGTAAGGGTTTGAAAGGTAACTAGAGCACATGTGTAGAGAAAATGGTGCATCGGCCAGTCTGGCCGGCATTTCGCACTTATAGTGCAAGTGGGGCCATGGAGAACGGAAACGCTTGTTTCTCAAGAAGTAGAGGGAATCTAGCGGTCTCACTCGATCTGAGAGCGGGAAATATATAAATCTAGTGAGCTAATAAGGTTCGAAAGGAATCTAATGCATATGTATATGGAAAATGGTGCATTGGCCAGGTCGGTCAGTTTGGGAACTTAGAGTGCAAATGCCTGGGAGAACGGAACCGCTCAGATCTTGCATAGTACACGGAATCTAGTGGTCTCAGTCAAAGATAAGGTAGGAAATATATTAGTCGAGTGACGGTAAGGGTTTGAAGGGTAACTAACGCACATGTGTAGAGAAAATGGTACATCGGCCAATCTGGCCGGCATTTCGCACTTATAGTGCAAGTGGGGCCAGGGAGAACGGAAACGCTCGTTTCTCAAAAAGTAGAGGGAATCTAGCGGTCTCACTCAATCAGAAGGTGGGAAATATATAAATCTAGTGAGCTAATAAGGTTAGAAAGGAATCTAATGCATATGTATATAGAAAATGGTGCATTGGCCAGGTCGGTCAGTATGGGAACTTAGAGTGCAAATGCCTGGGAGAGCGGAACCGCTCAGATCTCGCATAGTACACGGAATCTAGTGGTCTCACTCAAATATAAGGTAGGAAATATATTAGTCGAGTGAATGTGAGGGTTTGAAAGGTAACTAACGCACATGTATAGAGAAAATGGTGCATCGGCCAGTCTGGCCGGCATTTCGCACTTATAGTGCAAGTGGGGTCAGGGAGAACGGAAACGCTCGTTTCTCAAAAAGTAGAGGGAATCTAGCGGTGTCACTCGATCACAAGGTGGGAAATATATAAAACTAGTGAGCTAATAAGGTTCGAAAGGAATCTAATGCATATGTATATGGAAAATGGTGCATTGGCCAGGTCGGTCAGTATGGGAACTTAGAGTGCAAATGCCTGGGAGAACGGAACCGCTCAGATCTCGCATAGTACACGGAATCTAGTGGTCTCACTCAAATATAAGGTAGGAAATATATTAATCAAGTGAACGCAAGGGTTTGAAAGGTAACTATTGCACATGTGTACAGAAAATGGTGCATCCGCCAGTCTAGCTGGCATTTCGCACTTATAGTGCAAGTGGGGCCATGGAGAACGGAAACGCTCGTTTCTCAAAAAGAAGAGGGAGTCTAGCGGTCTCACTCAATCAGAAGGTGAGAAATATATAAATCTAGTGAGCTAATAAGGTTCGGAAGGAATCTAATGCATATGTATATAGAAAATGGTGCATTGGCCAGGTCGGTCAGTATGGGAACTTAGAGTGCAAATGCCTGGGAGAACGGAACCGCTCAGATCTCGCATAGTACACGGAATCTAGTGGTCTCACTCAAATATAAGGTAGGAAATATATTAATCGAGTGAACATAAGGGTTTGAAAGGTAACTAACGCACATGTGTGGAGAAAATGGTATATCGGCCAATCTGGCCGGCATTTCGCACTTATAGTGCAAGTGGGGCCAGGGAGAACGGAAACGCTCGTTTCTCAAAAAGTAGAGGGAATCTAGCGGTGTCACTCGATCAGAAGGTGGGAAATGTATAAATCTAGTGAGCTAATAAGGTTCGAAAGGAATCTAATGCATATGTACATGGAAAATGGTGCATTGGCCAGGTCAGTCAGTATTGGAACTTAGAGTGCAAATGCCTGGGAGAACGGAACCGCTCAGATCTCGCATAGTACACGGAATCTAGTGGTCTCACTCAAATATAAGGTAGGAAATATATTAATCGAGTGAACGTAAGGGTTTGAAAGGTAACTAATGCACATGTGTACAGAAAATGGCGCATCGGCCAGTCTAGCCGGCATTTCGCACTTATAGTGCAAGTGGGGCCATGGAGAACGGAAACGCTCGTTTCTCAAAAAGTAGAGGGAATCTAGCGGTCTCACTCGATCAGAAGGTGGGAAATATATAAATCTAGTGAGCTAATCAGGTTAGAAAGGAATCTAATGCATATGTTTTTCTAGAAAATGGTGCATTGGCCAGGTCGGTCAGTATGGGAACTTAGAGTGCAAATGCCTGGGAGAACGGAACCGCTCAGATCTCGCATAGTACACGGAATCTAGTGGTCTCACTCAAATATAAGGTAGGAAATATATTAATCGAGTGAATTTAAGGGTTTGAAAGGTAGCTAACGCACATGTGTAGAGAAAATGGTGCATCGGCCAGTCTTGCCGGCATTTCGCACTTATAGTGCAAGTGGGGTCAGGGAGAACGGAAACGCTCGTTTCTCAAAAAGTAGAGGGAATCTAGTGGTCTCACTCGATCAGAAGGTGGGAAATATATAAATCTAGTGAGCTAATAAGGTTTGAAAGGAATCTAATGCATATGTATATAAAAAATGGTGCATTGGCTAGGTCAGTCAGTATGGGAACTTAGAGTGCAAATGCCTGGGAGAACGGAACCGCTCAGATCTCGAATAGTACACGGAATCTAGTGGTCTCACTCAAATATAAGGTAGGAAATATATTAATTGAGTGAACGTAAGGGTTTGAAAGGTAACTAACGCACATGTGTAGAGAAAATGGTGCATCGGCCAGTCCGGCCGGCATTTCGCACTTATAGTGCAAGTGGGGCCAGGCCGAACGGAAACGCTCGTTTCTCAAAAAGTAGAGGGAATCTAGCGGTCTCACTCGGTTACAAGGTGGGAAATATATAAATCTAGTGAGCTAATAAGGTTTGAAAGGAATCTAATGCATATGTATATGGAAAATGGTGCATTGGCCAGGTCGGTCAGTATGGGAGCTTAGAGTGCAAATGCCTGGCAGAACGGAAGCGCTCAGATCTCGCATAGTACACGGAATCTAGTGGTCTCACTCAAATATAAGGTAGGAAATATATTAATCGAATGAACATAAGGGTTTGAAAGGTAACTAACGCACATGTGTAGAGAAAATGGTGCATCGGCCAGTTTGGCCGGCATTTCGCACTTATAGTGCAAGTGGGGCCAGGGAGAACGGAAATGCTCGTTTCTCAAAAAGTAGAGGGAATCTAGCGGTCTCACTCGATCAAAAGGTGGGAAATATATAAATCTAGTGAGCTAATAAGGTTTGAAAGGAATCTAATGCATATGTATATGGAAAATGGTGCATTGGCCAGGTCGGTCAGTATGGGAACTTAGAGTGCAAATGCCTAGGAGAACGGAACCGCTCAGATCTCGCATAGTACACGGAATCTAGTGGTCTCACTCAAATATAAGGTAGGAAATATAGTAATCGAGTGAACGTAAGGGTTTGAAATGTAACTAACGCACATGTGTAGAGAAAATGGTGCATCGGCCACTCTGGCCGGCATTTCGCACTTATAGTGCAAGTGGGGCCAGGGCGAACGGAAACACTCGTTTCTCAAAAAGTAGAGGGAATCTAGCGGTCTCACTCGATCAGAAGGTGGGAAATATATAACTCTAGTGAGCTAATAAGGTTCGAAAGGAATCTAATGCATATGTATATGGAAAATAGTGCATTGGCCAGGTCGGTCAGTATGGGAACATAGAGTGCAAATGCCTGGGAGAACGGAACCGCTCAGATCTCACATAGTACACGGAATCTAGTGGTCTCACTCAAATATAAGGTAGGAAATATATTAATCAAGTGAGCATAAGGGTTTGAAAGGTAACTAACGCACATGTGTAGAGAAAATGGTGCATCGGCCAGTCTGGCCGGCATTTCGCACTTATAGTGCAAGTGGGGCCAGGGAGAACGGAAACGCTCGTTTCTCAAAAAGTAGAGGGAATCTAGCGGTCTCACTCGATCAGAAGGTGGGAAATATATAAATCTAGTGAGCTAATAAGGTTTGAAAGGAATCTAATGCATATGTATATGGAAAATGGTGCATTGGCCAGGTCGGTCAGTATGGGAACTTAGAGTGCAAATGCCTGGGAGAACGGAACCGCTTAGATCTCGCATAGTACACGGAATCTAGTGGTCTCACTCAAATATAAGGTAGGAAATATATTAATTGAGTGAACGTAAGGGTTTCAAAGGTAACTAACGCACATGTGTAGAGAAAATGGTGCATCGGCCAGTCTGGCCGGCATTTCGCACTTATAGTGCAAGTGGGGCCTGGGAGAACGAAAACGCTTGTTTCTCAAAAAGTAGAGGGAATCTAGCGGTCTCACTCGATCAAAAGGTGGGAAATATATAAATCTAGTGAGCTAATAAGGTTTGAAAGGAATCTAATGCATATGTATATGGAAAATGGTGCATTTGCCAGGTCGGTCAGTATGGGAACTTGGAGTGCAAATGCCTGGGAGAACGGAACCGCTCAGATCTCACATAGTACACGGAATCTAGTGGTCTCACTCAAATATAAGGTAGGAAATATATTAATCGAGTGAAAATATGGGTTTGAAAAGGTAACTAACGCACATGTGTAGAGAAAATGGTGCATCAGCCAGTCTGGCCGGCATTTCGCACTTATAGTGCAAGTGGGGCCAAGGAGAACGGAAACGCTCGTTTCTCAAAAAGTAGAGGGAATCTAGCGGTCTCACTCAACCAGAAGGTGGGAAATGTATAAATCTAGTGAGCTAATAAGGTTCGAAAGGAATCTAATGCATATGTATATGGAAAATGGTGCATTGGCCAGGTCGGTCAGTATGGGAACTTAGAGTGCAAATGCCTTGGAGAACGGAACCGCTCAGATCTCGCATAGTACACGGAATCTAGTGGTCTCACTCAAATATAAGGTACGAAATATATTAATTGAGTGAATGTAAGGGTTTGAAAGGTAACTAGCGCACATGTGTAGAGAAAATGGTGCATCGGCCAGTCTGGCCGGCATTTCGCACTTATAGTGCAAGTGGGGCTAGGGAGAACGGAAACACTCGTTTCTCAAAAAGTAGAGGGAATCTAGCGGTCTCACTCGATCAAAAGGTGGGAAATATATAAATCTAGTGAGCTAATAAGGTTCGAAAGGAATCTAATGCATATGTATATGGAAAATGGTCCATTGGCCCAGCGTGTGCAAAATTGGAAGAACAAGGGCCCAGCGTGTGCAAAATTGGAAGAACAAGGGCCCAAGGTGTGCAGAATTGGAAGAACAAGGGCCCAGCGTGTGTAGAATTGGAAGAACAAGGGCCCAGCGTGTGCAGAATTGGAAGAACAAGGGCCCAGCGTGTGCAAAATTGGAAGAACAAGGGCCCAGCGTCTGTCCGGGGTGTCCGGCAAGAGCATTGCAACGCTCCAGGGTGTCCGGCAAGAGCATTGGAACGCTCCACGGTGGTCAGCAAGAGCATTGCAACGCTCCCGGGTGTACGGCAAGTGCGCTACAACACTTCGGGGTGTCCAACAAGAGGACTACAATGCTCTAGGGTGTCAAGCAAGGGCATTGCAACGCTCCAGGGTGGCCGCGAAGAGCAGTGCAATGCTCCGGGATGTCCGGCAAGTTTACTACAATGCTCCAGGGTGGCCGGCAAGAGCATTGTAACGCTCTGAGGTGTCCGGCAAGACCATTGCAACACTCCAGGGTGATCGGCAAGAGCATTGCAACGCTCCAGGGTATCAGGCAGGAGCATCGCAACGCTCTGGGGTGTCTTGCAAGGGCATTGCAATGCTTTGGGGTGGCCGTCGAGAGCATTGCAACGCTCCACGGTGGTCGACAAGAGCATTGCAACACTACGGGGTGTCCACCAAGTGCACAGCAACGCTCCAAGGTGACCGGCAAGAGCACCGCAACGCTCCGGGGTGTCCAGCAAGTTCATTGCAATGCTTCATGGTGTCAGGCAAGTGCACTGCAACGCTCCAGGGTGACCTGCTAGAGCTTTGCAACGCTCTAGGGTGGTCGCCAAGAGCATTACAACGCTCCAAGGTGTCCGGCAAGAGCATTGCAACGCTACGGGTTGTCCGGCAAGTGCACTGCAACGCTCTTGGGTGTACTGCAAGATCATTGCAACGCTCCAGGGTGGCAGGCAAGAGCATTGCAACGCTCCTTGGTGGTCGGCAAGAGCATTGCAACGCTCCGTGGTGTCCGGCAAGTGCGCTGCAATGCTTCAGGGTGTCCGGCAAGAGCACTACAATGCTCTGGGGTGTCCTGCAAGAGCATTGCAACGCTTCAGGGTGGCCGGCAATGCAGGGATAGCATCCCAATCCGCTAACCAACTGGGATAAAAGGGCATGTTTCCATAGTGGGTCAGCGCACCCATACCCCCCCAGGACGAGACCTATAGGGCCATTCCAGTGTCCACTTCTAACAGGCAAGAGCACTGAAACGCTCCAGGGTGTCCGGCAAGTGCACTGCAACGCTCCAGAGTGGCCGGCAAGAGCATTGCAAGGCTTCGGGATGTCCGGCAAGTGCGCTGCAACGCTGTGGGGTGTCCAGCAAGAGCACTACCCTGCTCTAGGGTGTCCGGCAAGAGCATTGTAACGCACAGGGTGGTCTGCAAGAGCATTGCAGGGCCCCCGGGTGTCCGGCAAGAGCACTGCAACGCACCAGAGTGTCTAGCAATAGCATTGCAACGCTCTGGGGTGTCCACCAACAGCATTGCAATGCTGCAAGGGGATGGAATATGGGAGAAGGGGATGGAATATGGGAGAAGGGGATGGAATCTGGGAGAAGGGGATGGAATCTGGGAAAATGGGATGGATTCAAGGAGAAGGGGATGGAATCAAGGAGAAGAGGATGGAATCTGGGAGAAGGGGATGGAATCTGGGAGAAGGGGATGGAAATTGGGAGAAGGGGATGGAATCTGGGAGAAGGGGATGGAATCTGTGAGAAGGGGGTGGAATCTGGGAGAAGGGGATGGAATGTGGGAGAAGGGGATGCAATCTGGGAGAAGGTGATGGAATCGGGGAGAAGGGGATGGAATATGGGAGAAAGGGATGGAATCTGGGAGAAGGAGATGGAATGAGGGAGAAGAGGATTGAATCTAGCGTGTGCAGAAGTGGAAGAACAAGGGCCCAGCATGTGCAGAATTGCAGGAACAAGGGCCCACTGTGTGCAGAATTGGAAGAACAAGGTCCCAGCGTGTGCTGAATTGGAAGAACAAGGGCCTAGCGTGTGCCGAATTGGAAGAACAAGGGCCCAGCATGTGCAGAATTGGAAGAACAAGGGCCCAGCGTGTGCAGAATTCGAAGAACAAGGGCCCAGCGTGTGCAGAATTCGAAGAACAAGGGCCCAGCGTGTAGAGAATAGGAAGAACAAGGGCCCAGCGTATGCAGAATTTGAAGAACAAGGGCCCACCGTGTGCAAAATTGCAAGAACAAAGGCCCATCGTGTGCAAAATTGGAAGAACAAGGTCCCAGCGTGTGCTGAATTGGAAGAACAAGGGCCCAGCATGTGCCGAATTGCAAGAAGAAGGTCCAAGCGTGTGCAGAATTGGAAGAACAAGGGCCCAGCGTGTGCAGAATTGGAAGAACAAGGGCCCAGCGTGTGCAGAATTGGAAGAAGAAGGGCCCATCGTGTGCAGAATAGGAAGAACAAGGGCCCAGCGTGTGCAAAATTCAAAGAACAAGGGCCCAGCGTGTGCAAAATTGCAAAAACAAGGGCCCAGCGTGTGCAAAATTGGATGAACAAGGGCCCAGCGTGTGCAGAATTGGAAGAACAAGGGCCCAGCATGTGCAGAATTGCAGGAACAAGGGCCCACCGTGTGCATAATTGGAAGAACAAGGTCCCAGCGTGTGCTGAATTGGAAGAACAAGGGCCTAGCGTGTGCCGAATTGGAAGAACAAGGGCCCAGCATGTGCAGAATTGGAAGAACAAGGGCCCAGCGTGTGCAGAATTGGAAGAACAAGGGCCCAGCGTGTGCAGAATAGGAAGAACAAGGGCCCAGCGTATGCAGAATTTGAAGAACAAGGGCCAAGCGTGTGCAAAATTGCAAGAACAAAGGCCCATCGTGTGCAAAATTGGAAGAACAAGGTCCCAGCGTGTGCTGAATTGGAAGAACAAGGGCCCAGCATGTGCCGAATTGCACAAAGAAGGTCCAAGCGTGTGCACAATTGGAAAAACAAGGGCCCAGCGTGTGCAAAATTGGAAGAACAAGGGCCCAGCGTGTGCAGAATTGGAAGAAGAAGGGCCCATCGTGTGCAGAAAAGGTAGAACAAGGGCCCAGCGTGTGCAAAATTCGAAGAACAAGGGCCCAGCGTGTGCAAAATTGCAAAAACAAGGGCCCAGCGTGTGCAAAATTGGAAGAACAAGGGCCCAGCCTGTGCAGAATTGGAAGAACAAGGGCCCAGTGAGTGCAGAATTGCAAGAACAAGGGCCCAGCGTGTGCAAAATTGGAAGAACAAGGGCCAAGCGTGTGCAGAATTGGAAGAACAAGGGCCCAACGTGTGCAAAATTGGAAGAACAAGGGCCCAGCATGTGCAGAATTGGAAGAACAAGGGCGCAGCGTATGCAGGATTGGATGAACAAGGGCCCAGCGTGTGCAGAATTGGAAGAACAAGGGCCCAGCGTGAGCAGAATTGGAAGAACAAGGGACCCAGCGTGTTCAAAATTGGAAGAACAAGGGCCCAGCGTGTGCAGAATTGGAAGAACAAGGGCCCAGCATGTACAGAATTGCAAGAACAAGGGCCCAGGGTGTGCAGAATTGGAAGAACAAGGTCCCATCGTGTGCTGAATTGGAAGAACAAGGGCCCAGCGTGTGCCGAACTAGAAGAACAAGGGCCCAGCGTGTGCAGAATCGGAAGAACAAGGGCCTAGCGTGTGCAGAATTGGAAGAACAAGGGCCCAGCGTGTGCAGAATAGGAAGAACAAGGGCCCAGCGTATGCAGAATTGGAAGAACAAGGGCCCTACGTGTGCAAAATTGGAAGAACAAGGGCCCAACGTGTGCAAAATTGCAAGAACAAAGGCCAAGCGTGTGCAAAATTGGAAGAACAAGGTCCCAGCGTGTGCTGAATTGGAAGAACAAGGGCCTAGCATGTGCCGAATTGCAAGAAGAAGGTCCAAGCGTGTGCACAATTGGAAAAACAAGGGCCCAGCGTGTGCAAAATTGGAAGAACAAGGGCCCAGCGTGTGCAGAATTGGAAGAAGAAGGGCCCATCGTGTGCAGAAAAGGTAGAACAAGGGCCCAGCGTGTGCAAAATTCGAAGAACAAGGGCCCAGCGTGTGCAAAATTGCAAAAACAAGGGCCCAGCGTGTGCAAAATTGGAAGAACAAGGGCCCAGCCTGTGCAGAATTGGAAGAACAAGGGCCCAGTGAGTGCAGAATTGCAAGAACAAGGGCCCAGCGTGTGCAAAATTGGAAGAACAAGGGCCAAGCGTGTGCAGAATTGGAAGAACAAGGGCCCAACGTGTGCAAAATTGGAAGAACAAGGGCCCAGCGTGTGCAGAATTGGAAGAACAAGGGCGCAGCGTATGCAGGATTGGATGAACAAGGGCCCAGCGTGTGCAGAATTGGAAGAACAAGGGCCCAGCGTGAGCAGAATTGGAAGAACAAGGGACCCAGCGTGTTCAAAATTGGAAGAACAAGGGCCCAGCGTGTGCAGAATTGGAAGAACAAGGGCCCAGCATGTACAGAATTGCAAGAACAAGGGCCCAGGGTGTGCAGAATTGGAAGAACAAGGTCCCATCGTGTGCTGAATTGGAAGAACAAGGGCCCAGCGTGTGCCGAACTAGAAGAACAAGGGCCCAGCGTGTGCAGAATCGGAAGAACAAGGGCCTAGCGTGTGCAGAATTGGAAGAACAAGGGCCCAGCGTGTGCAGAATAGGAAGAACAAGGGCCCAGCGTATGCAGAATTGGAAGAACAAGGGCCCTACGTGTGCAAAATTGGAAGAACAAGGGCCCAACGTGTGCAAAATTGCAAGAACAAAGGCCAAGCGTGTGCAAAATTGGAAGAACAAGGTCCCAGCGTGTGCTGAATTGGAAGAACAAGGGCCCAGCATGTGCCGAATTGCAAGAAGAAGGTCCAAGCGTGTGCACAATTGGAAAAACAAGGGCCCAGCGTGTGCAAAATTGGAAGAACAAGGGCCCAGCGTGTGCAGAATTGGAAGAAGAAGGGCCCATCGTGTGCAGAAAAGGTAGAACAAGGGCCCAGCGTGTGCAAAATTCGAAGAACAAGGGCCCAGCGTGTGCAAAATTGCAAAAACAAGGGCCCAGCGTGTGCAAAATTGGAAGAACAAGGGCCCAGCCTGTGCAGAATTGGAAGAACAAGGGCCCAGTGAGTGCAGAATTGCAAGAACAAGGGCCCAGCGTGTGCAAAATTGGAAGAACAAGGGCCAAGCGTGTGCAGAATTGGAAGAACAAGGGCCCAACGTGTGCTAAATTGGAAGAACAAGGGCCCAGCGTGTGCAGAATTGGAAGAACAAGGGCGCAGCGTATGCAGGATTGGATGAACAAGGGCCCAGCGTGTGCAGAATTGGAAGAACAAGGGCCCAGCGTGAGCAGAATTGGAAGAACAAGGGACCCAGCGTGTTCAAAATTGGAAGAACAAGGGCCCAGCGTGTGCAGAATTGGAAGAACAAGGGCCCAGCATGTACAGAATTGCAAGAACAAGGGCCCAGGGTGTCCAGAATTGGAAGAACAAGGACCCAGCGTGTGCAGAATTCGAAGAACAAGGGCCAAGCGTGCGCAGAATTGGAAGAACAAGTGCCCAGCGTGTTCAAAATTGAAAGAACAAGGGCCCAGCGTGTGCAGAATTGGAAGAACAAGGGCCCAGCGTGTGCAGAATTGGAAGAACAAGGGCCCAGCATGTGCAGAATTGCAAGAACAAGGGCCCAGGGTGTGCAGAATTGGAAGAACAAGGGCCCAGCGTGTGCAGAATTGGAAGAACAAGGGCGCAGCGTGTGCAGAATTGGATGAACAAGGGCCCAGCGTGTGCAGAATTGGAAGAACAAGGGCCCAGCGTGTGCAGAATTGGAAGAACAAGGGCCCAGCATGTGGAGAATTGCAAGAACAAGGGCCCAGGTTGTGCAGAATTGGAAGAACAAGGGCCCAGCGTGTGCAGAATTGGAAGAACAAGGGCCCAGCGTGTGCAGAATTGGAAGAACAAGGTCCCATCGTGTGCTGAATTGGAAGAACAAGGGCCCAGCGTGTGCCGAACTAGAAGAACAAGGGCCCAGCGTGTGCAGAATCGGAAGAACAAGGGCCTAGCGTGTGCAGAATTGGAAGAACAAGGGCCCAGCGTGTGCAGAATAGGAAGAACAAGGGCCCAGCGTATGCAGAATTGGAAGAACAAGGGCCCTACGTGTGCAAAATTGGAAGAACAAGGGCCCAACGTGTGCAAAATTGCAAGAACAAAGGCCAAGCGTGTGCAAAATTGGAAGAACAAGGTCCCAGCGTGTGCTGAATTGGAAGAACAAGGGCCCAGCATGTGCCGAATTGCAAGAAGAAGGTCCAAGCGTGTGCACAATTGGAAGAACAAGGTCCCAGCGTGTGCAGAATTGGAATAACAAGGGGCAAGCGTGTGCAGAATTGGAAGAAGAAGGGCCCATCGTGTGCAGAATAGGAAGAACAAGGGCCCAAGGTGTGCAAAATTGGAAGAAAAAGGTCCCATCGTGTGCAAAATTCGAAGAACAAGGGCCCAACGTGTGCAGAATTGGAAGAACAAGGGCACATTGTGTGCAGAATTGGAAGAACAAGGGCCCAGCATGTGAAGAATTGGAAGAACAAGGGCCCAGCGTGTGCAAAATTGGAAGAACAAGGGCCCAACGTGTGCAGAATTGGAAGAACAAGGGCCCAGCGTGTGCAGAATTGGATGAACAAGGGCCCAGCGTGTGCAAAATTGGAAGAAGAAGGGCCCATCGTGTGCAGAATAGGAAGAACAACGGCCCAGTGTGTGCAAAATTCGAAGAACAAGGGCCCATCGTGTGCAAAATTGCAAAAACAAGGGCCCAGCGTGTGCAGAATTGGAAGAACAAGGGCCCAGCCTGTGCAGAATTGGAAGAACAAGGGGCCAGTGAGTGCAGAATTGCAAGAACAAGGGCCCAGCGTGTGAAAAATTGGAAGAACAAGGGCCAAGCGTGTGCAAAATTGGAAGAACAAGGGCCCAACGTGTGCAAAATTGGAAGAACAAGGGCCCAGCGTGTGCAGAATTGGAAGAACAAGGGCGCAGCGTGTGCTAGATTGGATGAACAAGGGCCCAGCGTGTGCAGAATTGGAAGAACAAGGGCCCAGCGTGTGCAGAATTGGAAGAACAAGGGACCCAGCGTGTTCAAAATTGGAAGAACAAGGGCCCAGCGTGTGCAGAATTGGAAGAACAAGGGCCCAGCATGTACAGAATTGCAAGAACAAGGTCCCAGGGTGTCCAGAATTGGAAGAACAAGGACCCAGCTTGTGCAGAATTCGAAGAACAAGGGCCCAGCGTGCGCAGAATTGGAAGAACAAGGGCCCAGCGTGTTCAAAATTGGAAGAACAAGGGCCCAGCGTGTGCAGAATTGGAAGAACAAGGGCCCGGCGTGTGCAGAATTGGAAGAACAAGGGCCCAGCATGTGCAGAATTGCAAGAACAAGGGCCCAGGGTGTGCAGAATTGGAAGAACAAGGGCCCAGCGTGTGCAGAATTGGAAGAACAAGGGCGCAGCGTGTGCAGAATTGGATGAACAAGGGCCCAGCGTATGCAGAATTGGAAGAACAAGTG
This sequence comes from Closterium sp. NIES-65, assembly GCA_948144175.1. Lineage (NCBI taxonomy): Eukaryota > Viridiplantae > Streptophyta > Zygnematophyceae > Desmidiales > Closteriaceae > Closterium > Closterium sp. NIES-65. Next base: position 261,955 of record CANXME010001063.1, on the reverse strand, counting down.
CCCAGCGTGTGCAGAATTAGAAGAACAAGGGCCCAGGATGTGGAGAATTGCAAGAACAAGGGCCCAGGTTGTGCAGAATTGGAATAACAAGGGCCCAGCGTGTGCAGAATTGGAAGACCAAGGGCCCAGCGTGTGCAGAATTGGAAAAACAAGGTCCCATCGTGTGCTGAATTGGAAGAACAAGGGCCCAGCGTGTGCCGAATTAGAAGAACAAGGGCCCAGCGTGTGCAGAATCGGAAGAACAAGGGCCCAGCGTGTGCAGAATTGGAAGAACAAGGGCCCATCGTGTGCAGAATTGGAAGAACAAGGGCGCAGCGTGTGCAGAATTGGATGAACAAGGGCCCAGCGTGTGCAGAATTGGAAGAACAAGTGCCCAGCGTGTGCAGAATTGGAAGAACAAGGGCCCAGCATGTGGAGAATTGCAAGAACAAGGGCCCAGGTTGTGCAGAATTGGAATAACAAGGGCCCAGCATGTGCAGAATTGGAAGAACAAGGGCCCAGCGTGTGCAGAATTGGAAAAACAAGGTCCCATCGTGTGCTGAATAGGAAGAACAAGGGCCCAGCGTGTGCCGAACTAGAAGAACAAGGGCCCAGCTTGTGCAGAATCGGAAGAACAAGGGCCCAGCGTGTGCAGAATTGGAAGAACAAGGGCCCATCGTGTGCAGAATAGGAAGAACAAGGGCCCAGCGTATGCAGAATTGGAAGAACAAGGGCCCTGCGTGTGCAAAATTGGAAGAACGAGGGCCCAACGTGTGCAAAATTGCAAGAACAAAAGCCAAGCGTGTGCAAAATTGGAAGAACAAGGTCCCAGCGTGTGCTGAATTGGAAGAACAAGGGCCCAGCATGTGCCGAATTGCAAGAAGAAGGTCCAAGCGTGTGCACAATTGGAAGAACAAGGTCCCAGCGTGTGCAGAATTGGAATAACAAGGGGCAAGCGTGTGCAGAATTGGAAGAAGAAGGGCCCATTGTGTGCAGAATAGGAAGAACAAGGGCCCAACGTGTGCAAAATTGGAAGAAAAAGGGCCCATCGTGTGCAAAATTCGAAGAACAAGGGCCCAACGTGTGCAGAATTGGAAGAACAAGGGCACAGTGTGTGCAGAATTGGAAGAACAAGGGCCCAGCATGTGCAGAATTGGAAGAACAAGGGCCCAGCGTGTGCAAAATTGGAAGAACAAGGGCCCAACGTGTGCAAAATTGGAAGAACAAGGGCCCAGCGTGTGCAGAATTGGATGAACAAGGGCCCAGCGTGTGCAGAATTGGAAGAACAAGGGCCCAGCATGTGCAGAATTGCTGGAACAAGGGCCCACCGAGGGCAGAATTGGAAGAAAAAGGTCCCAGCGTGTGCTGAATCGGAAGAACAAGGGCCCAGCGTGTGCCGAATTGGAAGAAGAAGGGCCCAGTGTGTGTAGAATTGGAAGAACAAGTGCCCAGCATGTGCAGAATTGGACGAACAAGGGCCCAGCGTGTGCAGAATTGGAAGAACAAGGGCCCAGCGTGTGCAAAATTGGAAGAACAAGGGCCCAACGTGTGCAGAACTGGAAGAACAAGGGTTCAGCGTGTGCAGAATTGGAAGAACAAGGGCCAAGCGTGTGCAGAATTGGAAGAACAAGGGCCCAGCGTGTGCAGAATTGGAAGAACAAGGGCCTAGCATATGCAAAATTGGAAGAACAAGGGCCCAGCGTGTGCAGAATTGGAAGAACAAGGGCCCAGTGTGTGCAAAATTGGAAGAACAAGGGCCCAGCGTGTGCACCATTGGAAGAACAAGGGCCCACCATGTGCAGAATTGCAAGAATAAGGGCCCAGCGTGTGCAAAATTGGAAGAACAAGGGCCCATCGTGTGCAAAATTGGAAGAACAAGGGCCCAGCGTGTGCAGAATTGGAAGAACAAGGGCCCAGCATGTGCGGAATTGCAAGAACAACGGCCCAAGGTGTGCAGAATTGGAAAAACAAGGGCACAGCGTGTGCAGAATTGGAAGAACAAGGGCCCAGCGTGTGCAGAATTGGAAGAACAAGGGCCCAGCGTGTGCAAAATTGGAAGAACAAGGGCCCAACGTGTGTCCGGGGTGTCCGGCAAGAGCATTGCAACGCTCCAGGGTGTCCGGCAAGAGCATTGCAACGCTCCACGGTGTCCGGCAAGTGCGCTACAACACTTCGGGGTGTCCAGCAAGATGACTACAATGCTCTAGGGTGTCAAGCAAGGGCATTGCAACGCTCCAGGGTGGCCGCCAAGAGCACTGCAATGCTCCGGGATGTCCGGAAACTTTACTGCAACGCTCCAGGGTGGCCGGCAAGAGCATTGTAACGCTCTGAGGTGTCCGGCAAGAGCTTTGCAACGCTCCAGGGTGATCGGCAAGAGCATTGCAACGCTCCAGGGTATCAAGCAGGAGCATCGCAACGCTACGGGGTGTCTTGCAAGGGCATTGCAATGCTCTAGGGTGTCCTGCAAGAGCGTTGCAACGCTTTGGGGTGGCCGGCGAGAGCATTGCAACGCTCCACGGTGGTCGACAAGAGCGTTGCAACACTACGGGGTGTCCACCAAGTGCACAACAACGCTCCAGGGTGGCCGGCAAGAGCACCGCAACGCTCCGGGGTGTCCGGCAAGTTCATTGCAATGCTCGCGGGTGGTCGGCAAGAGCATTGCAACGCTCCAGGATTGTCAGCAAGAGCATTGCAGCGCTCCAGGGTGTCCGGCAAGAGCCTTGCAACGCTCCTGGGTGTCCGGCAGGAGCATTGCGACGCTCTGGGGTGTCCGGCAAGAGCATTGCAACGCTCCAGGGTGTTCGGCAAGAGCATTGCAACGCTTTAGGGTGTCTGGCAATAGCATTGCAACGCTCCAGGGTTTTCGGCAAGTGCACTCCAACGCTCCAGGGTGTCCTGCTAGAGCTTTGCAATGCTCTAAGGTGGTCGGCAAGAGCATTACAACGCTACGGGGTGTCCGGCAAGAGCATTGCAACGCTACGGGGTGTCCGGCAAGTGCACTGCAACGCTCCGGGGTGTACTACAAGATCATTGCAACGCTCCAGGGTGTCAGGCAAGAGCATTGCAACGCTCCTTGGTGGTCGGCAAGAGCATTGCAACGCTCCGTGGTGTCCGGCAAGTGCGCTGCAATGCTTCAGGGTGTCTGGCAAGAGCACTACAATGCTCTTGGGTGTCCGGCAAGAGCATTGCAACGCTTCAGGGTGGCCGGCAATGCAGGGATAGCATCCCAATCCGCTTATCAACTGCGATAAAAGGGCATGTTTCCATAGTGGGTCAGCGCACCCATACCCCCCCAGGACGAGACCTATAGCCCTTAGGGAGACCACTTTGGGCCATTCCAGTGTCCACTTCTAACAGGCAAGAGCACTGCAACGCTTCAGGGTGTCCAGCAAGTGCACTGCAACGCTCCAGAGTGGCCGGCAAGACCATTGCAAGGCTTCAGGATGTCCGGCAAGTGCGCTGCAACGCTGTGGGGTGTCCAGCAAGAGCACTACCCTGCTCTAGGGTGTCCGACAAGAGCATTGTAACGCTCCAGGGTGGTCGGCAAGAGCATTGCAGGGCCCCGGGGTGTTCGGCAAGAGCACTGCAACGCACCAGGGTGTCTAGCAATAGGATTGCAACGCTCTGGGGTGTCCACCAAGAGCATTGCAATGCTGCAAGGTGTCCAGCAAGAGTACTGCAACGCTCCAGGTGTCCAGCAAGAGCATTGCAATGCTCCATGGTGGTCGGCAAGAGAACTGCAACGCTTCAGGGTGGTTGGCAAGAGCATTGCAGCGCTCCAGGGTGTCCGGCAAGAGCATTGCAACCCTCCGGGGTGTCCGAGAAGAGCACTGCAACGCTCCAGGGTGTCCGGCAAGAGCATTGCAACGCTCAGGGGTGTTCAGCAAGAGCACTGCAAGGCTACGGGGTGTCCGGCAAGAGCATTACAATGCTCTAGGGTTTCCGGCAAGAGCATTGCAATGCTTTAGGGTGGTCGGCAAGAGCATTGCAACACTCTGGGGTGTCAGTCAAGAGCACTGTAATGCTCCAGGGTGTCCGGAAAGAGCATTGCAATGCACTGGGGTGTCCGGCAAGAGCATTGCAACGCTCTGGGGTGTCCGGCAAGAGCATTCCAACGCTTCCGAGTGGTCGGCAAGAGCATTGAAATGCTCGAGGATGGTCGTCAAGAGCATTGCAGCGCTCCGGGGTGTTTGGCAAGAGCATTGCAACGCTACCGGGTGTACGGCAAGAGCATTGCAACGCTCCAGGGTGGTCGGCAAGAGCATTGCAGCGCTCCAGGGTGTCCGGCAAGAGCATTGCAACGCTTCAGGGTGTCACGCATGAGTATTGCAACGCTCCGGGGTGTCGTGCAAGAGCATTGCAACACTCCAGAGTGTCCGTCAAGAGCATTGCAACGCTCTTGGGTGGTCGGCAAGAGCATTGCAACACTCCGGGGTGTCCAACAAGTGCACTGCAATGCTCTGGGGTGTTTGCCAAGAGCATTGCAACACTCCAGGGTGGCCGGAAAGAGCAATCCAACGCTCCGGGGTGTCCGGCAAGTGCACTGCAATGCTCTAGGGTGTCCGGCAAGAGCATTGCAACGCTCCAGGGTGTCTGGAAAGAGCATTGCAACGCTCTCGGGTGGTCGGCAAGAGGATTGCAATGCTCCAGGGTGTCCTGCAAGAGCCTTGCAACGCTCCAGGGTGTCCAGTAGGAGCATTGCAATGCTCCAGGGTGTCCGAGAAGAGCATTGCAACGCTCCAGGGTGTTCGGCAAGAGCATTGCAATGCTCCAGTGTGTCCCGGAAGAGCATTGCAATGCTCTAGGGTGTCCAGCAAGAGCATTGCAACGCTCCGGGGTTTCCGGCAAGAGCATTGCAACACTTCAGGGTGTCCGGCAAGAGCATTGTAACGCTCCAGGGTGTCCGGCAAGTGCAGTGCAACGCTCCGGTATGACCGGCAATAGCAGTGCAACGCTCCAGGGTGTCCGGTAGAAGCATTGCAACGCTCCAAGGTGTCCGGCAAGTGCAATGCAACGCTCCGGGGTGTTCGGCAAGAGCATTGCAATGCTACAGGGTGTCTGGCAAGACCATTGCAACGCTCAATGGTGTCCAGCAAGAGCATTGCAACGCTCCGGGGTGTCCGGCAGTGCATTGCAACGCTCAGGGGTGTCCGGCAAGAGCATTGCAACGCTTCAGGGTGTCCGGCAAGAGCCTTGCGACACTCTAGGGTGTATGGCAAGAACGTTGCAACGCTCCGGGGTGTCCGGCAAGTGCATTGCAACAATCTCGGGTGGTCAGCAAGAGCATTGCAACGCTCCAGGGTGGTTGGCAAGTGCATTGCACCGCTCCAGGGTGTCCGGAAAAAGCCTTGCAACGCTCCAGGGTGTCTGGCAGGAGCATTGCAACGATCCAGGGTGTTTGCCAAGAGCATTGCAACACTCCAAGGTGTCCGGCAAGTGCAATGCAACGCTCCGGGGTGTCCGGCAAGAGCATTGAAATGCTATAGGGTGTCAAGTAAGACCATTGCAACGCTCCCGGGTGTCCAGCAAGAGCATTGCAACGCTCCGGGGTGTCCAGCAAGTGCTTTGCAACGCTCCGGGGTGTACGGCAAGAGCATTGCAACGCTTCGGGGTGTCCGGCAAGAGCCTTACAACTCTCCAGGGTGTCCGGCAAGAACATTGCAACGCTCCGGGGTGTTCGGCAAGAGCATTGCAATGCTCCAGGGTGGTCAGCAAGAGCATTGCAGTGCTCCAAGGTGTCCGGCAAGAGCCTTGCAACGCTCTAGGGTGTTCGGCAGGAGCATTGCAATGCTCCAGGGTGTCCGGTAAGAGCATTGCAACGCTCCAGGGTGTTCGGCAAGAGCATTGCAATGCTCCAGTGTGTCCGGGAAGAGCATTGCAATGCTCCATTGTGTCCAGCAAGAGCATTGCAACGGTCCGAGGTGTCCGGCAAGTGCATTGTAACGCTCTAGGGTGTTCGGCAAGAGCATTGCAACGCTTCGGGGTGTCCGGCAAGAGCCTTGCAACACTCTAGGGATTCTGGCAAGAACATTGCAACGCTCCGGGGTATCGGGCAAGAGCATTGCAACGCTCTCGGGTGGTCGGAAAGAGCATTGCAGCGCTCTAGGGTGGTCGGCAAGTGCATTGCAGCGCTCCAGGGTGTCTGGCAAGAGCCTTGCAACGCTCCAAGGTGTCCGACAGGAGAATTGCAATGCTCCGGGGTGTCCGGCAAGAGCATTGCAATGCTCCAGGGTGTTCGGCAAGAGCATTGCAATGCTCCAGTGTGTTCAGGAATAGCATTGCAATGCTCCAGGGTGCCCAGCAAGAGTATTGCAACGCTCTAGGGTGTCCGGCAAGAGCATTGCAACACTCCAAGGTGTCCAGCAAGAGCATTGCAATGTTCCAGGGTGTCCGACAAGTGCAGTGCAACGCTCCGAGGTGTCCGGCAAGAGCATTGCAACGCTCCAAGGTGTCCGGCAAAAGCATTTCAACGCTCCGAGGTGTCTAGCAAGTGCACAGCAACGCTCCAGGAGTCTGGCAAGAGCATTGCAATGATCCAGGGTGTTTGCCAAGAGCATTGCATGACTCCAAGGTGTCCGTCAAGTGCAATGCAACGCTCCGGGGTGTCCGGCAAGACCATTGCAATGCTATAGGGTGTCAAGCAAGAGCATTGCAACGCTCCGGGGTGTCCGGCAAGTGCATTGCAACGCTTCGGGGTGTCCGGCAAGAGCATTGCAATGCTTCGGGGTGACCGGCAAAAGCCTTGCAACACTCTTGGGTGTCCGGCAAGAACATTGCAACTCTCCGGGGTGTTCGGCAAGAGCATTGCAACGCTTTCGAGTGGTCGGCAAGAGCATTGCAACGCTTTCGGGTGGTCGGCAAGAGCATTTCAATGCTCCAGCGTGGTCGCCAAGAGCATTCAGTGCTTCAAGATGTCCGGCAAGAGCCTTGCAACGGTCTAGGGTGTCTGGCAGGAGCATTGCAATGCTCCGGGGTGTCGGGTAAGAGCATTGCAACGCTCCAGGGTGTTCGGCAAGAGCATTGCAATGCTCCACTGTGTCCGGGAAGAGCATTGCAATGCTCCATTGTGTCTAGCAAGAGCATTGCAACGCTCTAGAGTGTCCGGCAAGAGCATTGAAATGCTCAAAGGTGTTCGGCAAGTGCAGTGCAACGCTCCGGGGTGTCGGGCAAGAGCAATGCAACGCTTTAGGGTGTCTAGCAAAAGCATTGCAACGCTCCGAGGTGTCCGGCAAGTGCAGTGCAACGCTCCTGGGTGTCCGGCTAGAGCACTGCAACGCTCCTGGGTGTCCGACAAGAGCATTGCAACGATCCAGGGTGTTTGCAAAGAGCATTGCAACGCTCCAAGGTGTCCGGCAAGTGCAATGCAACACTCTGGGGTGTCTGGCAAGAGCATTGCAATGCTACAGGTTGTCTGGCAAGACCATTGCAAGGCTTCATGGGGTCCAACAAGAACATTGCAACGCTCCGAGGTGTCCGGCAAGTGCATTGCAACGCTCGAGGGTGTTCGGCAAGAGCATTGCAACGCTTCGGGGTGTCCGGCAAGAGCCTTGCTACACTCTAGGGATTTTGGCAAGAACGTTGCAACGCTCTGGGGTGTCCGGCAAAAGCATTGCAATGCTCCAGGGTGTCCGGCAAGAGCATTGCAATGCTCCAAGGTGTCCTGCAAGAGCATTGCAACGCTCCACGGTGTCCGGCAAGTGCAGTGCAACGCTCCCGGGTGTCCGGCAAGAGCATTTCAATGCTCCAGGGTGTCCGGTAAAATCATTGCAACGCTCCGAGGTGTCCGGCAAGTGCACAGCAATGCTCTGAGGTGTCCGGCAAGAGCACTTCAACGCTCAAGGGTGTCCGGCAAGAGCATTGCAACGATCCAGGGTGTTTGCCAAAAGCATTGCAACACTTCAAGGTGTCCGGCAAGTGCAATGCAATGCTCCGGGTTGTCCGGCAAGAGCATTGCAATGCTATAGGGTGTCAAGCAAGACCATTGCAACGCTCCCGGGTGTCTAGCAAGAGCATTGCAATGCTTCGGGGTGTCTGGCAAGTACATTGCAATGCTCCGCGGTGTCCGGCAAGAGCATTGCAACGCTTCGGGGTGTCCAGCAAGAGCATTGCAACGCTTTCGGGTGGTCGGCAAGAGCATTGCAATGCTCTAGGGTGGTCGGCAAGAGCATTGCAGTGCTCCAAGGTGTCCGGCAAGAGCCTTGCAACGCTCCAGGGTATCCGGCAGGAGCATTGCATTGCTCTGGGGTGTCCGGTAAGAGCATTGCAACGCTCCAGGGTGTTCGGCAAGAGCATTGCAATGCTCCAGTGTGTCCGGGAAGAGCATTGCAATGCTCCAGGGTGTCCAGCAAGAGCATTGCAACGCTCCAGGATGTCCGGCAAGAGCATTGCAACGCTCAAGGTTGTCCGGCAAGTGCAGTGCAACGCTACGGAGTGTCTGGCAAGAGCATTGCGACGCTTTAGGGTGTCTGGCAAAAGCATTGCAACGCCCCGAGGTGTCCGGTAAGAGCACTGCAACGCTCCTAGGTGTCCGGCAAGAGCAATGCAACGATCCAGGGTGTTTGCCAAGACCATTGCAACACTCCAAGGTGTTCGGCAAGTGCAATGCAACGCTCCAGGGTGTCTGGCAAGAGCATTGCAATACTACAGGGTGTCTTGCAATACCATTGCAGCGCTCCATGGTGTCCAGCAAGAGCATTGCAACGCTCAGGGGTGTCTAGCAAGTGCATTGCATCACTCCGGGGTGTCCGGCATGAGCATTGCAATGCTTCGGGGTGTCCGGCAAGAACATTGCAACGCTCCGGGGTGTCCGGCAAGAGCATTGCAACGGTCTGAGGTGGTCGGAAAGAGCATTGCAGCGCTGCAGGGTGTCCAACAAGAGTATTGCAATGCTCCGGGGTGTCCGGCAAGAGCATTGCAACGCTCCAGTGTGTTTGGCAAGAGCATTGCAATGCTCCAGGGTGTCGAGGAAGAGCATTGCAATGCTCCAAGGTGTCCAGCATAAGCATTGCAATGCTCCGGGGTGTCCAGCAAGAGCATTGCAACGCTCCAGAGTGTCCGGCAAGAGCATTGTAATGCTCCAGGGTGTCCGGCAAGTGCAGTGCAACGCTCCGGGATGTCCAGCTAAAGCATTGCAACGCTCCGAGATGTGCGGCAAGTCCACTGCAACTCTCCGGGATGTCCAGCATAAGCACTGCAACGCTCCAGGGTGTCCGGCAAGAGCATTGCAACGATCTAGGGTGTTTCCCAAGAGCATTGCAATGCTCCAAGGTGTCCGCAAGTGCAATGCAAAGCTCCGCGGTGTCCGCCAAGAGCATTGCAATGCTACAGGGTGTCTGGCAAGACCATTGCAACGCTCCAGGGTGTCCAGCAAGAGCATTGCAACGCTTCGTGGTGTCCCACAAGAGCCTTCCAACACTCGAGGGTGTCCGGCAAGAACATTGCAACGTTACGGGGTATCCAGCAAGAGCATTGCGATGCTTTAGGGTGTCTGGCAAAAGCATTCCAACGCCCAGAGGTGTCCAGCAAGAGCACTGCAACGCTCCTAGGTGTCCGGCAAGAGCATTGCAACAATGCAGGGTGTTTGCCAAGACCATTGCAACACTCCAAGGTGTCCGGCAAGTGCAATGCAACGCTGTAGGGTGTCCGGCAAGACCATTGCAATGCTACAGGGTGTCTTGCAAGACCATTGCAGCGCTCCATGGTGTCCAGCAAGAGCATTGCAACGCTCCGGGGTGTCCGGCAAGAGCATTGCAATGCTTCGGGGTGTCCGCCAAGAACATTGCAACGCTCCGGGGTGTCCAACAAGAGCATTGCAACGCCCTCAGGTGGTCGGCAAGAGCATTGCAACGCTCCAGGGTGGTCGGAAAGAACATTGCAGCGCTCCAGGGTGTCCGACAAGAGTCTTGCAACGTTCCAGGGTGTCGGGCAAGAGCATTGCAACGCTCCGGGGTGTCCGGCAAGAGCATTGCAATGCTCCCGTGTGTTCGGCAAGAGCATTGCAATGCTCCAGGGTGTCCAAGAAGAGCATTGCAATGCTCCAAGGTGTCCAGTATAAGCATTGCAACGCTCCGGGGTGTACCGGAAGAGCATTGCAACGCTCCAGAGTGTCCGGCAAGAGCATTGTAATGCTCCAGGGTGTCCGGCAAGTGCAGTGCAACGCTGCGGGATGTCCAGCAAAAGCATTTCAATGCTCAAAGGTGTCCGACAAAAGCATTGCAACGCTACGAGGTGTCCGGCAAGTCCACTGCAACGCTCCGCGGTGTCCGGCAACAGCACTGCAACGCTCCAGGGTGTCCGGCAAGAGCATTGCAACGATCTAGGGTGTTTCCCAAGAGCATTGCAATGCTCCAAGGTGTCCGCAAGTGCAATGCAACGCTCCAAGGGTGTTCGGACTCCAGAGTGTTCGGCAAGAGCATTGCAATGATCTAGGGTGTTTGCCAAGACCATTGCAACACTCCAAGGTGTCCGGTAAGTGCAATGCAACGCTGCGGGGTGTCCGGCAAGAGCATTGCAATGCTACAGGGTGTCTTGCAAGACCATTGCAGCGCTCCATGGTGTCCAGCAAGAGCATTGCAACGCTCCGGGGTGTCCGGCAAGAGCATTGCAATGCTTTGGGGTGTCCGCCAAGAACATTGCAACGCTCCGGGGTGTCCAACAAGAGCATTGCAACGCTCTCAGGTGGTCGGCAAGAGTATTGTAACGCTCCAGGGTGGTCGGAAAGAGCATTGCAGCGCTCCAGGGTGTCCGACAAGAGTCTTGCAACGCTCCACGGTTTCCGGCAAGAGCATTGCAACGCTTTGGGGTGTCCGGCAAGAGCATTGCAACGCTCCCGTGTGTTCGGCAAGAGCATTGCAATGCTCCAGGGTGTCCAGGAAGAGCATTGCAATGCTCCAAGGTGTCCAGTATAAGCATTGCAACGCTCTGGGGTGTACCGCAAGAGCATTGCAACGCTCCAGAGTGTCCGGAAAGAGCATTGTAATGCTCCAGGGTGTCCGGCAAGTGCAGTGCAACGCTGCGGGATGTCCAGCAAGAGCATTGCAACGCTCAAAGGTGTCTGACAAAAGCATTGCAACGCTCCGAGGTGTCGGGCAAGTCCACTGCAACGCTCGGGGTGTCCGGCAACAGCACTGCAACGCTCCAGTGTGTCCGGCAAGAGCATTGCAACGATCTAGGGTGTTTCCCAAGAGCATTGCAATGCTCCAAGGTGTCCGCAAGTGCAATGCAAAGCTCCGCGGTGTCCGGCAAGAGCATTGCAATGCAACAGGGTGTCTGGCAAGACCATTGCAACACTTCGGGGTGTCCAGCAAGAGCATTGCAACGCTCCAGGGTGTCTGGCAAGTGCATTGCAATGCTTCGTCGTGTCCGACAAGAGCCTCACAACACTCCAGGGTGTCCGGCAAGAACATTGCAACGCTCCGGGGTGTCCGGTAAGAGCATTGCAACGCTCCAGGGTGTCAGACAAGTGCATTGCAACGCTCCAAGGTGGCCGGACACCCCGGAGCATTGCAATGCTCTTGACGGACACCTTGAAGCGTTGAAGTGCTCTTTCCGGACACCTCGGAGCGCTCCAATGCTCTTGATGGCCACCCTGAAGCATTGCAATGCTCTTGCCGGACACCCTAGAGCATTGCAATGCTCCAAGGTGTCCGGCAAGAGCATTGCAACGCTCCAGGGTGTCCAGCAAGTGCAGTGCAACGCTTCGGGGTGTCCGGCAAGAGCATTGCAATGCTCCAGGGTGTCCGGCAAAAGCATTGCAACGCTCCGAGGTGTCCGACAAGTGCACAGCATCGCTCCAGGGTGTCCGGCAAGAGCACTGGAACGGTCAAGGGTGTCCGGCAAGAGCATTGGAACGATCCAGGGTGTTTGCCAAAAGCATTGCAACACTCCAAGGTGTCTGGCAAGTGCAATGCAACGCTCCAGGGTATCCGGCAGGAGCATTGCATTGCTCCGGGGTGTCCGGTAAGAGCATTGCAATGCTCCAGTGTGTCCGAGAAAAACATTGCAATGCTCCAGGGTGTCCAGCAAGAGCATTGCAACGCTCCAGGATGTCCGGCAAGAGCATTGCAACGCTCAAGGTTGTCCGGCAAGTGCAGTGCAACGCTACGGAGTGTCTGGCAATAGCATTGGGACGCTTTAGGGTGTCTGGCAAAAGCATTGCAACGCCCCGAGGTGTCCGGCAAGAGCACTACAACGCTCCTGGGTGTCCGGCAAGAGCATTGTAACGATCCAAGGTGTTTGCCAAGACCATTGCAACACTCCAAGGTGTTCGGCAAGTGCATTGCATCGCTCCGGGGTGTCCGGCATGAGCATTGCAATGCTTCGGGGTGTCCGGCAAGAACATTGCAACGCTCCGGGGTGTCCGTCAAGAGCATTGCAACGGTCTCAGGTGGTCGGAAAGAGCATTGCAGCGCTCTAGGGTGTCCGGCAAGAGTATTGCAATGCTCCGGGGTGTCCGGCAAGAGCATTGCAACGCTCCCGTGTGTTCGGCAAGACCATTGCATTGCTCCAGGGTGTCCAGGAAGAGCATTGCAATGCTCCAAGGTGTCCAGCATAAGCATTGCAACGCTCCGGGGTGTCCGGCAAGAGCATTGTAATGCTCCAGGGTGTATGGCAAGTGCAGAGCAACGCTCCGGGATGTCCAGCAAAAGCATTGCAACGCTCCGAGGTGTCCGGCAAGTCCACTGCGACGCTCCGAGGTGTCCGGCAACAGCACTGCAACGCTCCGGGGTGTCCGGCAAGAGCATTGCAACGATCTAGGGTGTCTCGCAAGAGCATCGCAATGCTCCAAGGTGTCCGCAAGTGCAATGCAAAGCTCCGCGGTGTCCATCAAGAGCATTGCAATGCTACAGGGTGTCTGGCAAGACCATTGCAACGCTCCAGGGTGTCCAGCAAGAGCATTGCAACGCTCGGGGGTGTTTGGCAAGAGCATTGCAACGCTTCGTGGTGTCCGACAAGAGCCTTCCAACACTCGAGGGTGTCCGGCAAGAACATTGCAACGCTACGGGGTGTCCGGCAAGAGCATTGCGATGCTTTAGGGTGTCTGGCAAAAGCATTACAACGCCCCGAGGTGTCCGGCAAGAGAACTGCAACGCTCCTGGCTGTCCGGCAAGAGCATTGCAACGATCCAGGGTGTTTGCCAAGACCATTGCAACACTCCAAGGTGTCCGGCAAGTGCAATGCAACGCTGCGGGGTGTCCGGGAAGAGCATTGCAATGCTACAGGGTGTCTTGCAAGACCATTGCAGCGCTCCATGGTGTCCAGCAAGAGCGTTGCAACGCTCCGGGGTGTCCGGCAAGAGCATTGCAATGCTTCGGGGTGTCCGCCAAGAACATTGCAACGCTCCGGGGTGTCCAACAAGAGCATTGCAACGCTCTCAGGTGGTCGGCAAGAGCATTGCAACGCTCCAGGGTGGTCGGAAAGAGCATTGCAGCGCTCCATGGTGTCCGACAAGAGTCTTTCAACGCTCCAGGGTGTCGGGCAAGAGCATTGCAACGCTCCGGGTTGTCCGGCAAGAGCATTGCAACGCTCCCGTGTGTTCGGCAAGAGCATTGCAATGCTCCAGGGTGTCCAGGAAGAGCATTGCAATGCTCCAAGGTGTCCAGTATAAGCATTGCAACGCTCCGGGGTGTACTGCAAGAGCATTGCAACGCTCCAGAGTGTCCGGCAAGAGCATTGTAATGCTCCAAGGTGTCCGGCAAGTGCAGTGCAACGCTGCGGGATGTCCAGCAAGAGCATCTCAACGCTCAAAGGTGTCTGACAAAAGCATTGCAACGCTCCGTGGTGTCCGGCAAGTCCACCGCAACGCTCCGGGGTGTCCGGCAACAGCACTGCAACGCTCCAGGGTGTCCGGCAAGAGCATTGCAACGATCTAGGGTGTTTCCCAAGAGCATTGCAATGCTCCAAGGTGTCCGCAAGTGCAATGCAAAGCTCCGCGGTGTTGGGCAAGAGCATTGCAATGCTACAACGTGTCTGGCAAGACCATTGCAACACTCCGGGGTGTCCAGCAAGAGCATTGCAACGCTCCTGGGTGTCTGGCAAGTGCATTGCAACGCTTCGTCGTGTCCGACAAGAGCCTTACAACACTCCAGGGTGTCCGGCAAGAACATTGCAACGCTCCGGGGTGTTAGGTAAGAGCATTGCAACGCTCCAGGGTGTCAGACAAGTGCATTGCAACGCTCCAGGGTGGCCGGACACCCCGGAGCGTTGCAATGCTCTTGACGGACACCTTGGAGCGTTGAAGTTCTCTTTCCGGACACCCCGGAGCGCTCCAATGCTCTTGATGGCCACCCTGAAGCATTGCAATGCTCTTGCCGGACACCCTAGAGCATTGCAATGCACTTGGCGGACACCCCGGAGCATTGCAATGCTCTTAGCGGACACCCTGGATTGTTGCAATGCTCTTGTCGACCACCCAGGAGCGTTGCAACGCTCTTGCAAGACACCCTGGAGCGTTGCAATGCACTTGCCGGACACCCCAAAGAGTTGCAATGCTCTTGCAGGACACCCTGGAGCGTTGCAATGCTCTTCCGAGACACCATAGAGCGTTGCATTACTCTTGCCTGACACCTTGGAGCGTTGCAATGCTCTTGCCGGACACCTCGGAGCGTTGCAATGTTCTTGCCGGACACCCTCGAGTGTTGCAAGTCTCTTGCCGGACACCCCGGAGCGTTGCAATGCTCTTGCCGGACACCCCGGAGCGTTGCAATGCTCTTGCTGGACACCCTGGAGCGTTGCAATGGTCTTGCCGAACATACTGTAGCATTGCAATCCTCTTGCCGGACACCCCGGAGCGCGGTATTGCACTTGCCGGATACCTTGGTGCGTTGCAATGCTCTTGCCGGACACCCTGGAGCGTTGGAGTGCTCCTACTTGACACCCCGGAGCGTTGCACTGCACTTGTCGGACACCTTGGAGCGTTGCAATGCTTCTGCCGGACACCCTAGAGCGTTGCAATGCTCTTGCCGGTCATCCCGGAGCGTTGCACTGCACTTGATGGACACCCTAGAGCATTACAATGCTCTTGCCGGACACCCTGGAGTGTTGCAATGCTCTTGCCGGAAACCCCGGAGCGTTGCAATGCTCTTGCTGGACACCCTAGAGCATTGCAATTCTCTTCCAGGACACACTGGAGCGTTGCAATGCTCTTGCCAAACACCCTGGAGCGTTGCAATGCTCTTCTCGGACACCCCGAAGCGTTGCAATGCTCCTACCAAACACCTTGGAGCGCTGTAATGCTCTTGCCGACCACCCTGGAGCTTTGCAATGCTCTTGCCAACCACCCGAGAGCGTTGCAATCCTCTTGCCGGACACCCCAGAGCGTTGCAATGTTTTTGCCGGACACCCTCAAGTGTTGCAAGGCTCTTGCCGGACACCTCGGAGCGTTGCAATGCACTTGCCGGACACCCGGGAGCATTGCAATGCTCTTGCTCGACACCCTGGAGCGTTGAAAAGGTCATGCTAGACACCCTCTAGCATTGCAATGCTCTTGCCTGACACCCAAGAGCGTTGCATTGCACATGCCGGACACCTTGGAGCGTTGCAATGCTCTTAGCAAACACCCTGGATCTTTGCAATGCTCTTGCCGGACACCCTGGAGCGTTGCAGTGCTCTTGCCAAACACCTCGGAGCGTTGCAGTGCACTTGCCGGACACCTTGGAGTGTTGCAATGCTTTTGCCAGACACCGTGGAGCGCTGCAATGCTCCGCGGTGTACGGCGAGAGCATTGCAGTCCTCCACGGTGTCCGGCAAGAGCATTGTAACGCTCCAGGGTGTCCGGCAAGTGCGGTGCAACGCTCCAGGATGTCCGGCAAGAGCATTGCAACGCTCCAGGGTGTCCGGCAAAAGCATTGCAACGCTCCGAGGTGTCTGGCAAGTGCACTGCAACGCTCCAAGGTGTCTGGCAAGAGCACTGCACGCTTCAAGGTGTCCGACAAGAGCATTGCAACGCTCTAGGGTGTTTGGCAAGAGCATTGCAACGCTCCAGGGTGGTCAGCAAGAGCATTGCAACGCTGCGGGGTGTCGGGCAAGAGCATTGCAACGCTCCAGGGTGCCTGGCAAGAGCATTGCAACGCTCTAGGGTGTCTTGCAAGAGCATTTCAACCCTTCAGGGTGTCAGTAAGAGAAGTGCAACGCTCCGAGGTTTCCGGCAAAGCACTTTGCAACGATCCTGGGTGTCCGGCAAGAGCATTGCAACGCTCGAGGGTGTTTGGCAAGAGCATTGCAATGCTCTAGGGTGTCCGGCAAGAGCGTTGCAACACTCCCAGGTGTGCGGCAAGAGCAGTGCAACGCTCGGAGGTGTCCGGCAAGTGCACTGCAACACTCCAGGGGTGTCTGGCAAGAGCATTGCAACACTCTCGGGTGGTCGGCAAGAGCATTGCAACGCTCCAAGGTGGTAGGCAAGAGCATTGCAGCGCCCCGGTGTGTCCGGCAAGCACTTTGCAATGATCCGGGGTGTCTGGCAAGAGCATTGCACCGCTCCAAGGTGTTTAGCAATAGCGTTGCAACGCTCTAGGGTGTCCCGCAAGAGCAGTGCAACGCTCCGGGGTGTTCGGCAAGTGAAATCCAACGCTCTGGGGTGTTCGGCAAGAGCATTGCAACGCTACTGGGTGTCCGACAAGAGCATTGCAATGCTCAGGAGTGTCTGGCAAGTGCACTGCAATGCTCATGAGTGTCCGGCAAGAGCACTGCAATGCTCTAGGGTGTCCAGCAAGAGCATTGCAATGCTCCAAGGTGTCCGGCAAGAGCATTGCAACGCTCCGGGGTGTCCGGCAAGAGAACACCAACGCTCCGGGGTGTCCGGCAAGAGAATTGCAATGCTCTAGGATGTCCGGCAAGAGCATTCCAACGCTCAGGGGTGCCCGGCAAGTGCACTAGAACGCTCCGGGGTGTCCAGCTAGAGCATTGCAACGCTACGGGGTGTCCGGCAAATGCATTACAACGCTCTGGGGTGTCCGGCAAATGCATTGCAACGCTCCGGGGGTTCCGGCAAATGCATTGCAACGCTCTAGGGTGGCCGGCAAAAGCATTGCAATGCTCCACGGTGGTCGGGAAGAGCATTGCAACGCTCCAAGGTGTCCGGCAAGAGCATTGTAACGCTACGGGGTGTCCAGCAAGTGCACTGCAACGCTCCGGCAAGAGCATTGCAATGCTCGTGGGTGGTCGGCAAGAGCATCGCAACGCTCTTGGGTGGTCGGCAAGAGCGTTGCACCGCTCAAGGGTGGTCGGCAAGAGAATTGCAGCGCTCCAAGGTGTCGAGCAAGAGCATTGTAACGCTCTAAGGTGTCAAGCAGGAGCATGGCAACGCTTCTAGGTGGTCGTGCAAGAGCATCGCAAGGCTCTAGGGTGTCCGGCAAGAGCATTGCAACGCTTCAGGGTGGCCGGCAAGAGCATTGCAACGCTCCAGGGTGGTGAGCAAGAGCATTGCAACACTTCGGGGTGTCCAACAAGTGCACTGCAATGCTCTGGGGTGTCTGGCAAGAGCACTGTAATGCTCTTGAGTGTCAGCCAAGAGCATTGCAACGCTCTAGGGTGTTCGGGAAGAGCATTGCAATGCTCCAAGGTGTCCAACAAGAGCACTGCAATGCTCTGAGGTGTCCGGCAAGTGCATTGCAACGCTCTGGGGTGTCCGGCAAGAGCATTGCGACACTACAAGGTGTCCGGCAAGAGCATTGCAACGCTCCATGGTATCCGGCAAGTGCACTGCAACGCTCCCAGGGTGTCCAGCTAGATCATTGCAACGCTCCAGGGTGTCCGGCAATTGCAACGCTCTAGGGTGTCCCGCAAGAACATTGCAACGCTACGGGGTGTCCGGCAAATGCACTGCAACACTCTGGGGTGTCCGGCAAGAGCACTGCAACGCTCCAGGGTGTCCGGCAAGAGCATTGCAACGCTCCAGGGTGTCCGGCAATTGCAACGCTCTAGGGTGTCCGGCAAGAGCATTGCAACGCTCTGGGGTGTCTGACAAGTGCATTGCAATGCTCTGGGGTGTCCAGCAAGAGAATTGCAACACTCCAGGGTGTCCAGCAAGAGCATTGCACTGCTCCATGGTGTCCGGCAAGAGCATTGCAATGCTCCGGGGTGTACGGCAAGTGCACTGCAACGCTCCAGGGTGTTAGGCTAAGGCTTTGCAACGCTCCAGGGTGGTCGGCAAGAGCATTGCACTGATCCAGGGTGTCCGGCAAGAGCATTGCCACGCTATGGGGTGTCCGGCAAGTGCGCTGCAACGCTCTGGGGTGTCCCGCAAGAGCACTACAATGCTCTAGGGTGGCCACCAAGAACATTGCAACGCTCCTGGGTGTCCGTCAAGAGCATTACCACGCTCCTGGGTGGTCGGCAAGAGCATTGCAACGCTCTAGGGTGGTCGGCAAGAGCATTGCAGCGCTCCAAGGTGTCCGGCAAGAGCATTGCAACGCTCCAGGGTGTCAGGCAGGATTACTAGAACGCTCCGGGGTGTCGTGCGAGAGCATTGCAATGCTCAAGGGTGTTCGGCAAGAGCATTGCAATGCTTCAGGGTGGCGGGCAAGAGCATTGCAACGCTCTTGGGTGGTCGTCAAGAGCATTGCAACACTCCAGGGTGTCCAGCAAGTGCACTGCAACACTCCGGGGGGTCCGGCAAGAGCACTGCAATGCTCTGAGGTGTCTGCCAAGAGCAATGCAACGGTCGATGGTGGCCGGCAAGAGCACTGCAACGCTCCGAGGTGTCCGGCAAGTGCACTGCAATGCTCCAGGGTGTCAGGCAAGAGCATTGCAACGCTCCGGGGTGTTCGGCAAAAGCATTGCAACGCTATCGGGTGGTCGGCAAGAGCATTGCAACGCTCCAGGGTGGTCGGCAAGAGCATTGCAGCGCTCCAGGGTGTCCGCCAAGAGCCTTGCAATGCTCCCGTGTGTCGGGTAGGAGCATTGCAACGCTCCGGGTTGTCCGGAAAGAGCATTGCAACGCTCTAGGGTGTTTGGCAAGAGCATTGCAACGCAACAGTGTGTCACGCAGAAGCGTTGCAACGCTCCGGGGTGTCGTGCAAGAGCATTGCAACGCTACAGGGTGTTTGGCAAGAGCATTGCAACGCTTCAGGGTGGCCGGCAAGAGCATTGCAACGCTGTTGGGTGGTCGGCAAGGGCATTGCAATACTCCGGGGTGTCCAACAAGTGCACTGCAACGCTCCGGGGGGTCCGGCCAGAGCACTGCAATGCTCTGAGGTGTCTGCCAATAGCATTGCAACGCTCCGGGGTGTCCGGCAAGAGCATTGCAACGCTCTTGGGTGGTCAGCAAGAGCATTGCAACGCTCCAGGGTGGTCGGCAAGAGCAGTGGAGCGCACCAGGGTGTTCGGCAAGAGCCTTGCAACGCTCCAGGGTGTCCGGCAGAAGCATTGCAACGCTCTGGGGTGTCCAGCAAGAGCATTGCAACGCTCTAAGGTGTTCGGCAAGAGCATTGCAACGCTCTGGTGTGTCCGTCAAGAGCATCGCAATGCTCCTGGGTGTCCAGCAAGAGCATTGCAACCCTCTGGGGTGTCCAGCAAGAGCATTGCAACACTCCAGGGTGTCCGGCAAGAGCATTGTAACGCTCTAGGGTGTCCGGCAAGTGCAGTGCAACGCTCTGGGATGTAAGGCAAGAGCATTGCAACGCTCCAGGGTGTCCGGCAAAAGCATTGCAACGCTCTGAGGTGTCCGGCAAGTGCACTGCAACGCTACGGGGTGTCCGGCAAGAGAACTTTAACGCTCGAGGGTGTCCGGCAAGAAGATTGCAATGCTCCAGGGTGTTTGGCAAGAGCATTGCAACGCTCCGAGGTGGTCGGCAAGAGCATTGCAATGCTGCGGGGAGTCGCGCAAGAGCATTGCAACGCACCAAGGTGTCCGGCAAGAGCATTGCAATGCTCCAGGGTGTGTCGCAAGAGCATTGCAACCCTTCAGGGTGTCGGCAAGAGTAGTGCAACGCTCGGAGGTGTCCGGCAAGCACGTTGCAACGATCCGGGGTGTCCGGCAAGAGCATTGCAACGCTCGAGGGTGTTTGGCAAGTGCACTGCAACGCTCCAGGGGTGTTTGGCAAGAGCATTGCAACGCTCTAGGGTGTCCGGCAAGAACGCTGCAACACTCCGGGGTGTCCGGCAAGAGCAGTGCAACGCTCCGAGGTGTTCGGCAAGTGCACTGCGACGCTCCAGGGGTGTTTGGCAAGAGCATTGCAACACTCCCGGGTGGTCGGCAAGAGCATTGCAATGCTCCAAGGTGGTCAATAAGAGCATTCCAGCGCCCCGGCAAGCACTTTGCAACGATCCAGGGTGTCTGGCAAGACAATTGCAACGCTCCAAGGTGTTTAGCAAGGGCCTTGCAACACTCCGGGGTGTCCGGCAAGAGTAGTGCAACGCTCCGGGGTGTTCGGCAAGTTCACTCCAACACTCAAGGGTGTTGGGCAAGAGCATTGCAACGCTCAGGAGTGTCCGACAAGTGCACTGCAACGCTCATGGGTGTCTGGCAAGAGCACTGCAACGCACGAGGGTGTCCATCAAGAGCATTGCAATGCTCTGGGGTTCCGGTAAGAGCATTGCAACGTTCCGGGGTGTCCGGCAAGTGCACTGCAACACTCCGGGGTGTCCGGCAAGAACACAACAACGCTCCGGAGTGTTCGGCAAGAGAATTGCAACGATCCAGGGTGTTTGCCAAGAGCATTGCAACGCTCCAAGGTGTCCGGCAAGAGCATTGCAACGCTCCAGGGTGTCCGGCAAGTGCAGTGCAATGCTCCGGGGTGTCTGGCAAGAGCATTGCAACGTTCCAGGGTGTACGGCAAAAGCATTGCAACGCTCCGAGGTGTCCGGCAAGTGCACTGCAACGCTACGGGGTGTCCAGCAAGAGCACTGCAACGCTCGAGGGTGGTCTGCAAGAGCATTGCAACGATCCAGGGTGTTTGCTAAGAGCATTGCAACACTCCAAGGTGTCCGGCAAGCGCATTGCAATGCTCTTGCTGGACACCATGGAGCGTTGCAATGGTCTTGCCAGACACCCTGTAGCATTGCAATGCTCTTGCCAGACACCCCAGAGCGTTGCATTGCACTTGCAGGACACCTTGGAGCGTTGCAATGCTCTTGGCAAACACCCTCGATCGTTGCAATGCTCTTGTCGGACACCCAGGAGCATTGCAGTGCACTTTCCGGACACCTCGGAGCGTTGCACTGCTTTTGCCAGACACCCTAAAGCGTTGCAATGCTCTTGCCGGACACCTCGGAGCGTTGCACTGCACTTGGCGGACACCCTTGAGCGTTGCAATGCTCTTGCCGGACACTCTGGAGCGTTGCAATGCTCTTGCTGGACACAATGGAGCATTGCAATGCTCTTCCCGGACACACTCGAGCATTGCAATGCTCTTGCCGAACACCCTGGAGCGTTGCAATGCTCTTACCGGACTCCTTGGAGCATTGCAATGCTCCTGCCGGACACCCTGGAGCGTTGCAAGGCTCTTGCTTGAAGCCATGGAGCGCTGCAATGCTCTTGCCGACCACCCTGGAGCATTGCAATGCTCTTGCCGACCACCCAAAAGCGTTGTAATGCTCTTGCCGAACACCCCAAAGCGTTGCAATGTTCTTGCCGGACACCTTGGAGTGTTGCAAGGCTCTTGCCGGACACCCCGAAGCGTTGCAATGCTCTTGCGGGACACCCCGAAGCGTTGCAATGCACTTGCCGGACACCCCGTAGCGTTGCAATGCTCTTTCTTGACACCCTATAGCATTGCAATGGTCTTGCCAGACACCCCGGAGCGTTGCATTGCACTTGTCGGACACCTTGGAGTGTTGCAATGCTCTTGGCAAACACCCTGGATCGTTGCAATGCTCTTGCCGGAATCCCAGGAGCGTTGCACTGCTCTTGCCAGACACCCCGAAGCGTTGCTGTGCACTTGCCGGACACCCAGGAGCATTGCAATGCTCTTGCCAGACACCTTGGAGCGTTGCAATGCTCTTGCCGGACACCCCGGAGCATTGCAATGCTCTTGCTGGATACCCTAGAGCATTGCAATGCTATTACTGGACACACTGGAGCATTGCAATGCTCTTGCCGAACACCCTGGAGCATTGCAATGCTCTTGGCGGACCTCCGGAGCATTGCAATGCTCCTGTCGGACACCTTGGAGCGTTGCAAGGCTCTTGCCGGACACCCTGGAGCGCTGTAATGCACTTGCCGACCACCCTGGAGCGTTGCAATGCTCTTGCCAACCACCTGAGAGCGTTGCAATGCTCTTGCCGGACACCCTGGAGCGTTGCAACGTTCTTGCGAGAATCCCTAGAGTGTTGCAAGGCTCTTGCCGGACACCCCGAAGCGTTGCAATGCTCTTGCCGGACACCCTGGAGCGTTGCAATGCACTTGCCGGACACCCCGGAGCGTTGCACTTCTTTTGCCAAACACCCTAAAGCGTTGCAATGCTCTTGCCGGACACCCCGGAGCGTTGCACTGCACTTGCCGGACACTCTGGAGCGTTGGAAGGCTCTTTCCGGAAGCCTTGGAGCGCTGCAATGCTCTTGTCGACCACCCGAAAGCATTGCAATGCTCTTGCCGACCACCCGAAAGCGTTGCAATGCTCTTGCCAAACACCCCGGAGCGTTGCAATGTTCTTGCCGGACACGCTGGAGTGTTGTAAGGCTCTTGCCGGACACCCCGAAGCGTTGCAATGCTCTTGCCGGACACCCCGGAGCGTTGCAATGCTCTTGTTGGACACCTTGGAGCGTTGCAATTGTCTTGCTTGACACCCTATAGCATGGCAATGCTCTTGCCGGACACCCCGTAGCGTTGCATTGCACTTGCCAGACACCTTCGAGTGTTGCAATGCTCTTGGCAAACACCCTCAATCGTTGCAATCCTCCTGCCGGACACCCTGGAGCGTTGCAAGGCTCTTGCCGGACACCGTGGAGCGCTGCAATGCTCTTGCTCGACACCCCGGAGCGTTGCAATGTTCTTGCCGTACACCCTGAATTGTTGTAAGGCTCTTGCCCGACACCCCGGAGCATTGCAATGCTCTTGCTCGACACCTTGGAGCGTTGCAATGGTCATGCCAGACACCCTGTAGCATTGCAATGCTCCTGCCGGACACCCCAGAGTGTTGAATTGCACTAGCCGGACACCTTGCAGCGTTGCAATGCTCTTGGCAAACACCCTGGATCGATGCAATGCTCTTGCCGGACACCCAGGAGCATTGCAGTGCTCTTGCCGAACACCTCGGAGCGTTGCAGTGCACTTGCCGGACACCTTGGAGCGTTGCAATGCTTTTGCCAGACACCGTGGAGCGTTGCAATGCTCTTGCCGGTCATCCCGGAGCATTGCAGTGTACTTCCTGGACACCCTGGGGCGTTACAATGCTCTTGTCGGACACCCTGGAGCGTTGCAATGCTCTTGCCGGAAACCCCGGAGCGTTGCAATGCTCTTGCTCGACACCCTAGATTATTGCAATGCTCTTCCGGGACACACTGGAGCGTTGCGATGCTCTTGCCGAACACCTTGGAGCGTTGTAATGCTCTTCTCGGACACCCCGGAGCGTTGGAATGCTCCTACTGGACACCCTGGAGCGCTGTAATATTCTTGCCGACCACCCTGTAGCGTTGCAATGCTCTTGCCAACCACCCGAGAGCGTTGCAATGCTCTTGCCGGACACCCCAGAGCGTTGCAATGTTCTTGCCGGACACCCTGAAGTGTTGTAAGGCTCTTGCTGGACACCCCGGAGCGTTGCAATGCACTTGCTTGACACCCCGGAGCATTGCAGTGTTCTTGCTCGACACCTTGGAGCATTGCAATGGTCATGCCAGACACTTTGTAGCATTGCAATGCTCTTGCCGGACACCCCGGAGCGTTGCATTGCACTTGCCAGACACCTTGGAGCGTTGCAATAATCTTGGCAAACACCCTGGTTCGTTGCAATGCTCTTGCCGGACACCTTTCAGTGTTGCAGTGCTCTTGCCGGACACCCCGGAGCGTTGCACTGCACTTGTGGAACACCTCGGAGCGTTGCAATGCTTTTGCAGGACACCCTGGAGCGTTGCAATGCTCTTGCGGGACATCCTGGAGCGTTGCACTGCACTTGCCGGACACCCTGAAGCGTTACAATGCTCTTGCCGGACACTGTGAAGCGTTGCAATGCTCTTGCCGGACACCCCGGAGCGTTGCAATGCTCTTGCTGGACACCCTGGAGCATTGCAATGGTCTTGTCGGACACACTCGAGCGTTGCAATGCTCTTGTCAAACACCCTGGAGTGTTGCAATGCTCTTGCCGGACACCCTGGAGCATTCCAATGCTCCTGCCGGACACCCTGGAGCGTTGCAATGCTCTTGCCGACCACCCGAGAGTGTTTCAATGCTCTTTCCGGACACCCTGGAGCGTTGCAATGCTCTTGCCGGACACCCTGGAGCATTGCAGTGCACTTGCCGGACACCCTGGAGCGTTGGAGTGCTGTTTCCGGCCACCCTGGAGTGTTGCAATGCTCTTGGCAGACACCCCAGAGCATTGCAGTGCTATTGCCGGACCCCCCGGAGCATTGCAGTGCACTTGTTGGACACCCCGGAGTGTTGCAATGCTCTTGCCGACCACCCAACAGCGTTGCAATGCTCTTGACGGACACTCTGGAGTGTTGCAATGCTCTTGCACGACACCCCGGAGCGTTGCAATACTCTTGCGTGACACCCTGAAGCGTTGCAATGCTCTTGCCGGACACCCTGGAGAGCTGCAATGCTCTTGCCGACCACCCTGGAGCGTTGCAATGCTCTTGCCGACCACCCAGGAGCGTTGCAATGCTCTTGCCGGACACCCGATAGTGTTGCAATGCTCTTGCCAAACACCCCGGAGCGCTACAATGCTCTTGCCGACCACCCTGGAGCATTGCAATGCTCTTGCCGACCACTAGGGAGCGTTGGAATGCTCTTGCCGGACACCCCAGAGCATTGCAATGCTCTTGCCAGACACCCCAGAGCATTGCAATGCTCTTGCCGGACACCCAGGAGCGTTACAGTGCTCTTGACGGATTCTCCAGAGTTTTGCAATGCTCTTGCCGGCCACCCAGAAGCATTGCAATGCTCTTGCCGCAAACCCTAGAGCATTGTAATGCTCTTGTAGGACACCCCGTAGTCTTGAAGTGCTCTTGCTGAACACCCCTGAGCGTTGCAATGCTCTTGCCGGACACCTTGGAGCGTTGCAGTGCTCTTGCCGACCACCTAGGAGCGTTGCAATGCTCTTGCGGGACACCCCGGAGCGTTGCAATTCTCTTGCCGATCACCCAGGAGCGTTGCAATGCTCTTGCCGAACACCTCAGAGTGTTACAATGCTCTTGCCGGCCACCCTGGAACGTTGCAGTAAACTTGCCGGACACCCCAGAGCGTTGCAATGCTCTTGCCAGAAATCCCAGTGCATTGCAATGCTCTTTCCGGACACCCTGGAGCGTTACAGTGCTCTTGACGGACACCCCAGAGTGTTGCAATGCTCTTGCCGGCCACCCTGAAGCATTGCAATGCTCTTGCCGGAAACCCTAGAGCATTGTAATGCTCTTGCCGGACACCCCGTAGCCTTGCAGTGCTCTTGTTGAACACCCCTGAGCATTGCAATGCTCTTGCCAGACACCCTGGAGCGTTGCAGTGCTCTTCTCGGACACCCCGGAGGGTTGCAATGCTCTTGCCGGACACCCTGAAGCGCTGCAATGCTCTTGCCAACCACCCTGGAGCGTTGCAGTTCTATTACCGACCACCCTGGAGCATTGCAATGCTCTTGCTGGACACCTGGAGCGTTGCAGTACTCTTGCCGGACACCTTGCAGCATTGCAATGCTCTTGGTGGACACCCCAGAGCGTTGCAATGCTATTGCTAGACACCCTGGTGCGTTGCAAGGCTCTTGCCAGACACCCCGGCGCGCTGCAATGCTCTTGCCGACCACCCTGTGCGTTACAATGCTCTTGCCGGACACCCTAGAGCAGGGTAGTGCTCTTGCTGGACACCCAACAGCGTTGCAGCGCACTTGCCGGACATACCGAAGCCTTGCAATGCTCTTGCCGGCCACTCTGGAGCGTTGCAGTGCACTTGCCGGACACCCTGGAGCGTTGCAGTGCTCTTGCTTGTTAGAAGTGGACACTGGAATGGCCCAAAGTGGTCTCCCTAAGGGCTATAGGTCTCGTCCTGGGGGGGTATGGGTGCGCTGATCCACTATGGAAACATGCCCTTTTATCCCAGTTGGTAAGCGGATTGGGATGCTATCCCTGCATTGCCGGCCACCGTGAAGCGTTGCAATGCTCTTGCCGCACACCCCAGAGCATTATAGTGCTCTTGCCGGACACCCTGAAGCATTGCAGCGCACTTGCCGGACACCACGGAGCGTTGCAATGCTCTTGCCGACCACCAAGGAGCGTTGCAATGCTCTTGCCGGCCACCCAGGAGCGTTGCAATGATCTTGCAGTACACTCCGGAGCGTTGCAGTGCACTTGCCGGACACCCCGTAGCGTTGCAATGCTCTTGCCGAACACCCTGGAGCGTTGTAATGCTCTTGCCGACCACCCTAGAGCGTTGCAATGCTCTTGCCGGCCACCCTAGAGCGTTGCAAATCTCTAGCAGGACACCCTGGAGCGTTACAGTGCACTTGCCGAAAACCCTGGAGCGATGCAATGCTCTTGCCAGACACCCTGGAGCGTTGCAATGCTCTTGCCGGACACCCTGGAGCGTTGCAATGCTCTTGCCGGACACCCCGGAGCATTGCAATGCTCCTGCCGGACACCCTGGAGCATTGCAAGGCTCTTGCCGGACACCCTGGAGCGCTGCAATGCTCTTGCTGACCATCCTGGAGCGTTGCAATGCTCTTGCCGACCACCCGGGAGCGTTGCAATGCTATTGCCGGACACCCCGGAGCGTTGCAATGCTCTTGCCAGACACCCTGGAGCATTGCAATGCACTTGCCGGACACCCCGGAGCGTTGCGGTGCTCTTGCCGCCCACCCTGGAGCGTTGTTGTGCACTTGGTGGACACCCCGGAGTGTTGCAATGCTCTTGTCGACCACTGTGGAGCGTTGCAATGCTCTCACCGGCCACCCCGAAGCATTGCAACGCTCTTGCAGGACACCCTGGAGCATTGCAATGCCCTTGCAAGACACCCCGGAGCGTTGCGATGCTCCTACCTGACACCCTGGAGCATTGCAATGCTCTTGCTGGACACCCCAAAGCGTTGCAATGCTCTTGCCGATCACCCAGGAGCGTTGCAATGCTCTTGCCGGACAAATCAGAGCGTTGCAATGCTCTTGCCGGCCACCCTGGAGCGTTGCAGTAAACTTGCTGGACACCCTAGAGCGTTGCAGTGCTCTTGGCGGCCACCCTCGAGCGTTCCAATGCTCTTGCTTGACACCCTAGAGCATTGTAGTCATCTTGCTGGACACCCCGAAGTGTTGCAGTGCATTTGCCCGACACCGCGGAGCGTTGCAATGCTCTTGCTGACCACCGTGGAGCGTTGGAATGCTCTTGCTAGACACCCTGGAGCGTTGCAGCGCACTTGCCCGACACCTCGTAGCGTTGCAATGCTCTTGCCGAACACCCTGGAGCGTTGCAATGCTCTTGCTGGACACATTGGAGCTTTGCAATGCACTTGCCGGACACCCCAGAGCGTTGCAGTGCGCTTGCTGGACACCCTGGAGCATTGCAATGCTTTTCCCGGACACGCTGGAGCGTTGCAATGCTCTTGCCCGACACCCCAGAGCGTTGCAATGCCTTTGACGACACCCCGGAGCGTTGCAATGCTCTTGGCAGACACCCCTGAGCATTGCAATGCTCTTGCCGGACACCCCGTAGCGTTGCTGTGCACTTGCTGGACACCTTGGAGCGTTGCATTGCTCTTGGCAAACACCCTGGTTCGTTGCAATGCTCTTGCCGGACACCTTGGAGTGTTGCAGTGCTCTTGCCGGACACCCCGGAGCGTTGCAGTGCACTGGCGGAACACCTCGGAGCGTTGCAATGCTTTTGCTGGACACCCTGGAGCGTTGCAATGCTCTTGCCGGACATCCTGGAGCGTTGCACTGCACTTGCCGGACACCCTGAAGCGTTACAATGCTCTTGCCGGACACCGTGGAGCGTTGCAATGCTCTTGCCGGACACGCCGGAGCGTTGCAATGCTCTTGCTGGACACCCTGGAGCATTGCAATGCTCTTGTCGGACACACTGGAGCGTTGCAATGCTCTTGTCAAACACCCTGGAGTGTTGCAATGCTCTTGCCGGACACCCTGGAGCATTCCAATGCTCCTGCCGGACACCCTGGAGCGTTGCAAGGCTCTTGCCGGACACCCTGGAGCGTTGCAATGCTCTTGCCGACCACCCGAGAGCGTTGCAATGCTCTTTCCGAACACCCTGGAGCGTTGCAATGCTCTTGCCGGACACCCTGGAGCATTGCAGTGCACTTGCCGGACACCCCGGAGCGTTGGAGTGCTGTTTCCGGCCACCCTGGAGTGTTGCAATGCTCTTGGCAGACACCCCAGAGCATTGCAGTGCTATTGCTGGACCCCCCTGAGCATTGCAGTGCACTTGTTGGACATCCCGGAGTGTTGCAATGCTCTTGCCGACCACCCAAGAGCATTGCAATGCTCTTGACGGACACTCTGGAGTGTTGCAATGCTCTTGCATGACACCCCGGAGCGTTGCAATACTCCTGCGTGACACCCTGAAGCGTTGCAATGCTCTTGCCGGACACCCTGGAGCGCTGCAATGCTCTTGCCGACCACCCTGGAGCGTTGCAATGCTCTTGCCGACCACCCAGGAGCGTTGCAATGCTCTTGCCGGACACCCGGTAGCGTTGCAATGCTCTTGCCAAACACCCCGGAGCGCTACAATGCTCTTGCCGACCACCCTGGAGCATTGCAATGCTCTTGCCGACCACTCAAGAGCGTTGGAATGCTCTTGCCGGACACCCCAGAGCGTTGCAATGCTCTTGCCGGACACCCCAGTGCATTGCAATGCTCTTTCCGGACACCTGGAGCGTTACAGTGCTCTTGACGGATTCTCCAGAGTTTTGCAATGCTCTTGCCGGCCACCCAGAAGCATTGCAATGCTCTTGCCGGAAACCCTAGAGCATTGTAATGCTCTTGCCGGACACCCCGTAGTCTTGAAGTGCTCTTGCTGATCACCCCTGAGCGTTGCAATGCTCTTGCCGGACACCCTGGAGCATTGCAGTGCTCTTGCCGACCACCTAGGAGCGTTGCAATGCTCTTGCGGGACACCCCGGAGCGTTGCAATGCTCTTGCCGATCACCCAGGAGCGTTGCAATGCTCTTGCCAGACACCTCAGAGCGTTACAATGCTCTTGCCGGCCACCCTGGAACGTTGCAGTAAACTTGCCGGACACCCCAGAGCGTTGCAATGCTCTTGCCAGAAATCCTAGTGCATTGCAATGCTCTTTCTGGACACCCTGGAGCGTTACAGTGCTCTTGACGGACACCCTAGAGTGTTGCAATGCTCTTGCCGGCCACCCTGAAGCATTGCAATGCTCTTGCCCGAAACCCTAGAGCATTGTAATGCTCTTGCCGGACACCCCGTACCCTTGCACTGCTCTTGCTGAACACCCCTGAGCGTTGCAATGCTCTTGCCGTACACCCTAGAGCGTTGCAGTGCTCTTCTCGGACACCCCGGAAGGTTGCAATGCTCTTGCCGGACACCCTGGAGCGCTGCAATGCTCTTGCCAACCACCCTGGAGCGTTGCAGTTCTCTTGCCGACCACACTGGAGCATTGCAATGCTGTTGTTGGACACCTGGAGCATTGCAGTACTCTTGCCGGACACCTTGCAGCATTGCAATGCTCTTGGTGGACACCCCAGAGCATTGCAATGCTATTGCTAGACACCCTGGTGCGTTGCAGTGCTCTTGCCGGACACCCCGGGGCGCTGCATTTCTCTTGCCGACCACCCTGTGCGTTACAATGCTCTTGCCGGACACCCTAGAGCAGGGTAGTGCTCTTGCTGGACACCCCAAAGCGTTGCAGCGCACTTGCCGGACATCCCGAAGCCTTGCAATGCTCTAGCCGGCCACTCTGGAGCATTGCAGTGCCCTTGCCGGACACCTTGGAGCCTTGGAGTGCTCTTGCCTGTTAGAAGTGGACACTGGAATGGCCCAAAGTGGTCTCCCTAAGGGCTATAGGTCTCGTCCTGGGGGGGTATGGGTGCGCTGACCCACTATGGAAACATGCCCTTTTATCCCAGTTGGTTAGCGGATTGGGATGCTATCCCTGCATTGCCGGCCACCCTGAAGCGTTGCAATGCTCTTGCCGGACACCCCAGAGCATTGTAGTGCTCTTGCCGGACACCCTGAAGCATTGCAGCGCACTTGCCGTACACCACGGAGCGTTGCAATGCTCTTGCCGACCACCAAGGAGCGTTGCAATGCTCTTGCCGGCCACCCTGGAGCGTTGCAATGATCTTGCAGTACACCCCGGAGCGTTGCAGTGCACTTGCCGGACACCCCGTAGCGTTGCATTGCTCTTGCCGGACACCCTGGAGCATTGTAATGCTCTTTCCGACCGCCCTGGAGCATTGCAATGCTCTTGCCGGCCACCCTAGAGCGTTGCAAAGCTCTAGCAGGACACCCTGGAGCGTTGTAGTGCACTTGCTGAAAACCCTAGAGCGTTGCAATGCTCCTTGAATGATTCCATCCCCTTCTCCCAGATTCCATCCCCTTCTCCCAGATTCCATCCCCTTCTCCCAGATTCCATCCCCTTCTCCCTCATTCCATCCCCTTCTCCCAGATTCCATCCCCTTCTCCAAGATTCCATCCCCTTCTCCCAGTTTCCATCCCCTTCTCCCATATTCCATCCCCTTCTCCCAGATTCCATCCCCTTCTCCCTCATTCCATCCACTTCTCTCAGATTCTATCCCTTTTTCACAGATTCCATCCCCTTCTCCCAGATTCCATCCCCTTCTCCCAGATTCCATCCCCTTTTCCCTGATTCCATCCCCTTCTCCCCGATTCCATCCCCTTCTCCCATATTCCATCCCCTTCTCCCAGATTCCATCCCCTTCTCCCAGATTCCATCCCCTTCTCCCATAGTCCATCCCCTTCTCCTAGATTCCATCCCCTTCTCCCAGATTCCATCCTTCTCCCAGATTCCATCCCCTTCTCCCAGATTCCATCCCCTTCTCCCAGATTCCATCCCCTTCTCCCAGATTCCATCCCCTTCTCCCTCATTCCATCCCCTTCTCCCAGATTCCATCCCCTTCTCCCAGATTCTGTCCCCTTTTCCCAGATTCCATCCCTTTCTCCGAGATTCCATCCCCTTCTCCCAGATTCCATCCCCTTCTCCCATATTCCATCCCCTTCTCCCAGATTCCATCCCCTTCTCCGTCATTCCATCCACTTCTCTCAGATTCCATCCCTTTTTCACAGATTCCATCCCCTTCTCCCAGATTCCATCCCCTTCTCCCAGATTCCATCCCCTTTTCCCTGATTCCATCCCCTTCTCCCCGATTCCATCCCCTTCTCCCAGATTCCATCCCCTTCTCCCAGATTCCATCCCTTTCTCCCAGATTACATCCCCTTCTCCCAGATTCCATCCCCTTCTCCCATATTCCATCCCCTTCTCTCCGATTCCATCC
The DNA here is from genome assembly GCA_948144175.1 of Closterium sp. NIES-65. Classification (NCBI taxonomy): domain Eukaryota; kingdom Viridiplantae; phylum Streptophyta; class Zygnematophyceae; order Desmidiales; family Closteriaceae; genus Closterium; species Closterium sp. NIES-65. The sequence goes on along the minus strand of CANXME010001063.1, from coordinate 230,421 downwards.
CCTTCTCCCAGGTTCCATCCCCTTCTCCCAGATTCCATCCCCTTCTCCCATATTCCATCCCCTTCTCCCAGATTCCATCCCCTTCTCCCAGATTCCATCCCCTTTTCCCAGATTCCATCACCTTCTCCCAGATTCCATCCCCATCTCCCAGATTCCATACCCTTCTCCCAGATTCCATCCCCTTCTCCCTCATTCCATCCCCTTCTCCCAGATTCCATCCCCTTCTCCCATATTCCATCCCCTTCTCCCAGATTCCATCCCCTTCTCCCAGATTCCATCCCCTTATCCCAGCTTCCATCCCCTTCTCCCAGATTCCATCCGCTTCTCTCAAATTCCATCCCCTTCTTCCAGATTCCATCCACTTCTCCCAGATTCCATCCCCTTCTCCTTGATTCCATCCCCTTCTCCCAGATTCCATCCCCTTCTCCTAGATTCCATCCCCTTCTCCCAGATTCCATCCCCTTCTCCCATATTCCATCCCCTTCTCCCACATTCCATCCCCTTCTCTCTCATTCCATCCACTTCTCTCAGATTCCATCCCTTTTTCACAGATTCCATCCCCTTCTCCCAGATTCCATCCCCTTCTCCGAGATTCCATCCCCTTCTCCCTGATTCCATCCCCTTCTCCCCGATTCCATCCCCTTCTCCCAGATTCCATCCCCTTCTCCCAGATTCCATCCCCTTCTCCCAGATTCCATCCCGCCCTTCCAGACTCTATCCCCTTCTCCCATATTCCATCCCCTTACCCCAGATTCCATCCCCTTCTCCCAGATTCCATCCCCTTCTCCCATATTCCATCCCCTTCTCCCATATTCCATCCCCTTCTCCTGGATTCCATCCCCTTCTCCCAGATTCCATCCCCTTCTCCCTCATTCCATCCCCTTCTCCCAGATTCCATCCCCTTCTCCCAGATTCTGTCCCCTTTTCCAAGATTCCATCCTTTTTTCCCAGATTCCATCCCCTTCTCCCAGATTCCATCCTCTTCTCCCTCATTCCATCTCCTTCTACTAGATTCCATCCCCTTCTCCCAGATTCCATCCCCTTCTCCCCGAATCCATCCCCTTCTCCCTCATTCCATCCCCTTCTCCCAGATTCCATCCCCTTGTCCCTGATTCCATCCCCTTCTCCCCGATTCCATCCCCTTCTCCCTCATTCCATCCCCTTCTCCCAGATTCCACCCCCTTCTTCCAGATTCCATCCCCTTCTCCCAGATTCCATCCCCTTCTCCCAAATTCCATCCCCTTCTTCCAGATTCCATCCACTTCTCCCAGATTCCATCCCCTTCTCCCAGATTCTATCCCCTTCTCCCAGATTCCATCCCCTTCTCCCAGATTCCATCCCCTTCTCCCAGATTCCATCCCCTTCTCCCATATTCCATCCCCTTCTCCCACATTCCATCCCCTTCTCTCTCATTCCATCCACTTCTCTCAGATTCCATCCCTTTTTCACAGATTCCATCCCCTTCTCCCAGATTCCATCCCCTTCTCCTGGATTCCATCCCCTTCTCCCTCATTCCATCCCCTTCTCCCAGATTCCACCCCCTTCTTCCAGATTCCATCCCCTTCTCCCAGATTCCATCCCCTTCTCCCAAATTCCATCCCCTTCTTTCAGATTCCATCCACTTTTCCCAGATTCCATCCCCTTCTCCCAGATTCCATCCCCTTCTCCCAAATTCCATCCCCTTCTCCCAGATTCCATCCCCTTCTCCCAGATTCCATCCCCTTCTCCCATATTTCATCCCCTTCTCCCACATTCCATCCCCTTCTCTCACATTCCATCCACTTCTCTCAGATTCCATCCCTTTTTCACAGATTCCATCCCCTTCTCCCAGATTCCATCCCCTTCTCCGAGATTCCATCCCCTTCTCCCTGATTCCATCCCCTTCTCCCCGATTCCATCCCCTTCTCCCAGATTCCATCCCCTTCTCCCAGATTCCATCCCCTTCTCCCATATTCCATCCCGCCCTCCCAGACTCCATCCCCTTCTCCCATATTCCATCCCCTTCTCCCAGATTCCATCCCCTTCTCCCAGATTCCATCCCCTTCTCCCATATTCCATCCCCTTCTCCCAGATTCCATCCCCTTCTCCCTCATTCCATCAACTTCTCTCAGATTCCATCCCTTTTTCACATATTCCATCCCCTTCTCCCAGATTCCATCCCCTTCTCCCAGATTCCATACCCTTCTCCCTGATTCCATCCCCTTCTCCCAGATTCCACCCCCTTCTCCCAGATTCCATCTCCTTCGCCCAGATTCTGTCCCCTTTTCCCAGATTCCATCCCTTTTTCCCAGATTCCATCCCCTTCTCCCAGATTCCATCCTCTTCTCCCTCATTCCATCTCCTTCTCCTAGATTCCATCCCCTTCTCCCAGATTCCATCCCCTTCTCCCATATTCCATCCCCTTCTCCCCAAATCCATCCCCTTCTCCCTCATTCCATCCCCTTCTCTCAGATTCCATCCCCTTCTCTTAGATTCCATCCCCTTCTTCCCGATTCCATCCCCGATTGCAACGGTCCAGGGTGTCTTGCAAGAGCGTTGCAACGCTCCTGGGTGGTCGACAAGAGCATTGCAACAATCCAGGGTGTCCGCTAAGAGCATTGCAATGCTCCGGGGTGTTCGCCAAGTGCATTGCAATGCTCTAGGGTGTCCGGCAAGAGCATTGCAATGCTTCAGGGTGGCCATCAAGAGCATTGGAGCGCTCCGGGGTGTCCGGAAAGAGCACTTCAATGCTCCAAGGTGTCCGTCAAGAGCATTGCAACTCTCCGGGGTGTCCGGCCACCCTGGAGCGTTGCAATGCACTTGTCTGACACCCTGGAGCGTTGCAATGCTCTTACCGGACACCCCGGAGCGTTGCAATGTTCTTGCCGGACACCCTGGAGTGTTGTAAGGCTCTTGTCGGACACGACGAAGCGTTGCAATGCACTTGCCAGACACCCTGGAGCGTTACAATGCTCTTGCTGGACACCCCGGAGTGTTGCAATGGTCTTGCCAGACACCCTGTAGCATTGCAATGCTCTTGCCGGACACCGCGGAGCTTTCCATTGCACTTGCGGACACCTTGGAGCATTGCAATGCTCTTGGGAAACACCCTAGATCATTGCAATGCTCTTGCCGGACACCCTGGAGCGTTGCAGTCCTGTTGCCGGACACCCCGGAGCATTGTAGTGGACTTGCTCGACACCTCGGAGCGTTCAATGCTTTTGTCGGACACCTTTGAGCGTTGAGATGCTCTTGCTGGACATCCCGCAGCGTTGCACTGCACTTGCCGGACACCCTGGAGCATTACAATGCTCTTGCCGGACACTCTGGAGCGTTGCAATGCTCTTGCGGTACACCCCAGAGCGTTGCAATGCTTATACTGGACACCTTGGAGCATTGCAATGCTCTTCCTGGACACCCTGGAGCATTGCAATGCTCTTGTCGAACACACGGGAGCGTTGCAATGCTCTTGCCGGACACCCCGGAGCGTTGCAATGCTCTTGCCGGACACCCTGGAGCGTTGCAAGACTCTTGTCGGACACCCTGGAGCGCTGCAATGCTCTTTCCGACCACCCTGGAGCGTTGCAATGCTCTTGCCGACCACCTGAGAGCGTTGCAATGCTCTTGTTGGACACCCCGGAGCGTTGCAATGTTCTTGGCGGACACCCCGAAGCATTGCAATGCTCTTGTTGGACACCCCGGAGCGTTGCAATGCTCTTGCTGGACACCATGGAGCGCTGCAATGGTCTTGCAAGACACCCTGTAGCATTGCAATGCTCTTGCCGGACACCCCGCAGAGTTGCATTGCACTTGCCGGACACCTTGGAGTGTTGCAATGGTCTTGGCAAACACCTTGGATCGTTGTAATGCTCTTGTTGGACACCCAGGAGCGTTGCAGTGCTCTTGCCGGACACCTCGGGGCGTTGCAATGCTTTTGCGAGACACCCTAAAGCATCGCAATGCTCTTGCCGGACACCCCGTAGCGTTGCAATGTTCTTGCCGGACACCCTCGAGTGTTGGAAGGCTCTTGTCGGACACCACGAAGCATTGCAATGCACTTGCCAGACACCCCAGAGCGTTGCAATGCTCTTGCTGGACACCCTGGAGCGTTGCAATGGTCTTGCCAGACACCCTGTAGCATTGCAATGCTCTTGTCGGACACCGCGGAGCTTTCCATTGCACTTGCGGACACCTTGGAGCATTGCAATGCTCTTGAGAAACACCCTAGATTGTTGCAATGCTCTTGTCGGACACCCTGGAGCGTTGCAGTGCTGTTGCCGGACACCACGGAGCGTTGTAGTGGAATTGCCGAACACCTCGGAGCGTTGCAATGCTTTTGCTGGACATCCCGGAGCGTTGCACTGCACTTGCCGGACACCCTGAAGCATTACAATGCTCTTGCCGGACACTTTGGAACGTTGCAATGCTCTTGCCGGACACCCCGGAGCGTTGCAATGCTTATGCTGGACAACTTGGAGCATTGCAATGCTCTTCCTGGACACCCTTGAGCATTGCAATGCTCTTGCCGAACACACGGGAGCGTTGCAATGCTCTTGCCGGACACCCCGGAACATTGCAATACTCTTGCCGGACACCTTGGAGCGTTGCAAAACTCTCGTTGGACACCCTGGAGCGCTGCAATGCTCTTGACGGACACCCCGGAGCGTTGCAATGTTCTTGCCGGACACCCCGAAGCATTGCAATGCTCATGCCGGACACCCCGGAGCGATGCAATGCACTTGCCAGGCACCCCTGAGCGTTGCAATGCTCTTGCTGGACACCATGGAGCGCTGCAATGGTCTTGCAAGACACCCTGTAGCATTGCAATGCTCTTGCTGGACACCCTGGAGCGTTGCATTGCACTTGCCGAACACCTTGGAGTGTTGCAATGGTCTTGGCAAACACCCTGGATCGTTGCAATACTCTTGCCGGACACCCAGGAGCGTTGCAATGCTCTTGTCGGACACCTCGGGGCGTTGCAATGCTTTTGACAGACACCCTAAAGCGTCGCAATGCTCTTGCCAGACACTCCGTAGCGTTGCACTTCACTTGCCGGACAACCTTGAGCGTTGCAATGCTCTTGCCGGACATCCTGGAGCGTTGCAATGCTCTTGCTGGACACCCTGGAGCATTGCAATGCTCTTCCCGGACACACTGGAGCATTGCAATGCTCTTGCCGAACACCCTGGAGCGTTGCAATGCTCTTACCGGACACCCCGGAGCAATGCAATGCTCCTGCCGGATACCCTGGAGCGTTGCAAGGCTCTTGCCGGACAACTTGGAGCACTGCAATGCTCTTGCCGACCACCCTAGAGCATTGCAATGCTCTTGCCGACCACCCGAAAGCGTTGCAATGCTCTTGCTGGACACCCATAAGCGTTGCAATGCTCTTGCCGGACACCCCGGAGCGTTGCAATGTACTTGCCAGACACCTCGGAGCATGGCTATGCTCTTGCTGGACACCCTGGAGCGTTGCAATGGTCTTGCTTGACACCCTATAGCATTGCAATGCTCTTGCCGGACACCCCGGAGCGTTGCAATGCTCTTGCCGGCCACCCTGGAGCGTTGCAGTGCACTTGCCAGACACACCAGAGCGTTGAAGTGGTCTTGCCCGCCACCCTCGAGCGTTGCAATGCTCTTGTCGGACATCCCAGAGCATTGTAGTGCACTTGCCGGACAACCCATAGCGTTGCAATGCTCTTGCAGGACACCCTGGAGTGTTGCAATGCTCTTGCCGACCACCCTAGAGCGTTGCAATGCTTTTGCCGGAAACGCTAGAGCATTGCAAAGCTCTAGCCAGACACCTTGGAGCGTTGCAGTGCACTTGTTGGAAACCCCGGAGCGTTGCAGTGCTCTTGCCCGACACCCAGGAGCTTTGCAGTGCATTTGCCCGACACCCTGGAGCGTTGCAATGCTCTAGCTGGACACCCCGGAGCATTGTAGTGCACTTGTCGGGCACCCTTGAGCGTTGCAATGCTCTTGCCGGACACCCTGGAGCGTTGCAATTCTCTTGCCGGACACCCCGGAGCGTTCGTGTGCTCTTGCCAGACACCCCGAAGCTTTGCAGTGCACATGCCGGACACCCCGGAGCGTTGCAATGCTCTTGCTGGACACCCTTGAGCGTTGCAATGCTCTTGCTGGACACCCTTGAGCGTTACAATGCTCTTGACGACCATCCTGGAGCATTGCAATGCTCTTGCCGACCACCCGAGAGCGTTTCAATGCTCTTGCTGGACACCGTGGAGCTCTGCAATGCTCTTGCCGACCACCTCGGAGCGTTTCAATGCTCTTGCCGACCACCCAGGAGCATTGCAATGCTCTTGCCGGACACCTCGGAGCGTTGCAATGCTCTTGCCGGCCACCATGGAGCGTTGCAGTGCACTTGCCAGACACACTGGAGCGTTGAAGTGGTCTTGCCGGCCACCCTGGAGCGTTGCAATGCTCTTGCCAAACATCCCAGAGCATTGTAGTGCACTTGCCGGACACCCCGTAGCGTTGCAATGCTCTTGCCGGACACCCTGGAGCGTTGCAATGCTCTTGCCGACCACCCTGCAGCGTTGCAATGCTTTTGCCGGCCACCCTAGAGCGTTGCAAAGCTCTAGCCAGACACCTTGGGGCGTTGCAGTTCACTTGCCGGAAACCCCGGAGCGTTGCAGTGCTCTTGCCCGACACCCAGGAGCGTTGCAGTGCATTTGCCAGGCACCCTGGAGCGTTGCAATGCTCTAGCTGGACACCCCGGAGCGTTGTAGTGCACTTGCCGGGCACCCTTGAGCGTTGCAATGCTCTTGCCGGACAACCTGGAGCGTTGCAATTCTCTTGCCGGACACCCTCGAGCGTTCGTGTGCTCTTGCCGGACACCCCAAAGCTTTGCAGTGCACTTGCCGGACACCCCGGAGCGTTGCAATGCTCTTGCCGAACACCCCTGAGCGTTGCAGTGAACTTGCCGGACACTCCTGAGCATTGCAATGCTCATATCGGACACCCTATAGTGTTGCAATGCTCTTGCCGAACACCCCGGAGCGTTGGAGTGCACTTGCCGGACACCCCGGAGCGTTGCAATGCTCTTGTCGGACACCTAGGAGCGTTGCAATGCTCTTGCCGCACACCACTCGAGCGTTGGAGTGCACTTGCCGAATACCTCGGAGCGTTGCACTGCTCTTGCCGGACACCCTAGAGCGTTGCAATGCTCTTGCCAAACACCCTCGAGCGTTGCAATGCTCTTGACGGACACCTCAGAGCGTTGCACTTCTCTTACCGACACCCTGGAGCGTTGCAATGCTCTTGACGGACACCCCGCAGCGTTGCAAGGCTCTTGCCGACCACCCTAGAGCGTTTCAATGCTCTTGCCAAGCACCCTAGAGCGTTGCAATGCTCTTGCCGGACACCCTAGAGCGTTACAGTTCTCTTGCCGAACTCCCCGGAGCGTTGAAGTGCACTTGCCGGACACCTCAGAGCGTTGCAATGCTTGTGCCGGACACCCTGGAGCGTTGCAATGCTCTTGCCTTACATCCCGGAGCGTTGCACTGCACTTGCCGGACACCCTGGAGCGTTACAATGCTCTTGCCGGTCACCCTGGAGTGTTGCAATTCTCTTGCCGGACACCCCGGAGCGTTACAATGCTCGTGCTGGACACCCTGGAGCATTGCAATGCTCTTGCTGGACACCCTGGAGCGCTGCAATGCTCTTGCCGACCACCCTGGAGCGTTGCAATGCTCCTGGCGACCACCCAAGAGCGTTGCAATGCTCTTTCCGGACACCCCGGAGAGTTGCAATGCTCTTGCCGGACACCCTGGAGCATTGCAGTGCACTTGACGGACACCCCGGAGTGTTGCAGTGCTCTTTCCGGCCACCGTGGAGCGTTGCAATGCTCTTGGCAGACACCCCGGAGCATTGCAGTGCTCTTGCCGGACCCCCCAGAGCGTTGCAGTGCACTTGTTGGACACCCCGGAGTGTTGCAATGCTCTTGCCGACCGCCCAAGAGCATTGCAATGCTCTTGCTCGCCACCCTGAAGCGTTGCAATGCTCTTGCTGGACACCCTGGAGATTTGCAATGCTCTTGCACGACACCCCGGAGCGTTGCAATGCTCCTGCCTGACACCTGGAGCGTTGCAATGCTCTTGTCGGACACCTTGGAGCGCTGCAATGCTCTTGCCGACCACCCTGGAGCGTTGCAATGGTCTTGCCAACCACCCAGGAGCGTTGCAATGCTCTTGCCGGACACCTATGAGTGTTGCAATGCTCTTGCTGGCCAACCTGGAGCATTGCCGTGCTCTTGCCGGCCACCTTGGAGCGTTGCAATGCACATGCCGGACACCCCAGAGCATTGTAGTGTTGCTGGACACCTCGGAGCGTTGGAGCGCACTTGTCGAACACCCCATAGCGTTGCAATGCTCTTGCCGGACACTCTAGAGCGTTGGAATGCTCTTGCTGACCACCCTCAAGCGTTGCAATGCTCTTGCCGACCACCCTAGAGCGCTGCAAAGCCTTAGCCGGACACCCTGGAGCGTTGCAGTGCACTTGCCGGAAACCCCGGAGCGTTGCAATTCTCTTGCCGGACACCCTAGAGCATTGCACTGCACTTGTCGGACACCCTGGATCGTTGCAATGCTCTTGGCGCACACCCTGGATCGTTGCAATGATCCACGTCCACGTCCACGTCCACGTCCACGACCAAGTCCACGTCCAGGTCCAGGTCCAGGTCCAGGTCCACGTCCACGACCACGTCCACGTCCACGTCCACGTCCACGACCACGTCCACGTCCACGACCACGACCACGACCACGTCCACGTACACGTCCACGTCCACATCCACGTCCACGTCCACGTCCACGTCCACGTCCACGTCCACGTCCACGTCCACGTCCACGACCCGACCACGTCCACGTCCACGTCCACGACCCAACCACGTCCACGACCACGTCCACGTCCAGGTCCACGTCCACGTCCACGTCCACGTCCAAGTCCACGTCCACGTCCACGTCCACGTCCACGACCACGTCCACGTCCACGTCCACGTCCACTTCCACGTCCACGTCCACGTCCACGTCCAGGTCCACGTCCACGTCCACGTCCACGTCCACCTCCTCCACGTCCACGTCCACGTCATCCACGTCGAGACAGTTGCAATGCTCTTACAGGACACCGTGGAGCGTTGCAATGCAATTCACGGCAAGTGCAGTCCAACGTTCCAGGGTGTCCGGCAAGAGCATTCCAACGCTCTTGCCGGCCACCCTAAAGCGTTGCAATGCTCCGGGGTGTCCGGCAAGAGCATTCAAACGCTCCGGGGTGTCCGGCAAGTGCACTGCAACGCTTTGGGGTGTCTGGCAAGAGAATTGCAACGCTCCAGGGTGTCCGGCAAGAGCATTGCAACGCTCCCGGGTGTCCAGCAAGAGCATTGCAACGCTCTTGGGTTTCCGGCAAGTGCAGCCCAACGTTCCAGGGTGTCCGGCTAGAGCTTTGCAACGCTCTAGGGTGGCCGGCAAGAGCATTGCAACGCTCTAGGGTGGAGCGTTACAATGCTCTTGCCGGACACCCTGGAGCATTGCAATGCTCTTGCCAGACACCCTGGAGCATTGCAATGCTCTTGCCGGACACACAGGAGCGTTGCAATGCTCTTGCCGAACACCCTGGAGCGTTGCAATGGTCTTGCCGGACACCCTAGAGCGTTGCAATGCACTTGCCAGACACCCCTGGAGTGTTGCAGTGCTCTTGCCGGCCACCCAGGAGTGTTGCAATGCTCTTGCCGGACATCCCAGAGCATTGTAGTGCTCTTGCCGGACACCCTGTAGCGTTGCAAAACTCTTGCCGGACACCCTGGAGCGTTGCAAAGCTCTAGCCGCGCACCTTGGAGTGTTGCAGTGCACTTGCCGAAAACCCCGGAGCGTTGCAATGCTCTTGCCGGACACCCTGGAGCATTGCAATGCTCTTTCCGGACACCCTGGAGCATTGCAATTCTCTTGCCGGACACCCCGGAGCGTTGAAGTGCTCTTGGCGGACACCCTGGATCGTTGTAATGCTCTTGCCGGACACCCATGAGCACTGCACTGCTCTTGCCGGACACCCCGGAGTGTTGCAGTGCATTTGCCGGACACCTTGTAGCGTTGCAATGCTCTTGCCAGACACCCTAGAGCGTTGCAATGCTCTAGCTGGAGACCCTTGCGCTGCATCGCTCCAGGGTGTCTAGCTAGAGCATTGCAACGCTCCACAGTTGTCAGTAAGAGCATTGCAACGCTCCGCGGTGTCCGGCAAGTGCGCTGCAACACTTCAGGGTGTCCAGCAAGAGGACTACAATGCTCTAGCGTGTCAAGCAAGAGCATTGCAATGCTCCAGGGTGTCCAGCAAGTTTACTGCAACTCTCCAGGGTGGCCGGGAAGAGCATTGCAACGCTCCGGGGTATCTGGCAAGAGCATTGCAACGCTCCTGGGAGGTCGGCAAGAGCATTGCAACGCTCCAGGGTGTCCGGAAAGAGCATTGCAACGCTCTAGGGTGTCAGGCACGAGCATGGCAATGCTCCGGAGTGTCGTGCAAGGGCATTGCAACGCTCCAGGATGTCAGGCAGGAGCATCGCAACGCTCCGGGGTGTGTTGTGCAAGGGCATCGCAACACTCCAAGGTGTCCGGCAAGACCATTGCATCACTTCAGGGTGGCCGGCAAGAGCATTGCAACGCTCCACGGTGGTCGGCAAAAGCATTGCAACACTTCGGGGTATCCACCAAGTGCACAGCAACGCTCCATGGTGGCCGGCAAGAGCACCGCAACGCTCCGAGGTGTCCGGCAAGTGCATTGCAATGCTCCACGGTGTCTGGCAAGAGCATTCCAACGCTCCGGGGTGTCCGGCAAGAGCATTGCAACGCTCCCAGGTGGTCGGCAAGAGCATTGCAACGCTCCAGGATGGTCAGCAAGAGCATTGCAGCGCTCCAGGGGGTCCGGCAAGAGCCTTGCAACGCTCCCGGGTGTCCGTCAGGAGCATTGCAACACTCCGGGGTGTCCGGCAAGAGCATTGAAATGCTCCAAGGTGTCCGGCAAGAGCATTGCAACGCTCCAGCGTGTCCGAGAAGAGCATTGCAATGCTCCAGGGTGTCTAGCAAGCGCACTACAACGCTCTGGGGTGTCCGGCAAGTGCATTGCAACACTCCAATGTGTCCAGCAAGAGCATTGCAACCCTCCAGGGTGTCCGGCAAGAGCATTGCAACGCTACGGGGTGTCCGGCAAGTGCGCTGCAACGCTCCAAGGTGTCTGGCAAGAGCCTTGCAATGCTCTAGGGTGTTCGGCAGGGGCATTGCAACGCTTCGGGGTGTCCGGCAAGAGCATTGCAACGCTCCAGGGTGTCCGGCAAGAGCATTGCAACGCTCTAGGGTGTCTGGCAAGAGCATTCCAACGCTCCAGGATTTTCGGCAAGTGCACTGCAACGCTCCAGGGTGTCCTGCTAGAGATTTGCAACGCTCTAGGGTGGCCGGCAAGAGCATTGCAACGCTCCAGGGTGGTCGGCAAGAGCATTACAACGCTCGAGGGTGTCCGGCAAGAGCATTGCAACGCTACGGGGTGTCCGGCAAGTGCACTGCAACGCTCCGGAGTGTACTGCAAGATCATTGCAACGCTCCTGGGTGGCCGGCAAGAGCATTGCAATGCTCTTTCCGGACACCTGGAGCATTGCAATTCTCTTGTCGGACACCTCGGAGCGTTACAGTGCTCTTGGCGGACACCCTGGATCGTTGTAATGCTCTTGCCGGACACCCATGACCACTGCATTGCTCTTGCCGGACACCCCGCAGTGTTGTAGTGCATTTGCCGGACACCTTGTAGCGTTGCAATGCTCTTGCCAGACACCCTAGAGCGTTGCAATGCTCTAGCTGGAGACCCCTGCGCTGCATCGCTCTAGGGTGTCTAGCTAGAGCATTGCAACGCTCCACAGTGGTCACCAAGAGCATTGCAATGCTCCGCGGTGTCCGGCAAGTGCGCTGCAACACTTCAGGGTGTCCAGCAAGAGGACTACAATGCTCTAGCGTGTCAAGCAAGAGCATTGCAACGCTCCAGGGTGTCCAGCAAGTTTACTGCAACTCTCTAGGGTGGCCGGGAAGAGCAATGCAACGCTCCGGGGTGTCTGGCAAGAGCATTGCAACGCTCCTGGGTGGTCGGCAAGAGCATTGCAACGCTCCAGGGTGTCCGGAAAAAGCATTGCAACGCTCTAGGGTGTCAAGCACGAGCATTGCAATGCTTCGGAGTGTCGTGCAAGGGCATTGCAACGCTCCAGGATGTCAGGCTGGAGCATCGCAACGCTCCGGGGTGTGTTGTGCAAGGGCATCGCAACACTCCAAGGTGTCCGGCAAGACCATTGCATCACTTCAGGGTGGCCGGCAAGAGCATTGCAACGCTCCACGGTGGTCGGCAAAAGCATTGCAACACTTCGGGGTATCCACCAAGTGCACAGCAACGCTCCATGGTGGCCGGCAAGAGCACCGCAACGCTCCGAGGTGTCCGGCAAGTGAATTGCAATGCTCCACGGTGTCTGGCAAGAGCATTCCAACGCTCCGGGGTGTCCGGCAAGAGCATTGCAACGCTCCCGGGTGGCCGGCAAGAGCATTGCAACGCTCCAGGATGGTCAGCAAGAGCATTTCAGCGCTCCAGGGGGTCCGGCAAGAGCCTTGCAACGCTCCCGGGTGTCCGTCAGGAGCATTGCAACACTCCGGGGTGTACGGCAAGAGCATTGCTATGCTCCAAGGTGTCTGGCAAGAGCATTGCAACGCTCCAGCGTGTCCGAGAAGAGCATTGCAATGCTCCTTGGTGTCTAGCAAGCGCACTACAACGCTCTGGGGTGTCCAGCAAGTGCATTGCAACGCTCCAATGTGTCCAGCAAGAGCATTGCAACCCTCCAGGGTGTCCGGCAAGAGCATTGCAACGCTACGGGGTGTCCGGCAAGTGCGCTGCAACGCTCCAAGGTGTCTGGCAAGAGCATTGCAACGCTCCACGGTGGTCAGCAAGAGCATTGCAACGCTCTCGGGTGTCCGGCAAGTGCGCTGCAACACTTCGGGGTCTCCAGCAAGACGACTACAATGCTCTAGGGTGTCCAGCAAGGGCATTGCAACGCTCCAGGGTAGCCGCCAAGAGCACTGCAACGCTCCGGCGTGTCCGGCAAGTTTACTGCAATGCTCCAGGGTGGCCGGCAAGAGCATTGTAACGCTCTGAGTTGTCCGGCAAGAGCATTGCAACGCTCCTGGGTGATCGGCAAGAGCATTGCAACGCTTTGGGGTGTCCGGAAAGAGCATTGCAATGCTCCAGGGTGTCAGGCAGGAGCATCGCAAAGCTCCGGGGTGTCTTGCAAGAGCATTGCAATGCTCCAGGGTGTCCTGCAAGAGCGTTGCAACGCTTCGGGGTGGCCGGCGAGAGCATTGCAACGCTCCACGGTGGTCGACAAGAGCATTGCAACACTCCGGGGTGTCCACCAAGTGCACAGCAACGCTCCAGGGTGGCCGGCAAGAGCACCGCAACGCTCCGGGGTGTCCGGCAAGTGCATTGCAATGCTCCAGGGTGTCTGGCTAGAGCATTGCAACGCTCCGGGGTGTCCGGCAATAGCATTGCAACGCTCCCGGGTGGTCGGCAAGAGCATTGCAACGCTCCATGATGGTCAGCAAGAGCATTGCAGCGCTCCACGGTGTCCGGCAAGAGCCTTGCAATGCTCCAGGGTGTCCGGCAGGAGCATTGCAACGCTCCGGGGTGTCCGGCAAGAGCATTGCAACGCTCCAGGGTGTTCGGCAAGAGCATTGCAACGCTCCAGGGTGTCTGGCAAGAGCATTGCAACGCTCCAGGATTTTCGGCAAGTGCACTGCAACGCTCCAGGGTGTCCTGCTAGAGATTTGCAACGCTCTAGGGTGGCCGGCAAGAGCATTGCAACGCTCCAGGGTGGTCGGCAAGAGCATTACAACGCTCGAGGGTGTCCGGCAAGAGCATTGCAACGCTACGGGGTGTCCGGCAAGTGCACTGCAACGCTCCGGAGTGTACTGCAAGGTCATTGCAACGCTCCTGGGTGGCCGGCAAGAGCATTGCAACGCTCCTTGGTGGTCGGCAAGAGCATTGCAACGCTCCGTGGTGGCCGGCAAGTGGGCTGCAATGCTTCAGGGTGTCCGGCAAGAGCACTACTATGCTCTGGGGTGTCCGGCAAGAGCATTGCAACGCTTCACGGCGGCCGGCAATGCAGGGATAGCATCCCAATCCGCTTACCAACTGCGATAAAAGGGCATGTTTCCATAGTGGGTCAGCGCACCCATACCCCCCCAGGACGAGACCTATAGCCCTTAGGGAGACCACTTTGGGCCATTCCAGTGTCCACTTCTAACAGGCAAGAGCACTGCAACGCTCCAGGGTGTCCGGCAAGTGCACTGCAACGCTCTAGAGTGGCCGGCAAGAGCATTGCAAGGCTTCGGGATGTCCGGCAAGTGCGCTGCAATGCTGTGGGGTGTCCGCCAAGAGCATTGTAACGCACAGGGTAGTCGGCAAGAGCATTGCAGCGCCCCGGGGTGTCCGGCAAGAGCACTGCAATGCGCCAGGGTGTCTAGCAATAGCATTGCAACGCTCTGGGGTGTCCACCAAGAGCATTGCAATGCTGCAAGGTGTCCGGCAAGAGTACTGCAACGCTCCAGGTGTCCAGCAAGAGCATTGCAATGCTCCAGGGAGGTCGGCAAGAGAACTGCAACGCTCCAGGGTGGTTGGCAAGAGCATTGCAGCGCTCTAGGGTGTCCGGCAAGAGCATTGCAATGCTCCAGGGTGGTTGGCAAGAGCATTGCAGTGCTCTTGCCCGTTAGAAGTGGACACTGGAAAGGCCCAAAGTGGTCTCCCTAAGGGCTACAGGTCTCGTCCAGGGGGGGTATGGGTGCGCTGACCCACTATGGAAACATGCCCTTTTATCCCAGTTGGTTAGCGGATTGGGATGCTATCCCTGCATTGTCGGCCACCCTGAAGCGTTGCAATGCTCTTGCCGGACACCCCAGAGCATTGTAGTGCTCTTGCCGGACACCCTGAAGCATTGCAGCGCACTTGCCGGACACCACGGAGCGTTGCAATGCTCTTGCCGACCACCAAGGAGCGTTGCAATGCTCTTGCCGACCACCCTGGAGCGTTGCAATGATCTTGCAGTACACCCCGGAGCGTTGCAGTGCACTCGCCGGACACCCTGTAGCGTTGCATTGCTCTTGCCAGACACCCTAGAGCGTTGCAAAGCTCTAGCAGGACACCCTGGAGCGTTGCAGTGCACTTGCTGAAAACCCTAGAGCGTTGCAATGTTCTTGCCAGACACCCTTGAGCGTTGCAATGCTCTTGCCCAACACCCTAAAGCGTTGCAATGCTCCTGCCGGACACCCTGGAGCATTGCAAGGCTCTTGCCCGACACCCTGGAGCGCTGCAATGCTCTTGCTGACCACCCTGGAGCGTTGCAATGCTCTTGCCGACCACCCGGGAGCGTTGCATTGCTATTGGCGGACACCCCAGAGCGTTGCAATGCTCTTGCCAGACACCCTGGAGCATTGCAATGCACTTGCCGGACACCCCGAAGCGTTGCGGTGCTCTTGCCGGCCACCCTGGAGCGTTGCTGTGCACTTGATGGACACCCCGGAGTGTTGCAATGCTCTTGTCGACCACCGTGGAGCGTTGCAATGCTCTTGCCGGCCACCCCAAAGCGTTTCAATGCTCTTGTCGGCCACCCTGGAGCGTTGCAGTAAACTTGCTGGACACCCTGGAGCGTTGCAGTGCTCTTGGCGCCCACCCTGGAGCGTTGCAATGCCCTTGCTTGACACCCTAGAGCATTATAGTCGTCTTGCTGGACACCCTGAAGTGTTGCAGCGCACTTGCCGGACACCCAGGAGCGTTGCAATGCTCTTGCTGACCACCGTGGAGCGTTGGAATGCTATTGCCAGACACCTTGGAGCGTTGCAGCGCACTTGCCGGACACCCCGTAGCGTTGCAATGCTCTTGCCGGACACCCTGGAGGGTTGCAATGCTCTTGCTGGACACATTGGAGCGTTGCAATACACTTGCCGGACACCCCAGAGCGTTGTAGTGCGCTTGCTGGACACCCTGGAGCATTGCAATGCTCTTCCCGGACACGCTGGTCCGTTGCAATGCTCTTGCAGGACACCCTGGAGCGTTGCAATGCTCTTGCCGGACACCCCGGAGCGTTGCAATGCTACTGCAGGACACCCGGGAGCGTTGCAAGGCTCTTGCCGGACCCCCAGGAGCGCTGCAATGCTCTTGCTGACCATCCTGGAGCGTTGCAATGCTCTTGCCGACCACGCGGGAGCATAGCAATGCTCTTGCCGGACACCCCGGAGCGTTGCAATGCTCTTGCCAGACACCATGGAGCATTGCAATTGCACTTACCGGACACCTCGGAGCGTTGCAATGCTCTTGCCGGCCACCTTGGAGCGTTGCTGTGCACTTGGTGGACACCCCGGAGTGTTGCAATTCTCTTGTCGACCACCGTGGAGCGTTGCAATGCTCTTGCCGGCCACCCTGAAGTGATGCAATGGTCTTGCCGGACACCTTGGAGCGTTGGGATGCCCTTGCACGACACCCCGGAGCGTTGGAATGCTCCTGCCTGACACCCTGGAGCGTTGTAATGCCCTTGCAAGACACCCCGGAGCATTGCAATGCTCCTGCCTGACACCCTGGAGCGTTGCAATGCTCTTGCCGGACACCCTGGAGCGTTGCAATGCTCTTGCCGACCACCCAGGAGCGTTGCAATGCTCTTGCCAGACACCCCGAAGCCTTGCAATGCTCTTGCCAGCTACCCTGGAGCGTTGCAGTAAACTTGCTGGACACCCTGGAGCGTTGCAATGCTCTTGCTTGACACCCTAGAGCATTGTAGTCCTCTTGCTGGACACCCCGAAGCGTTGCAGCGCACTTGCCGGACACCGCGGAGCGTTGCAATGCTCTTGCTGACCACTCTGGAGCGTTGCAATGCTCTTGCTAGACACCCTTGAGCGTTGCAACGCACTTGCCGGACGCCCTGTAGCGTTGGAATGCTCTTGCCCGACACCCTGGAGCGTTGCAATGCTCTTGCTGGAGACATTGGAGCGTTGCAATGCACTTGCCGGACACCCCAGAGCGTTGCAGTGCGCTTGCTGGACACCCTGGAGCATTGCAATGCTCTTCCCGGACACGCTGGAGCGTTGCAATGCTCTTGCCGGACACCCTAGAGCGTTGCAATGCTCTTGCCGGACACCCCGTACCGTTGCAATGCTCCTGCCGGACACCTTGGAGCGTTGCAAGGCTCTTGCCGGACACCCTGGAGCGCTGCAATGCTCTTGCTGACCATCCTGGAGCGTTGCAATGCTCTTGCCTACCACCCGGGAGCGTTGCAATGCTCTAGCCAGATACCCCGGAGCGTTGCAATGCTCTTGCCAGACACCCTGGAGCATTGCAATGCACTTGCCGGACACCCCGAAGCATTGCGGTGCTCTTGCCGGCCACCCCGGAGCGTTGGTGTGCACTTGGTGGACACCCCAGAGCGTTGCAATGTTCTTGCCGGACACCCTGAAGGGTTGTAAGGCTCTTGCCGGACACCCTGGAGCGTTGCAATGCACTTGCTGGACACCCACAAGCATTGCAATGCTCTTGCTCGACACCCTGGAGCATTGCAATGGTCATGCCAGACACCCTGTAGCATTGCAATGCTCTTGCCGGACACCCCGGAGCGTTGCATTGCACTTGCCAGACACCTTGGAGCGTTGCAATGCTCTTGGCAAACACCCTGGATCGTTGCAATGCTCTTGCCGGACACCTTGGAGTGTTGCAGTGCTCTTGCCGGACACCCCCGACCGTTGCAGTGCACTTGCCAAACACCTCCGAGCGTTGCAATGCTTTTGCCGGACACCCTGGAGCGTTGCAATGCTATTGCCGGACATCCCGGAGCATTGCACTGCACTTGCCGGACACCCTGAAGCGTTACAATGCTCTTGCCGGACAACGTGGAGCGTTGCAATGCTCTTGCCGGACACACTTGAGCGTTGCAATGCTCTTGTCGAACACCCTGGAGTGTTGCAATGTTCTTGCCGGACACCCTGGAGCATTCCAATGCTCCTGCCGGACACCCTGGAGCGTTGCAAGGCTCTTGCGAGACACCCTGGAGCGTTGCAATGCTCTTGCCGACCACCAGAGAGCGTTGCAATGCTTTTGTCGGACACCCTAGAGCATTGCAGTGCACTTGCTGGACACCCCGGAGCGTTGTAGTGCTCTTTCCGGCCACCCTGGAGTGTTGCAATGCTCTTGGCAGACACCCCAGAGCATTGCAGTGCTATTGCCGGACCCCCCGGAGCATTGCAGTGCACCTGTTGGACACCCCGGAGTGTTACAGTGCTCTTGTCGACCACCCAAGAGCGTTGCAATGCTCTTGATGGACACTCTGGAGTGTTGCAATGCTCTTGCACGACACCCCGGAGCGTTGCAATACTCATGCGTGACACCCTGAAGCGTTGCAATGCTCTTGCCGGACACCCTGGAGCGCTGCAATGCTCTTGCCGACCACCCTGGAGCATTGCAATGCTCTTGCCGACCACCTAGGAGCGTTGCAATGCTCTTGCCGTACACCCGGTAGCATTGCAATGCTCTTGCCGACCACCCTCGAGCATTTAAATGCTCTTGCCGACCACTCGGAAGCGTTGGAATGCTCTTGTCGGACACCCCAGAGCGTTGCAATGCTCTTGCCGGACACCTCAGTGCATTGCAATGCTCTTTCCGGACACCCTGGAGCGTTAGAATGCTCTTGACGGACACCCCAGAGTGTTGCAATGCTCTTGCCGGCCACCCTAAAGCATTGCAATGCTCTTGCCGGAAACCCTAGAGCATTGTAATGCCCTTGCCGGACACCCCGTAGCGTTGCAGTGCTCTTGCTGAACACCCTGGAGTGTTGCAGTGCTCTTCTCGGACACCCCGGAGGGTTGCAATGCTCTTGCCGGACACCCTGGAGCGCTGCAATGCTCTTGCCAACCACCCTGGAGCGTTGCAATTCTCTTGCCGACCACCCTCGAGCATTGCAATGCTCTTGCTGGACACCAGGAGCGTTGCAGTACTCTTGCCGAACACCTTGCAGCATTGCAATGCTGTTGGTGGACACCCTAGAGCTTTGCAATGCTATTGCTAGACACCCTGGTGCGTTGCAGTGCTCTTGCCGGACACCCCGGGGCCCTGCAATGCTCTTGCCGACCACCCTGGAGCGTTACAATGCTCTTGCTGGACACCCCACAGCGTTGCAGCGCACTTGCCGGACATCCCGAAGCCTTGCAATGCTCTTGCCGGCCACTCTGGAGCGTTGCAATGCACTTGCCGGACACCCTGGAGCGTTGCAGTGCTCTTGCCTGTTAGAAGTGGACACTGGAATGGCCCAAAGTGGTCTCCCTAAGGGCTATCGGTCTCGTCCTGGGGGGGTATGGGTGCGCTGACCCACTATGGAAACATGCCCTTTTATCCCAGTTGGTTAGCGGATTGGGATGCTATCCCTGCATTGCCGGCCACCCTGAAGCGTTGCAATGCTCTTGCCGGACACCCCAGAGCATTGTAATGCTCTTGCCAGACACCCTGAAGCATTGCAGCGCACTTGCCGGACACCACGGAGCGTTGCAATGCTCTTGCCGACCACCAAGGAGCGTTGCAATGCTCTTGCCGGCCACCCTGGAGCGTTGCAATGATCTTGCAGTACACCCCAGAGCGTTGCAGTGCACTTGCCGGACAACCCGTAGCGTTGCAATGCTCTTGCCGGACACCCTGGAGCGTTGTAATGCTCTTGCCGACCACCCTAGAGCGTTGCAAAGCTCTAGCAGGACACCCTGGAGCGTTGCAGTGTACTTGCCCGACACCCTGGAGCATTGCAATGAACTTGGTGGACACCCCGTAGTGTTGCAATGCTCTTGTCGACCACCGTGGAGCGTTGCAATGCTCTCGCCGGCCACCCCAAAGCGTTGCAACGCTCTTGCAGGACACCCTGGAGCATTGCAATGCCCTTGCAAGACACCCCAGAGCGTTGCGATGCTCCTGCCTGATACCCTGGAGCGTTGCAATGCTCTTGCCGATCACCCTGGAGCGTTGCAATGCTCTTGCCGGACACCTCAGAGCGTTACAATGCTCTTGCCGGCCACCATGGAGCATTGTAGTAAACTTGCCGCACATCCCGAAGCATTGCAGTGCTCTTGGCGGCCACCCTGGAGCGTTGCAATGCTCTTGCTTGACACCCTAGAGCATTGTAGTCGTCTTGTTGGACACCCCGAAGTGTTGTAGCGCACTTGCCAGACACCCGTGAGCGTTGCAATGCTCTTGCTGACCACCGTGGAGCGTTCCAATGCTCTTGCCGGACACCCTGGAGCGTTGCAATGCTCTTGCCGGACACCCCGGACACACGCTAGGCCCTTGTTCTTCCAATTTTGCACACGCTGGGCCCTTGTTCTTCCAATTCTGCACACGCTGGGCCCTTGTTCTTCCAATTCTACACACGCTGGGCCCTTGTTCTTCCAATTCTGCACACCTTGGGCCCTTGTTCTTCCAATTTTGCATACGCTGAGCCCTTGTTCTTCCTATTCTGCACATGCTGGGCCCTTGTTCTTCCAATTCTGCACACACTGTGCCCTTGTTCTTCCAATTCTGCACACGCTGGGCCCTTGTTCTTCCAATTTTGCACACGCTGGGCCTTTGTACTTCCAATTCTGCAAACGCTAGGACCTTGTTCTTCCAATTCTGCATACGCTGGGCCTTTGTTCTTCCAATTCTGCACACGCTGGGCCCTTGTTCTTTTAATTCTGCACACGCTGGGCCCTTGTTCTTCCAATTCTACACACGCTGGGCCCTTGTTCTTGCAATTCTGCACACGCTGGGCCGTTGTTCTTCCAATTTTGCACACACCGGGCCCTTGTTCTTCCAATTCTGGACACGCTGGGCCCTTGTTCTTCCAATTCTGCACAAGCTAGGCCCTTGTTCTTCCAATTCGGCAGACGCTGGGCCCTTGTTCTTCCAATTCTGCATACGTTGGGCCCTTGTTCTTCCAATTCTGCATAGACTGGGCCCTTGTTCTTCCAATTATGCACACGCTGGGCCCTTGTTCTTCTAATTCTGCACACGCTGGGCCCTTGTTCTTCCAATTCTGCACATGCTGGGCCCTTGTTCTTCCAATTTTTCACACGCTGGGCCCTTGTTATTTCAATTCTTGACACGCTGGGCCCTTGTTCTTCCAATTCTGAACACGCTGGGCCCTTCTTCTTCCAATTCGGCACACGCTGGGCCCTTGTTCTTCCAATTCAGCACACGCTGGGACCTTCTTCTTCCAATTCTGCACACGGTGGGCCCTTGTTCCAGCAATTCTGCACACGGAGGGCCCTTGTTCATCCAATTCTGCACACTCTGGGCCCTTGTTCTTGCAATTCTGCACATGCTGGGCCCTTGTTCTTCTAATTCTGCACACGCTGGGCCCTTGTTCTTCCAATTTTGCACACGCTGGGCCCTTGTTCTTCCAATTCTGCACGCGCTTGGCCCTTGTTCTTCCAATTTTGCACACGCTGGGCCCTTGTTCTTGCAATTCCGCACATGCTGGGCCCTTGTTCTTCCAATTATGCACGGGTTGGGCCCTTGTTCTTCCAATTCTGTACACGCTGGGCCCTTGTTCTTCCAATTTTGCGCACGCTGGGCCCATTTTCTTCGAATGTTGCACACGCTGGGCCCTTGTTCGTCCAATTCTGCATACGCTGGGCCCTTGTTCTTCCTATTCTGCACATGATGGGCCCTTGTTCTTCCAATTCTGCACACGCTGGGCCCTTGTTCTTCCAATTCTGCACTCGCTGGGCCCTTGTTTTTCCAATTCTACACACGCTTGGCCCTTCTTCTTGCAATTCGGCACATGCTGGGCCCTTGTTTTTCCAATTCAGCACACGCTGGGACCTTGTTCTTCCAATATTGCACACGCTGGGCCTTTGTTCTTGCAATTCTGCACACGCTGGGCCCTTGTTCTTCCAATTTTGCACACGCTGGGCCCTTGTTCTTCCAATTCTGCACACGCTGGGCCCTTGT
Organism: Closterium sp. NIES-65; assembly: GCA_948144175.1. NCBI lineage: Eukaryota > Viridiplantae > Streptophyta > Zygnematophyceae > Desmidiales > Closteriaceae > Closterium > Closterium sp. NIES-65. The sequence goes on along the minus strand of CANXME010001063.1, from coordinate 208,410 downwards.
TCTTCCAATTCTGCACACGCTTGGCCCTTCTTCTTGCAATTCCGCACACGCTGGGCCCTTGTTCTTCCAATTCAGCACACGCTGGGACCTTGTTCTTCCAATTTTGCACACGCTGTGCCTCAGTTCTTGCAATTCTGCATACGCTGGGCCCTTGTTCTTCCATGTCTGCACACGCTGGGCCCTTGTTCTTCCTATTCTGCACAAGCTGGGCCCTTGTTCTTTCAATTCTGCACACGCTGGGCCCTTGTTCTTCCAATTCTGCATAGGCTGGGCCCTTGTTCCTCCTATTCTGCATACGCTGGGCCCTTGTTCTTCCAATTCTGCACACGCTGGGCCTTGTTCTTCCAATTCTGCACATGCTTGGCCCTTCTTCTTGCAATCCGGCACACGCGAGGCCCTTGTTCTTCCATTTCTGCACACGCTGGGCCCTTGTTCTTCCAATTTTGCAAACGCTGGGCCATTGTTCTTCCAACTCTGCATAGGCTGGGCCCTTGTTCTTCCTATTCTGCACACGCTGGGCCCTTGTTCTTCCAATTCCACACATGCTGGGCCCTTGTTCTTCCAATTCTGCACACGCTTGGCCCTTCTTCTTCCAATTCGGCACACGCTGGGCCCTTGTTCTTCCAATTCTGCACCGGCTGGGCCCTTGTTCTTCCGATTTTGCACACGCTGGGCCCTTGTTCTTCCAATTTGTACACGCTGGGCCCTTGTTCTTCGAATTTTGCACACGCTGGGCCCTTGTTCTTCCAATTCTGCATACGCTTGGCCCTTGTTCTTCCTATTCTGCACACGATGGGCCCTTGTTCTTCCAATTCTGCACACACTGGGCCCTTGTTCTTCCAATTCTGCACACGCTGGGCCTTTGTTCTTCCAATTCTGCACACCCTTAGCCCTTCTTCTTGCAATTCGGCACATGCTGGGCCCTTGTTCTTCCAATTCAGTACACGCTAGGACCTTGTTCTTCCAATTTTGCACACGCTGGGCCTTTGTTTTTGCAATTCTGCACACGCTGGGCCCTTGTTCTTCCAATTCTGCATACCCTTAGCCCTTGTTCATCCAATTCTGCACACGCTGGGCCCTTGTTCTTCCAATTCTGCACACGCTGGGCCCTTGTTCTTCCAATTCTGCATACGCTGGGCCCTTGTTCCTCCTATTCTGCACACGATGGGCCCTTGTTCTTCCAATTCTGCATACGCTGGGCCTTTGTTCTTCCAATTCTGCACACGCTGGGCCCTTGTTCTTCCAATTCTGCACACGCTTGGCCCTTCATCTTGCAATTCGGCACACGCTGGGCCCTTGTTCTTCCAATTCAGCACACGCTGGGACCTTTTTCTTCCAATTTTGCACACGCTGGGCCTTTGTTCTTGCAATTCTGCACACGCTGGGCCCTTGTTCTTCCAATTTTGCACACGCTGGGCCCTTGTTCTTCCAATTCTGCATAGGCTGGGCCCTTGTTCTTCCTATTCTGCACACGCTGGGCCATTGTTCTTCCAATTCCGCACACGCTTGGCTCTTGTTCTTCCAATTCTGCACACGCTTGGCCCTTCTTCTTCCAATTCGGCACACGCTGGGCCCTTGTTCTTCCAATGCAGCACACGCTGGGACCTTATTCTTCCAATTCTGCACACGGTGGGGCCTTGTTCCTGCAATTCTGCACATGCTCGGCCCTTGTTCTTCCATCACCCCGCCCCATTCTCCCGCTTTCCATCACCCCGCCATATTCTCCCGCTTTCAATCACCACGCCCCATTTTCCAGCTTTCCATCACCCCGCCCTACTCTCCAACTTTCCATCACCCCGCCCCATTCTCCCGCTTTCCATCACCCCGCCCCATTCTCCCGCTTTCAATCACCACGCCCCATTTTCCAGCTTTCCATCACCCCGCCCCACTCTCCAACTTTCCATCACCCCGCCCCATTCTCCCGCTTTCCATCACCCCGCCCCATTCTCCCGCTTTCCATCACCCCGCCCCATTCTCCCTCTTTCTATCACCCCGCCCCATTCTCCCGCTTTCCATCACCCCGCCCCGTTCTCCCGCTTTTCATCACCGCGCCCCATTCTCCCGCTTTCCTTCACCCCGTTCCATTCTCCCGCTTTCCATCACCCTGCCCCATTCTCCCGCTTTCCATCTCCCCGCCCCATTCTCCCGCTTTCCATCACCACGCCCCATTTTCCCACTTTCCATCACCCCGCCCCACTCTCCAACTTTCCATCACCCCGCCCCATTCTCCCGCTTTCCATCACCCCGCCCCATTCTCCCGCTTTCCATCACCCCGCCCCATTCTCCCAATTTCAATCACCACGCCCCATTTTCCAGCTTTCCATCACCCCGCCCCACTCTCCAACTTTCCATCACCCCGCCCCATTCTCCCGCTTTCCATCACCCCACCCCATTCTCCCGCTTTCCATCACCCCGCCCCATTCTCCCTCTTTCCATCACCCCGCCCCATTCTCCCGCTTTCCATCACCCCGCCTCGTTCTCCCGCTTTTCATCACCCCGCCCCATTCTCCCGTTTTCCTTCACCCCGTTCCATTCTCCCGCTTTCCATCACCCTGCCCCATTCTCCCGCTTTCCATCACCCCGCCCCATTCTCCCTCTTTCCATCACCCCACCCCATTCTCCCGCTTTCCATCACCCCGCCCCATTCTCCCGCTTTCGAACACCCCGCCCAATTCTCCCGCTTTTCATCACCCCGCCCCATTCTCCCGCTTTCCTTCACCCCGTTCCATTCTCCCGCTTTCCATCACCCCGCCCTATTCTCCAGCTTTCCATCACCCCGCCCCGTTCTCCCTCTTTCCATCACCCCGCCCCATTCTCTCGCTTTCCATCACCCCGACCCATTCTCCAACATTCCATCACCCCGCCCCATTCTCCCGCTTGCCATCACCCCGCCCCATTCTGCCGCTTTCCATCACCCCGCCCCATTCTCCCGCTTTCCATCACCCCGCCCCATTCTCCCGCTTTCCATCACCCCGCCCCATTCTCCCGCTTTCCATCACCCCGCCCCATTCTCCCGCTTTCCATCACCACGCCCCATTTTCCCGCTTTCCATCACCCCGCCCCACTCTCCAACTTTCCATCACCCTGCCCCATTCTCCCGCATTCCATCACCCCGCCCCATTCTCCCGCTTTCCATCACCCCGCCTCATTCTCCCGCTTTCCATCACCCCGCCCCATGCTCCCGCTTTCCATCACCCTGCCCCAATCTCCCGCTTTCCATCACCCCGCCCCATTCTCCCGCTTTCAATCACCACGCCCCATTTTCCAGCTTTCCATCACCCCGCCCCACTCTCCAACTTTCCATCACCCCGCCCCATTCTCCCGCTTTCCATCACCCCGCCCCATTCTCCCGCTTTCCATCACCCCGCCCCATTCTCCCTCTTTCCATCACCCCGCCCCATTCTCCCGCTTTCCATCACCCCGCCCCGTTCTCCCGCTTTTCATCACCCTGCCCCATTCTCCCGCTTTCCTTCACCCCGTTCCATTCTCCCGCTTTCCATCACCCTGCCCCATTCTCCCGCTTTCCATCACCCCGCCCCATTCTCCCGCTTTCCATCACCACGCCCCATTTTCCCGCTTTCCATCACCCCCCCCCCCCTCTCCCCCTTTCCATCACCCCGCCCCATTCTCCCGCTTTCCATCACCACGCCCCATTCTCCCGCTTTCCATCACCCCGCCCCATTCTCCCTCTTTCCATCACCCCGCCCCATTCTCCCGCTTTCCATCACCCCGCCCCGTTCTCCCGCTTTTCATCACCCCGCCCCATTCTCCCGTTTTCCTTCACCCCGTTCCATTCTCCCGCTTTCCATCACCCTGCCCCATTCTCCCGCTTTCCATCACCCCGCCCCATTCTCCCTCTTTCCATCACCCCACCCCATTCTCCCGCTTTCCATCACCCCGCCCCATTCTCCCGCTTTCCAACAACCCGCCCAATTCTCCCGCTTTTCATCACCCCGCCCCATTCTCCCGCTTTCCTTCACCCCGTTCCATTCTCCCGCTTTCCATCACCCCGCCCTATTCTCCAGCTTTCCATCACCCTGCCCCGTTCTCCCTCTTTCCATCACCCCGCCCCATTCTCTCGCTTTCCATCACCCCGCCCTATTCTCCAACATTCCATCACCCCGCCCCATTCTCCCGCTTGCCATCACCCCGCCCCATTCTGCCGCTTTCCATCACCCCGCCCCATTCTCCCGCTTTCTTTCACCCCGCCCCATTCTCCCGCTTTCCATCACCCCGCCCCATTCTCCCGCTTTCCATCACCCCGCCCCATTCTCCCGCTTTCCATCACCACGCCCCATTTTCCCGCTTTCCATCACCCCGCCCCACTCTCCAACTTTCCATCACCCGGCCCCATTCTCCCGCTTTCCATCACCCCGCCCCATTCTCCCGCTTTCCATCACCCCGCCTCATTCTCCCGCTTTCCATCACCCCGCCCCATGCTCCCGCTTTCCATCACCCCGTCCAGAATTGGAAGAACAAGGACCCAGCGTGTGCAGAATTCGAAGAACAAGGGCCCAGCGTGCGCAGAATTGGAAGAACAAGGGCCCAGCGTGTTCAAAATTGGAAGAACAAGGGCCCAGCGTGTGCAGAATTGGAAGAACAAGGGCCTAGCGTGTGCAGAATTGGAAGAACAAGGGCCCAGCATGTGGAGAATTGCAAGAACAAGGGCCCAGGGTGTGCAGAATTGGAAGAACAAGGGCCCAGCGTGTGCAGAATTGGAAGAACAAGGGCCCAGCGTGTGCAGAATTAGAAGAACAAGGTCCCATCGTGTGCTGAATTGGAAGAACAAGGGCCTAGCGTGTGCCGAACTAGAAGAACAAGGGCCCAGCGTATGCAGAATTGGAAGAACAAGGGCCCAGCGTGTGCAAAATTGGAAGAACAAGGGCCCAACGTGTGCAAAATTGCAAGAACAAAGGCCAAGCGTGTGCAAAATTGGAAGAACAAGGTCCCAGCGTGTGCAAAATTGGAAGAACAAGGGCCCAACGTGTGCAAAATTGCAAGAACAAAGGCCAAGCGTGTGCAAAATTGGAAGAACAAGGTCCCAGCGTGTGCTGAATTGGAAGAACAAGGGCCCAGCATGTGCCGAATTGCAAGAAGAAGGTCCAAGCGTGTGCACAATTGGAAGAACAAGGTCCCAGCGTGTGCAGAATTGGAAGAAAAAGGGGCAAGCGTGTGCAGAATTGGAAGAAGAAGGGCCCAGCGTGTGCAGAATAGGAAGAACAAGGGCCCAACGTGTGCAAAATTGGAAGAAAAAGGGCCCATCGTGTGCAAAATTCGAAGAACAAGGGCCCAACGTGTGCAGAATTGGAAGAACAAGGGCACAGTGTGTGCAGAATTGGAAGAACAAGGGCCCAGCATGTGTAGAATTGGAAGAACAAGGGCCCAGCGTGTGCAAAATTGGAAGAACAAGGGCCCAACGTGTGCAGAATTGGAAGAACAAGGGCCCAGCGTGTGCAGAATTGGATGAACAAGGGCCCAGCGTGTGCAGAATTGGAAGAAGAAGGGCCCATCGTGTGTAGAATAGGAAGAACAAGGGCCCAGTGTGTGCAAAATTCGAAGAACAAGGGCCCAGCGTTTGCAAAATTGCAAAAACAAGGGCCCAGCGTGTGCAGAATTGGGAGAACAAGGGCCCAGCGTGTGCAGAATTGGAAGAACAAGGGCCCTGTGGGTGCAGAATTGCAAGAACAAGGGACCAGCGTGTGAAAAATTGGAAGAAAAAGGGCCAAGCGTGTGCAGAATTGGAAGAACAAGGGCCCAACGTGTGCAGAATTGGAAGAACAAGGGCCCAGCGTGTGCAGAATTGGAAGAACAAGGGCGCAGCGTGTGCAGGATTGGATGAACAAGGGACCAGTGTGTGCAGAATTGAAAGAACAAGGGCCCAGCGTGTGCAGAATTGGAAGAACAAGGGACCCATCGTGTTCAAAATTGGAAGAACAAGGGCCCAGCATGTGCAGAATCGGAAGAACAAGGGCCCAGCATGTACAGAATTGCAAGAACAAGGGCACAGAGTGTCCAGAATTGGAAGAACAAGGGCCCAGCGTGCGCAGAATTGGAAGAACAAGGGCCCAGCGTGTTCAAAATTGGAAGAACAAGGGCCCAGCGTGTGCAGAATTGGAAGAATAAGGGCCCAGCGTGTGCAGAATTGGAAGAACAAGGGCCCAGCATGTGCAGAATTGCAAGAACAAGGGCCCAGGGTGTGCAGAATTGGAAGAACAAGGGCCCAGCGTGTGCAGAATTGGAAGAACAAGGGCGCAGCGTGTGCAAAATTGGATGAACAAGGGCCCAGCGTGTGCAGAATTGGAAGAACAAGGGCCCAGCGTGTGCAGAATTGGAAGAACAAGGGCCCAGCATGTGGAGAATTGCAAGAACAAGGGCCCAGGTTGTGCAGAATTGGAAGAACAAGAGCCCAGCGTGTGCAGAATTGGAAGAACAAGGGCCCAGCCTGTGCAGAATTGGAAGAACAAGGTGCCATCGTGTGCTGAATTGAAAAAACAAGGGCCCAGCGTGTGCCGAACTAGAAGAACAAGGGCCCAGTGTGTGCAAAATCGGAAGAACAAGGGCCCAGCGTGTGCAGAATTGGAAGAACAAGGGCCCAGCGTGTGCAGAATAGGAAGAACAAGGGCCCAGCGTATGCAGAATTGGAAGAACAAGGGCCCTGCGTGTGCAAAATTGGAAGAACAAGGGCCCAACGTGTGCAAAATTGCAAGAACAAAGGCCCAGCGTGTGCAAAATTGGAAGAACAAGGTCCCGGCGTGTGCTGAATTGGAAGAACAAGGGCCCAGCATGTGCCAAATTGCAAGAAGAAGGTCCAAGCGTGTGCACAATTGGAAGAACAAGGTCCCAGCGTGTGCAGAATTGGAAGAACAAGGGGCAAGCGTGTGCAGAATTGGAAGAAGAAGGGCCCATCGTGTGCAGAATAGGAAGAACAAGGGCCCAACGTGTGCAAAATTGGAAGAAAAAGGGCCCATCGTGTGCAAAATTCGAAGAACAAGGGCCCAACGTGTGCAGAATTGGAAGAACAAGGGCACAGGGTGTGCAGAATTGGAAGAACAAGGGCCCAGCATGTACAGAATTGGAAGAACAAGGGCCCAGCGTGTGCAGAATTGGATGAACAAGGGCCCAGCGTGTGCAGAATTGGAAGAACAAGGGCCCAGCATGTGCAGAATTGCTTGAACAAGAGCCCACCGTGGCCAGAATTGGAAGAACAAGGTTCTAGCGTGTGCTGAATCGAAAGAACAAGGGCCCAGCGTGTGCCGAATTGGAAGAAGAAGGGCCTAGTGTGTGTAGAATTGGAAGAACAAGGGCCCAGCGTGTGCAGAATTGGAAGAACAAGAGCCCAGCGTGTGCAGAATTGGAAGAACAAGGGCCCAGCGTGTGCAAAATTGGAAGAACAAGGGCCCAGCGTGTGCAGAATTGGAAGAACAAGGGTTCAGCGTGTGCAGAATTGGAAGAACAAGGGCCCAACGTGTGCCGAACTGGAAGAAGAAGGGCCCAGCGTGTGCACAATTGGAAGAACAAGGGCCCAGTGTGTGCACAATTGGAAGAACAAGGGCCCAGCGTGTGCAGAATTGGAAGAACAAGGGCCCAGCGTGTGCAGAATTGGAAGAACAAGGGCCTAGCATATGCAAAATTGGAAGAACAAGGGCCCAGCGTGTGCAGAATTGGAAGAACAAGGGCCCAGCGTGTGCAAAATTGGAAGAACAAGGGCCCAGTGTGTGCAGCATTGGAAGAACAAGGGCCCAGCATGTGCAGAATTGCAAGAATAAGGGCCCAGCGTGTGCAAAATTGGAAGAACAAGGGCCCAGCGTGTGCAGAATTGGAAGAACAAGGGACCCATCGTGTTCAAAATTGGAAGAACAAGGGCCCAGCATGTGCAGAATCGGAAGAACAAGGGCCCAGCATGTACAGAATTGCAAGAACAAGGGCACAGGGTGTCCAGAATTGGAAGAACAAGGGCCCAGCGTGCGCAGAATTGGAAGAACAAGGGCCCAGCGTGTTCAAAATTGGAAGAACAAGGGCCCAGCGTGTGCAGAATTGGAAGAATAAGGGCCCAGCGTGTGCAGAATTGGAAGAACAAGGGCCCAGCATGTGCAGAATTGCAAGAACAAGGGCCCAGGGTGTGCAGAATTGGAAGAACAAGGGCCCAGCGTGTGCAGAATTGGAAGAACAAGGGCGCAGCGTGTGCAAAATTGGATGAACAAGGGCCCAGCGTGTGCAGAATTGGAAGAACAAGAGCCCAGCGTGTGCAGAATTGGAAGAACAAGGGCCCAGCCTGTGCAGAATTGGAAGAACAAGGTGCCATCGTGTGCTGAATTGAAAGAACAAGGGCCCAGCGTATGCCGAACTAGAAGAACAAGGGCCCAGTGTGTGCAAAATTGGAAGAACAAGGGCCCAGCGTGTGCAGAATTGGAAGAACAAGGGCCCAGCGTGTGCAGAATAGGAAGAACAAGGGCCCAGCGTATGCAGAATTGGAAGAACAAGGGCCCTGCGTGTGCAAAATTGGAAGAACAAGGGCCCAACGTGTGCAAAATTGCAAGAACAAAGGCCCAGCGTGTGCAAAATTGGAAGAACAAGGTCCCGGCGTGTGCTGAATTGGAAGAACAAGGGCCCAGCATGTGCCGAATTGCAAGAAGAAGGTCCAAGCGTGTGCACAATTGGAAGAACAAGGTCCCAGCGTGTGCAGAATTGGAAGAACAAGGGGCAAGCGTGTGCAGAATTGGAAGAAGAAGGGCCCATCGTGTGCAGAATAGGAAGAACAAGGGTTCAACGTGTGCAAAATTGGAAGAAAAAGGGCCCATCGTGTGCAAAATTCGAAGAACAAGGGCCCAACGTGTGCAGAATTGGAAGAACAAGGGCACAGTGTGTGCAGAATTGGAAGAACAAGGGCCCAGCATGTACAGAATTGGAAGAACAAGGGCCCAGCGTGTGCAAAATTGGAAGAACAAGGGCCCAACGTGTGCAGAATTGGAAGAACAAGGGCCCAGCGTGTGCAGAATTGGATGAACAAGGGCCCAGCGTGTGCAGAATTGGAAGAACAAGGGCCCAGCATGTGCAGAATTGCTTGAACAAGGGCCCACCGTGGGCAGAATTGGAAGAACAAGGTTCCAGCGTGTGCTCAATCGGAAGAACAAGGGCCCAGCGTGTGCCGAATTGGAAGAAGAAGGGCCCAGTGTGTGTAGAATTGGAAGAACAAGGGCCCAGCGTGTGCAGAATTGGAAGAACAAGAGCCCAGCGTGTGCAGAATTGGAAGAACAAGGGCCCAGCGTGTGCAAAATTGGAAGAACAAGGGCCCAGCGTGTGCAGAATTGGAAGAACAAGGGTTCAGCGTGTGCAGAATTGGAAGAACAAGGGCCCAACGTGTGCCGAACTGGAAGAAGAAGGGCCCAGCGTGTGCAGAATTGGAAGAACAAGGGCCCAGCGTGTGCAGAATTGGAAGAACAAGGGCCCAGCGTGTGCAGAATTGGAAGAACAAGGGCCTAGCATATGCAAAATTGGAAGAACAAGGGCCCAGCGTGTGCAGAATTGGAAGAACAAGGGCCCTGCGTGTGCAAAATTGGAAGAACAAGGTTCCAGTGTGTGCAGCATTGGAAGAAAAAGGGCCCAGTGTGTGCAGCATTGGAAGAACAAGGGCCCAGCATGTACAGAATTGCAAGAACAAGGGCCCAGCGTGCGCAGAATTGGAAGAACAAGGGCCCAGCGTGTTCAAAATTGGAAGAACAAGGGCCCAGCGTGTGCAGAATTGGAAGAATAAGGGCCCAGCGTGTGCAGAATTGGAAGAACAAGGGCCCAGCATGTGCAGAATTGCAAGAACAAGGGCCCAGGGTGTGCAGAATTGGAAGAACAAGGGCCCAGCGTGTGCAGAATTGGAAGAACAAGGGCGCAGCGTGTGCAAAATTGGATGAACAAGGGCCCAGCGTGTGCAGAATTGGAAGAACAAGGGCCCAGCGTGTGCAGAATTGGAGGAACAAGGGCCCAGCATGTGGAGAATTGCAAGAACAAGGGCCCAGGTTGTGCAGAATTGGAAGAACAAGAGCCCAGCGTGTGCAGAATTGGAAGAACAAGGGCCCAGCCTGTGCAGAATTGGAAGAACAAGGTGCCATCGTGTGCTGAATTGAAAGAACAAGGGCCCAGCGTATGCCGAACTAGAAGAACAAGGGCCCAGTGTGTGCAAAATCGGAAGAACAAGGGCCCAGCGTGTGCAGAATTGGAAGAACAAGGGCCCAGCGTGTGCAGAATAGGAAGAACAAGGGCCCAGCGTATGCAGAATTGGAAGAACAAGGGCCCTGCGTGTCCAAAATTGGAAGAACAAGGGCCCAACGTGTGCAAAATTGCAAGAACAAAGGCCCAGCGTGTGCAAAATTGGAAGAACAAGGTCCCGGCGTGTGCTGAATTGGAAGAACAAGGGCCCAGCATGTGCCGAATTGCAAGAAGAAGGTCCAAGCGTGTGCACAATTGGAAGAACAAGGTCCCAGCGTGTGCAGAATTGGAAGAACAAGGGGCAAGCGTGTGCAGAATTGGAAGAAGAAGGGCCCATCGTGTGCAGACTAGGAAGAACAAGGGCCCAACGTGTGCAAAATTGGAAGAAAAAGGGCCCATCGTGTGCAAAATTCGAAGAACAAGGGCCCAACGTGTGCAGAATTGGAAGAACAAGGGCACAGTGTGTGCAGAATTGGAAGAACAAGGGCCCAGCATGTACAGAATTGGAAGAACAAGGGCCCAGCGTGTGCAAAATTGGAAGAACAAGGGCCCAACGTGTGCAGAATTGGAAGAACAAGGGCCCAGCGTGTGCAGAATTGGATGAACAAGGGCCCAGCGTGTGCAGAATTGGAAGAACAAGGGCCCAGCATGTGCAGAATTGCTTGAACAAGGGCCCACCGTGGGCAGAATTGGAAGAACAAGGTTCCAGCGTGTGCTCAATCGGAAGAACAAGGGCCCAGCGTGTGCCGAATTGGAAGAAGAAGGGCCCAGTGTGTGTAGAATTGGAAGAACAAGGGCCCAGCGTGTGCAGAATTGGAAGAACAAGAGCCCAGCGTGTGCAGAATTGGAAGAACAAGGGCCCAGCGTGTGCAAAATTGAAAGAACAAGGGCCCAGCGTGTGCAGAATTGGAAGAACAAGGGTTCAGCGTGTGCAGAATTGGAAGAACAAGGGCCCTACGTGTGCCGAACTGGAAAAAGAAGGGCCCAGCGTGTGCAGAATTGGAAGAACAAGGGCCCAGCGTGTGCAGAATTGGAAGAACAAGGGCCCAGCGTGTGCAGAGTTGGAAGAACAAGGGCCTAGCATATGCAAAATTGGAAGAACAAGGGCCCAGCGTGTGCAGAATTGGAAGAACAAGGGCCCTGCGTGTGCAAAATTGGAAGAACAAGGGCCCAGTGTGTGCAGCATTGGAAGAACAAGGGCCCAGCATGTGCAGAATTGCAAGAATAAGGGCCCAGCGTGTGCAAAATTGGAAGAACAAGGGCCCATCGTGTGCAAAATTGGAAGAACAAGGGCCCAGCGTGTGCAGAATTGGAAGAACAAGGGCCCAGCATGTGCGGAATTGCAAGAACAAGGGCCCAAGGTGTGCAGAATTGGAAAAACAAGGGCACAGTGTGTGCAGAATTGGAAGAACAAGGGCCCAGCGTGTGCAGAATTGGAAGAACAAGGGCCCAGCGTGTGTCCGGGGTGTCCGGCAAGAGCATTGCAACGCTCCAGGGTGTTCGGCAAGAGCATTGCAACGCTCCACGGTGGTCAGCAAGAGCATTGCAACGCTCCTGGGTGTCCGGCAAGTGCGCTACAACACTTCGGGGTGTCCAGCAAGACGACTACAATGCTCTAGGGTGTCAAGCAAGGGCATTGCAACGCTCCAGGGCGGCCGCCAAGAGCACTGCAATGCTCCGGGATGTCCGGCAAGTTTACTGCAACGCTCCAGGGTGGCCGGCAAGAGCATTGTAACGCTCTGAGGTGTCCGGCAAGAGCTTTGCAACGCTCCAGGGTGATCGGCAAGAGCATTGCAACGCTCCAGGGTATCAAGCAGGAGCATCGCAACGCTCCGGGGTGTCTTGCAAGGGCATTACAATGCTCCAGGGTGTCCTGCAAGAGCGTTGCAACTCTTTGGGGTGGCCGGCGAGAGCATTGCAACGCTCCACGGTGGTCGACAAGAGCATTGCAACACTACGGGGTGTCCACCAAGTGCACAGCAACGCTCCAGGGTGGCCGGCAAGAGCACCGCAACGCTCCGGGGTGTCCGGCAAGTTCATTGCAATGCTCCAGGGTGTCTGGCAAGAGCATTGCAACGCTCCGGGGTGTCCGGCAAAAGCATTGCAATGCTCGTGGGTAGTCAGCAATAGCATTGCAGCGCTCCAGGGTGTCCGGCAAGAGCCTTGCAACGCTCCAGGGTGTCCGGCAGGAGCATTGCGACGCGCTGGGGTGTCCGGCAAGAGCATTGCAACGCTCCAGGATGTTCCGCAAGAGCATTGCAACGCTTTAGGGTGTCTGGCAATAGCATTGCAACGCTCCAGGGTTTTCGGCAAGTGCACTGCAACGCTGCAGGGTGTCCTGCTAGAGCTTTGCAACGCTCTAAGGTGGTCGGCAAGAGCATTACAACGCTCCAGGGTGTCCGGCAAGAGCATTGCAACGCTACGGGGTGTCCAGCAAGTGCACTGCAACGCTCCAGGGTGTACTACAAGATCATTGCAACGCTCCAGGGTGGCAGGCAAGAGCATTGCAACGCTCCTTGGTGGTCGGCAAGAGCATTGCAATGCTCCGTGGTGTCCGGCAAGTACGCTGCAATGCTTCAAGGTGTCCGGCAAGAGCACTATAATGCTCTGGGGTGTCCGGCAAGAGCATTGCAACTCTCAGGGGTGTTCAGCAAGAGCACTGCAAGGCTACAGGGTGTCCGGCAAGAGCATTACAATGCTCTAGGGTTTCCGGCAAGAGCATTGCAATGCTTTAGGGTGGCCGGCAAGAGCATTGCAACACTCTGGGGTGTCAGTCAAGAGCACTGTAACGCTCCAGGGTGTCCGGAAAGAGCATTGCAATGCACTGGGGTGTCTGGAAAGAGCATTGCAACGCTCTGGGGTGTCCGGCAAGAGCATTCCAACGCTTGCAAGTGGTCGGCAAGAGCATTGAAATGCTCGAGGGTGGTCGTCAAGAGCATTGCAGCGCTCCGCGGTGTTTGGCAAGAGCATTGCAACGCTACCGGGTGTACGGCAAGAGCATTGCAACGCTCCTGGGTGGTCGGCAAGAGCATTGCAGCGCTCTAGGGTGTCCAGCAAGAGCATTGCAACGCTTCAGGGTGTCACGCATGAGTATTGCAACGCTCCGGGGTGTCGTGCAAGAGCATTGCAACACTCCAGAGTGTCCGGCAAGAGCATTGCAACACTCCGGGGTGTCCAACAAGTGCACTGCAATGCTCCGGGGGGTCCGCCAATAGCACTGCAATGCTCTGGGGTGTCTGCCAAGAGCATTGCAACACTCCAGGGTGGCCGGAAAGAGCAATCCAACGCTCCGGGGTGTCCGGCAAGTGCACTGCAATGCTCTAGGGTGTCCGGCAAGAGCATTGCAACGCTCCAAGGTGTCTGGAAAGAGCATTGCAACGCTCTCGGGTGGTCGGCAAGAGCATTGCAACGCTCCAGGGTGTCCGGCAAGAGCCTTGCAACGCTCCAGGGTGTCCGGCAGGAGCATTGGAATGCTCCATGGTGTCTGGCAAGAACATTGCAACACTCCAGGGTGTTCGACAAGAGCATTGCAACGCTCAAGTGTGTCCGGCAAGAGCATTGCAATGCTCCAGGGTGTCCAGCAAGAGCATTGCAACGCTCCACGCTGTCCGGCAAGAGCATTGTAACGCTTCAGGGTGTCCGGCAAGTGCAGTGCAACGCTCCGGGATGTCCGGCAATAGCATTGCAACGCTCCAGGGTGTCCGGCAAAAGCATTGCAACGCTCAGAGGTGTTCGGCAAGTGCACTGCAATGCTCGGGGGTGTCCGGCAAGAGAACTGCAACACTCCAAGGTGTCCGGCAAGAGCATTGCAACGATACAGGGTGTTTGCCAAGAGCATTGCAACGCTCCAAGGTGTCTGGCAAGTGCAATGCAACGCTCCGGGGTGTCCGGCAAGAGCTTTGCAATGCTAAAGGGTGTCTGGCATGACCATTGCAATGCTCCAGCGTGTCGAGCAAGAGCATTGCAATGCTCCTGGGTGTCCAGCAAGTGCATTGCAACGCTCCGGGGTGTCCGGCAAGAGCCTTATAACACTTCAGGGTGTCCGGCAAGAACATTGCAACGCTCTGGGGTGTCCGGCAAGAGCATTGCAACACTCCGGGGTGTCCACCAAGTGCACAGCAACGCTCCAGGGTGGCCGGCAAGAGCACCGCAACGCTTCGGCGTGTCCGGCAAGTGCATTGCAATGCTCCAGGGTGTCTGGCAAGAGCATTGCAACGCTCCGGGGTATTTGGCTAGAGCATTGCAACGCTCCCGGGTGGTAGGCAAGAGCATTGCAACGCTCCAGGATGGTCAGCAAGAGAATTGCAGCGCTCAAGGGTGTCCGGCAAGAGCCTTGCAACGCTCCAGGGTGTCCGGCAGGAGCATTGCAACAGTACGGGATGTCCGGCAAGAGCATTGCAACCCTCTAGGGTGTCCGGCAAGAGCATTGCAACGCTCTAGCGTGTCCGGGAAGAGCATTGCAATGCTCCAGGGTGTCCAGCAAGCGCACTGCAACGCTCTGGGGTGTCCGTCAAGTGCATTGCAACGCTCCAATGTGTCCAGCAAGAGCATTGCAATGCTCCAGGGTATCGGGCTAGAGCATTCCAACGCTACAGGGCGTCCAGCAAGTGCTCGCTCAAGGGTGTCCGGCAAGAGCATTGCAACGCTCCGGAGTGGTCAGCAAGAGCATCGCAACGCTCCGCAGTGTCCGGCAAGTGCGCTGCAACGCTTCGCGGTGTCCAGCAAGAGGACTACAATGCTCTAGGGTGTTAAGCAAGAGTATTGCAACGCTCCAGGGTGTCCAGCAAGTTTACTTCAACGGTCCAGGGTGGCCGGCAAGTGCATTGCAAGGCTCCGAGGTGTCTGGCAAGAGCATTGCAACGCTCCTGGGTGGTCGGCAAGAGCATTGCAACGCTCCAGGGTGTCCGGCAAGAGCCTTGCAACGCTCCAGGGTGTCCGGCAGGAGCATTGGAATGCTCCAGGGTGTTCGGCAAGAACATTGCAACACTCCAGGGTGTTCGACAAGAGCATTGCAACGCTCAAGTGTGTCCGACAAGAGCATTGCAATGCTCCAGGGTGTCCAGCAAGAGCATTGCAACGCTCCACGTTGTCCGGCAAGAGCATTGTAACGCTTCAGGGTGTCCGGCAAGTGCAGTGCAACGCTCCGGGATGTCCGGCAATAGCATTGCAACGCTCCAGGGTGTCCGGCAAAAGCATTGCAACGCTCAGAGGTGTTTGGCAAGTGCACTGCAACGCTCAGGGGTGTTCCGCAAGAGCACTGCAATACTCCAAGGTGTCCGGCAAGAGCATTGCAACGCTCCGGGGTGTCCGGCAAGAGCCTTAGAACACTTCAGGGTGTCCGGCAAGAACATTGCAATGCTCTAGGGTGTCCGCCAAGAGCATTGCAACACTCCGGGGTGTCCACTAAGTGCACAGCAACGCTCCAGGATGGCCGGCAAGAGCACCGCAACGCTCCGGCAAGTGCATTGCAATGCTCCAGGGTGTTTGGCAAGAGCATTGCAACGCTCCGGGGTATCTGGCTAGAGCATTGCAACGCTCCCGGGTGGTAGGCAAGAGCATTGCAACGCTCCAGGATGGTCAGTAAGAGCATTGCAGCGCTCAAGGGTGTCCGGCAAGAGCCTTGCAACGCTCCAGGGTGTCCGGCAGGAGCATTGCAACAGTACGGGATGTCCGGCAAGAGCATTGCAACCCTCTAGGGTGTCCGGCAAGAGCATTGTAACGCTCTAGCGTGTCCGGGAAGAGCATTGCAATGCTCCAGGGTGTCCACCAAGCGCACTGCAACGCTCTGGGGTGTCCGTCAAGTGCATTGCAACGCTCCAGGGTGGCTGCCAAGAGCACTGCAACGCTCCGGGGTGTCCAGCAAGTTTACTGCAACGCTCCAGGGTGGCCGGCAAGAGCATTGTAACGCACTGAGGTGTCCGGCAAGAGCCTTGCAACGCTCCCGGGTGTCCTGCAGTAGCATTGCAACGCTCTGGGATGTCCGGCAAGAGCATTGCAACGCTCTAGGGTGTCCGGCAAGAGCATTGCAACGCTCCAGCGTGTCCGGGAAGAGCATTCCAATGCTCCTGGGTGTCCAGCATATGCACTTCAACGCTCTGGGGTGTCCGGCAAGTGCATTGCAACGCTCCAATGTGTCCAGCAAGAGCATTGCAACCCTCCAGGGTGTCCGGCAAGATCATTGCCACGCTACGGGGTGTCCGGCAAGTGCGCTGCAACACTTCGGGGTGTCCAGCAAGACGACTACAATGCTCTAGGGTGTCAAGCAAGGGCATTGCAACGCTCCAGGGTGACCGCCAAGAGCACTACAACGCTCCGGGGTGTCCAGCAAGTTTACTGCAACACTCCAGGGTGGCCGGCAAGAGCATTGTAACGCACTGAGGTGTCCGGCAAGAGCATTGCAAGGCTTCTGGGTGATCGGCAAGAGCATTGCAACGCTCCGGGGTGTCCGGCATGAGCATTGCAATGCTCCAGGGTGTCAGGCAGGAGCATCGCAACGCTCCGGGGTGTCTTGCAAGGGCATTCCAATGCCTCCTGCAAGAGCGTTGCAACGCTTTGGGGTGGCCGGCAAGAGCATTGCAACGCTCCACGGTGGTCGACAAGAGCATTGCAACACTCCGGGGTGTCCACTTAGTGCACAACAACGCTCCAGGGTGGCCGGCAAGAGTACCGCAACGCTCCGGGGTGTCCGGCAAGTGCATTGCAATGCTCCAGGGTGTCTGGCAAGAGCATTGCAACGCTCCGGGGTGTCCGGCAATAGCATTGCAACGCTCCCGGGTGTTCGGCAAGAGCATTGCAACGCCACAGGATGGTCAGCAAGAGCATTGCAGCGCTCTAGGGTGTCCGGCAAGAGCCTTGCAATGCTCCAAGGTGTCCGGCAGGAGCATTGCAACGCTCCGGGGTGTCCGGCAAGTGCATTGCAACGCTCTAGGGTGTTTGGCAAGAGCATTGCAACGCTCGAGGGTGTCAGGCAAGAGCATTGCAACGCTCCAGGGTTTTCAGCAAGTGCACTGCAACGCTCCAGGGTGTCCTGCTAGAGCTTTGCAACGCTCTAGGGTGGCCGGCAAGAGCATTGCAATGCTCCAGGGTGGTCGGAAAGAGCATTACAATGCTCCAGGGTGTCCGGCAAGAGCAATGCAACGCTACGGGGTGTCCGGCAAGTGCACTGCAACGCTCCGGGGTGTACTGCAAGATCATTGCAACGCTCCAGGGTGGCCGGCAAGAGCATTGCAACGCTCCTTGGTGGTCGGCAAGAGCATTGCAACGCTCCATGGTGTCCGGCAAGTGCGCTGCAATGCTTCAGGGTGTCCGGCAAGAGCACTACAATGCTCTGGGGTGTCCGGCAAGAGCATTGCAACGCTTCAGGGTGGCCGGCAATGCAGGGATAGCATCCCAATCCGCTAGCCAACTAGGATAAAAGGGCATGTTTCCATACCCCCCCAGGACGAGACCTGTAGCCCTTAGGGAGACCACTTTGGGCCTTTCCAGTGTCCACTTCTAACAGGCAAGAGCACTGCAACGCTCAGGGGTGTCCCACATGTGCACTGCAACGCTCCAGAGTGGCCGGCAAGAGCATTGCAAGGCTTCGGGATGTCCGGCAAGTGCGCTGCAACGCTGTGGGGTGTCCAGCAAGAGCACTACCCTGCTCTAGGGTGTCCGGCAAGAGCATTGTAATGCTCCAGGGTGGTCGGCAAGAGCATTGCAGCGCCCCGGGGTGTCCCGCAAGAGCACTGCAACGCACCAGGGTGTCTAGCAATAGCATTGCAACGCTCTGGGGTGTCCACCAAGAGCATTGCAATGCTGCAAGCTGTCCGGCAAGAGTACTGCAACGCTCCAGGTGTCCAGCAAGAGCATTGCAATGCTACAGGGTGGTCGGCAAGAGAAATGCAACGCTCCAGGGTGGTTGGCAAGAGCATTGCAGCTCTCCAGGGTGTCCGGCAAGAGCATTGCAACCCTCCGGGGTGTCCGTGAAGAGCACTGCAACGCTCCAGGGTGTCCGGCAAGAGCATTGCAACGCTCAGGGGTGTTCAGCAAGAGCACTGCAAGGCTACGGGGTGTCTGGCAAGAGCATTACAATGCTCTTGGGTTTTCGGCAAGGGCATTGCAATGCTTCAGGGTGTCCGGCAAGAGCATTGCAATACTCTTGGGTGTCCGTCAAGAGCACTGTAACGCTCCAGGGTGTCCGGAAAGAGCATTGCAATGCACTGGGGTGTCCGACAAGAGCATTGCAATGCTCTGGGGTGTCCGCCAAGAGCATTCCAACGCTCCCGAGTGGTCGGCAAGAGCATTGCAATGCTCCAGGGTGGTCGGCAAGAGCATTGCAGCACTCCGGGGTATTTGGCAAGAGCATTGCAACGCTACCGAGTGTCCGGCAAGAGCATTGCAATGCTCCTGGGTGGTCGGCAAGAGCATTGCAACGCTCCAGGGTGGTCGGCAAGAGCATTGTAGCGCCCCAGGGTGTCCAGGAAGTGCAGTGCAATGCTCCGGGATGACCGGCAAGAGTATTGCAACGCTCCACGTTGTTCGGCAAAAGCATTGCAACGCTCTAAGGTGTCCGGCAAGTGCACTGCAACGCTCTGAGGTGTTCGGCAAGAGCACTGCAACGCTCCTGGGTGTCCGGCAAGAGCATTGCATCGATCCAGGGTGATTGCCCAGAGTATTGCAATGCTGCAAGGTGTCCGGCAAGTGCAATTCTACGCTCTGGGGTGTCCGGCAAGAGCATTGCAATGCTACAGGGTGTCTGGCATGACCATTGCAACGCGCCAAGGTGTCGAGCAAGAGCATTGCAATGCTCCGGGGTGTCGGGCAAGAACATCGCAACGCTCCGGAGTGTCCGGCAAGACCATTACAACGCTCTTGGGTGGTTGGCAAGAGCATTGCAACGCTCCATGGTAGTCGGCAAGAGCATTACATCGCTCCAGGGTGTCCGGTAGGAGCATTGCAACGCTCCGGGGTGTCCGAGAAGAGCATTGCAACGCTCCAGGGTGTTCGGCAAGAGCATTGCAACGCTCCAGTGTGTCCCGGAAGAGCATTGCAATGCTCTAGGGTGTCCAGCAAGAGCATTGCAACGCTCCGGGGTTTCCGGCAAGAGCATTGCAACACTTCAGGGTGTCCGGCAAGAGCATTGTAACGCTCCGGAGTGTCCGGCAAGAGCATTACAACGCTCTCGGGTGGTTGGCAAGAGCATTGCACCGCTCCATGGTAGTCGGCAAGAGCATTACATCGCTCGAGGGTGTCCGGTAGGAGCATTGCAACGCTCCGGGGTGTCCGAGAAGAGCATTGCAACGCTCCAGGGTGTTCGGCAAGAGCATTGCAACGCTCCAGTGTGTCCTGGAAGAGCATTGCAATGCTCTAGGGTGTCCAGCAAGAGCATTGCAACGCTCTGGGGTTTCCGGCAAGAGCATTGCAACACTTCAGGGTGTCCGGCAAGAGCATTGTAACGCTCCAGGGTGTCCGGCAAGTGCAGTGCAACGCTCCGGTATGACCGGCAATAGCAGTGCAACGCTCCAGGGTGTCCGGTAGAAGCATTGCAACGCTCCAAGGTGTCCGGCAAGTGCAATGCAACGCTCCGGGGTGTTCGGCAAGAGCATTGCAATGCTACAGGGTGTCTGGCAAGACCATTGCAACGCTCAATGGTGTCCAGCAAGAGCATTGCAACGCTCCGGGGTGTCCGGCAGTGCATTGCAACGCTCAGGGGTGTCCGGCAAGAGCATTGCAATGCTTCAGGGTGTCCGGCAAGAGCCTTGCGACACTCTAGGGTGTATGGCAAGAACGTTGCAACGCTTCGGGGTGTCCGGCAAGTGCATTGCAACAATCTCGGGTGGTCAGCAAGAGCATTGCAACGCTCCAGGGTGGTTGGCAAGTGCATTGCACCGCTCCAGGGTGTCCGGCAAGAGCCTTGCAACGCTCCAAGGTGTCTGGCAGGAGCATTGCAACGATCCAGGGTGTTTCCCAAGAGCATTGCAACACTCCAAGGTGTCCGGCAAGTGCAATGCAACGCTCCGGGGTGTCCGGCAAGAGCATTGAAATGCTATAGGGTGTCAAGTTAGACCATTGCAACGCTCCCGGGTGTCCAGCAAGAGCATTGCAACGCTCCGGGGTGTCCAGCAAGTGCTTTGCAACGCTCCGGGGTGTCCGGCAAGAGCATTGCAACGCTTCGGGGTGTCCGGCAAGAGCCTTACAACTCTCCAGGGTGTCCGGCAAGAACATTGCAACGCTCCGGGGTGTTCGGCAAGAGCATTGCAACGCTTTCGGGTTTTCGGCAAGAGCATTGCAATGCTCCAGGGTGGTCGGCAAGAGCATTGCAGTGCTCCAAGGTGTCCGGCAAGAGCCTTGCAACGCTCTAGGGTGTTCGGCAGGAGCATTGCAATGCTCCAGGGTGTCCGGTAAGAGCATTGCAACGCTCCAGGGTGTTCGGCAAGAGCATTGCAATGCTCCAGTGTGTCCGGGAAGAGCATTGCAATGCTCCATTGTGTCCAGCAAGAGCATTGCAACGGTCCGAGGTGTCCGGCAAGTGCATTGTAACGCTCTAGGGTGTCCGGCAAGAGCATTGCAACGCTTCGGGGTGTCCGGCAAGAGCCTTGCAACACTCTAGGGATTCTGGCAAGAACGTTGCAACGCTCCGGGGTATCCGGCAAGAGCATTGCAACGCTCTCGGGTGGTCGGCAAGAGCATTGCAGCGCTCTAGGGTGGTCGGCAAGTGCATTGCAGCGCTCCAGGGTGTCTGGCAAGAGCCTTGCAACGCTCCAAGGTGTCCGACAGGAGAATTGCAATGCTCCGGGGTGTCCGGCAAGAGCATTGCAATGCTCCAGGGTGTTCGGCAAGAGCATTGCAATGCTCCAGTGTGTTCAGCAATAGCATTGCAATGCTCCAGGGTGTCCAGCAAGAGCATTGCAACGCTCCAGGGTGTCCGGCAAGAGCATTGCAACGCTCCAAGGTGTCCAGCAAGAGCATTGCAATGTTCCAGGGTGTCCGACAAGTGCAGTGCAACGCTCCGAGGTGTCCGGCAAGAGCATTGCAACGCTCCAGGGTGTTCGGCAAAAGCATTTCAACGCTCGGAGGTGTCTAGCAAGTGCACAGCAACGCTCCAGGGAGTTTGGCAAGAGCATTGCAATGATCCAGGGTGTTTGCCAAGAGCATTGCATGACTCCAAGGTGTCCGGCAAGTGCAATGCAACGCTCCGGGGTGTCCGGCAAGACCATTGCAATGCTATAGGGTGTCAAGCAAGAGCATTGCAACGCTCCGGGGTGTCCGGCAAGTGCATTGCAACGCTTCGGGGTGTCCGGCAAGAGCATTGCAATGCTTTGGGGTGACCGGCAAAAGCCTTGCAACACTCTTGGGTGTCCGGCAAGAACATTGCAACGCTCCGGGGTGTTCGGCAAGAGCATTGCAACGCTTTCGAGTGGTCGGCAAGAGCATTGCAACGCTTTCGGGTGGTCGGCAAGAGCATTTCAATGCTCCAACGTGGTCGCCAAGAGCATTCAGTGCTTCAAGATGTCCGGCAAGAGCCTTGCAACGGTCTAGGGTGTCTGGCAGGAGCATTGCAATGCTCCGGGGTGTCGGGTAAGAGCATTGCAACGCTCCAGGGTGTTCGGCAAGAGCATTGCAATGCTCCACTGTGTCCGGGAAGAGCATTGCAATGCTCCATTGTGTCTAGCAAGAGCATTGCAACGCTCCAGAGTGTCCGGCAAGAGCATTGAAATGCTCAAGGGTGTCCGGCAAGTGCAGTGCAACGCTCCGGGGTGTCGGGCAAGAGCAATGCAACGCTTTAGGGTGTCTAGCAAAAGCATTGCAACGCTCCGAGGTGTCCGGCAAGTGCAGTGCAACGCTCCTGGGTGTCCGGCAAGAGCACTACAACGCTCCTGGGTGTCTGACAAGAGCATTGCAACGATCCAGGGTGTTTGCAAAGAGCATTGCAACGCTCCAAGGTGTCCAGCAAGTGCAATGCAACACTCTAAG
This sequence comes from Closterium sp. NIES-65, assembly GCA_948144175.1. Classification (NCBI taxonomy): domain Eukaryota; kingdom Viridiplantae; phylum Streptophyta; class Zygnematophyceae; order Desmidiales; family Closteriaceae; genus Closterium; species Closterium sp. NIES-65. Next base: position 186,258 of record CANXME010001063.1, on the reverse strand, counting down.
GTGTCTGGCAAGAGCATTGCAATGCTACAGGTTGTTTGGCAAGACCATTGCAAGGCTTCATGGGGTCCAACAAGAACATTGCAACGCTCTGAGGTGTCCGGCAAGTGCATTGCAATGCTCCAGGGTGTTCGGCAAGAGCATTGCAACGCTTCGGGGTGTCCGGGAAGAGCCTTGCTACACTCTAGGGATTTTGGCAAGAACGTTGCAACCACTGTGTGTTCCACCCACCGTGTGTTCAACCCATCGTGTGTTCCACTCACCGTGTGATCAACCCACCGTTTGTTCAACCCACTGTGTGTTCAACCCACCGTGTGTTCCACCCAATGTGTGTTCAACGCACCGTGTGTTCAACCCACCGTGTGTTCAACCCACCGTGTGTTCAACCCACCGTGTGTTCAACCCACTGTGTGTTCAACCCACCGTTTGATCAACCCACCGTGTGTTGAACCTACCGTGTGCTCAACCCACTGTGTGTTCAACCTACCGTGTGTTCAACCTGCCTTGTGTTCAACCCACCGTGTGTTCCACCCACCGTGGGTTCAACCCACCGTGTGTTGAACCCACCGTGTGTTGAACCCACCGTGTGATCAACCTACCGTGTGTTCATCCCACCGTGTGTTCAACCTACCGTGTGTTCAACCCACCGTGTGTTCCACCCACCGTGTGTTCAACCCACCGTGTGTTGAACCCACCGTGTGTTCAACCCACCGTGTTTTCAACCCACCGTTTGTTCAACCCACCGTGTGTTGAACCCACCGTTTGTTCAACCCACCGTGTGTTGAACCCACCGTGTGTTCTACCCACCGTGTGTTCCACCCACCGTGTGATCAACCCACCGTGTGATCAACCCCGGTGTGTTCAACCCACTCTGTGTTCAACCCACTGTGTGCTCCACCCACCGTGTGTTCAACCCACCGTGTGTTGAACCCACCGTGTGTTCAACCCACCGTGTGTTCCACCCACCGTGTGTTCAACCCACCGTGTGTTGAACCCACCGTGTGTTCAACCCACCGTGTTTTCAACCCACCGTTTGTTCAACCCACCGTGTGTTGAACCCACCATTTGTTCAACCCACCGTGTGTTGAACCCACCGTGTGTTCAACCCATCGTGTGTTCCACCCACCGTGTGATCAACCCACCGTGTGTTCAACCCACTGTGTGTTCAACCCACTGTGTGCTCCACCCACCGTGTGTTCAACCCACCGTGTGTTGAACCCACCGTGTGTTCAACCTACCGTGTGTTCAACCTACCGTGTATTCAACCCACCGTGTCTTCAAAGCACCGTGTGTTCAACCCACCGTGTGTTCAACTTATCGTGTGTTCAACCCACCGTGTGTTCAACCCACCTTGTGTACCACCCACCGTGTGATCAACCCACCGTGTGTTCAACCCACCATGTGTTCAACCCACCGTGTGTTCAACGCACCGTGTGTTCAACCCACCGTTTGTTCAACCCAGCGTGCTTTCAACCCACCTTGTGTTCAACCCACCGTGTGTTCAACCTACCGTGTGTTCAACCCACCTTGTGTTCAACCCACCGTGTGTTCCACCCACCGTGTGTTCAACGCACTGTGTGTTGAACCCACCGTGTGTTCAACCCACCGTGTGTTCAACCCACCGTGTGTTCTACCCACCGTGTGTTCAACGCATCGTGTGTTGAACCCACCGTGTGTTCAACCGGGTGTGTGCTCAACCCACCGTGTGTTCAACCCACCGTGTGTTCAACCTATCGTGTGTTCAACCCACCGTGTGTTCCACCCACCTTCTGATCAACCCATTGTGTGTTCAACCCACCATGTGTTCAACCCACCGTGTGTTCCACCCACCGTGTGTTCAATGCACTGTGTGTTGAACCCATAGTGTGTTCAACCCACCGTGTGTTCAACCCACTGTGTGTTCAACCCACCGTCTGTTCAACCCACCGTGTGTTGAACCCACCATGTGTTCAACCCACCGTGTGTAGAACCCACCATGTGTTCAACCCACCGTGTGTTCAACCCACCGTGTGTTCAACCTCTCGTGTGTTCAACACACCGTGTGTTCAACCCACCGTGTGTTGAACCCACCGTATGTTCAACCCACTGTGTGTTCAACCTACCGTGTGTTCAACCCACCGTGTATTCAACCCACCATGTGTTCAACCCACCATGTGTTTAACCTATCGTGTCTTGAACCACCATGTGTTGAACCCACCGTGCGTTGAACACACCCTGTGTTGAACCCACTGTGTGTTGAACCCACCGTGTGTTGAACCCACCGTGTGTTCAACCCACTGTGTGTTCCACCCACCGTTTGATCAACCCAATGTGTTTTCAACCCGTTGTGTGTTGAATCTACCGTGTGTTCAACCCACCGTTTGTTGAACCCACCGTGTGTTCAACCCACCGTGTGATCAGTCCACCGTTTGTTCATTCCACCGTGTGTTCAAACCACCATGTGTTCCACCCACCGTGTGTTCAAGGCACCGTGTGTTGAACCCACCGTGTGTTGAACCCACCGTGTGTTGAACCCACCGTGTGTTCAATCTACTGTGTGTTCAACCCACCGTGTGTTCAACCTATCCTGTGTTCAACCCACCGTGTGTTCAACCCACCGTGTGTTCCACCCACCGTGTGTTCAACGCACCGTGTGTTCAACCCACCGTGTGTTCAACCCACCGTGTCTTCAACCCACCATGTCTTCCACCCACCGTGTGTTCAACCCACCGTGTGTTCAACCCACCGTGTGTTCCACCCAACGTGTGTTCAACGCACCGTGTGTTCAACCCACCGTGTGTTGAACCCACCGTGTCTTCAACCCACCGTGTCTTCAACCCACCGTATGTTCAACCCACCGTGTGTTGAACCTATCGGGTGTTCAACCCACCGTGTGTTCCACCCACCATGTGTTCAACCCACCGTGTGTTCAACGCACCATGTGTTGAACCCACCGTGTGTTCAACCCACCGTGTGTTCAACGCACCGTGTGTTCAACCCACCGTTTGTTCAACCCACCGTGTGTTCAACCCACCTTGTGTTCAACCCACCATGTGTTCAACCTACCGTGTCTTCAACCCACCTTGTGTTCAACCCACCATGTGTTCCACCCACCGTGTGTTCAACGCACCGTGTGTTGAACCCACCGTGTGTTCAACCCATTGTGTGATCAGCCCACCGTATGTTCAACCCACTGTGTGTTCAACACACCGTGTGTTCCACCCACCGTGTGTTCAACGCACCGTGTGTTGAACCCACCATGTTTTGAACCCACCGTGTGTTCAACACACCGTGTGTTCAACCCACCATGTGTTCCACCCACCGTGTGTTCAACCCACCGTGTGTTCAACGCACCGTGTGTTGAACCCACCGTGTGTTGAACCCACCGTGTGATCAACCCACCGTGTGTTCAACCCACCATGTGTCAACCCACCGTGTGTTCAACCCACTGTGTGTTCAACCCACCGTGTGTTCCACCCACCGTGTGTTCAGCGCACCGTGTGTTCAACCCACCGTGTGTTCAACCCACCGTGTGTTCAACCCACCGTTTGATCAACCCACCGTGTGTTGAACCTACCGTGTGCTCAACCCACTGTGTGTTTAACCTACCGTGTGTTCAACCCGCCTTGTGTTCAACCCACCGTGTGTTCCACCCACCGTGGGTTCAACCCACCGTGTGTTGAACCCACCGTGTGTTGAACCCACCGTGTGATCAACCCACCGTATGTTCAACCCACCGTGTGTTCAACCCACCATGTGTTCCACCCACTGTGTGTTCAACCCACCATATGTTCCACCCACCATGTGTTCCACCCACCATGTGTTCCACCCACCATGTGTTCAACCCACCATGTGTTCCACCCACCGTGTGTTCAACCCACCATGTGTTCAACCCACCGTGTGTTCCACCCACTGTGTGTTCAACCCACCACGTGTTCCACCCACCGTGTGTTCAACGCACCGTAAGTTGAACCCACCGTGTGTTGAACCCACCGTGTGTTCAACCCACCGTGTGTTCCACCCACCGTGTGTTCAACGCACCGTGTCTTGAACCCACCGTGTGTTCAACCCACCGTGTGTTCAACCCACCGTGTGTTCAACCCACCGTTTGTTCAACCCACCGTGTGTTGAACCCACCGTGTGTTCAACCCACTGTGTGTTCAACCTACCGTGTGTTCAACCCGCCTTGTGTTCAACCCACCGTGTGTTCCACCCACCGTGGGTTCAACCCACCGTGTGTTGAACCCACCGTGTGTTGAACCCACCGTGTGATCAACCCACCGTATGTTCAACCCACCGTGTGTTCAACCCACCATGTGTTCCACCCACCATGTGTTCAACCCACCATGTGTTCCACCCACCATGTGTTCCACTTACCATGTGTTCCACCCACCATGTGTTCAACCCACCATTTGTTCCACCCACCATGTGTTCAACCCACCATGTGTTCAACGCACCGTGTGTTGAACCCACCATGTTTTGAACCCACCGTGTGTTCAACCCACCATGTGTTCCACCCACCGTGTGTTCCACCCACCGTGGGTTCAACCCACCGTGTGTTGAACCCACCGTGTGTTGAACCCACTGTGTGATCAACCCACCGTATGTTCAACCCACCGTGTGTTCAACCCACCATGTGTTCCACCCACCGTGTGTTCAACGCACTGTGTGTTGAACCCACCATGTTTTGAACCCACCGTGTGTTCAACCCACCATGTGTTCCACCCACCGTGTGTTCAACGCACCGTAAGTTGAACCCACCGTGTGTTGAACCCACCGTGTGTTCAACCCACCGTGTGTTCCACCCACCGTGTGATCAACCCACGGTGTGTTCAACCCACTGTGTGTTCAACCCACCGTGTGTTCCACCCACCATGTGTTCCACCCGACGTGTGTTCAACGCACCGTGAGTTGAACCCATTGTGAGTTGAACCCACCGTGTGTTCAACCCACCGTGTGTTCCACCCACCGTGTGATCAACCCACCGTGTGTTCAACCCACTGTGTGTTCAACCCACCGTGTACTCCACCCACCGTGTGTTCAACGCACCGTGTGTTCAACCCACCGTGTGTTCAACCTACCGTGTGTTCAACCCACCGTGTGTTCAAACCACCGTGTGTTCAACCCACCGTGTGTTCAACTTATCGTGTGTTCAACCCACCGTGTGTTCAACCCACCGTGTGTTCCACCCACCGTGTGATCAACCCACCGTGTGTTCAACCCACCATGTGTTCAACCCACCGTGTGTTCAACGCACCGTTTGTTGAACCCACCGTGTGTTAAACCCACCGTGTGTTCAACGCACCGTGTGTTCAACCCACTGTGTGTTCAACCCACCTTGTGTTCAACCCACCGTCTGTTCAACCTACCGTGTGTTCAACCCACCTTGTGTTCAACCCTGAACACACGGTGGGTTGATCACACAGTGGGTGGAACACACGGTGGGATGAACACACGAGAGGTTGAACACACGGTGGGTTGAACATACGGTGGGTTGAACACACGGTGGGTTGAACACACTGTGGGTTCAACACACGATGGGTTCAACACACGATGCGTTGAACACACGGTGGGTCGAATACACGGTGGGTTGAAAACACGGTCGGTTGAACACACGGTGGGTTGATCACACGGTGGGAGGAACACACTGTGGGTTGAACACACAGTGGGTTAAAAACATGATAGGTTGAACACACGGTGGGTTGAACACACGGTGGGTTGAACACAAGGTGGGTTGAACACACGGTGGATTGATCACATGGTGGGTGGATCACACGGTGGGTTGAACACACGCTAGGTTGAACACATGGTATGTTGAACACACGGTGGGTTGAACACACGGTGCGTTGAACACACGGTGGGTGGAACACACGGTGGGTTGAACACACAGTGGGTTGAGCACACGGTGGGTTGATGACACGGTGGGTGGAACACACGGTGGGTTCAACACACGGTGGGTTCAACACACGGTGGGTTCAACTCACGGTGTGTTGAACACACGGTGGGTGGAACACATGGTGGGTTGAACACACGGTGGGTTGAACATACGGTGGGTTCAAAACATGGTGGGTTCAACACACGGTGCGTTGAACACACGGTGGGTGGAACACACGGTAGGTTGAACATACGGTGGGCTGATCTCACAGTGGCTTGAACACACGGTGGAATGAACACACGGTGGGTTGAACACACAGTGGGTGGAACACACGGTGGGTTAAACACAAGGTGGGTTGAACACACGGTAGGTTGAACACATGGTTGGTTGAACACACGGTGGGTTCAACACACGGTGGGTTGAACAAACTGTGGGTTGAACACACGGTGGGTTGAACACACGGTGGGTTGAACACACGGTGGATTCAACACACGGTGTGTTGAACACACGGTGAGTGGAACACATGGTGGGTTGAACACATGGTGGGTTGAACACACGGTGGGTTGATCAGAAGGTGGGTGGAACACACGGTGGGTTGAACACACGGTGGGTGGAACACACGGTGGGTTCAACATACGGTGCGTTGAACACACGGTGGGTTGAACACACGGTGGGTTGAACACAAGGTGGGTTGAACATACGGTAGGTTGAACACACGGTGGGTTGAACACAAGGTTGGTTGAACATATGGTGGGTTGAACAAACGTTGGGTTGAACACACGGTGCATTGAAGACACGGTGGGTTGAACACACTGTGGGTTTAACACACGGTGGGTTTAACACACGGTGGGTTTAACACATGATGGGTTTAACACACGGTCGGTTGATCACACGGTGGGTTGAACACACGGTGGGTTGTACACACGGTGGGTGTAACACACAGTGGGTTTATCACACGGTGGGTTTAACACACAGTACGTTTAACACACGGTGGGTTGAACACACAGTGAGTTGAACACACGGTGGGTTGTACACACGGTGGGTTGAACACACGGTGGGTTGAACACACGGTGTGTTGAACACACGGTAGGTTTAACACACGGTAGGATTATCTCACGGTGTGTTTAACAGATGGTGGGTTTAACACACGGTGGGTTGAACTCACGGTGGGTTGAACACGCGGTGGGTTTAACACACGGTGGGCTTAACACATGGTGGGTGTAACACACGGTGGGTTTAACACACGGTGGGTTTAACACACGGTGGGTTGAACACACACTGGGTTGAACACACGGTGGGTTGAACCCACGGTAGGTTTAACACACGGTGGGTTGAACACACGGTGAGACCCACCGTGTGTTCAACCCACCGTGTGTTTAACCCACCGTGTGTTGAACCCACCAATTAGAAGGTGGGAAATATATAAACCTAGTCAGCTAAAAAGGTTTGAAATGTATTCAACGCACATGTATAGAGAGAATGGTGCATTGGCCAGGCCGGTCAGTATGGGAACTTAGAGTGCAAATGCCAGGGAGAACGGAAGCGCTCAGATCTCGCATAGTACACGGAATCTAGTGGTCTCACTCAAATAGAAGGTAGGAAATAAATTCATCCAGTGAACGTAAGGGTTTGAAAGGTAACTAACGCACATGTGTAGAGAAAATGGTGCATCGGCCAGTCTAGCCGGCATTTCGCTCTAATGGTGCAAGTAGGGCCAAGGAGAACGGAAACGCTCATTTCTCAAATGTAAAGGGAATCTAGCGGTCTCACTCGATCAGAAGGTGGGAAATATATAAATCTAGTGAGCTAATAAGGTTTGAAAGGAATCTAATGCATATGTATATGGAAAATGGTGCATTGGCCAGGTCGGTCAGTATGGGAACTTAGAGTGCAAATGCCAGGGAGAACGGAAGCGCTCAGATCTCGCATAGTACACGGAATCTAGTGGTCTCACTCAAATAGAAGGTAGGAAATAAATTCATCTAGAGAACGTAAGGGCTTGAAAGGTAACTAACGCACATGTGTAGAGAAAATGGTGCATCGGCCAGTCTGGCCGGCATTTCGCACTTATAGTGCAAGTAGGGCCAAGGAGAACGGAAACACTCATTTCTCAAAAAGTAAGGGAATCTAGCGGTCTCACTCGATCAGAAGGTAAGAAATATATAAATCTAGTGAGCTTATAATGTTAGGAAGGAATCTAATGCATATGTATATGGAAAGTGGTGCATTGGCCAGGTAGGTCAGTATGCGAACTTAGAGTGCAAATGCCTGGGAGAACGGAACCGCTCAGATCTCGCATAATAAACGGAATCTAGTGGTCTCACTCAAATATAAGGTAGGAAATATATTCATCTAGTGAACATAAGGGTTTGGAAGGTAACTAATGCACATGTGTAGAGAAAATGTTGCATCGACCAGTCTGGCCAGCATTTCGCACTCATAGTGCAGGTGGGGCCAAGGAGAACGGAAACGCTCGTTTCTCAAAAAGTAGAGGGAATCTAACGGTCTCACTCAATTAGAAGGTGGGAAATATATAAATCTAGTCAACTAAAAGGTTTGAAATGTATTCAACGCACATGTATAGAGAGAATGGTGCATTGGCCAGGTCGGTCAGTATGGGAACTTAAAATGCAAATGCCAGGGAGAACGGAAGCGCTCAGATCTCGCATAGTACACGGAATCAAGTGGTCTCACTCAAATAGAAAGTAGGAAATAAATTCATCTAGTGAACGTAAGGGTTTGAAAGGTAACTAACGCACATGTGTAGAGAAAATTGTGCATCGGCCAGTCTGGCCGGCATTTCGCACTTATAGTGCAAGTAGGGCCAAGGAGAACGAAAACGCTCATTTCTCAAAAAGTAGAGGGAATCTAGCGGTCTCACTCGATCAGAAGGTGGGAAATATATAAATCTAATGAGCTAATAAGGTTCGGAAGGAATATAATGCATATGTATATGGAAAGTAGTGCATTGGCCAGGTCAGTCAGTATGGGAACTTAGAGTGCAAATGCCAGGGAGAACGGAAGCGCTCGGATCTCGCATAGTACACGGAATCTAGTGGTCTCACTCAAATAGAAGGTAGGAAATAAATTCATCCAGTGAACGTAAGGGTTTGAAAGGTAACTAACGCACATGTGTAGAGAAAATGGTGCATCGGCCAGTCTGGCCGGCATTTCGCACTAATGGTGCAAGTAGGGCCAAGGAGAACGGAAACGCTCATTTCTCAAAAAGTAAAGGGAATCTAGCGGTCTCACTCAATCAGAAGGTGGGAAATATATAAATCTAGTGAGCTAATTAGGTTCGAAAGGAATCTAATGCATATGTATATGGAAAATGGTGCATTGGCCAGGTCGGTCAGTATGGGAACTTAGAGTGCAAATGCCAGGGAGAACGGAAGCGCTCAGATCTCGCATAGTACACGGAATCTAGTGGTCTCACTCAAATAGAAAGTAGGAAATATATTCATCTAGTGAACGTAAGGGTTTGAAAGGTAACTAACGCACATGTGTAGAGAAAATGGTGCATCGGCCAGTCTGGCCGGCATTTCGCACTTATGGTGCAAGTAGGGCCAAGGAGAACGGAAACGCTCATTTCTCAAAAAGTAAAGGGAATCTAGCGGTGCAAGCAGTAGGGAAAGAGCACGCAGTGACAGTGGGACAGTGCTCACCAGGCAGGGCAGGCCGTGCAGCTCGACAGAAAAGCAGAACGGCGACCGGGCGGCTCGGGTGTACAGCGGCTCGGCTCCCGGGCGGCTCGGCTGCAGGGCGGCTCGAGTGCAGGGCGGCTCGGCTCCCGGGCGGCTCGGCTGCAGGGCGGCTCGGGTGCAGGGCGGCTCGGCTCCCGGGCGGCTCGGCGACAGGCGGCTCGGGTGCAGGGCGACTCGGCTCCCGGGCGGCTCGGCGACTGGGCGGCTCGGCTGCCCTGCTGCTCGACTGCTGCAGGTGAGGCGGCGGGGTCGCGTGAGAGAACCGGGGCGGGGCCGCGTAGAAGTGAGACGGGGCGGGGCCGCGTCAGGGCCGGCGGTAGGGCCGCGTAGGAGCCGGGGCAGGGCCGCGTTGGAGCCGGCGGCAGGGCCGCGTAGGGGCCGGCGCAGGGCTGAGTAGAAGCCGGCGGCAGGGCCGCGTAAGGAGCCGGCGGACAGGGCCGTGTCGGAGCCGGGGCGGGGCCGCGATGGAGCCGGCGGCGGTTGCGTAAGGGCCGGCGCGGGGCCGAGTAGGAGCCGGCGGCGGGGCTGCGTAGGAGCCGGCGGCGGGGCCGCGTAAGAGGCTGGGGACGGGGCCGCGTAGGAGCCGGGGCAGGGCCGCGTAGGAGGCCGGCGCGGGGTCGCGTAAGGGGCCGGCGGCGGGGCCGCGTAAGGGGCCGGCGGACAGGGCCGCGTAGGAGCCGGGGCAGGGCCGCAATGGAGCCGGCGGCGGGGCCGCGTAAGGGCCGGCGCGGGGCCGAGTAGGAGCCGGGACGGGGCCTCGTAGGAGCCAGCTGCGGGGCCGCGTGAGAGCCGGTGCGGGGCCGCGTAGGAGCCGGCGGCGTGGCCGCGTAAGGGCCGCGTAAGGAGCTGGCGCGGGGCCGCGTAGGAGCCGGCGGCGTGGCCGCGTAAGGGCCACGTAAGGGGCCGGCGCGGGGCCGCGTAAGGGCCGCGTAGGAGTCCGCGTGGGGCCGCGTAAGGGCCGGGGACGGGGCCACGTAAGGGCCGGGGCGGGGCCGCGTAAGGAGCAGGCGGCGGGGCCGCGTAAGGGTCAGGGCGGGACCGCGACAGAGTGGGCGGCGAGGCCGCAGGGGAGAGGGCGACTCGAGGGGTCGCTAAAAAAAAATTCGCACCTCGGGGCGCGCTTCGGTGGGCCCAAAAAAATCGGTCCTGGAGGGACCTAGCTCTATACCATGTGGAATAGTAAGAAGAGGAATGAAATGACTAAGTCAGAAATGAGTACAAATAGGAAACCTAATTGTGTTGTACCCCCTATGGGATACCCCACTGTAGCCTACACAAACAGGTAAGCTATATGTTCTGACATATGTATATGGAAAATGGTGCATTGGCCAGGTCGGTCAGTATGGGAACTTAGAGTGCAAATGCCAGGGAGAACGGAAGCGCTCAGATCTCGCATAGTACACGGAATCTAGTGGTCTCACTCAAATAGAAGGTAGGAAATAAATTCATCTAGTGAACGTAAGGGTTTGAAAGGTAACTAACGCACATGTGTAGAGAAAATGGTGCATCGGCCAGTCTGGCCGGCATTTCGCACTTATAGTTCAAGTAGGGCCAAGGAGAACGGAAACGCTCATTTCTCAAAAAGTAAAGGGAATCTAGCGGACTCACTCGATCAGAAGGTGGGAAATATATAAATCTAGTGAGCTGATAAGGTTCGGAAGGAATCTAATGCATATGTATATGGAAAGTGGTGCATTGGCCAGGTCGGTCAGTATGGGAACTTAGAGTGCAAATGCCAAGGAGAACGGAACCGCTCAGATCTCGCAAAATACACGGAATCTAGTGGTCTCACTCAAATATAAGGTAGGAAATATATTCATCTAGTGAACGTAATGGTTTGAAAGGTAACTAACGCACATGTGTAGAGAAAATGGTGCATCGGCCAGTTTGGCTGGCATTTCGCACTCATAGTGCAGGTGGGGCCAAGGAGAACGGAAACGCTCGTTTCTCAAAAAGTAGAGGGAATCTAACGGTCTCACTCAATTAGAAGGTGGGAAATATATAAACCTAGTCAGCTAAAAAGGTTTGAAATGTATTCAACGCACATGTATAGAGAGAATGGTGCATTGGCCAGGCCGGTCAGTATGGGAACTTAGAGTGCAAATGCCAGGGAGAACGGAAGCGCTCAGATCTCGCATAGTACACGGAATCTAGTGGTCTCACTCAAATAGAAGGTAGGAAATAAATTCATCTAGTGAACGTAAGGGTTTGAAAGGTAACTAACGCACATGTGTAGAGAAAATGGTGCATCGGCCAGTCTGGCCGGCATTTCGCACTTATAGTGCAAGTAGGGCCAAGGAGAACGGAAACGCTCATTTCTCAAAAAGTAGAGGGAATCTAGCGGTCTCACTCGATCAGAAGGTGGGAAATATATAGATCTAGTGAGCTAATAAGGTTCGGAAGGAATATAATGCATATGTATATGGAAAGTGGTGCATTGGCCAGGTCGGTCAGTATGGGAACTTAGAGTGCAAATGCCTGGGAGAACGGAAGCGCTCAGATCTCGCATAGTACACGGAATCTAGTGGTCTCACTCAAATAGAAGGTAGGAAATAAATTTATCCAGTGAACGTACGGGTTTGAAAGGTAAATAACGCACATGTGTAGAGAAAATGGTGCATCGGCCAGTTTGGCCGGCATTTCGCACTAATGGTGCAAGTAGGGCCAAGGAGAACGGAAACGCTCATTTCTCAAAAAGTAAAGGGAATCTAGCGGTCTCACTCAATCAGAAGGTGTGAAATATATAAATCTAGTGAGCTAATAAGGTTCGAAAGGAATCTAATGCATATGTATATGGAAAATGGTGCATTGGCCAGGTCGGTCAGTATGGGAACTTAGAGTGCAAATGCCAAGGAGAACGGAAGCGCTCAGATCTCGCATAGTACACGGAATCTAGTGGTCTTACTCAAATAGAAGGTAGGAAAAAAATTCATCTAGAGAACGTAGGGGTTTGAAAGGTAACTAACGCACATGTGTAGAGAAAATGGTGCATCGGCCAGTCTGGCCGGCATTTCGCACTTATAGTGCAAGTAGGGCCAAGGAGAACGCAAACACTCATTTCTCAAGAAGTAAAGGGAATCTAGCGGTCTCACTCAATCAGAAGGTAAGAAATATATAAATCTAGTGAGCTTATAATGTTAGGAAGGAATCTAATGCATATGTATATGTAAAGTGGTGCATTGGCCAGGTAGGTCAGTATGCGAACTTAGAGTGCAAATGCCTGGGAGAACGGAAGCGCTCAGATCCCGCATAGTACACGGAATCAAGTGGTCTCACTCAAATAGAAAGTAGGAAATATATTCATCTAGTGAACGTAAGGGTTTGAAAGGTAACTAACGCACATGTGTAGAGAAAATGGTGCATCGGCCAGTCTGGCCGGCATTTCGCACTTATAGTGCAACTAGGGCCAAGGAGAACGGAAACGCTCATTTCTCAAAAAGTAAAGGGAATCTAGCAGTCTCACTCGATCAGAAGGTGGGAAACATATAAATCTAGTGAGCTAATAAGGTTCGGAAGGAATCTAATGCATATGTATATGGAAAGTGGTGCATTGGCCAGGTCGGTCAGTATGGGAACTTGGAGTGCAAATGCCTGGGAGAACGGAACCGCTCAGATCTCGCATAGTACACGGAATCAAGTGGTCTCACTCAAATAGAAAGTAGGAAATATATTCATCTAGTGAACGTAATGGTTTGAAAGGTAACTAACGCACATGTGTAGAGAAAATGGTGCATCGGCCAGTCTGGCCGGCATTTCGCACTTATAGTGCAAGTGGGGCCAGGGAGAACGGAAACTCTCATTTCTGAAAAACTAGAGGGAATCTAACGGTCTCACTCGATCAGATGGTGGGAAATATATAAATCTAGTCAGCTAAACAGGTTTGAAATGTATTCAACGCACATGTAGAGAGAAAATGGTGCATTGGCCAGGTCGGTCAGTATCGGAACTTAAAATGCAAATGCCAGGGAGAACGGAAGCGCTCAGATCTCGCATAGTACGCGGAACCAAGTGGTCTCACTCAAATAGAAAGTAGGAAATATATTCATCTAGTGAACGTAAGGGTTTGAAAGGTAACTAACGCACATGTGTAGAGAAAATGGTGCATCGGCCAGTCTGGCCGGCATTTCGCACTTATGGTGCAAGTAGGGCCAAGGAGAACGGAAACACTCATTTCACAAAAAGTAAAGGGAATCTAGCTGTCTCACTCCATCACAAGGTGGGAAATATATAAATCTAGTGAGCTAATAAGGTTTGAAAGGAATCTAATGCATATGTATATGGAAAATGGTGCATTGGCCAAGTCGGTCAGTATGGGAACTTAGAGTGCAAATGCCAGGGAGAACGGAAGCGCTCAGATCTCGCATAGTACACGGAATCTAGTGGTCTCACTCAAATAGAAGGTAGGAAATAAATTCATCTAGTGAACGTAAGGGTTTGAAAGGTAACTAACGCACATGTGTAGAGAAAATGGTGCATCGGCCAGTCTGGCCGGCATTTCGCACTTATAGTGCAAGTAGGGCCAAGGAGAACGGAAACGCTCATTTCTCAAAAAGTAAAGGGAATCTAGCGGTCTCACTCGATCAGAAGGTGGGAAATATATAAATCTAGTGAGCTAATAAGGTTCGGAAGGAATCTAATGCATATGTATATGGAAAGTGGTGCATTGGCCAGGTCGGTCAGTATGGGAAGTTAGAGTGCAAATGCCTGGGAGAACGGAACCGCTCAGATCTCGCATAATACACGGAATCTAGTGGTCTCACTCAAATATAAGGTAGGAAATATATTCATCTAGTGAACGTAAGGGTTTGAAAGGTAACTAACACACATGTGTAGAGAAAATGGTGCATCGGCCAGTCTGGCCGGCATTTTGCACTCATAGTGCAGGTGGGGCCAGGGAGAACGGAAACGCTCGTTTCTCAAAAAGTAGAGGGAATCTAACAGTCTCACTCGATCAGAAGGTGGGAAATATTTAAATCTAGTCAGCTAAACAGGTTTGAAATGTATTCAACGCACATGTATAGAGAAAATGGTGCATTGGCCAGGTCGGTCAGTATCGGAACTTAAAATGCAAATGCCAGGGAGAACGGAAGCGCTCAAATCTCGCATAGTACGCGGAATCAAGTAGTCTCACTCAAATAGAAAGTAGGAAATATATTCATCTAGTGAACGTAGGGGTTTGAAAGGTAACTAACGCACATATGTAGAGAAAATGGTGCATCGGCCAGTCTGGCCGGCATTTCGCACTTATAGTGCAAGTAGGGCCAAGGAAAACAGAAACGCTCATTTCTCAAAAAGTAGAGGGAATCTAGCGGTCTCACTCGATCAGAAGGTGGGAAATATATAAATCTAGTGAGCTAATAAGGTTCGAAAGAAATCTAATGCATATGTATATGGAAAATGGTGCATTGGCCAGGTCGGTCAGTATGGGAACTTAGAGTGCAAATGCCAGGGAGAACGGAAGCGCTCAGATCTCGCTTAGTACACGGAATCTAGTGGACTCACTCAAATTGAAGGTAGGAAATAAATTCATCTAGTGAACGTAAGGGTTTGAAAGGTAACTAACGCACATGTGTAGAGAAAATGGTGCATCGGCCAGTCTGGCCGGCAGTTCGCACTTATGGTGCAAGTAGGGACTGTCAGAACTTATAGCTTACCTGTTTGTGTAGGCTACAGTGGGGTATCCCATAGGGGGTACAACACATTTAAGTTTCCTATTTGTACCCTTTTCTTCCATAGTCATTCCATTCCTCTTCTCACTGTTTCACATGGTATAGAGCTAGGTCCTTCCAGGACCGATTTTTTTGGGCCCACCGAAGCGCGCCCTCTCCCCTGCGGCCTCGCCGCCCTCTCTGTCGCGGCCCTGCCCTGACCCTTACGCGGCCCCGCCGCCTGCTCCTTACGCGGCCCCGCCCCGGCCCTTACGTGGCCTCGTCCCCGGCCCTTACGCCGCCGCGCGCCGGCTCCTACGCGGCCCTTACGTGGCCCCGCGCCGGCCCCTTACGCGGCCCTTACGCGGCCACGCCGCCGGCTCCTACGCGGCCCCGCGCCGGCTCTCACGCGGCCCCGCAGCTGGCTCCTACGGGGCCCCGTTCCGGCTCCTACGCGGCCCCGTTCCCGGCTCCTACTCGGCCCCGCGCCGGCCCTTACGCGGCCCCGCCGCCGGCTCCATCGCGGCCCCGCCCCGGCTCCTACGCGACCCTGTCCGCCGGCCCCTTACGCGGCCCCGCCGTCGACCCCTTACGCGGCCCCGCCGCCGGCCTCCTACGCGGCCCTGCCCCGGCTCCTATCGCGGCCCCGCCCCGGCTCCTACGCGGCCCTGTCCGCCGGCCCCTTACGCGGCCCCGCCGCCGGCCCCTTACGCGGCCCCGCCGCCGGCCTCCTACGCGGCTCTGCCCCGGCTCCTATCGCGGCCCCGCCCCGGCCCCTACTCGGCCCTGCGCCGGCCCCTACGCGGCCCTGCCGCCGGCTCCAACGCGGCCCTGCCCCGGCTCCTACGCGGCCCTACCGCCGGCCCTGACGCGGCCCCGCCCCGTCTCACTTCTACGCGGCCCCGCCCCGGTTCTCTCACGCGACCCCTCCGCCTCACCTACAGCAGTCGGGCAGCAGGGCAGCCGAGCCGCCCAGTCGCCCAGCCGCCCGGGAGCCGAGTCGCCCTGCACCCGAGCCGCCTGTCGCCGAGCCGCCCGGGAGCCGAGCCGCCCTGCACCCGAGCCGCCCTGCAGCCGAGCCGCCCGGGAGCCGAGCCGCCCTGCACCCGAGCCGCCCTGCAGCCGAGCCGCCCGGGAGCCGAGCCGCCCTGCACCCGAGCCGCCCTGCCGCCGAGCCGCCCGGGAGCCGAGCCGCTGTACACCCGAGCCGCCCGGTTGCCGTTCTGCTTTTCTGTCGAGCTGCACGGCCTGCCCTGCCTGGTGAGCACTGTCCCACTGTTACTGCGTGCTCTTCCCCTACAGCTTGCATTACTTCACTGCCGTCGCCATGGCTACCCCTAGTGTCCTAGCTTTTGACGCTGAGGGTCGCGCCATTGATTTTGAGGTCTGGCTAGATGACCTGCAGCTGTTCTTACAGTGCGACAGAGCTGACGGCCTTTCTCTCTTTGACCTCACCTCTGGCGCCTCTCCTGCTCCTGCTGCTGATGCTGATCCCACTTTGCGCTCTCAGTGGGCCACCCGCGATGCTGCTGCACGTCTTGCTGTGCGTCGCCACCTCCCTACCACTGAGCGCGCGCACTTTAGTCAGTACAAGAGTGCTCATACCTTGTACGACGCTGTAGTTGCGCGCTACTCCTCCCCTGCCACTGCTGCACTGAGCCGTCTCATGCTTCCCTACCTCTTTCCTGACCTCTCTGCCTTTCCCACTGTCGCTGACCTCATTACGCACCTCCGCACTAGTGACACTCGCTACCGCGCCGCCCTTCCTGCTGAGTTCTGCGCTAAGAACCCCCCCCCCATGTACATCACTCTCTACTACGTAGTCGCGCGCCTCCCTGACTCCCTTCGTGTAGTCAGGGACCACTTTCTCGCAGTCTGTCCCACCACTCTCACCATCGACCTCCTCGAGAAGGCCCTCCTCTCAGCTGAGAAGAGCATAGTTGCTATAGGGGCTTCTCGTGGTGACCCTCGCACCCCCATCTTTGAGGGGTGCTCTCCTTCCCCCTTACTGCCCTCTGTTGCCTCTGCTGCTGCTGCCGACCTGCTTGGTCTTGAGTCGGTCGGCGCGGCGTCCGCCCCTAGTGGGAGACGTCGCTCTAGCAAGGGCAAAGGGGGCAAGGGCGCGGGTGGAGCTGGAGGGAGCGGTGGAGGTGGCGGCGGCGGCGGGAGTGGGGGTGGCGGCGGGAGTAGTGGTGGTGGTGGTGGTGGTGGCAGCAGCGGCGGCGACGGTGGTGGTGATGGCGGCGGTGGTGGAGGTGGCAGCGGCGGAGGTGGAGGCGGTGGCGGCGGTGGAGGCGGTGGAGGCAGCGGAGGAGGAGCGGGAGGCGGTGGAGGGAGCGGAGCTGGTCGCGGTGGTACCCAGCAGCGCAGTGGCGGTGGTGGTGGCCAGCGCTCTCAGCGGCACCAGCAGCAGCGCTCGCGGGACATCCCTCCGCCCCAGCAGCTTCGTGAGTGGTACGCTGGTCGTCAGAGGGGTGGGGGTACTGGTCCCTGCACCTACGTTCTTCGTTCCGGCGACCGCCCGGGTGAGCAGTGTGGGGGTGCCCACGCTACCCTGCGCTGTTTTGGCCGCCTGACGGACGCTTGGCGTCAGCAGTTCCCCGGGGCTAGTGAGATCCCTCGTTGGGATGAGCTCCTTAGGGCGGGTGTAGCGATCTTTGATCTTGATTATGATGCTATCCTTGCGGCTATGTATACTGTGACTTATAGTGAGGAGAATGAGGGTTACCGGTGTTTCCAGCCCGACCCGGGCATTGGTACTGCTGCGCTAGGTGCTTGTGAGGCTGCTGCTCTAGGTGCCAGTGCGTCTGCGCTCTCAGGTACTGGTGAGACTGCGCTTTCAGGTACTGAGTCGTCCTCGTCCTCCCTCACTTTCACACTTGACTGCGGAGCTTCTCGCTCCTTCTTCCGAGACCGCACTACCCTTACGCCTCTTGGCCGGCCGGTTGCGGTCTCCCTTGCTGACCCCTCTGGGGGTCCTGTCCTGTCTCACTTCTCCACTGTCCTCCCGTGTCCGGCTGCTCCTTCGGGCGCCCTGTCTGGTCTGTACCTTCCCTCGTTCTCGACGAACTTGGTGAGTGGTGCAGCCCTACAGGATGCGGGGGTTCACCAGTTTACTCCTGCGAGTCAGCGGGTGACCCACTGCACGGATGCACGCACAGGCCGACACCTGGCCACCTTCTCGCGTCGGCCGGGGTCGAGTCTCTACACCCTGACCACTTCGTCTCCTCCTGTCCCTGCGTCCGGTCAGGTAGCTGCGTCAGGTCAGGTGCTTGCTGCTGCGTCCCGGTCAGGTCCTGAGTCTGCCCCCTGTTCTTGTCGCCTCTTGTCTCACGAGACTCTCGTGTGGCACCACCGTCTTGGCCACCCGTCCTTGCCCCGTCTTCGGAGCATGGCTTCCCGTGTCCTTGTCTCTGGTCTTCCCCAGTCTCTCCCTCCTCTCCCCTCCGGGCCAGGACGTTCCTGTCTCCCTTGTGTCGAGGGACGCCTCCGGGCTGCTCCTCACTCCTCCCACTTTCCCCCGACAGAGGCTCCCCTGCAGACGCTTCACATGGATGTGTGGGGCCCAGCCCCCGTCCGTGGGCAGGGTTACGAGCGCTACTTCCTGTTGGTGGTTGACGACTACTCGCGTTACACCACAGTCCTCCCCTTGCGCAGCAAAGGTGCGGTCACTGAGGTGCTGATCGACTGGATCCGCGAGGCTCGTCTCCAGCTCAGGCAGAGCTTCGGCTCGGACTTTCCTGTTCTGCGTCTTCACTCGGACAGAGGCGGAGAGTTCTCCTCTTGCCTTCTGCGAGACTACTGTCGTGCACGGGGGATCCGCCAGACCTTCACGCTTCCGGACTCTCCACAGCAAAATGGGATTGCTGAGCGCCGCATTGGCATGGTCATGGATGTCGCTCGTACGTCCATGATGCATGCGGCTGCCCCCCATTTTCTGTGGCCGTTCACGGTGAGGTACGCGGCGCATCAGCTCAACCTTCACCCCCGGGTCTCTAGGCCTGCGATGTCCCCAGCCCTGCTGTGGACAGGGAAGGTTGGCGATGCGTCTGTGTTCCGTGTCTGGGGATCTCGGGCGTTTGTCCGCGACTTGTCTGCGGACAAGCTGTCCCCTCGTGCTGCTCCCTGTGTCTTCCTTGGCTTCCCCACTGACGCCCCAGGGTGGCAGTTTTACCACCCCTCCTCTCGTCGTGTTCTGTCCTCCCAGGACGTCACGTTTGACGAGTCAGTCCCCTTCTACCGTCTCTTCCCCTACCGCACTCCTTCCCTCCCCCCTCCCCCGGACTTCCTTGTGCCCGTTCCCCCCCAGGTAGACCCCCTCCCCCCTCAGGTTCCTGCCCCCTCAGGTGTGTCCCAGGTAGACGCCGTTGACCCGGTCGAGGTTACTGGTGACTCTGGTGCTGCTGCGGGTGCTGAGCCTGGGGGTGCTGACGCTGGGGGTGCTGTGCGCGGGGGTGCTGAGCCTTGGGGTGCTGGGCCTGGGGGTACTATTGCGGAGGGTGCGGAGCCTGGGGGTGCTGAGCCGGGGGGTGCTGTGCCTGGAGGTGCTGGGTCGGGAGCTGTTGAGCCTGGGGGTGCTGAGCTGGGAGCTGCTGAGCCTGGGGGTGCTGCGTCTGGAGCTGCTGAGCCTGGGGTTTCTCCTGCTGCGCCTCGCCGGGAGCCCCTCTCTCCACAGGAGCCGCGTGAGTGGTTCGCTCGCCGCTGGAGGCGTGCTGCTGAGTCAGGGGGTGCTGCTGGAGCTGGAGCTGGAGCTTCGTCGTTCGTCGAGGGTGCTGGTGCTGCCGGTCCCGGAGCTGCTGGGCCTGCGGGTCCTACTGGAGCTGGAGCTGCTGAGGGTGTTGGTGCTGAGACTACTGCTGTCTGTCCTGGCAGTGGTTCTGGTGCTGGTGCTGCTGGAGGTCCTGCCGCTGGAGGTGTTGGTGGCGCTGGTGCTGTCGCTGAGGGTGCTGGTGCTGTCCGTGCTGTGTCTGGAGCTGCCGCGCGGCCTCGGCCGTACTTCGTTCCGCTCCTACAGCAGGTTCTTTGTCTTTCTCCTTCGGTAGAGTGTCCACAGCCTGTCTAGTCGCAGTCACTGTTGGAGCCTTCCTCTCCTCTGCCTGCTCCCTCCCCTTACACTGGTCCTACTGGAGGTCTTGCTGAGCGTCGTGAGCCTGCGTCTCGTCCCGCGTCGCCGGTTCGTGCTGCTCGCGCTAGTGGTCGCGGTTCGCGTCAGCGTCCTCCTCCTGTCCCTGGCACGCACCGGATGTCTCTGCGTCCGTCCACTGCTCCTCTACGTGCCCCTTTGCCTTCTCCTCCTGAGTCCTCTCTTCCTGCGCTTGCCGACCCGGAGTCGGACTCTCTTCGTGCTGCCAGTCCTACTGTCACGCGTCTGCTTGCTACTATCGTCACTGACCCCTCTTTTGAGTCCACTGCTGCGTCTGCTCTTGTCGCTGAGCTCGTTGACTTTGCTGCTCGCTGTCGTCTAGACTACGCTGCTAGTCTTGTTGCTGAGTCTGCGTCTGTCTGTCCTCCGTCCGTCGGGGGTGAGTGTGCTCTTGGCACGGACGTCCTAGAGGACAGGCAGGAGGAGTTACAGTGTCTAGCGGCTGCTTCACCTCATCTCGCGTCTGTACTGCTTACCCCTGAGGGAGACCCGGATGCACTAGACATCCCGACTCCGCGTTCTTACGCGGAGGCCGTAGAGGGTCCCTACTCCTCTCAGTGGCAGGCAGCTATGGATGCAGAGATGGCTTCCTGGAAGTCCACAGGCACCTACGTTGACGAGGTTCCCCCTCCTGGAGCGAACATCGTCAGTGGCATGTGGATTTTCAGGGTGAAGCGGCCGCCGGGCTCTCCACCTGTCTTCAAGGCGCGGTACGTTGCTCGTGGCTTCAGTCAGCGGCAGGGAGTTGACTACTTTCAGACCTTCTCTCCCACCCCGAAGATGACCACTCTTCGGGTGCTGCTGCACATAGCCGCTCAGCGCGACTACGAGCTTCACTCTCTCGACTTCAGCACTGCGTTCCTGCAGGGTAGCCTGCACGAGGAGATCTGGCTGCGCCGTCCGCCTGGCTTCACTGGGACTTTCCCTCCTGGCACCCAGTGGAGCCTCCGACGGCCAGTCTACGGTCTCCGCCAGGCACCGCGTGAGTGGCACGACACACTGAGGACTACGCCTGCGGCTCTTGGGTTTGCTCCTTCTACTGCTGACCCGTCGCTGTTTCTGCGCACCGACACTTCTCTGCCGCCGTTCTACATCCTCGTGTACGTCGACGACTTGGTCTTTGCCACAGCGGACACTGCTGGACTCGCCTACGTGAAGTCCGAACTGCTGAAGAGACACACGTGCACAGACCTGGGTGAACTGCGCAGCTACCTTGGCTTGCAGATCACTCGGGACAGAGCACGCCGCACCATTACCCTGACTCAGTCACACATGGTGCAGCAGGTCCTTCAGCGCTTCGGCTTCACGTACTCCTCGCCTCAGGCCACTCCTCTGCCTACTCGCCACTCACTCTCAGCTCTGCCTTCGGATGAGTCCGTAGAGTCGAGTGGTCCGTATGCAGAGCTTGTTGGCTGCCTCATGTACCTGATGACCTGCACACGACCTGACCTTGCATACCCTCTGAGCATTCTTGCACGCTATGTTGCTCCTGGCAGACACCGACCAGAGCACATGGCTGCAGCGAAGAGGGTATTGCGCTACCTGTGCAGTACGTCGGGCATGGGGCTAGTGCTTGGAGGGCGGAGTCCAGTGGTCCTTACAGGCCACGCGGACGCTTCTTGGGCTGACGACCAGGCTACGCAGCGGTCGTTGCAGGGTTACACCTTCAGCCTTGGTTCCGGCTCTGTCTCGTGGCGGTCTACTCGCTCGTCTTCGGTTCTCGGCTCCAGTTGTGAGGCTGAGATCTACGCCGGGGCCATGGCTGCACAGGAGCTTCGCTGGCTCACCTACCTGCTGACTGACTTTGGAGAGCCGCCTCGTTCTCCTCCAGTGCTGTACGTAGACAACAAGGCCATGCTGGCCTTGTGTCGAGAGCAGCGCTTGGAGCACAGAACGAAGCACATTGCTCTCCGTTACTTCCTTGCTCGTGAGCTGCAGCAGCGTGGTCAGTTGCGACTTGCGTACGTGGCCTCTGAGGCCAACACTGCTGATGTGTTCACCAAGGCACTTGCGCCTTGTGACCATCAGCGCTTTTGTACCCAGCTGGGTCTTGTGCCTGTCTTGCCTCACTTACTCTCTGCTTGACTTTACTTGTACTGTGACATATATATATATACCTGCTCTTGCTTGTCTTGCTTTTTATATATATGTGTCTGTACTCTTGCATGTGAACTGGCCTTTGGCCTTGCTCTTGTGCTCGGACTGTGTGGTGACGTTGTGATCCACCCCGAGCTTGCTTTGCTTTGCTTGACTGGTCTTGTGACCCCTTGTTCTCCCCCACTTTGCCTATGGGGGTGTGTAACAACTTATAGCTTACCTGTTTGTGTAGGCTACAGTGGGGTATCCCATAGGGGGTACAACACATTTAGGTTTCCTATTTGTACCCTTATCTTCCATAGTCATTCCATTCCTCTTCTCACTGTTTCACATCTAATGCATATGTATATGGAAAATGGTGCATTGGCCAGGTCGGTCAGTATGTAGTACGGACGCGAGATGAGGTGAAGCAGCAGCCAGACACTGGAACTCCTCCTGCCTGTCCTCAAGGACGTCCGTGCCAAGAGCATACTCACCCCCGAAGGACGGAGGACAGACAGACGCAGACTCAGCAACTAGACTAGCAGCGTAGTCTAGACGACAGCGAGCAGCAAAGTCGACGAGCTCAGCAACAAGAGCAAATACAGCAGTGGACTCAAAAGAGGGGTCAGTGACGACAGTAGCAAGGAGACGCGTGACAGTAGGACTGGCAGCACGAAAGGAGTCCGACTCCGGGTCGGCAAGCGCAGGAAGAGAGGACTCAGGAGGAGAAGGCAAAGGGGCACGCAGAGGAGCAGTGGACGGACGCAGAGACATCCGGTGCGTGCCAGGGACAGGAGGAGGACGCTGACGCGAACTGCGACCACTAGTGCGTGCAGCACGAACAGGCGACGCGGGACGAGACGCAGGCTCACGACGCTCAGCAAGACCTCCAGTAGGACCAGTGTAAGGAGAGGGAGCAAGCAGTGGAGAGGAAGGCTCCAGCAGGGACTGAGACTGGACAGGCGGTGGACCCTCTACTGGAGGAGAAAGTCCAAGAACCTGCTGCAAAAGCGGGACGAAGTACGGCCGAGGCCGCGCGGCAGCTCCAGACGCAGCAGGGACAGCACCAGCACCCTCAGCGACAGCACCAGCGTCACCCACTCCTCCAGCAGCAGGACCAACAGCAGTAGTCTCAGCACCAACGGCCCCAGTAGCTCCAGCTTCAGGAGGACCCGCAGGTCCAGCAGCTCTGGGACTGGCAGCACCAGCACCCTCGACGGTCGCAGAAGCACCAGCTCCAGCTCCAACAGCACCGCCAGACTCAGCAGCACGTCTCCAGCGGCGAGCGAACCACTCGCGCAGCTCCTGTGGAGAGAGGGGCTCCCGGCAAGGCGCAGCAGGAGAAACCCCAGGCTCAGCAGCTCTAGACGCAGCACCCCCAGGCTCAGCAGCTCCCAGCTCAGCACCCCCAGGCTCAGCAGCTCCCGACGCAGCACCCCCAGACCCAGCACCTCCAGGCACAGCACCCCCCGGCTCAGCACCCCCAGGCTCCGCACTCTCCGCAGTAGCACCCCCAGGCCCAGCACACTCAGGCTCACCACCCCCGCGCACAGCACCCCCAGAGTCAGCACCCCCAGGCTCAGCACCCGCAGCAGCACCAGAGTCACCAGTAACCTCGACCGGGTCAGCGGCGTCTACCTGGGACACACCTGAGGGGGCAGGAACCTGAGGGGGAAGGGGGTCTACCTGGGGAGGAACCGGCACCAGGAAGTCCGGGGGAGGGGGGGGGGGAGGGAGTACGGTAGGGGAAGAGACGGTAGAAGGGGACTGACTCGTCGAACGTGACGTCCTGGGAGGACAGAACACGACGAGAGGAGGGGTGGTAAAACTGCCACCCTGGGGCGTCAGTGGGGAAGCCAAGGAAGACACAGGGAGCAGCACGAGGGGACAGCTTGTCCGCAGACAAGTCGCGGACAAACGCCCGAGATCCCCAGACACGGAACGCAGACGCATCGCCAACCTTCCCCGTCCACAGCAAGGCTGGGGACATCGCAGGCCTAGAGACCCGGGGGTGAAGGTTGAGCTGATGCGCCGCGTACCTCACCGCAAACGGCCACAGAAAATGGGGGGCAGCCGCATGCATCATGGACGTACAAGCGACATCCATGACCATGCCAATGCGGCGCTCAGCAATCCCATTTTGCTGTGGAGAGTCCGGAAGCGTAAAGGTCTGGCGGATCCCCCGTGCGCGACAGTAGTCTCGCAGAAGGCGAGAGGAGAACTCTCCGCCTCTGTCTGAGTGCAGACGCAGAACAGGAAAGTCCGAGCTGAAGCTCTGCCTGAGCTGGAGACGAGCCTCGCGGATCCAGTCGATCAGCACCTCAGTGACCGCACCTTTGCTGCGCAAGGGGAGGACTGTGGTGTAACGCGAGTAGTCGTCAACCACCAACAGGAAGTAGCGCTCGTGACCCTGCCCACGGACGGGGGCTGGGCCCCACACATCCATGTGAAGCGTCTGCAGGGGAGCCTCTGTCGGGGGGAAGTGGGAGGAGTGAGGAGTAGCCCGGAGGTGACCCTCGACACAGGGGACACAGGAAGGTCCTGGCCCGGAGGGGAGAGGAGGGAGAGACTGGGGAAGACCAGAGACAAGGACACGGGACGCCATGCTCCGAAGACGGGGCAAGGAGGGGTGGCCAAGACGGTGGTGCCACAGAAGAGTCTCGTGAGACAGGAGGCGGCAAGAACAGGGGGCAGACTCAGGACCTGACCGGGACGCAGCAGCAAACACCTGACCTGACGTAGCTACCTGACCTGACACAGGAACAGGAGGAGACGAAGTGGTCAGGGTGTAGAGACTCGACCCCGGCCGACGCGAGAAGGTGGCCAGGTGTCGGCCTGTGCGCGCGTCCGTGCAGTGGGTCACCCGCTGACTCGCAGGAGTGAACTGGTGAACCCCCGCATCCTGTAGGGCCGCACCACTCACCAAGTTCGTGGAGAACGAGGGAAGGTACAGACCAGACAGGGTGCCCGAAGGGGCAGCCGGACACGGGAGGAAAGTGGAAAAGTGAGACAGGACAGGACCCCCAGAGGGGTCAGCAAGGGAGACCGCAACCGGCCGGCCAAGAGGCGTAAGGGTAGTGCGGTCTCGGAAGAAGGAGCGAGAAGCTCCGGAGTCAAGTGTGAAAGTGAGGGAGGACGAGGGCGACTCAGTACCTGAAAGCGCAGTCTCACCAGTACCTGAGAGCGCAGACGCACGGGCACCTAGAGCAGCAGCCTCACAAACACCTAGCGCAGCAGTACCAATGCCCGGGTCGGGCTGGAAACACCGGTAACCCTCATTCTCCTCACTATAAGTCACAGCATACATAGCAGCAAGGATAGCATCAAAATCAAGATCAAAGATCGCTACACCAGCCCTAAGGAGCTCATCCCAACGAGGGATCTCACTAGCACCGGGGAACTGCTGACGCCAAGCGTCCGTCGGGCGGCCAAAGCAGCGCAGGGTGGCGTGGGCACCCCCACACTGCTCACCCGCGCGGTCGCCGGAACGAAGAACGTAGGTGCAGGGACCAGTACCCCCACCCCTCTGACGCCCAGCGTACCACTCACGAAGCTGCTGGGGCGGAGGGATGTCCCGTGAGCGCTGCTGCTGCTGCCGCTGCGAGCGCTGGCCACCACCACCGCCGCTACGCTACTGGGTACCACCCCGACCAGCTCCGCTCCCTCCACCACCTCCTGCTCCTCCGCCGCCGCCTCCACCGCCTCCACCGCCTCCACCTCCACCGCCTCCACCTCCGCCGCTGCCACCTCCACCACCGCCGCCGCCACCACCACCGTCTCCGCCGCTGCTGCCACCACCACCACCACCTCCATTACTCCCGCCGCCACTCCCACTCCCGCCGCCGCCACCGCCGCCACCTCCACCGCTCCCTCCAGCTCCACCCGCGCCCTTGCCCCCCTTGCCCTTGCTGGAGCGACGTCTCCCACTAGGGGCAGACGCCGCGCCGACCGACTCAAGACCAAGCAGGTCGGCAGCAGCAGCAGAGGCAACAGAGGGCAGCAAGGGGGAAGGAGAGCACCCCTCAAAGATGGGGGTGCGAGGGTCACCACGAGAAGCCCCTACAGCAACTATGCTCTTCTCAGCTGAGAGGAGGGCCTTCTCGAGGAGGTCGACGGTCAGAGTGGTGGGACAGACTGCGAGAAAGTGGTCCCTGACTACACGAAGGGAGTCAGGGAGGCGTGCGACTACGTAGTAGAGAGTGATGTACATGGGGGGGGGGGATTCTTAGTGCAGAACTCAGTAGGAAGGGCGGCGTGGTAGCGAGTGTCACTAGTGCGGAGGTGCGTAATGAGTTCAGCAACAGTGGGAAAGGCAGAGAGGTCAGGAAAGAGGTAGGGAAGCATGAGACGGCTCAGTGCAGCAGTGGCAGGGGAGGAGTAGCGCGCAACGACAGCGTCGTACAAGGTCTGAGCACTCTTGTACTGACTAAAGTGCGCACGCTCAGAGGTAGGGAGGTGGCGACGCACAGCAAGACGTGCAGCAGCATCGCGGGTGGCCCACTGAGAGCGAACAGTGGGATCAGCATCGGCAGCAGGAGCAGGAGAGGCGCAAGAGGTGAGGTCAAAGAGAGAAAGGCCGTCAGCTCTGTCGCACTGTAAGAACAGCTGCAGGTCGTCTAGCCAGACCTCAAAATCAATGGCGCGACCCTCGGCGTCAAAGACTAGGACACTAGGGGTAGCCATGGCGACGACAGTGAAGCAGTGCAAGCAGTAGGGAAAGAGGGCGCAGTGACAGAGGGACTGTGCTCACCAGGCAGGGCAGGTGGTGCAGCTCTGCAGAAAGGCGGCTCGGCTACCGGGCAGCTCGGGTGCACAGCGGCTCGGCTCCCGGGCGGCTCGGCCGCTGCTGGGCGGTCCGGCTGCTGCTGGGCGGCTCGGCTGCGGCTGGGCGGCTCGGCTGCTGCTGGGCGGCTCGGCTGCGGCGGGGCGGCTCGGCTGCTGCTGGGCGGCTCGGCTGCGGCTGGGCGGCTCGGCTGCTGCGGGGCGGCTCGGCTGCTACTGGGCGGCTCGGCTGCTGCTGGGCGGCTCGGCTGCTGCTGGGCGGTCCGGCTGCTGCTGGGCGGTCCGGCTGCTCCCGGGTGGCCCTGCTGCAGTGTAGTGGCGGGGCCGTCAAGGTGCAGCGGCAGGGCCGGGATAAGGGACGGCGGGGCCGTCAGGGTGCAGCGGCGGGGCCGGGACAGGGGACGGCGGGGCCGTCAAGGTGCAGCGGCGGGGCCGGGATAAGAGACGGCGGGGCCGTCAGTGGGCGGCGGGGCCGGGTATGGGTGCAGCGGCGGGCCGGGACAAGTGCAGCGGCGGGCCGGGACAGGTGCAGCGGCGGGCCGGGATAGGGGACGGCGGGGCCGGGTGTGCAGTGGCGGGGCCAACAGAGGTGCGCCGGCAGGGCCGGGACAGAAGCCGGCGGGGCCGGGACAGGTGCAGTGGCGGGCCGTCAGGGTGCAGCGGCGGGCCGTCAAAAGGTGCAGCGGCGGGGCCGGGAGAGGGGACGGCGGGGCCCTGACAGGAAACGGCGGGGCCGGCTGAGGCAGCCGCGGGCCGTCAAAAAAGGGGACGGCGGGGCCGTAAAAAACGAACGGCGGGGCCGTCAAAAGCGGGGCCCGCGGCCGCGACGAAGCGGCCGCGTGGCCGGTTCCAGGGCGGCGGGGCGCAGCCGAGCCGAGAGGGCGGCGCGGCGCGGCCGTAGAGCCCGCGCGACATGGGCCCGAGCCGCGCGCGCTAAAAAAAATTTGCGCGCGCGACTCGCGGGGGCCTACAAGTGCAGCGCGAAACGCACTAAGGGGGAGCGCGCCTCGGGGAGAGTAGGGCGCGCTCCGGGCAGAGAGAAATTCGTAGGTGGGCCCTAAAAAAAAACGGTCCTTAAGAGGGACCCGCTCTATACTATGTGAGAATAGGTAAACAGGAATGGAGATGACTAAGTCAGAGTTGGGTACAAATACAACCCTAGAAAGCTGTACCCCATATGTGCTACCCCACTATAGCCTACAAACATGCATCAGCTATAATAATCTGACAATGTATAGAGAAAATGGTGCATTGGCCAGGTCGGTCAGTATCGGAACTTAAAATGCAAATGCCAGGGAGAACGGAAGCGCTCAGATCTCGCATAGTACACGCACTCAAGTGGTCTCACTCAAATAGAAAGTAGGAAATATATTCATCTAGTGAATGTAAGGGTTTGAAAGGTAACTAACGCACATGGGTAGAGAAAATGGTGCATCGGCCAGTCTGGCCGGCATTTCGCAATTATAGTGCAAGTAGGGCCAAGGAGAACGGAAACGCTCATTTCTCAAAAAGTAAAGGGAATCTAGCGGTCTCACTTGATCAGAAGGTGGGAAATATATAAATCTAGTGAGCTAATAAGGTTCGGAACGAATCTAATGCATATGTATATGGAAAGTGGTGCATTGGCCAGGTCGGTCAGTATGGGAACTTAGAGTGCAAATGCCTGGGAGAACGGAACCGCTCAGATCTCGCATAATACACGGAATCTAGTGGTCTCAATCAAATATAAGGTAGGAAATATATTCATCTAGTGAACGTAATGGTTTGAAAGGTAACTAACGCACATGTGTAGAGAAAATGGTGCATCGGCTAGTCTGGCCGGCATTTCGCACTCATAGTGCAGGTGGGGCCAGGGAGAACGGAAACGCTGGTTTCTCAAAAAAGCAGAGGGAATCTAACAGTCTCACTCGATCAGAAGGCGGGAAATATATAAATCTAGTCAGCTAAAAAGGTTTGAAATGTATTCAACGCACATGTATAGAGAAAATTGTGCATTGGCCAGGTTGGTCAGTATCAGAACTTAAAATGCAAATGCCACGGAGAACGGAAGCGCTCAGATCTCGCATAGTACACGGAATCTAGTGGTCTCAATCAAATATAAGGTAGGAAATATATTCATCTAGTGAACGTAATGGTTTGAAAGGTAACTAACGCACATGTGTAGAGAAAATGGTGCATCGGCCAGTCTGGCCGGCATTTCGCACTTATAGTGCAAGTAGGGCCAAGGAGAACGGAAACGCTCGTTTCTCAAAAAGTAAAGGGAATCTAGCGGTCTCACTCGATCAGAAGGTGGGAAATATATAAATATAGTGAGCTAATAAGGTTTGAAAGGAATCTAATGCATATGTATATGGAAAATGGTGCATTGGCCAGGTCGGTCAGTATGGGAACTTAGAGTGCAAATGCCAGTGAGAACGGAAGCGCTCAGATCTCGCATAGTACAAGGAATCTAGTGGTCTCAATCAAGTAGAAGGTAGAAAATAAATTCATCTAGTGAACGTAAGGGTTTGGAAGGTAACTAACGCACATGTGTAGAGAAAATGGTGCATCGGCCAGTCTGGCCGGCATTTCGCACTAATGGTGCAAGTAGGGCCAAGGAGAACGGAAACGCTCATTTCACAAAAAGTAAAGGGAATCTAGCGGTCTCACTCGATCAGAAGGTGGGAATATATAAATCTAGTGAGCTAATAAGGTTCGGAAGGAATCTAATGCATATGTATATGGAAAGTGGTGCATTGGCTAGGTCGGTCAGTATGGGAACTTAGAGTGCAAATGCCTGGGAGAACGGAACCGCTCAGATCTCGCATAATGCATGGAATCTAGTGGTCTCACTCAAATATAAGGTAGGAAATATATTCATCTAGTGAACGTAACAGTTTGAAAGGTAACTAACGCACATGTGTAGAGAAAATGGTGCATTGGCGAGTCTGGCCCGCATTTCGCACCCATAGTGCAGGTGGGGCCAGGGAGAACGGAAACGCTCGTTTCTCAAAAAAGTAGGAAGAATCTAACGGTCTCACTCGATCAGAAGGTGGGAAATATATAAATCTAGTCAGCTAAAAAGGTTTGAAATGTATTCAACGCACATGTATAGAGAAAATGGTGCATTGGCCAGGTCGGTCAGTATTAGAACTTAAAATGCAAATACCAGGGAGAACGGAAGTGCTCAGATCTCGCATAGTACACGGAATCAAGTGGTCTCACTCAAATAGAAAGTAGGAAATATATTCATCTAGTGAACGTATGGGTTTGAAAGGTAACTAACGCACATGTGTAGAGAAAATTGTGCATCGGCCTGTCTCGCCGGCATTTCGCACTTATAGTGCAACTAGGGCCAAGGAGAACGGAAACGCTCATTTCTCAAAAAGTAGAGGGAATCTAGCGGTCTCACTTGATTAGAAGGTGGGAAATATATAAATCTAGTGAGCTAATAAGGTTCGGAAGGAATCTAATGTATATGTATATGGAAAGTGGTGCATTGGCCAGGTCGGTCAGTATGGGAACTTAGAGTGCAAATGCCTGGGAGAACGGAACCGCTCAGATCTCGCATAATACACGGAATCTAGTGGTCTCACTCAAATATAAGGTAGGAAATATATTCATCTAGTGAACGTAAGGGTTTGAAAGGTAACTAACGCACATGTGTAGAGAAAATGGTGCATCGGCGAGTCTGGCCGGCATTTCGCACCCATAGTGCAGGTGGGGCCAGGGAGAATGGAAACGCTCGTTTCTCAAAAAAAGTAGAAAGAATCTAACGGTCTCACTCGATCAGAAGGTGGGAAATATATAAATCTAGTCAGCTAAAAAGGTTTGAAATGTATTCAACGCACATGTATAGAGAAAATGGTGCATTGGCCAGGTCGGTCAGTATCAGAACTTCAAATGCAAATGGTAGGGAGAACGGAAGCGCTCAGATCTCGCATAGTACACGGAATCAAGTGGTCTCACTCAAATAGAAAGTAGGAAATATATTCATCTAGTGAACGTAAGGGTTTGAAAGGTAACTAACGCACATGTGTAGAGAAAACTGTGCATCGGCCAGTCTGGCCGGCATTTCGCACTTATAGTGCAACTAGGGCCAAGGAGAACGGAAGCGCTCATTTCTCAAAAACTAAAGGGAATCTAGCGGTCTCACTCGATCAGAAGGTGGGAAATATATATATCTAGTGAGCTAATAAGGTTCGAAAGGAATCTAATGCATATGTATATGGAAAATGGTGCATTGGCCGGGTCGGTCAGTATGGGAACTTAGAGTGCAAATGCCAGGGAGAACGGAAGCACTCAGATCTCGCATAGTACACGGAATCTAGTGGTCTCACTCAAAAAGAAGGTAGGAAATATATTCATCTAGTGAACGTAAGGGTTTGAAAGGTAACTAACGCACATGTGTAGAGAAAATGGTTCATCGGCCAGTCTGGCCGGCATTTCGCACTTGTAGTGCAAGTAGGGCCAAGGAGAACGGAAACGCTCATTTCTCAAAAAGTAAAGGGAATCTAGCGGTCTCACTCGATCAGAAGGTTGGAAATATATAAATCTAGTGAGCTTATAAGGTTCGAAAGGAATCTAATGCATATGTATATCAAAAATGGTGCATTGGCCAGGTCGGTCAGTATGGGAACTTAGAGTGCAAATGCCAGGGAGAACGGAAGCGCTCAGATCTCGCATTGTACACGGAATCTAATGGTCTCACTCAAATAGAAGGTACGAAATAAATTCATCTAGTGAACGTAAGGGCTTGAAAGGTAACTAACGCACATGTGTAGAGAAAATGGTGCATCGGCCAGTCTGGCCGGCATTTCGCACCCATAGTGCAAGTGGGGCCATGGAGAACGGAAACGCTCGTTTCTCAAAAAGTAAAGGGAATCTAGCGGTCTCACTCGATCAGAATGTGGGAAATATATAAATCTAGTGAGCTAATAAGGTTCGAAAGGAATCTAATGCATATGTATATCAAAAATGGTGCATTGGCCAGGTCGGTCAGTATGGGAACTTAGAGTGCAAATGCCAGGGAGAACGGAAGCGCTCAGATCTCGCATAGTACACGGAATCAAGTAGTCTCACTCAAATAGAAAGTAGGAAATATATTAATCTAGTGAACGTAAGGGTTTGAAAGGTAACTAACGCACATGTGTAGAGAAAATTGTGCATCGGCCTGTCTCGCCGGCATTTCGCACTTATAGTGCAACTAGGGCCAAGGAGAACGGAAATGCTCATTTCTCAAAAAGTAGAGGGAATCTAGCGGTCTCACTTGATCAGAAGGTGGGAAATATATAAATCTAGTCAGCTAATAAGGTTTGGAAGGAATCTAATGCATATGTATATGGAAAGTGGTGCATTGGCCAGGTCGGTCAGTATGGGAACTTAGAGTGCAAATGCCTGGGAGAACGGAACCGCTCAGATCTCGCATAATACACGGAATCTAGTAGTCTCACTCAAATATAAGGTAGGAAATATGTTCATCTAGTGAACGTAAGGGTTTGAAAGGTAACTAACGCACATGTGTAGAGAAAATGGTGCATCGGCCAGTCTGGCCGGCATTTCGCACTTATAGTGCAAGTAGGGCCAAGGAGAACGGAAACGCTCATTTCTCAAAAAGTAAAAGGAATCTAGCGGTCTCACTCGATCAGAAGGTGGGAAATATATAAATCTAGTGAGCTAATAAGGTTTGAAAGGAATCTAATGCATATGTATACGGAAAACAGTGCATTGGCCAGGTCGGTCAATATGGGAACTTAGAGTGCAAATGCCAGGGAGAACAGAAGCGCTCAGATCTCGCATAGTACACGGAATCTAGTGCTCTCACTCAAATACAAGGTAGGAAATAAATTCATCTAAACGTAACAGTTTGAAAGGTAACTAATGCATATGTGTAGAGAAAATGGTGCATCGGCCAGTCTGGCCGGCATTTCGCACTTATAGTGCAAGTAGGGCCAAGGAGAACGGAAACGCTCATTTCTCAAAAAGTAAAAGGAATCTAGCGGTCTCACTCGATCAGAAGGTGGGAAATATATAAATCTAGTGAGCTAATAAGGTTTGAAAGGAATCTAATGCATATGTATATGGAAAATGGTGCATTGGCCAGGTCGGTCAGTATGGGAACTTAGAGTGCAAATGCCAGGGAGAACGGAAGCGCTCAGATCTCGCATAGTACACGGAATCTAGTGGTCTCACTCAGATAGAAGGTAGGAAATAAATTCATCTAGTGAACGTAAGGGTTTGAAAGGTAACTAACACACATGTGTAGAGAAAATGGTGCATCGGCCAGTCTGGCCGGCATTTCGCACTTATAGAGCAAGTAGGGCCAAGGAGAACGGAAACGCTCATTTCTCCAAAAGTAGAGGGAATCTAGCAGTCTCACTTAATCAGAAGGTGGGAAATATATAAATCTAGTGAGCTAATAAGGTTCGGAAGGAATCTAATGCATATGTATATGGATAATGGTGCATTGACCAGGTCGGTCAGTATGGGAACTTAGAGTGCAAATGCCTGGGAGAACGGAACCGCTCAGATCTCGCATAATACACGGAATCTAGTTGTCTCACTCAAATATAAAGTAGGAAATATATTCATCTAGTGAACGTAAGGGTTTGAAAGGTAACTAACGCACATGTGTAGAGAAAATGGTGCATCGGCCAGTCTGGCCGGCATTTCGCACTCATAGTGCAGGTGGGGCCAGGGAGAACTTAAACGCTCGTTTCTCAAAAAGTAGAGGGAATCTAACAGTCTCACTCGATCAGAAGGTGGGAAATATATAAATCTAGTCAGCTAAAAATTTTTGAAATGTATTCAACGCACATGTATAGAGAAAATGGTGCATTGGCCAGGTCGGTTTGTATGGGAACTTAGAGTGCAAATGCTTGGGAGAACAGAACCGCCTAGATCTCGCATAATACACGGAATCTAGTGGTCTCACTCAAATATAAAGTAGGAAATATATTCATCTAGTGAACGTAAGGGTTTGAAAGGTAACTAACGCACATGTGTAGAGAAAATGGTGCATCGGCCAGTCTGGCCGGCATTTCGCACTCATAGTGCAGGTGGGGCCAGGGAGAACGGAAACGCTTGTTTCTCAAAAAGTAGAGGGAATCTTACGGTCTCACTCGATCAGAAGGTGGGAAATATATAAATCTAGTCAGCTAAAAAGGTTTGAAATGTATTCAACGCACATGTATAGAGAAAATGGTGCATTGGCCAGGTCGGTCAGTATCGGAACTTAAAATGCAAATGCCAGGGAGAATGGAAATAAATTCATCTAGAGAATGTAACGGTTTGAAAGGTAACTAACGCACATGTGTAGAGAAAGTGGTGCATCGGCCAGTCTGGCCGGCATTTCGCACTCATAGTGCAGGTGGGGCCAGGGAGAACGGAAACGTTAGTTTCTCAAAAAGTAGAGGGAATCTAACGGTCTCACTCGAACAGAAGGTGGGAAATATATAAATCTAGTCAGCTAAAAAGGTTTGAAATGTATTCAATGCACATGTATAGAGAAAATGGTGCATTGGCCAGGTCGGTCAGTATCGGAACTTTAAATGCAAATGCCTGGGAGAACGGAACCACTCAGATCTCGCATAATACACGGAATCTAGTGGTCTCACTCAAATATAAAGTAGGAAATATATTCATCTAGTGAACGTAAGGGTTTGAAAGGTAAGTAACGCACATGTGTAGAGAAAATGGTGCATTGGCCAGTCTGGCCGGCATTTCGCACTCATAGTGCAGGTGGGGCCAGGGAGAACGGAAACGCTTGTTTTTGAAAAAGTAGAGGGAATCTAACGGTCTCACTCGATCAGAAGGTGGGAAATATATAAATCTAGTCAGCTAAAAAGGTTTGAAATGTATTAACCGCATATGTATAGAGAAAATGGTGCATTGGCAAGGTCGGTCAGTATGGGAACTTAGAGTGCAAATGCTTGGGAGAACAGAACCGCTCAGATGTCGCATAATACACGGAATCTAGTGGTCTCACTCAAATATAAAGTAGGAAATATATTCATCTAGTGAACGTAAGGGTTTGAAAGGTAACTAACGCACATGTGTTGAGAAAATGGTGCATCGGCCAGTCTGGCCGGCATTTCGCACTTATAGTGCAAGTAGGGCCAAGGAGAACGGAAACGCTCGTTTCTCAAAAACTAAAGGGAATCTAGCGGTCTCACTCGATCAAAAGGTTGAAAACATATAAATCTAGTGAGCTAATAAGGTTCGAAAGGAATCTAATGCATATGTATATGGAAAATGGTGCATTGGCCAGGTCGGTCAGTATGGGAACCTAGAGTGCAAATGCCAAGGAGAACGGAAGCGCTCTGATCTCGCATAGTACACAGAATCTAGTGGTCTCACTCAAATAGAAGGTAGGAAATAAATTCATCTAGTGAACGTAAGGGTTTGAAAGGTAACTAACGCACATGTGTAGAGAAAATGGTGCATCGGCCAGTCTGGCCGGCATTTCGCACTTATAGTGCAAGTAGGGCCAAGGAGAACGGAAACGCTCATTTCTCAGAAAGTAAAGGGAATATAGCGGTCTCACTCAATGAGAAGGTGGAAAATATATAAATCTAGTGAGCTAATAAGGTTCGAAAGGAATCTAATGCATATGTATATGGAAAATGGTGCATTGGCCAGGTCGGTCAGTATGGGAACTTAGAGTGCAAATGCCAGGGAGAACGGAAGCGCTCAGATCTCGCATAGTACACGGAATCTAGTGGTCTCACTCAAATAGAAGGTAGGAAATAAATTCATCTAGTGAACGTAAGGGTTTGAAAGGTAACTAACGCACATGTGTAGAGAAAATGGTGCATCGGCCAGTCTGGCCGGCATTTCGCACTTATAGTGCAAGTACGGCCAAGGAGAACGGAAACGCTCATTTCTCAAAAAGGAGAGGGAATCAAGCGGTCTCACTCAATCAGAAGGTGGGAATTATATAAATCTAGTGAGCCAATAAGGTTCGAAAGGAATCTAATGCATATGTATATGGAAAATGGTGCATTGGCCAGGCCGGTCAGTATGGGAACTTAGACTACAAATGCCATGGAGAACGGAAGCGCTCAGATCTCGCATAGTACACGGAATCTAGTGGTCTCACTCAAATAGAAGGTAGGAAATAAATTCATCTAGTGAACGTAAGGGTTTGAAAGGTAACTAACGCACATGTGTAGAGAAAATGGTGCATCGGCCAGTCTGGCCGGCATTTCGCACTCATAGTGCAAGTAGGGCCAAGGAGAACAAAAACGCTCATTTCTCAAAAAGTAAAGGGAATCTAGCGGTCTCACTTGATCAGAAGGTGGGAAATATATAAATCTAGTGAGCTAATAAGGTTCGAAAGGAATCTAATGCATATGTATATGGAAAATGGTGCATTGGCCAGGTCGGTCAGTATGGGAACCTAGAGTGCAAATGCCAGGGAGAACGGAAGCGCTCAGATCTCGCATAGTACACAGAATCTAGTGGTCTCACTCAAATAGAAGGTAGGAGATAAGTTCATCTAGTGAATGTAACGGTTTGAAAGGTAACTAACGCACATGTGTAGAGAAAATGGTGCATCGGCCAATCTGGCTGGCATTTCGCACTTATAGTGCAAGTAGGGCCAAGGAGAACGGAAACGCTCATTTCTCAAAAACTAAAGGGAATCTAGCAGTCTCACTCTATCAAAAGGTTGGAAACACACGGTGGGTTGAACACACAGTGGATTGAACACACGGTGGGTTGACCACACGGTGGGTGGAACACACGGTGGGTTGAACACACGGTGGGTTAAACACACTGTGGGTTCAACTCACGGTGCGTTGAACACACGGTGGGTGGAACACATGGTGGGTTGAACACACGGTGGGTTGAACACACCGTGGGTTCAAAACATGGTGGGTTGAACACACGGTGGGTTGAACACACGGTGCGTTGAACAAACAGTGGGTGGAACACACGGTGGGTTGAACACACAGTGGGTTGAACATACGGTGGGCTGATCACACAATGGGTTGAACACACGGTGGGTTCAACACACGGTGCGTTGAACACACGGTGGATGGAACACACGATGGGTTGAACACAAGGTGGGTTGAACACACGGTAGGTTGAACACACGGTGGGTTGAACACAAGGTGGGTTGAACACACGGTGGGTTGAACAAATAGTGGGTTGAACACACGGTGCATTGAACACACTGTGGGTTGAACACATGGTGGGTTCAACACACGGTGCGTTGAACACACGGTGGGTTGAACACATGGTGGGTTGATCACACGGTGGGTTGAACACACAGTGGGTTCAACACACGGTGGGTTGAACTCACGGTGGGTGGAACACACGGTGGGTTGAAGACAAGGTGGGTTGAACACACGGTGGGTTGATCACACGGTGGGTGGAACACACGGTGGGTTGAACACACGGTGGGTTGAACACACGGTGGGTTGATCACACGGTGGGTGGAACACACGGTGGGTTGAACACATGATAGGTTGAACACACGGTGGGTTGAACACACGGTGGGTTGATCACACGGTGGGTGGAACACACGGTGGGTTGAGCACACGGTGGGTTCAACTAACGGTGGGTTCAACTCACGGTGTGTTGAACACACAGTGGGTGGAACACATGGTGGATTGAACACACGGTGGGTTGAACACACGGTGGGATCAACTCACGGTGCGTTGAACACATGGTGGGTGGAACACATGGTGGCTTGAACACACGGTGGGTTGAACACACGGTGGGTTCAAAACATGGTGGGTTCAACACACAGTGCGTTGAACACACGGTGGGTGGAACACACGGTGGGTGGAACACACGATGGGTTGAACACACGGTAGGTTGAACACACGGTGGGTGGAACACACGGTGGGTTGAACACAAGGTGGGTTGAACACACGGTGGGTTGATCACATGGTGGGTGGAACACACAGTGGGTTGAACACACGGTGGATTGAACACACGATAGGTTGAACACACGGTGGGTTGAACACACGGTGGTTTGAACACACGGTGGGTTGAACATACAGCAGGTTGAAAACACGGTGGGTTGAATACATGATGCGTTGAACACACGGTGGGTGGAACACACAGTGGGTTGAACACACGGTGGGTTGAACACACAGTGGGTTGAAAAAACGGTGGGTTGATCACACAGTGGGTGGAACACATGGTGGGTTGAACAAACGGTGGGTTAAACGCACGGTGGGTTCAAGTCACGGTGCGGTGGGTGGCACACATGGTGCGTTGAACACACGGTGGGTTGAACACACGGTGGGTTCAAAACATGGTGGGTTCAACACACAGTGCGTTGAACACACAGTGGGTGGACCATACGGTGGGTTGAACACACGGTGGGTTGAACATACGGTGGGCTGATCACACGGTGGGTTGAACACACAGTGGCTTCAATACACGGTGGGTTGAACCCACGGTGGGTGGAACACACGGTGGGTTGAACACAAGGTGGGTTGAACACACGGTAGGTTGAACACACGGTGGGTTGAACACACGGTGGGTTCAACACACAATGCGTTGAGCACACGGTGGGTGGAACACACGGTGGGTTGAACACACAGTGGGTTGAACAAACGGTGGGTTGATCACACAGTGGTTGGAACACATTGTGGGTTGAACACACGGTGGGTTCAACACACGGTGGGTTCAAGTCACGGTGCATGGAAACACACGGTGGGTGGAACACATGGTGGGTTGAACACACGGTGGGTTGAACACACGGTGGGTTCAAAACATGGTGGGTTCAACACACAGTACGTTGAACACACGATGGGTGGACCACACGGTGGGTTGAACACACGGTGGGTTGAACATACGGTGGGCTGATCACACGGTGGGTTGAACACACAGTGGGTTCAACACACGGTGGGTTGAACCCACGGTGGGTGGAACACACGGTGAGTTGAACACAAGGTGGGTTGAACACACGGTAGGTTGAACACACGGTGGGTTGAACACACGGTGGGTTCAACACACAGTGCGTTGAACACACGGTGGGTGGAACACACGGTGGGTGGAACACACGGTGGGTTGAACACACAGTGGGTTGAACAAACGGTGGGTTGATCACACAGTGGGTGGAACACATGGTGGGTTGAACACACGGTGGGTTCAACACACGGTGGGTTCAAGTCACGGTGCGTTGAACACACGGTGGGTGGAACACATGTTAGGTTGAACACACGGTGGGTTGAACACACGGTGGGTTCAAAACATGGTGGGTTCAACACACGGTGGGTTGAACACAAGGTGGGTGGACCACACGGTGGGTTGAACACACGGTGGGTTGAACATACGGTGGGCTGATCACACGGTGGGTTGAACATACAGTGGGTTCAACACACGGTGGGTTGAACCCACGGTGGGTGGAACACACGGTGGGTTGAACACAAGGTGGGTTGAACACACGGTAGGTTGAACACACGGTGGGTTGAACACTCGGTGGGTTGAACACACGGTGGGTAGAACAAACGGTGGGTTGAACACACGGTGGGTTGAACACACGGTGGGTTGAACACATGGTGTGTTCAACACACGGTGCGTTGAACACACGGTGGGTGGAACACACGGTGGGTTGAACACATGCTGGGTTTAAGACACGGTGGGTTGATCAGAAGGTGGGTGGAACACACGGTGGGTAGAACACACGATAGGTTGAACACACGGAGGGTTGAACACACGGTGGGTTGAACACACGGCGGGTTGAACACACGGTGGGTTCAACACACGATGCGTTGAACACACAGTGGGTGGAACGCACGGTGGGTTGAACACACGGTGGGTTGAACACACGATGGGTTCAACACACGGTGCGTTGAACACACAGTGGGTGGAACACACGGTGGGTTTAACACAAGGTGGGTTGAACACACGGTGTGTTGAACACACGGTCGGTTGAACACACGGTGGGTTGATCACACGGTGGAAGGAATACACGGTGGGTTGAACACACGGTGGGTTGAACACATGATAGGTTGAACACAAGGTGGGTTGAACACACAGTGGGTTGAACACAAGGTGGGTTGAACACACGGTGGGTTGATCACATGGTGGGTGGAACACACGGTGGGTTGCACCAACCATAGGTTGAACACACGGTGGGTTGCACACACGATAGGTTGAACACACGGTGGGTTGAACACACGGTGGGTTGAACACACGGTGGGATGAACACATGGTAGGTTGAACACACGGTGGGTTGAACACACGGTGGGTGGAACACACGGTGGGTTGAACACACACTGGGTTGAGCACACGGTGGGTTGAACACACGGTGGGTGGATCACACGGTGGGTTGAACAAATGGTGCGTTGAACACACGGTGGGTGGAACACACGGTGGGTTGAACATATAGTGGGTCGAGCACACAGTGGGTTGATCACATCGTGGGTGGAACACACAGTGGGTTCAACACACGGTGGGTTCAACACACGGTGGGTTCAACTCACGGTGCGTTGAACACACGGTGGGTGGAACACATGGTGGGTTGAACACACGGTGGGTTGAACACACGGTGGATTCAAAACATGGTGGGTTCAACACACGGTGCGTTGAGCACAAGGTGGGTGGAACACACGGTGGGTTGAACACACGGTGGGTTGAACATACGGTGGGCTGATCACACGGTGGGTTGAACACACGGTGGGTTGAACACGCGGTGGGTTGAACACACGGTGGGTGGAACACACGGTGGGTTGAACACATGGTGAGTTGAACACACGGTGGGTTGATCAGAAGGTGGGTGGAACATACGGTGGGTAGAACACAAGATAGGTTGAACACACGGTGGGTTGAACACACGGTGGGTTGAACACCCGGCGGGTTGAACACACGGTGGGTTCAACACACGATGCGTTGAACACACGGTGGGTGGAACACACGGTGGGTTGAACACACGGTGGGTTGAACACACGGTGGGTTCAACACACGGTGCGTTGAACACACGGTGGGTGGAACACACGGTGGGTTTAACACAAGGTGGGTTGAACACACGGTAGGTTGAACACACGGTGGGTTGAACAAACGGTAGGTTGAACACACGGAGCGTTGAACACACGGTGGGTTGAACATCCGGTGGGTTCAACACACGGTGGGTTCAACTCACGGTGCGTTGAACACACAGTGGGTGGAACACATGGTGGGTTGAACACATGGTGGGTTGAACACACGGTGGGTTCAAAACTTGGTGGGTTGAACACACGGTGGGTTGAACACACGATCGGTTGAACACATGGTGGGTTGAACATACGGTGGGTTAAACACACGGTGGGTTGAACACACGGTGGGTTTAAGACACGGTGACCTCAACACACGATGCGTTGAACACACGGTGGGTGGAACATACGGTGGGTTGGTCCAAGAGCTTGCCTGGTCCAGGAGCGTGCGTGGTCCAAGAGCTTGCATGGTACAGGAGCTTGCATGGTCCAGCAGCTTGCCTGGTCTAGGAGTGTGCGTGGTCCACAAGCTTGCCTTGTCCAGGAGCGTGCCTGGTCCAGGAGCATGCTTGGTCCATGAGCATGCCTGACCCAGGAGCTTGCCTAGTCCAATAGCTTGCCTGGTCCACGAGCCTGCCTGGTCCAAGAGCTTGCCTGGTCGAGGAGCGTGCCTGGTCCAAGAGCTTGCGTGGTCTGGGAGCTTGCTTCGTCCATGAGCTTGCCTTGTCCAGGATCTTGCTTGGTCCAGGAGCGCGCATGGTACACGAGTTTGCCTAGTCCAGGAGCTTGCCTGGTCGAGGAGCGTGCCTGGTCCAGGGGCTTGCCTAGTCTAGGAGCTTTTCTGGTCCAGCAGCGTGCCTGGTCTAGGAGCTTGCCTGATCGAGGAGCTTGCCTTGTCCATGAGCTTGCCTGGTTTAGGAGCTTGCCTGCTCAACGAGCTTGCCTGTTCCAGGAACGTGTCTTGTCCAGGAGCTTGCTTGGTCCAGAAGCCTGCCTGGTCCAAGAGCTTGCCTGGT
The DNA here is from genome assembly GCA_948144175.1 of Closterium sp. NIES-65. Lineage (NCBI taxonomy): Eukaryota > Viridiplantae > Streptophyta > Zygnematophyceae > Desmidiales > Closteriaceae > Closterium > Closterium sp. NIES-65. The sequence continues at coordinate 144,122 of CANXME010001063.1, read as the reverse complement.
TAAGAAGCGTGCCTTGTCCAAGAGCTTGCCTGGTCCAGGAGCTTGCCTAGTCCAGGAGCTTGCCTGGTCCAGGAGCTTGCCTAGTCCAGGAGCTTGCCTGGTCCAGGAGCTTGCCTGGTGCAGGAGCTTGCCTAGTCCAAGAGCTTGCCTGGTCCAGGAGCTTGCCTGGTCCAGGAGCGTGCCTGGACTAGGAGCGTGCCTGGTCTAGGAGCGTGCCTGGTCCAGGAGCATGCCTGGTACAGGAGCGTGCCTGGTCCAGGAGCGTGTCTGGTACAGGAGCGTGCCTGGTCCAGGAGCTTGCCTGGTCTAACAGCTTGCGTGGTCCAGGAGCGTGCCTAGTCCAGGAGCTTGCCTAGTCCAGGAGCTTGCCTGGTTCAGGAGCTTGCCTGGTCCAGGAGCTTGCCTGGTCCAGGAGCTTGCTTGGTCCAGAAGCCTGCCTGGTCCAAGAGCTTGCCTGGTTATGGAGCGTGCCTTGTCCAAGAGCTTGTCTGGTCCAGGAGCTTCCCTAGTCCAGGAGCTTGCCTGGTCCAGGAGCTTGCCTGGTCCAAGAGCTTGCGTGGTCCAGGAGCTTGCCAGGTCCAAGAGCCAGCGTGGTCCAGGAGCTTGCCTGGTCAAGGAGCTTGCCTGGTCCGGAATCGTGCCTGGTCCAGGAGCTTGCCTGGTCCACGAGCCTGCCTGGTCCAGGAGCTTGCCTGGTCCAGGAGCTTGCTTGGTCCACGAGCTTGCCTGGTCCACGAGCTTGCCTGGTCCTTGAGCTTGCCTGGTCCAGGAGCTTGCCCGGTATAGGAGCTTGCCTCGTCCAGGAGCTTGCCTGGTCCAGTAGCTTGCCTGGTCCAGGAGGTTGCCTGGTCCAAGAGCGTGCGTGATCCGCGAACTTGCCTGGTAGAGGAGCTTGCCTAGTCCAGGAGTTTTCCTGGTCCAAGAGCTTGCCTAGTCCAGGTGCTTGTCTGGTCCACGAGCTTGCTTGGTGCACGAGTTTGCCTGGTCCAGGAGCTTGCCAGGTCCAGGACACACGGTGGGTTCAACACACGGTGGGTTCAACACACGGTGGGTTCAACACACGGTGGGTGGAACACACAGTGGGTTGAACACATGGTGGGTTGAACATACGGTGGGTTGAACACACGGTGGGTTGAACACACGGTGGGTTGAACACACGGTGGGTTGAACACACGGTGGGCTGAACACACGGTGGGTTGAACATACGGTGGGTTGATCACACGATGGGTTGAACACACGGTAGATTTAAGACACGGTGGGTTGAACACACGGTGCATTGAACATTCGGTGGGTGAAACACACGGTGGGTTGAACACACGGTGGGTTCAAAACACGGTGGGTTCAACACACGGTGGGTTCAACACACGATGCGTTGAACACACGGTGGGTGGAACACACGGTGGGTTGAACACAAGGTGGGTTGAACACACGATACGTTGAACACACAGTGGGTTGAACACACGGTGGGTTCAACACACGATGGGTGGAATACACGGTGGGTTGAACACACAGTGGGTTGAACATACGGTGGGTTAATCACACGGTGGGTGGAACACACGGTGGGTTGAACACACGGTGGGTGGAACACAAGGTGGGTTAAACACACGGTGGGTTGAACACACGGTGGGTTGATCACACCGTGGGTGGAACACACGGTTGGTTGAACACACGGTGGGTTGATCACACGGTGGGTTGAACACACGGTGGGTGGAACACACGGTGGGTTGAACACATGGTGGGTTGAACATACCGTGGGTTGATCACACGGTGGGTTGATCACACGGTGGGTTGATCACACGGTGGGTTGAACACACGGTGGGTTGATTACACGGTGGGTTGAACACACCGTGGGTTGAACATACGGAGGGTTGAACACACGGTGGGTTGAACACACGGTGGGTTGAACACACGGTGGGTTGAACACACGGTGCGTTGAACACACGATGGGTTGAACACACGGTGTGTTGAACACACAGTGGGTTGCACACAAGGTGGGTTGAACACACAGTGGGTTGATGACATGGTGGGTGGAACACACGGTAGGTTGAACACATGGTGGGTTGAACACACGATAGGTTGAACACATGGTGGGTTGATCACACGGTGGGTTGAACATACGGTGAGTTGATGACACGGTGGGTGGAACACACGGTGGGTTGAACACACGGTGGGTTCAACACACGGTGGGTTCAACACACGGTGGGTGGAACACACGGTGGGTTGAAGACATGGTGGGTTGAACATACGGTGGGTTGAACACACGGTTGGTGGAACACACAGTGGGTTGAACACACAGTGGGTTGAACACACGATAGGTTGAACATACGGTGGGTTGAACACACGGTGGGTTGATCAAACGGTGGGTTGAACATACGGTGGGCTGATCACACGGTGGGTTGAACACACGGTGGGTTGAACACGCGGTGGGTTGAACACACGGTGGGTGGAACACACGGTGGGTTGAACACATGGTGAGTTGAACACACGGTGGGTTGATCAGAAGGTGGGTGGAACATACGGTGGGTAGAACACAAGATAGGTTGAACACACGGTGGGTTGAACACACGGTGGGTTGAACACCCGGCGGGTTGAACACACGGTGGGTTCAACACACGATGCGTTGAACACACGGTGGGTGGAACACACGGTGGGTTGAACACACGGTGGGTTGAACACACGGTGGGTTCAACACACGGTGCGTTGAACACACGGTGGGTGGAACACACGGTGGGTTTAACACAAGGTGGGTTGAACACACGGTAGGTTGAACACACGGTGGGTTGAACAAACGGTAGGTTGAACACACGGAGCGTTGAACACACGGTGGGTTGAACATCCGGTGGGTTCAACACACGGTGGGTTCAACTCACGGTGCGTTGAACACACAGTGGGTGGAACACATGGTGGGTTGAACACATGGTGGGTTGAACACACGGTGGGTTCAAAACTTGGTGGGTTGAACACACGGTGGGTTGAACACACGATCGGTTGAACACATGGTGGGTTGAACATACGGTGGGTTAAACATACGGTGGGTTGAACACACGGTGGGTTTAAGACACGGTGACCTCAACACACGATGCGTTGAACACACGGTGGGTGGAACATACGGTGGGTTGGTCCAAGAGCTTGCCTGGTCCAGGAGCGTGCGTGGTCCAAGAGCTTGCATGGCACAGGAGCTTGCATGGTCCAGCAGCTTGCCTGGTCTAGGAGTGTGCGTGGTCCACAAGCTTGCCTTGTCCAGGAGCGTGCCTGGTCCAGGAGCATGCTTGGTCCATGAGCATGCCTGACCCAGGAGCTTGCCTAGTCCAATAGCTTGCCTGGTCCACGAGCCTGCCTGGTCCAAGAGCTTGCCTGGTCGAGGAGCGTGCCTGGTCCAAGAGCTTGCGTGGTCTGGGAGCTTGCTTCGTCCATGAGCTTGCCTTGTCCAGGATCTTGCTTGGTCCAGGAGCGCGCATGGTACACGAGTTTGCCTAGTCCAGGAGCTTGCCTGGTCGAGGAGCGTGCCTGGTCCAGGGGCTTGCCTAGTCTAGGAGCTTTTCTGGTCCAGCAGCGTGCCTGGTCTAGGAGCTTGCCTGATCGAGGAGCTTGCCTTGTCCATGAGCTTGCCTGGTTTAGGAGCTTGCCTGCTCAACGAGCTTGCCTGTTCCAGGAACGTGTCTTGTCCAGGAGCTTGCTTGGTCCAGAAGCCTGCCTGGTCCAAGAGCTTGCCTGGTTAAGAAGCGTGCCTTGTCCAAGAGCTTGCCTGGTCCAGGAGCTTGCCTAGTCCAGGAGCTTGCCTGGTCCAGGAGCTTGCCTATTCCAGGAGCTTGCCTGGTCCAGGAGCTTGCCTGGTGCAGGAGCTTGCCTAGTCCAAGAGCTTGCCTGGTCCAGGAGCTTGCCTGGTCCAGGAGCGTGCCTGGACTAGGAGCGTGCCTGGTCTAGGAGCGTGCCTGGTCCAGGAGCATGCCTGGTACAGGAGCGTGCCTGGTCCAGGAGCGTGCCTGGTACAGGAGCGTGCCTGGTCCAGGAGCTTGCCTGGTCTAACAGCTTGCGTGGTCCAGGAGCGTGCCTAGTCCAGGAGCTTGCCTAGTCCAGGAGCTTGCCTGGTTCAGGAGCTTGCCTGGTCCAGGAGCTTGCCTGGTCCAGGAGCTTGCTTGGTCCAGAAGCCTGCCTGGTCCAAGAGCTTGCCTGGTTATGGAGCGTGCCTTGTCCAAGAGCTTGTCTGGTCCAGGAGCTTCCCTAGTCCAGGAGCTTGCCTGGTCCAGGAGCTTGCCTGGTCCAAGAGCTTGCCTGGTCCAGGAGCTTGCCTGGTGCATGAGCTTGCCTAGTCTAGGAGCTTGCCTGGTCCAGGAGCGTGCCTGGTCCAGGAGCGTGACTGGTCCATGAGCGTGCCTCGTCCAGGAGCGTGCCTGGTCCAGGAGCGTGCCTGGTCCAGGAGCTTGCCTGGTCTAACAGCTTGCCTGGTCCAGGAGCGTTCCTGGTCCAGGAGCTTGCCTGATCCAGTAGCTTGCCTGGTCCAGGAGCTTGCCTAGTCCAGGAGCTTGCCTGGTTCAGGAGCATGCTTGGTCCAGGAGCTTGCCTGGTCCAGGAGCTTGCCTGGTCCAGGAGCTTGCCTGGTCCACGAGCTTGCCTGGTGCAGGACATTGCCTGGTCTAGGAGCTTGCCTGGTCCAGGAGCGTGACTGGTCCAGGAGCATGCCTGGTCTAGGACCGTGCCTGGTCCAGGAGCGTGCCTGGTCCAGGAGCGTGCCTGGTCCAGGAGCTTGCCTGGTCTAACAGCTTGCCTGGTCCAGGAGCGTGCCTAGTCCAGGAGCTTGCCTGATCCAGGAGCTTGCCTGGTCCAGGAGCTCGCCTGGTCTAGGATCTTGCCTGATCCAGGAGCATGCCTGGTCCACGAGCTTGCCTAGTCCAAGAGCTTGCCTGGTCCAGGAGCTTGCCTGGTCCAGGAGCGTGCCTGGTCCAAGAGGTTGCCTGGTCCAGGAGCTTGCCTGGTCTAACAGCTTGCCTGAACCAGGAGCGTGCCTGGTCCAAGAGCTTGCCTGATCCAGGGCTTGCCTGGTCCAGGAGCTTGCCTGGTCTAGGATCTTGCCTGGTCCAGGAGCATGCCTGGTCCACGAGCTTGCCTAGTCCAAGAGCTTGCCTGGTCCTGGAGCTTGCCCTGCCCAGGATCTATCCTGGTCCAGGAGCTTGCCTGGTCTGGGAGCTTCTCTGGTCCAGGAGCTTGCCTGGTCTAGGAGCTTGCCTGGTCCAGGAGCCTGCCTTGTCTTGGAGCTTGCCTGGTCCAGGAGCTTGCCAGGTCCAGGAGCGTGCTTGGTCCACAAGCTTGCCTGGTCAAGGAGCTTGCCAAATCTAGGAGCTTGCCTGGTCCAACAACTTGCCTGGTCCAAGTGCTTGCTTGGTCCAGGAGCGTGCCTGGTCCAAGAGCTTGCCTGGTCAAGGAGCTTGCCTGGTCCAGGAGCTTGCTTGGTCCAGGAGCGTGCCTGGTCCACAAGATTGCCCGGTCCAGGAGCTTGCGTGGTCCAGGAGCTTGCCTGGTCTAGGATCTTGCCTGGTCCAGGAGCTTGCCTGGTCGAGGAGCGTGCCTGGTCTACGTGTTTGCGTGGTTCAGGAGCTTGCCTGGTCCACGAATTTGCCTAATCCAAGAGCTTGCCTGGTCCTGGAGCTTGCCTGGTCTAGGAGCTTGCCTGGTCCAGGAGCTTGCCTGGTCCACGAGTTTGCCTGGTCCAGGAGCTTGCTTCGTCAAGGAGCATGCGTGGTCCAGGAGCTTGCGTGGTCTAGGAGCCTGCCTGGTCTAGGAGCTTGCCTGGTCTAACAGCTTGCCTCGTCCAAGAGCTTGCTTGGTCCAGGAGCGTGAATGGTCCAAGAGCTTGCCCGGTCAAGAAGCTTGCCTGGTCCAGGAGCTTTCCTGGTTCAGGAGCTTGTCTGGTCCAGGAGCTTGCTTGGTCGAGAAGCCTGCCTGGTCCAAGAGCTTGCCTTCTGCAGGAGCGTGCCTGGTCCAAGAGCTTGCGTGGTCCAGGAGCTTGCCAGGTCCAAGAGCCTGCGTGGTCCAGGAGCTTGCCTGGTCAAGGAGCTTGCCTGGTCCGGAATCGTGCCTGGTCCAGGAGCTTGCCTGGTCCACGAGCCTGCCTGGTCCAGGAGCTTGCCTGGTCCAGGAGCTTGCTTGGTCCACGAGCTTGCCTGGTCCACGAGCTTGCCTGGTCCTTGAGCTTGCCTGGTCCAGGAGCTTGCCCGGTATAGGAGCTTGCCTCGTCCAGGAGCATGCCTGGTCCAGTAGCTTGCCTGGTCCAGGAGGTTGCCTGGTCCAAGAGCGTGCGTGATCCGCGAACTTGCCTGGTAGAGGAGCTTGCCTAGTCCAGGAGTTTTCCTGGTCCAAGAGCTTGCCTAGTCCAGGTGCTTGTCTGGTCCACGAGCTTGCTTGGTGCACGAGTTTGCCTGGTCCAGGAGCTTGCCAGGTCCAGGACACACGGTGGGTTCAACACATGGTGGGTTCAACACACGGTGGGTTCAACACACGGTGGGTGGAACACACAGTGGGTTGAACACATGGTGGGTTGAACATACGGTGGGTTGAACACACGGTGGGTTGAACACACGGTGGATTGAACACACGGTGGGTTGAACACACGGTGGGCTGAACACACGGTGGGTTGAACATACGGTGGGTTGATCACACGATGGGTTGAACACACGGTAGATTTAAGACACGGTGGGTTGAACACACGGTGCATTGAACATTCGGTGGGTGAAACACACAGTGGGTTGAACACACGGTGGGTTCAAAACACGGTGGGTTCAACACACGGTGGGTTCAACACACGATGCGTTGAACACACGGTGGGTGGAACACACGGTGGGTTGAACACAAGGTGGGTTGAACACACGATACGTTGAACACACAGTGGGTTGAACACACGGTGGGTTCAACACACGATGGGTGGAATACACGGTGGGTTGAACACACAGTGGGTTGAACATACGGTGGGTTAATCACACGGTGGGTGGAACACACGGTGGGTTGAACACACGGTGGGTGGAACACAAGGTGGGTTAAACACACGGTGGGTTGAACACACGGTGGGTTGATCACACCGTGGGTGGAACACACGGTTGGTTGAACACACGGTGGGTTGATCACACGGTGGGTTGAACACACGGTGGGTGGAACACACGGTGGGTTGAACACATGGTGGGTTGAACATACCGTGGGTTGATCACACGGTGGGTTGATCACACGGTGGGTTGATCACACGGTGGGTTGAACACACGGTGGGTTGATTACACGGTGGGTTGAACACACCGTGGGTTGAACATACGGAGGGTTGAACACACGGTGGGTTGAACACACGGTGGGTTGAACACACGATGGGTTGAACACACGGTGCGTTGAACACACGGTGGGTTGAACACACGGTGTGTTGAACACACAGTGGGTTGCACACAAGGTGGGTTGAACACACAGTGGGTTGATGACATGGTGGGTGGAACACACGGTAGGTTGAACACATGGTGGGTTGAACACACGATAGGTTGAACACATGGTGGGTTGATCACACGGTGGGTTGAACATACGGTGAGTTGATGACACGGTGGGTGGAACACACGGTGGGTTGAACACACGGTGGGTTCAACACACGGTGGGTTCAACACACGGTGGGTGGAACACACGGTGGGTTGAAGACATGGTGGGTTGAACATACGGTGGGTTGAACACACGGTTGGTGGAACACACAGTGGGTTGAACACACAGTGGGTTGAACACACGATAGGTTGAACATACGGTGGGTTGAACACACGGTGGGTTGATCACACGGTGGGTTGAACACACGGTAGGTTTAAGACACGGTGGGTTGAACACACGGTGCATAGAACATTCGGTGGGTGAAACACACGGTGGGTTGAACACACGGTGGGTTCAAAACACGGTGGGTTCAACACACGGTGGGTTCAACACACGATGCGTTGAACACACGGTGGGTGGAACACACGGTGGGTTGAACACACGGTGGGTTGAACACACGATAGGTTGAACACACGGAGGGTTGAACACACGGTGTGTTCAACACACGGTGGGTTGAACACACAGTGGGTTGAACACACGTTGGGTTGAACACACGATACGTTGAACACACGGTGGGTTGAACACACGGTGGGTTCAACACACGATGGGTGGAATACACGGTGGGTTGAACACACAGTGGGTTGAACATACGGTGGGTTGATCACACGGTGGGTGGAACACACGATAGGTTGAACACACGGTGGGTTGAACACACAGTGGGTTCAACACACGGTGGGTGGAACACACGGTGGGTTGAACATATGGTGGGTTGAACATACAGTGGGTTGAACACACGATGGGTGGAACACACGGTGGGTTGAACACACGGTGGGTTGAACACACGATAGGTTGAGCACACGGTGGGTTGAACACACGGTGTGTTGAACACACGGTGGGTGGAACACACGGTGGGTTGAACACATGGTGGGTTGAACACACGGTGGGTTGATCACACCGTGGGTGGAACACACGGTGGGTTGAACACACAGAGGGTTGATCACACGGTGGGTTGAACACACGGTGGGTGGAACACACGGTGGGTTGAACACATGGTGGGATGAACATACGGTGAGTTGATCACACGGTGGGTTGATCGCACGGTGGGTTGATCACACGATGGGTTGATCACACGGTGGGTTGAACACACGGTGGGTTGAACACACAGTGGGTTGAACACATGGTGGGTTGAACACAGGGTGGGTTGAACACACGGTGCGTTGAACACACGGCGGGTTGATCACACGGTGGGTTGAACACACGGTGGGTGGAACACACGGTGGGTTGAACACATGGTGTGTTGAACATACGGTGGGTTGATTACACGGTGGGTTGATCACACGTTGGGTTGATCAAACGGTGGGTTGATCAGACGGTGGGTTGAACACACGGTGGGTTGATCACACCGTGGGTGGAACATACGGTGGGATGAACACACGGTGGGTTGAACACACGGTGGGTGGAACACACGGTGGGTTGAACACACGGTGGGTGGAACACACGGTGGGTTGAACACACGGTGGGTTGAACACACAGTGGGTGGAACACACGGTGGGTTGAACACACGGTGGGTTGATCACACCGTGGGTGGAACACACGGCGGGTTGAACACACGGTGGGTTGATCACACGGTGGGTTGAACACACGGTGGGTGGAACACACGGTGGGTTGAACACATGGTGGGTTGAACATACGGTGGGTTGATCACACGGTGGGTTGATCACACGGTAGGTTTATCACACGGTGGGTTGATCACACGGTGAGTTGAACACACGTTGGGTTGAACATACGGTGGGATGAACACACGGTGGGTTGAACACACGGTGGGTTGAACACACGGTGCGTTGAACACACGGTGGGTGGAACACACGGTGGGTTGATCACACCGTGGGTTGAACACACGGTGGGTTGAACACACGGTGGGTTGAACACACGGTGGGTGGAACACACGGTGGGTTGAACACACGGTGGGTTGAACACACGGTGGGTGGAACACACGGTGGGTTGAACACACGGTGGGTTGATCACACCGTGGGTGGAACACACGGTGGGTTGAACACACGGTGGGTTGATCACACGGCGGGTTGAACACACGGTGGGTGGAACACACGGTGGGTTGAACACATGGTGGGTTGAACATACGGTGGGTTGATCACACGGTGGGTTGATCACACGGTGGGTTGAACACACAGTGGGTTGATCACACGGTGGGTTGAACATACGGTGGGTGGAACACACGGTGGGTTGAACACATGGTGGGTTGAACACACGGTGGGTTGATCACACGGTGGGTTGATCACACGGTAGGTTTATCACACGGTGGGTTGATCACACGGTGGGTTGAACACACGGTGGGTTGAACACACGGTGGGATGAACACACGGTGGGTTGAACACACGGTGGGTTGAACACACGGTGCGTTGAACACACGGTGGGTTGAACACATGGTGGGTTGAACACACGGTGGGTTGAACACATGGTGGGTTGAACACACGGTGGATAGAAGACACGGTGGGTTGAACACACGGTGGGTTGAACACACGGTGGGTTGAACACACGGTGGGTTTAACACACAGTGGGTTGAACACACGGTGGGTTGAACACACGGTGCATTGAACATACGGTGGGTTGAACACACGGTGCGTTGATCATACCGTGGGTGGAACACACGGTGGGTTAAACACACGGTGGGTTGAACACATGGTGGGTTGAACATACGGTGGGTTGATCACAAGGTGGGTTGATCACACGGTGGGTTGATCACATGGTGGGTTGATCACACGGTGGGTTGAACATACGGTGGGTTGAACACACGGTGGGTTGAACACACGGTGGGTTGAACACACGGTGGGTTGAACACACGGTGGGTTGAACACACGGTGGGTTGAACACACGGTGGGTTGAACACACCGTGGGTTCAACACACGGTGGGTGGAACACACGGTGGGTTGAACACATGGTGGGTTGAACATAAGGTGGGTTGATCACACGGTGGGTGGAACACACGGTGGGTTGAACACACGGTGGGTTTAAGACACGGTGGGTTGAACACACAGTGGGTTGAACAAAAGGTGGGTTGATCACACGGTGGGTGGAACACATGGTGGGTTGAACACACGGTGGGTTGAACACACGATAGGTTGAACACACGGTGGGTTGAACACACGGTGGGTTCAACACACGGTGGGTTGAACACACGGTGGGTTCAACACACGGTGGGTGGAACACACGGTGGGTTGATCACATGGTGGGTTGAACATGCGGTGGGTTGATCACACGGTGGGTGGAACACAAGGTGGGTTGAACACATGGTGGGTTGAACATACAGTGGGTTGATCACACGGTGGGTGGAACACACGGTGGGTTGAACACACGGTGGGTGGAACACACGGTGGGTTGAACACATGGTGGGTTGAACACACGGTGGGTTGATCACACAGTGGGTGGAACACACAGTGGGTTGAACGCACGGTGGGTTGATCACACGGTGGGTGGAACACACGGTGGGTTGAACACATGGTGCGTTGAACATACGGTGGGTTGATTACACGGTGGGTTGATCAACTGTGGGTTGATCACACGGTGGGTTGATCACACGGTGGGTTGAACACACGGTGGGTTGAACACACAGTGGGTTGAACACACGGTGGGTTGAACACACGGTGCGTAAAAACACGGTGGGTTGAACACACAGTGCGTTGAACACACGGTGGGTTGAACACAAGGTGGGTTGAACACGCGGTAGGTTGACCACATGGTGGGTGGAACACACAGTGGGTTGAACACTTAGTGGGTTGAACACACGATAGGTCGAACACACTGTGGGTTGAACACACGGTGGGTTGAACACACGGTGGGTTGATCACACGGTGGGTTGATCGCACGGTGGGTTGATCACACGATGGGTTGATCACACGGTGGGTTGAACACACGGTGGGTTGAACACACAGTGGGTTGAACACATGGTGGGTTGAACACAGGGTGGGTTGAACACACGGTGCGTTGAACACACGGCGGGTTGATCACACGGTGGGTTGAACACACGGTGGGTGGAACACACGGTGGGTTGAACACATGGTGTGTTGAACATACGGTGGGTTGATTACACGGTGGGTTGATCACACGTTGGGTTGATCAAACGGTGGGTTGATCAGACGGTGGGTTGAACACACGGTGGGTTGATCACACCGTGGGTGGAACATACGGTGGGATGAACACACGGTGGGTTGAACACACGGTGGGTGGAACACACGGTGGGTTGAACACACGGTGGGTGGAACACACGGTGGGTTGAACACACGGTGGGTTGAACACACAGTGGGTGGAACACACGGTGGGTTGAACACACGGTGGGTTGATCACACCGTGGGTGGAACACACGGCGGGTTGAACACACGGTGGGTTGATCACACGGTGGGTTGAACACACGGTGGGTGGAACACACGGTGGGTTGAACACATGGTGGGTTGAACATACGGTGGGTTGATCACACGGTGGGTTGATCACACGGTAGGTTTATCACACGGTGGGTTGATCACACGGTGAGTTGAACACACGTTGGGTTGAACATACGGTGGGATGAACACACGGTGGGTTGAACACACGGTGGGTTGAACACACGGTGCGTTGAACACACGGTGGGTGGAACACACGGTGGGTTGATCACACCGTGGGTTGAACACACGGTGGGTTGAACACACGGTGGGTTGAACACACGGTGGGTGGAACACACGGTGGGTTGAACACACGGTGGGTTGAACACACGGTGGGTGGAACACACGGTGGGTTGAACACACGGTGGGTTGATCACACCGTGGGTGGAACACACGGTGGGTTGAACACACGGTGGGTTGATCACACGGCGGGTTGAACACACGGTGGGTGGAACACACGGTGGGTTGAACACATGGTGGGTTGAACATACGGTGGGTTGATCACACGGTGGGTTGATCACACGGTGGGTTGAACACACAGTGGGTTGATCACACGGTGGGTTGAACACACGGTGGGTGGAACACACGGTGGGTTGAACACATGGTGGGTTGAACACACGGTGGGTTGATCACACGGTGGGTTGATCACACGGTAGGTTTATCACACGGTGGGTTGATCACACGGTGGGTTGAACACACGGTGGGTTGAACACACGGTGGGATGAACACACGGTGGGTTGAACACACGGTGGGTTGAACACACGGTGCGTTGAACACACGGTGGGTTGAACACATGGTGGGTTGAACACACGGTGGGTTGAACACATGGTGGGTTGAACACACGGTGGATAGAAGACACGGTGGGTTGAACACACGGTGGGTTGAACACACGGTGGGTTGAACACACGGTGGGTTTAACACACAGTGGGTTGAACACACGGTGGGTTGAACACACGGTGCATTGAACATACGGTGGGTTGAACACACGGTGCGTTGATCATACCGTGGGTGGAACACACGGTGGGTTAAACACACGGTGGGTTGAACACATGGTGGGTTGAACATACGGTGGGTTGATCACAAGGTGGGTTGATCACACGGTGGGTTGATCACATGGTGGGTTGATCACACGGTGGGTTGAACATACGGTGGGTTGAACACACGGTGGGTTGAACACACGGTGGGTTGAACACACGGTGGGTTGAACACACGGTGGGTTGAACACACGGTGGGTTGAACACACGGTGGGTTGAACACACGGTGGGTTCAACACACGGTGGGTGGAACACACGGTGGGTTGAACACATGGTGGGTTGAACATAAGGTGGGTTGATCACACGGTGGGTGGAACACACGGTGGGTTGAACACACGGTGGGTTTAAGACACGGTGGGTTGAACACACAGTGGGTTGAACAAAAGGTGGGTTGATCACACGGTGGGTGGAACACATGGTGGGTTGAACACACGGTGGGTTGAACACACGATAGGTTGAACACACGGTGGGTTGAACACACGGTGGGTTCAACACACGGTGGGTTGAACACACGGTGGGTTCAACACACGGTGGGTGGAACACACGGTGGGTTGATCACATGGTGGGTTGAACATGCGGTGGGTTGATCACACGGTGGGTGGAACACAAGGTGGGTTGAACACATGGTGGGTTGAACATACAGTGGGTTGATCACACGGTGGATGGAACACACGGTGGGTTGAACACACGGTGGGTGGAACACACGGTGGGTTGAACACATGGTGGGTTGAACACACGGTGGGTTGATCACACAGTGGGTGGAACACACAGTGGGTTGAACGCACGGTGGGTTGATCACACGGTGGGTGGAACACACGGTGGGTTGAACACATGGTGCGTTGAACATACGGTGGGTTGATTACACGGTGGGTTGATCAACTGTGGGTTGATCACACGGTGGGTTGATCACACGGTGGGTTGAACACACGGTGGGTTGAACACACAGTGGGTTGAACACACGGTGGGTTGAACACACGGTGCGTAAAAACACGGTGGGTTGAACACACAGTGCGTTGAACACACGGTGGGTTGAACACAAGGTGGGTTGAACACGCGGTAGGTTGACCACATGGTGGGTGGACCACACAGTGGGTTGAACACTTAGTGGGTTGAACACACGATAGGTCGAACACACTGTGGGTTGAACACACGGTGGGTTGATCACACGGTGGGTTGAACACACGGTAGGTTTAAGACACGGTGGGTTGAACACACAGTGCATTGAACATTCGGTGGGTGAAACACATGGTCGGTTGAACACACGGTGGGTTCAAAACACGGTGGGTTTAACACACGGTGGGTTCAACACACGATGCGTTGAACACACGGTGGGTGGAACACACGGTGGGTTGAACACACTATAGGTTGAACACACGGTGGGTTGAACACACGGTGGGTTCAACACACGGTGGGTTGAACACACGGTGGGTTGAACACATGGTGGGTTGAACACACGGTGGGTTGATCACACGGTGGGTGGAACACACTGTGGGTTGAACACACGGTGGGTTGATCACACAGTGGGTGGAACACACAAAGGGTTGAACACACGGTGGGTTGATCACACGGTGGGTGGAACACACGGTGGGTTGAACACATGGTGGGTTGAACATACGGTGGGTTGATTACACGGTGGGTTGATCAACTGTGGGTTGATCACACGGTGGGTTGATCACACGGTGGGTTGAACACACGGTGGATAGAATACACGGTGGGTTGAACACACGGTGGGTTGAACACACGGTGGGTTGAACACATGGTGGGTTGAACACACGGTGGGTGGAACACACGGTGGGTTGAACACACGGTGGGTTGAACACACGGTGGGTGGAACACACGGTGGGTTGAACACACGGTGGGTTGATCACACCGTGGGTGGAACACACGGTGGGTTGAACACACGGTGGGTTGATCACACGGTGGGTTGAACACACGGTGGGTGGAACACACGGTGGGTTGAACACATGGTGGGTTGAACATACGGTGGGTTGATCACACGGTGGGTTGATCACACGGTGGGTTGAACACACGGTGGGTTGATCACACGGTGGGTTGAACACACGGTGGGTGGAACACACGGTGGGTTGAACACATGGTGGGTTGAACACACGGTGGGTTGATCACACGGTGGGTTGATCACACGGTAGGTTTATCACACGGTGGGTTGATCACACGGTGGGTTGAACACACGGTGGGTTGAACACACGGTGGGATGAACACACGGTGGGTTGAACACACGGTGGGTTGAACACACGGTGCGTTGAACACACGGTGGGTTGAACACATGGTGGGTTGAACACACGGTGGGTTGAACACATGGTGGGTTGAACACACGGTGGATAGAAGACACGGTGGGTTGAACACACGGTGGGTTGAACACACGGTGGGTTGAACACACGGTGGGTTTAACACACAGTGGGTTGAACACACGGTGGGTTGAACACACGGTGCATTGAACATACGGTGGGTTGAACACACGGTGCGTTGATCATACCGTGGGTGGAACACACGGTGGGTTAAACACACGGTGGGTTGAACACATGGTGGGTTGAACATACGGTGGGTTGATCACAAGGTGGGTTGATCACACGGTGGGTTGATCACATGGTGGGTTGATCACACGGTGGGTTGAACATACGGTGGGTTGAACACACGGTGGGTTGAACACACGGTGGGTTGAACACACGGTGGGTTGAACACACGGTGGGTTGAACACACGGTGGGTTGAACACACGGTGGGTTGAACACACGGTGGGTTCAACACACGGTGGGTTCAACACACGGTGGGTGGAACACACGGTGGGTTGAACACATGGTGGGTTGAACATAAGGTGGGTTGATCACACGGTGGGTGGAACACACGGTGGGTTGAACACACGGTGGGTTTAAGACACGGTGGGTTGAACACACAGTGGGTTGAACAAAAGGTGGGTTGATCACACGGTGGGTGGAACACATGGTGGGTTGAACACACGGTGGGTTGAACACACGATTGGTTGAACACACGGTGGGTTGAACACACGGTGGGTTCAACACACGGTGGGTTGAACACACGGTGGGTTCAACACACGGTGGGTGGAACACACGGTGGGTTGATCACATGGTGGGTTGAACATGCGGTGGGTTGATCACACGGTGGGTGGAACACACGGTGGGTTGAACACATGGTGGGTTGAACATACAGTGGGTTGATCCCACGGTGGGTGGAACACACGGTGGGTTGAACACACGGTGGGTGGAACACACGGTGGGTTGAACACATGGTGGGTTGAACACACGGTGGGTTGATCACACAGTGGGTGGAACACACAGTGGGTTGAACGCACGGTGGGTTGATCACACGGTGGGTGGAACACACGGTGGGTTGAACACATGGTGCGTTGAACATACGGTGGGTTGATTACACGGTGGGTTGATCAACTGTGGGTTGATCACACGGTGGGTTGATCACATGGTGGGTTGAACACACGGTGGATAGAATACACGGAGGGTTGAACACACGGTGGGTTGAACACACGGTGGGTTGAACACACGGTGGGTTGAACACATAGTGGGTTGAACACACGGTGGGTTGAACACACGGTGCGTAAAAACACGGTGGGTTGAACACACGGTGCGTTGAACACACGGTGGGTTGAACACAAGGTGGGTTGAACACGCGGTAGGTTGACCACATGGTGGGTGGAACACACAGTGGGTTGAACACTTAGTGGGTTGAACACACGATAGGTCGAACACACTGTGGGTTGAACACACGGTGGGTTGATCACACGGTGGGTTGAACACACGGTAGGTTTAAGACACGGTGGGTTGAACACACAGTGCATTGAACATTCGGTGGGTGAAACACATGGTCGGTTGAACACACGGTGGGTTCAAAACACGGTGGGTTTAACACACGGTGGGTTCAACACACGATGCGTTGAACACACGGTGGGTGGAACACACGGTGGGTTGAACACACTATAGGTTGAACACACGGTGGGTTGAACACACGGTGGGTTCAACACACGGTGGGTTGAACACACGGTGGGTTGAACACATGGTGGGTTGAACATACGGTGGGTTGATCACACGGTGGGTGGAACACACTGTGGGTTGAACACACGGTGGGTTGATCACACAGTGGGTGGAACACACAGTGGGTTGAACACACGGTGGGTTGATCACACGGTGGGTGGAACACACGGTGGGTTGAACACATGGTGGGTTGAACACACGGTGGGTGGAACACACGGTGGGTTGAACACACGGTGGGTTGATCACACCGTGGGTGGAACACACGGTGGGTTGAACACACGGTGGGTTGATCACACGGTGGGTTGAACACACGGTGGGTGGAACACACGGTGGGTTGAACACATGGTGGGTTGAACATACGGTGGGTTGATCACACGGTGGGTTGATCACACGGTGGGTTGAACACACGGTGGGTTGATCACACGGTGGGTTGAACACACGGTGGGTGGAACACACGGTGGGTTGAACACATGGTGGGTTGAACACACGGTGGGTTGATCACACGGTGGGTTGATCACACGGTAGGTTTATCACACGGTGGGTTGATCACACGGTGGGTTGAACACACGGTGGGTTGAACACACGGTGGGATGAACACACGGTGGGTTGAACACACGGTGGGTTGAACACACGGTGCGTTGAACACACGGTGGGTTGAACACATGGTGGGTTGAACACACGGTGGGTTGAACATGTTGGTGCAACCCTATGGTTTGCACTCGGCTTGTTGTCCGTGTGCGTGCATGTGTGTGTGTGTGTATGGAATGGTATGAGGGCATGGGATAATATATATTTCATGCTTATAATTGTGTGTGAATGTTGAGTCATGATGTCGAGTGTATGTGTCGGGTCAATAGCGAGTTATCGCTAGACGCGTGTTACGCGGTCGTTTGTGTCTCGCGCGCGGTTTCTATTTTGTCGTGCGCGGTTTCTATTTTGTCCTGTGTCGAACGTTCGGTGTGTCGCAGGTGTGTGCAGCAGACCCATCAAGAACTCAAGGATGAGTTTGTGATGAAGAGCCCGAGCCTTGGTGTCAAGCCTCAAGTGATTTCAAAGCTCGCCAAAAGGGTACACCTCAAGATATTGAAGATAGTTACATTACTTTGTGTAGTGTAACATTTCACTTGGTGTAGGCCCTAGTGAAGGGTAGTTTCGAGACCCTTCGTGGTTGGGGACAGTGTGGCACTGTTCCACATCACTGTACCTCGGCTCTTGGGGTTTGTAGGAGCTGGGAGTCATTCCCAACTCGTAACTCTTCCTAACTCTTCCTATTTTGTGTTCTAAGACTATAGTGGCTGCCATAGTGCCGTTCGTTCAAACCGACACTGTGTCGTCAATACTTGGTCAAATCGTGCGATCTAAATTGCCTATTGTAGGCGACAATAAGACGCTCCAGATCCAAGTTGAATCAAGTCATTTGAAGCTGTCACCAGAACGCTATGAACGTTTGAAGCCGCTGTGCAGAAATCCGACTGTGCACTCTATCTTTCGTTTTAGGCACATTGGAGCCTACTGTGACTATAACAAGTGGTATCAGAGCCCCTTGGAGCAGTTTCGACAATGGCTGGACCTGAGGAAAGGGGTGGCAGAGGTGCTGGTGGCAGAGGAGAAGCCCAAGCTCAAGGCCAACCCCGTGACTCAGCCATGGCGCCCGTGCAACCAAGTGTTGGCCCATCTAGGGATGAGCCTAGAGTGTTTGGCCTTGACAAGTTCAATGGTGACAACTTTGCTGAGTGGTCCTTCAGAATGGAGAACATATTTGACCACTATGACCTGCTGGAGGTGATGGAAGGAACGGAGAAGCGTCCCGAGAACGACCCGGAGAAGAGCCCGTGGGTGCGGAAGAGCGCACAAGGCTACCTCCTACTTGGGCAAGCGTTGGGGAGCAGCCAAATCCGTCACATCAAGCCTTTCCAGCGTGAACCAGAGAAGGGACCAAAAGCATGGGCTGCTCTCAAGGGTGTACACGCTCCTGCAACAGCGGCGGTAGCTGTGGTGTTGGAACGGCAAATGGCGACGTTACGAATTGAAGAGGATGAAGCGGTTGAAGAAGGGGTGCAGAAATTCTTCGACTTGTTGACGCGGCTTGAGGGAGCTGATTTGAACTATAGTGAGCTCCAAAAGAAGACCAAGTTGCTGGCCCTACTCCCGGAGTCATGGTCCTCGCTCATCATCAACCTTAATCGCGACTTGCCCCGCCTCTCGCTTGAAGACGTGAAGCGAGCTATCCTTCAAGAGGATTTCCGCCGCCGTGAGTTGGCGAGTGCGGATGGCGCTGGGGCAGCGAGCATCGGCCGTGGATATGGTCGAGGAAGAGGCAGAGGACGAGGGGGAGGAAGGTTTGGTGGCAGCAACTTCGGCGGAGGCCGTGGGAGTGGTGGTTACGGCAGCGACGAGAAGAACTACGGACGCGGTCGCGGCCGATTCGACGGCGAGTGTCACTATTGCCACAAGCGCGGACACATGTGGCGCGACTGCTATAAACTCCCTGATGGTTGGACCCCTGCTCAAGGCCAAGAGGGTAGAGGAGCAGGAGGAGGGAGAGGAAGAGGCCGTGCAGGCCGTGGCGGTCGCGGTGGCGGAGCTGCAAACATGAAGAGCGGAGACAACGACAAGGACCCGAGCGACGATCGATACCCGGGTCTATTCTACTTCGTGTCGACGCAAGTACCGGCTGGTCCAGAGAAGGATGAAGGCTTTGAGGAGCCAGCAGCTGTGGGGAAGGTGACCCTACACCCCCTGGACTATTGGGTGATTGATAGTGGCGCTACCTATAGCATGACACCTCGCCCGGACTTGCTCACCGAACTCGAGCCGTCACCGGTGAAGCATGTCACATCGGCTTTGGGGCAGCGAGCAGAGGTGAAAGGCATGGGGAAGGCCATGTTCAAGGGTGCTGATGGGAAGATGGTGGGCCTCAAGAACGTGCTTTGGGTGCCCAGCCTTGCTGCGAACCTGATTTCCGTGCGGCGGTTGGCAAAGGCCGGCATGGACACTAACTCGAAGGGAGCCAAGACCTACACCGCAAGGCTTGGCGATCGGATTCTTTGGGACCTTCATGAGGACAGAGATGTCTACAACGAGATGTGGCAGATCCCTGTGGTCCCAATGCCTAAGGAGAGGCAAGTGGCAGCAAGCGTCAGCACTAAAGGTGGAGCGATTGGTAGCGGCGATTGCGCGGACGGTCGCGCTAAGGAGAAGGAGTCCAAGAAGTGCAATCTTGGAGGGACCAGCAAGTTCAGTGAACCTAAGGAGAGTGGTGCAGCAACCAAGGAGCAGCAAAAGGGTGAGGAGAACCCCGAGGCAACAGCGGAGGAGGACTACGGAGAGAGTATGTGGGGCGCTATTGCGAGCGCGGCATTCTCCAATCCAACTTCGGCTACGGGGGAGTGTGATTGGCTCACCTTGCATCGGCGCATGGGGCATGTGGCCCTGCCCATCTTGCAGCAGCTAGTGAAGAATGAGATGGTTGCTGGCATACGTGTGAAGGGGGAGCCCGATGAGGTACTTGGCTGCCCGACGTGCATGCAAGCCAAGTTCACCCGTTTCCCATTCTCTAGTTCGGAGGCAACGGCTAAGGCACCACTTGATGAGGTGGTGATGGACGTGGTGGGCCCCCTGAAGCTTGGAGCTGCTGGAGCTGAGTACTTCCTCACTATTGTGGACGTCTACACCCGTATGACTTGGGTGTACGTGCTGGCCAAGAAGAGCGACGTGGCTGAAACGTTGAAGGCGGATTGGTTTCCGATGGTGGAGCGGCAACAAGACCGTCTAGTCAAGTCAATCCGCACCGATCGAGGGGGAGAGTTCCTGAGCAAGGAGTTTGGGTTGTGGCTGAAGAAGAATGGTATTCGGCACTCCCTCACCATTCCATACTCCCCTGCAATGAACGGCATCGCTGAGCGAGCGAACCGCACAATCACGGAGGCGGCACGCGGGTTGCTCATTGAAGCCGGGCTACCCGACTATTTCTGGCCTGATGCGGTGCGGAGCGCATGTGTGGCCAAGAACAGAGCCTTGACTCATGTGGGAGCAGACAAATGGGTGCCCTATGTGGAGTGGCTAGGAAGGAAGCCAAAGGTGGATATGCTTCGGGTGTTCGGGTGCATGTGCATGGCGCTTGTGCCTAAGCATCTTCGGCACAACAAGCTTGGTGCCAAGGCGGTGTGGGCCGTGCACTTGGGCATGGCTCAAAACAGCAAGGGATGGCTTCTTTGGGACCCATTCACCAAGAAGTTCTTGGTGAGCAGGGACTGCAAGTTCATGGAGAACTTCATGTACAAGGATTGGAAGGCGGAGAATGAGGCGAAGATAGGCGTGCGGTTTGGGGAGGTGAAGAGTTCCGGTTTGGAGCATGTGGAGCTGCCTTTGGAGCTGAGCAGCGGCAGCACAACCACGAGGCAATCCTCCCTTGTGCATGGGGGAGAGGAGGCCACTGATGCAGAGGAAGAAGAGGAGGAGGTGCAGCAAGTGAGCGAGCGTGCACCGTCACTCCCTTCCCGTACCACGAGTGCTCCACGGAATCGAGCCACACCGCAGCAACGCCAAGGCTTTCAAGTCCCTGCAGCTGAGGAGGAAGGAAGGGGGAAGAGGAGAGTTCAACCCCCTAATAGGCTGACCTATGATGCACTTGGAAAGCAAGGCAAGACAGCCCTGGCCGGAGCGGCAATGATGGTCGGAGATGACGAGGAGAGTGACTACGAGGAGTGTGCCTTCGCGTTCTTCTCTCCGGTGGAGATGCCAGGAGAACCAGCAAATCTCAAGGAGGCTTTGGAGAGTAGTGATGCTGAGGAGTGGAAGAAGGCCATGGAGAGTGAGCTGAAGAGCATCGAGGAGAATGACACGTTTGAATTGGTGGAGCTACCGGAGGGGCGTACGGCGATAACGTCCAAGTGGCTCTTCAAAATCAAGTCGGATGCCGACGGCAAGATCGAGCGTTACAAGTCTAGGCTTGTAGCCAAGGGGTACCAGCAGAAGGAGAAGGTGGACTTCAAGGAGCTGTTTGCCCCTGTGGTGAAGCCGACGACGCTGCGAACCCTATTCGCGGGAGCCGCCATCAAAGGATGGGTGGTGAAGCAAATGGACATTGTGACGGCATTCCTCAACGGCATCCTTGAGGAGGAGATTTTTATGGCGCAGCCAGAGGGGTTTGATGATGGTAGTGGCAGAGTGTGGAAGCTGAAGAAGGCCCTCTATGGGCTGAAGCAGGCCCCTAGGCAATGGTACATGAAGCTGCGCGAAGTGTTGGAGGAGATCGGCTTCACTCCCTCAACGGCCGATCACTCCTTGTTCATGCTTGGCGAGGGGGAACAGAGGAGCTTCATGGTGGTTTATGTGGATGACATTCTCATATTCTCACCCTCCTCTGACCTTGTGAAGGAGGTGATGCTGAAGCTGCATGACAAGTTCAAGTGCAAGTCCCTTGGTGACGTGAACTTCTACCTTGGGCTCCACATCGAACGAGACGTGGAGAAGCGGAGCATGCGAGTGCACCAACGGAAGTACCTGGAGGCGTTGGCTGCCAACTTTGGCCAGAGTGAAGGTCATGTGGCTACTCCCTTTCCCTCTGGGTTCAAGTGTGTGAAGGGGCCAGAGGAGGAGAGCGTTGGAGAAGAGGAGAGGCGCCGATTTCACTCGTTGGTGGGCAGCCTCATGTATACGGCGGTAAACACCCGACCGGACGTCGCGTTTGCTACCGGGCAGCTGGCTAGGGTTGTGCAATGCCCTAATGAGGAGCAGGTAGCAGCTGGAATGAGGGTGGCCAAGTACCTTGGCCAAACACCGACCGTTGGGCTGCAATACTCGGCGGCGGCACAAAGGCGCCAAAAGGGCGCGGATGGTGTTGAACCCGGGCGTTTGTTCCTCACCGCCTACTCGGATGCTTCATATGCATCAGAACCAGAGGACATGACAAGTGTGGGAGGCTTCATATGCTGTGTTGGTGGAGGCCCAACTGCTTGGGAGAGCAAGAAGCAGGTTGACCAAGCTTTGAGCTCGGTGGAGTCCGAGTACATGGCACTCTCCCGTGCCGTACGGGAGATTGTGTGGCAGCGGCGTTTGTTGGCTGAATTGGGGGAGGAGCAGCAAGGACCTACCCCATTATATTGTGACAGCCAGGGTGCCATTGCTCTTGCTAAGAACCCTGTGTTGCATGGACTCACGAAGCACATGAGGGTGAAGTGGCATTGGACGAGGAGCATGGTAACCGCGGGTGAAGTTGAGTTGCGCTACGTGAAAACCACGGGGCAGCCGGCTGACATGATGACCAAGAGGCTGGTGGAGCAGCAGCATTGGAAGTGTTGCAAGCTGGCTGGGATGGCTCTGAACTGAGAGAGCAACATATCCGAAGGCCAACAATCCGAGGGGGAGTTTGTTGGTGCAACCCTATGGTTTGCACTCGGCTTGTTGTCCGTGTGCGTGCATGTGTGTGTGTGTGTATGGAATGGTATGAGGGCATGGGATAATATATATTTCATGCTTATAATTGTGTGTGAATGTTGAGTCATGATGTCGAGTGTATGTGTCGGGTCAATAGCGAGTTATCGCTAGACGCGTGTTACGCGGTCGTTTGTGTCTCGCGCGCGGTTTCTATTTTGTCGTGCGCGGTTTCTATTTTGTCCTGTGTCGAACGTTCGGTGTGTCGCAGGTGTGTGCAGCAGACCCATCAAGAACTCAAGGATGAGTTTGTGATGAAGAGCCCGAGCCTTGGTGTCAAGCCTCAAGTGATTTCAAAGCTCGCCAAAAGGGTACACCTCAAGATATTGAAGATAGTTACATTACTTTGTGTAGTGTAACATTTCACTTGGTGTAGGCCCTAGTGAAGGGTAGTTTCGAGACCCTTCGTGGTTGGGGACAGTGTGGCACTGTTCCACATCACTGTACCTCGGCTCTTGGGGTTTGTAGGAGCTGGGAGTCATTCCCAACTCGTAACTCTTCCTAACTCTTCCTATTTTGTGTTCTAAGACTATAGTGGCTGCCATAGTGCCGTTCGTTCAAACCGACACTGTGTCGTCAATACTTGGTCAAATCGTGCGATCTAAATTGCCTATTGTAGGCGACAATAAGACGCTCCAGATCCAAGTTGAATCAAGTCATTTGAAGCTGTCACCAGAACGCTATGAACGTTTGAAGCCGCTGTGCAGAAATCCGACTGTGCACTCTATCTTTCGTTTTAGGCACATTGGAGCCTACTGTGACTATAACAGAACACATGGTGGGTTGAACACACGGTGGATAGAAGACACGGTGGGTTGAACACACGGTGGGTTGAACACACGGTGGGTTGAACACACGGTGGGTTTAACACACAGTGGGTTGAACACACGGTGGGTTGAACACACGGTGCATTGAACATACGGTGGGTTGAACACACGGTGCGTTGATCATACCGTGGGTGGAACACACGGTGGGTTAAACACACGGTGGGTTGAACACATGGTGGGTTGAACATACGGTGGGTTGATCACAAGGTGGGTTGATCACACGGTGGGTTGATCACATGGTGGGTTGATCACACGGTGGGTTGAACATACGGTGGGTTGAACACACGGTGGGTTGAACACACGGTGGGTTGAACACACGGTGGGTTGAACACACGGTGGGTTGAACACACGGTGGGTTGAACACACGGTGGGTTGAACACACGGTGGGTTCAACACACGGTGGGTTCAACACACGGTGGGTGGAACACACGGTGGGTTGAACACATGGTGGGTTGAACATAAGGTGGGTTGATCACACGGTGGGTGGAACACACGGTGGGTTGAACACACGGAGGGTTTAAGACACGGTGGGTTGAACACACAGTGGGTTGAACAAAAGGTGGGTTGATCACACGGTGGGTGGAACACATGGTGGGTTGAACACACGGTGGGTTGAACACACGATTGGTTGAACACACGGTGGGTTGAACACACGGTGGGTTCAACACACGGTGGGTTGAACACACGGTGGGTTCAACACACGGTGGGTGGAACACACGGTGGGTTGATCACATGGTGGGTTGAACACACGGTGGGTTGAACACACGGTGGGTTGAACACACGGTGGGTTGAACACACGGTGGGTTGAACACACGGTGGGTTGAACACACGGTGGGTTCAACACACGGTGGGTGGAACACACGGTGGGTTGAACACATGGTGGGTTGAACATAAGGTGGGTTGATCACACGGTGGGTGGAACACACGGTGGGTTGAACACACGGTGGGTTTAAGACACGGTGGGTTGAACACACAGTGGGTTGAACAAAAGGTGGGTTGATCACACGGTGGGTGGAACACATGGTGGGTTGAACACACGGTGGGTTGAACACACGATAGGTTGAACACACGGTGGGTTGAACACACGGTGGGTTCAACACACGGTGGGTTGAACACACGGTGGGTTCAACACACGGTGGGTGGAACACACGGTGGGTTGATCACATGGTGGGTTGAACATGCGGTGGGTTGATCACACGGTGGGTGGAACACAAGGTGGGTTGAACACATGGTGGGTTGAACATACAGTGGGTTGATCACACGGTGGGTGGAACACACGGTGGGTTGAACACACGGTGGGTGGAACACACGGTGGGTTGAACACATGGTGGGTTGAACACACGGTGGGTTGATCACACAATGGGTGGAACACACAGTGGGTTGAACGCACGGTGGGTTGATCACACGGTGGGTGGAACACACGGTGGGTTGAACACATGGTGCGTTGAACATACGGTGGGTTGATTACACGGTGGGTTGATCAACTGTGGGTTGATCACACGGTGGGTTGATCACACGGTGGGTTGAACACACGGTGGGTTGAACACACAGTGGGTTGAACACACGGTGGGTTGAACACACGGTGCGTAAAAACATGGTGGGTTGAACACACAGTGCGTTGAACACACGGTGGGTTGAACACAAGGTGGGTTGAACACGCGGTAGGTTGACCACATGGTGGGTGGAACACACAGTGGGTTGAACACTTAGTGGGTTGAACACACGATAGGTCGAACACACTGTGGGTTGAACACACGGTGGGTTGATCACACGGTGGGTTGAACACACGGTAGGTTTAAGACACGGTGGGTTGAACACACAGTGCATTGAACATTCGGTGGGTGAAACACATGGTCGGTTGAACACACGGTGGGTTCAAAACACGGTGGGTTTAACACACGGTGGGTTCAACACACGATGCGTTGAACACACGGTGGGTGGAACACACGGTGGGTTGAACACACTATAGGTTGAACACACGGTGGGTTGAACACACGGTGGGTTCAACACACGGTGGGTTGAACACACGGTGGGTTGAACACATGGTGGGTTGAACACACGGTGGGTTGATCACACGGTGGGTGGAACACACTGTGGGTTGAACACACGGTGGGTTGATCACACAGTGGGTGGAACACACAAAGGGTTGAACACACGGTGGGTTGATCACACGGTGGGTGGAACACACGGTGGGTTGAACACATGGTGGGTTGAACATACGGTGGGTTGATTACACGGTGGGTTGATCAACTGTGGGTTGATCACACGGTGGGTTGATCACACGGTGGGTTGAACACACGGTGGATAGAATACACGGTGGGTTGAACACACGGTGGGTTGAACACACGGTGGGTTGAACACATGGTGGGTTGAACACACGGTGGGTGGAACACACGGTGGGTTGAACACACGGTGGGTTGAACACACGGTGGGTGGAACACACGGTGGGTTGAACACACGGTGGGTTGATCACACCGTGGGTGGAACACACGGTGGGTTGAACACACGGTGGGTTGATCACACGGTGGGTTGAACACACGGTGGGTGGAACACACGGTGGGTTGAACACCTGGTGGGTTGAACATACGGTGGGTTGATCACACGGTGGGTTGATCACACGGTGGGTTGAACACACGGTGGGTTGATCACACGGTGGGTTGAACACACGGTGGGTGGAACACACGGTGGGTTGAACACATGGTGGGTTGAACACACGGTGGGTTGATCACACAGTGGGTGGAACACACAGTGGGTTGAACGCACGGTGGGTTGATCACACGGTGGGTGGAACACACGGTGGGTTGAACACATGGTGCGTTGAACATACGGTGGGTTGATTACACGGTGGGTTGATCAACTGTGGGTTGATCACACGGTGGGTTGATCACATGGTGGGTTGAACACACGGTGGATAGAATACACGGAGGGTTGAACACACGGTGGGTTGAACACACGGTGGGTTGAACACACGGTGGGTTGAACACACAGTGGGTTGAACACACGGTGGGTTGAACACACGGTGCGTAAAAACACGGTGGGTTGAACACACGGTGCGTTGAACACACGGTGGGTTGAACACAAGGTGGGTTGAACACGCGGTAGGTTGACCACATGGTGGGTGGAACACACAGTGGGTTGAACACTTAGTGGGTTGAACACACGATAGGTCGAACACACTGTGGGTTGAACACACGGTGGGTTGATCACACGGTGGGTTGAACACACGGTAGGTTTAAGACACGGTGGGTTGAACACACAGTGCATTGAACATTCGGTGGGTGAAACACATGGTCGGTTGAACACACGGTGGGTTCAAAACACGGTGGGTTTAACACAAGGTGGGTTCAACACACGATGCGTTGAACACACGGTGGGTGGAACACACGGTGGGTTGAACACACTATAGGTTGAACACACGGTGGGTTGAACACACGGTGGGTTCAACACACGGTGGGTTGAACACACGGTGGGTTGAACACATGGTGGGTTGAACACACGGTGGGTTGATCACACGGTGGGTGGAACACACTGTGGGTTGAACACACGGTGGGTTGATCACACAGTGGGTGGAACACACAGTGGGTTGAACACACGGTGGGTTGATCACACGGTGGGTGGAACACACGGTGGGTTGAACACATGGTGGGTTGAACACACGGTGGGTGGAACACACGGTGGGTTGAACACACGGTGGGTTGATCACACCGTGGGTGGAACACACGGTGGGTTGAACACACGGTGGGTTGATCACACGGTGGGTTGAACACACGGTGGGTGGAACACACGGTGGGTTGAACACATGGTGGGTTGAACATACGGTGGGTTGATCACACGGTGGGTTGATCACACGGTGGGTTGAACACACGGTGGGTTGATCACACGGTGGGTTGAACACACGGTGGGTGGAACACACGGTGGGTTGAACACATGGTGGGTTGAACACACGGTGGGTTGATCACACGGTGGGTTGATCACACGGTAGGTTTATCACACGGTGGGTTGATCACACGGTGGGTTGAACACACGGTGGGTTGAACACACGGTGGGATGAACACACGGTGGGTTGAACACACGGTGGGTTGAACACACGGTGCGTTGAACACACGGTGGGTTGAACACATGGTGGGTTGAACACACGGTGGGTTGAACACATGGTGGGTTGAACACACGGTGGATAGAAGACACGGTGGGTTGAACACACGGTGGGTTGAACACACGGTGGGTTGAACACACGGTGGGTTTAACACACAGTGGGTTGAACACACGGTGGGTTGAACACACGGTGCATTGAACATACGGTGGGTTGAACACACGGTGCGTTGATCATACCGTGGGTGGAACACACGGTGGGTTAAACACACGGTGGGTTGAACACATGGTGGGTTGAACATACGGTGGGTTGATCACAAGGTGGGTTGATCACACGGTGGGTTGATCACATGGTGGGTTGATCACACGGTGGGTTGAACATACGGTGGGTTGAACACACGGTGGGTTGAACACACGGTGGGTTGAACACACGGTGGGTTGAACACACGGTGGGTTGAACACACGGTGGGTTGAACACACGGTGGGTTGAACACACGGTGGGTTCAACACACGGTGGGTTCAACACACGGTGGGTGGAACACACGGTGGGTTGAACACATGGTGGGTTGAACATAAGGTGGGTTGATCACACGGTGGGTGGAACACACGGTGGGTTGAACACACGGTGGGTTTAAGACACGGTGGGTTGAACACACAGTGGGTTGAACAAAAGGTGGGTTGATCACACGGTGGGTGGAACACATGGTGGGTTGAACACACGGTGGGTTGAACACACGATTGGTTGAACACACGGTGGGTTGAACACACGGTGGGTTCAACACACGGTGGGTTGAACACACGGTGGGTTCAACACACGGTGGGTGGAACACACGGTGGGTTGATCACATGGTGGGTTGAACATGCGGTGGGTTGATCACACGGTGGGTGGAACACACGGTGGGTTGAACACATGGTGGGTTGAACATACAGTGGGTTGATCACACGGTGGGTGGAACACACGGTGGGTTGAACACACGGTGGGTGGAACACACGGTGGGTTGAACACATGGTGGGTTGAACACACGGTGGGTTGATCACACAGTGGGTGGAACACACAGTGGGTTGAACGCACGGTGGGTTGATCACACGGTGGGTGGAACACACGGTGGGTTGAACACATGGTGCGTTGAACATACGGTGGGTTGATTACACGGTGGGTTGATCAACTGTGGGTTGATCACACGGTGGGTTGATCACATGGTGGGTTGAACACACGGTGGATAGAATACACGGAGGGTTGAACACACGGTGGGTTGAACACACGGTGGGTTGAACACACGGTGGGTTGAACACACAGTGGGTTGAACACACGGTGGGTTGAACACACAGTGCGTAAAAACACGGTGGGTTGAACACACGGTGCGTTGAACACACGGTGGGTTGAACACAAGGTGGGTTGAACACGCGGTAGGTTGACCACATGGTGGGTGGAACACACAGTGGGTTGAACACTTAGTGGGTTGAACACACGATAGGTCGAACACACTGTGGGTTGAACACACGGTGGGTTGATCACACGGTGGGTTGAACACACGGTAGGTTTAAGACACGGTGGGTTGAACACACAGTGCATTGAACATTCGGTGGGTGAAACACATGGTCGGTTGAACACACGGTGGGTTCAAAACACGGTGGGTTTAACACACGGTGGGTTCAACACACGATGCGTTGAACACACGGTGGGTGGAACACACGGTGGGTTGAACACACTATAGGTTGAACACACGGTGGGTTGAACACACGGTGGGTTCAACACACGGTGGGTTGAACACACGGTGGGTTGAACACATGGTGGGTTGAACACACGGTGGGTTGATCACTCGGTGGGTGGAACACACTGTGGGTTGAACACACGGTGGGTTGATCACACAGTGGGTGGAACACACAGTGGGTTGAACACACGGTGGGTTGATCACACGGTGGGTGGAACACACGGTGGGTTGAACACATGGTGGGTTGAACATACGGTGGGTTGATTACACGGTGGGTTGATCAACTGTGGGTTGATCACACGGTGGGTTGATCACACGGTGGGTTGAACACACGGTGGATAGAATACACGGTGGGTTGAACACACGGTGGGTTGAACACACGGTGGGTTTAACACACGGTGGGTTGAACACACAGTGGGTTGAACACACGGTGGGTTGAACACACGGTGCGTTGAACACACGGTGGGTTGAACACACGGTGCGTTGAACACACGGTGGGTTGAACACAAGGTGGGTTGAACACACGGTAGGTTGACCACATGGTGGGTGGAACACACAGTGGGTTGAACACATAGTGGGTTGAACACACGATAGGTCGAACACACTGTGGGTTGAACACACGGTGGGTTGATCACACGGTGGGTTGAACACACGGTAGGTTTAAGACACGGTGGGTTGAACACACGGTGCATAGAACATTCGGTGGGTGAAACACACGGTGGGTTGAACACACGGTGGGTTCAAAACACGGTAGGTTTAACACACGGTGGGTTCAACACACGATGCGTTGAACACACGGTGGGTGGAACACACGGTGGGTTGAACACACGATAGGTTGAACACACGGTGGGTTGAACACACGGTGGGTTCAACACACGGTGGGTTGAACACACGGTGGGTTGAACACATGGTGGGTTGAACACACGGTGGGTTGATCATACGGTGGGTGGAACACACTGTGGGTTGAACACACGGTGGGTTGAACACACGGTGGGTTGAACACACGGTGGGTTGAACAAACGGTGGGTTGAACACACGGTGGGTTGAACACACGGTGGGTTGAACACACGGTAGGTTTAACACACGGTGGGTTGAACACATGGTGGGTTGAACACACGGTGTGTTGAACACACGGTGGGTTGAACACACGGTGGGTTGAACACACGGTAGGTTTAACACACGGTGGGTTGAACACACGGTGCATTGAACATTCGGTGGGTGGAACACACGGTGAGTTGAAGACACGGTGGGTTCAAAACACGGTGGGTTCAACACACGATGCGTTGAACACACGGTGGGTGGAACACACGGTGGGTTGAACAAGCAGTGGGTTGAACAAAAGGTGGTTTGATCACATGGTGGGTGAAACACATGGTGGGTTGAACACACGGTGGGTTGAACACACGATAGATTGAACAGACGGTGGATTGAACACACGGTGGGTTGAACACACGGTGCGTTCAACACGCGGTGGGTGGAACACACGGTGAGTTGAACACATGGTGGGTTGATCACACAGTGGGTGGAACACACGGTGGGTTGAACACACGGTGGGTTCAACACACGGTGGGTTCAACACACGGTGGGTGGAACACACGGTGAGTTGAACACATGGTGGGTTGATCACACGGTGGGTGGAACACACGGTGGGTTGAACACATGGTGGGTTGAACATACGGTGGGTTGATCACACGTGGGGTGGAACAAACGGTGGGTTGAACACATGGTGCGTTGAACACACAACGGGTTGAGCACACGGAGGGTTGAACACAAGGTGGGTTGAACACGCGGTGGGTTGAACACACGGTGGGTTCAGCACACGGTGCGTTCAACACACGGTGGGTGGAACACACGGTGGGTTGAACACATGGTGGGTTGAACACACGGTGGGTTTAACACACGGTGGGTTTAACACATGGTGGGTTTAACATACGGTGGATATAACACACGGTGGGTTAAACACACGGTGGGTTTAACACACGGTGGGTTTAACACACGGTGGATATAACACACGGTGGGTTTAACACACGGTGGGTTGAACACACGATAGGTTGAACACACGGTGGGTTGAACACACGGTGGGTTGAACACAAGGTTGGTTGAACACACAGTGGGTTGATTTCATGGTGGGTGGAACACACGGTGGGTTGATCACACGGTGGGTGGAACACACAGTGGGTTGAACACACGGTTGGTTGAACACACGGTAGGTTTAACACACGGTGGGTTGATCACATGGTGGGTTGAACACACGGTGGGTTGAACACACGGTGGGTTGAACACAAGGTTGGTTGAGCACACGGTGGGTTGATTTCATGGTGGGTGGAACACACGGTGGGTTGAACACACAGTGGGTTGAACACACGGTAGGTTTAACACACGGTGGGTTGAACACACGGTGCATTGAACATTCGGTGGGTGGAACACACGGTGGGTTGAACAAACGGTAGGTTCAAAACACGGTGGGTTCGACACACGATGCGTTGAACACACGGTGGGTGGAACACACCGTGGGTTTAACACACGATGGGTTGAACAAAAGGTGGTTTGATCACACGTTGGGTGGAACACACGGTGGGTTAAACACATGATGGGTTGAACACACAGTAGGTTTAACACACGGTGGGTTGAACACACGGTAGGTTTAACACACGGTGGGTTGAACACACGGTAGGTTTAACACACGGTGGGTTGAACACACGGTTGGTTGAACACACGGTGTGTTGAACACACGGTGGGTTGAACACACGGTGGGTTTAACACGCGGTGGGTTGAAGACACGGTGGGTTGAACACACGGTGGGTTGAACACAGGGTGTGTTAAACACACGGTGTGTTTAACACATGGTCGGTTTAACACACGGTGGGTTTAAGACACGGTGGGTTTAACACACGGGGGGGTGAACACACGGTGGGTTGAACACACGGTAGGTTTAACACACGGTGGGTTGAACACACGGTGGGTTGAACACACGGTAGGTTTAACACACAGTGGGTTGAACACACGGTGGGTTGAACACACGGTGGGATGCACACACGGTAGGTTTAACACACAGTGTGTTGAACACACGGTGGGTTGAACAGACGGTGGGTTTAACACACGGTGGGTTGAACACACGGTGGGTTGAACACAGGGTGGGTTGAACACACGGTGGGTTGAACACAGGGTGGGTTGAACACAGGGTGGGTTAAACACACGGTGTGTTTAACACATGGTCGGTTTAACACACGGTGGGTTGAACACACGGTGGGTTGAACACACGGTGGGTTGAACACAGGGTGGGTTGAACACACGGTGGGTTTAACACAGGGTGGGTTAAACACACGGTGTGTTTAACACATGGTCGGTTTAACACACGGTGGGTTGAACACACGGTGGGTTGAACACACGGTGGGTTGAACACAGGGTGGGTTGAACACAGGGTGGGTTAAACACACGGTGTGTTTAACACATGGTCGGTTTAACACACGGTGGGTTTAAGACACGGTGGGTTTAACACACGGGGGGGTGAACACACGGTGGGTTGAACACACGGTAGGTTTAACACACGGTGGGTTGAACACACGGTGGGTTGAACACACGGTAGGTTTAACACACGGTGGGTTGAACACACGGTGGGTTGAACACACGGTAGGTTTAACACACAGTGGGTTGAACACACGGTGGGTTGAACACACGGTGGGATGCACACACGGTAGGTTTAACACACAGTGTATTGAACACACGGTGGGTTGAACAGACGGTGGGTTTAACACACGGTGGGTTGAACACACGGTGGGTTGAACACAGGGTGGGTTAAACACACGGTGTGTTTAACACATGGTCGGTTTAACACACGGTGGGTTTAAGACACGGTGGGTTTAACACACGGGGGGGTGAACACACGGTGGGTTGAACACACGATAGGTTTAACACACGGTGGGTTGAACACACGGTGGGTTGAACACACGGTAGGTTTAACACACAGTGGGTTGAACACACGGTGGGTTGAACACACGGTGGGATGCACACACGGTAGGTTTAACACACAGTGTGTTGAACACACGGTTGGTTGAACACACGGTAGGTTTAACACATGGTGGGTTGAACACACGGAAGGTTGAACACAGGGTGGGTTAAACACACGGTGTGTTTAACACATGGTCGGTTTAACACACGGTGGGTTTAAGACACGGTGGGTTTAACACACGGGGGGGTGAACACATGGTGGGTTGAACACACGGTAGGTTTAACACACGGTGGGTTGAACACACGGTGGGTTGAACACACGGTAGGTTTAACACACAGTGGGTTGAACACACGGTGGGTTGAACACACGGTGGGATGCACACACGGTAGGTTTAACACACAGTGTGTTGAACACACGGTGGGTTGAACAGACGGTGGGTTTAACACACGGTGGGTTTAACACACAGTGGGTTTAACACACGGTGGGTTGAACACACGGTTGGTTTAACACACGGTGGGTTGAACACACGGTAGGTTTAACACACGGTGGGTTGAACACACGGTTGGTTGAACACACAGTGTGTTGAACACATAGTGGGTTGAACACACGGTGGGTTTAACATACGGTGGGTTGAACACACGGTGGGTTGATCACACAGTGGGTGGAACACACAGTGGGTTGAACGCACGGTGGGTTGATCACACGGTGGGTGGAACACACGGTGGGTTGAACACATGGTGGGTTGAACATACGGTGGGTTGATTACACGGTGGGTTGATCAACTGTGGGTTGATCACACAGTGGGTTGATCACACGGTGGGTTGAACACACGGTGGGTTGAACACACGGTGGGTTGAACACAGGGTGGGTTGAACACACGGTGGGTTTAACACAGGGTGGGTTAAACACACGGTGTGTTTAACACATGGTCGGTTTAACACACGGTGGGTTGAACACACGGTGGGTTGAACACACGGTGGGTTGAACACAGGGTGGGTTGAACACAGGGTGGGTTAAACACACGGTGTGTTTAACACATGGTCGGTTTAACACACGGTGGGTTTAAGACACGGTGGGTTTAACACACGGGGGGGTGAACACACGGTGGGTTGAACACACGGTAGGTTTAACACACGGTGGGTTGAACACACGGTGGGTTGAACATACGGTAGGTTTAACACACGGTGGGTTGAACACACGGTGGGTTGAACACACGGTAGGTTTAACACACAGTGGGTTGAACACACGGTGGGTTGAACACACGGTGGGATGCACACACGGTAGGTTTAACACACACTGTGTTGAACACACGGTGGGTTAACAGACGGTGGGTTTAACACACGGTGGGTTGAACACACGGTGGGTTGAACACAGGGTGGGTTAAACACACGGTGTGTTTAACACATGGTCGGTTTAACACACGGTGGGTTTAAGACACGGTGGGTTTAACACACGGGGGGGTGAACACACGGTGGGTTGAACACACGGTAGGTTTAACACACGGTGGGTTGAACACACGGTGGGTTGAACACACGGTAGGTTTAACACACAGTGGGTTGAACACACGGTGGGTTGAACACACGGTGGGATGCACACACGGTAGGTTTAACACACAGTGTGTTGAACACACGGTTGGTTGAACACACGGTAGGTTTAACACATGGTGGGTTGAACACATGGTGGGTTGAACACAGGGTGGGTTAAACACACGGTGTGTTTAACACATGGTCGGTTTAACACACGGTGGGTTTAAGACACGGTGGGTTTAACACACGGGGGGGTGAACACACGGTGGGTTGAACACACGGTAGGTTTAACACACGGTGGGTTGAACACACGGTGGGTTGAACACACGGTAGGTTTAACACACAGTGGGTTGAACACACGGTGGGTTGAACACACGGTGGGATGCACACACGGTAGGTTTAACACACAGTGTGTTGAACACACGGTGGGTTGAACAGACGGTGGGTTTTACACACGGTGGGTTTAACACACAGTGGGTTTAACACACGGTGGGTTGAACACACGGTTGGTTTAACACACGGTGGGTTGAACACACGGTAGGTTTAACACACGGTGGGTTGAACACACGGTTGGTTGAACACACAGTGTGTTGAACACATAGTGGGTTGAACACACGGTGGGTTTAACATACGGTGGGTTGAACACACGGTGGGTTGATCACACAGTGGGTGGAACACACAGTGGGTTGAACGCACGGTGGGTTGATCACACGGTGGGTGGAACACACGGTGGGTTGAACACATGGTGGGTTGAACATACGGTGGGTTGATTACACGGTGGGTTGATCAACTGTGGGTTGATCACACGGTGGGTTGATCACACGGTGGGTTGAACACACGGTGGGTTGAACACACGGTGGGTTGAACACAAGGTAGGATTAACACACGGTGGGTTTAACACACGGTGGGTTGATCACACGGTGGGTGGAACACACTGTGGGTTGAACACACGGTTGGTTGAACACACGGAAGGTTTAACACTCGGTGGGTTGAACACACAGTGGGTTGAACACACGGTGGGTTGAACACACGGTGGGTTCAACACACGGTGGGTTTAACACACGGTGGGTTGAACACATGGTGGGTTGAACACACGGTGTGTTGAACACAAGGTGGGTTGAACACACGGTGGGTTGAACACACGGTAGGTGTAACACACGGTGGGTTGAACACACGGTGCATTGAACATTCGGTGGGTGGAACACACGGTGGGTTGAAGACACGGTGGGTTCAAAACACGGTGGGTTCAACACACGATGCGTTGAACACACGGTGGGTGGAACACACAGTCGGTTGAACACACGGTGGGTTGAACAAAAGGTGGTTTGATCACACGGTGGGTGGAACACATGGTGGGTTGAACACACGGTGGGTTGAACACAGGAAAGGTTCAACACACGGTGGGTTGAACACACGGTGGGTTGAACACATGGTGGGTTCAACGCACGGTGGGTTGAACACACGGTAGGTTGAACACATGGTGGGTGGAACACACGGTGGGTTGAACACACGGTGGGTTGCACACACGATAGGTTGAACACACGGTGGGTTGAACACACGGTGGGTTGAACACACGGTGGGTTGAACACATGGTGGGTTGAACACACAGTGGGTTGATCAGACGGTGGGTGGAACACACGGTGGGTTGAACACACGGTGGGTTGAACACAAGGTGGGTTGAACACATGGTGGGTTGATCACATGGTGGGTGGAACACACCGTGGGT
Organism: Closterium sp. NIES-65; assembly: GCA_948144175.1. Classification (NCBI taxonomy): domain Eukaryota; kingdom Viridiplantae; phylum Streptophyta; class Zygnematophyceae; order Desmidiales; family Closteriaceae; genus Closterium; species Closterium sp. NIES-65. The sequence goes on along the minus strand of CANXME010001063.1, from coordinate 106,835 downwards.
TGAACACACAGTGGGTTGCATTCACGATAGGTTGAACACACGGTGGGTTGAACACACAGTGGATTGAACACACGGTGGGTTGAACACACGGTAGGTTGAACACACAGTGGGTTGAACACACGGTGCGTTGAACAGACGGTGGGTGGAACACACGGTGGGTAGAACACACAGTGGGTTGAGCACTCGGTGGGTTGATCACACGGTGGGTGGAACACACGGTGGGTTGAACACAAGGTGGGTTGAACACATGGTGGGTTGATCACATGGTGGGTGGAACACACCGTGGGTTGAACACACGGTGGGTTGCACACACGATAGGTTGAACACACGGTGGGTTGAACACACGGTGGATTGAACACACGATGGGTTGAACACACGGTAGGTTGAACACACAGTGGGTTGAACACACGGTGCGTTGAACAGACGGTGGGTGGAACACACGGTGGGTTGAACACACAATGGGTTGAGCACACGGTGGGTTGATCACACGGTGGGTGGAACACACGGTGGGTTTAATACACGGTGGGTTCAACACACGGTGGGTTCAACTCACGGTGCGTTGAACACACAGTGGGTGGAACACATGGTGGGTTGAACACACGGTGGGTTCAAAACATGGTGGGTTCAACACACGGTGCGTTGAACACACGGTGGGTGGAACACACGGTGGGTTGAACACATGGTGGGTTGAACATACGATGGGCTGATCACACGGTGGGGTGAACACACGGAGGGTTGAACACACGGTGGGTTCAACACACGGTGGATGGAACACACGGTGGGTTGAACACACGGTGGGTTGAACACACGGTAGGTTGAACACAGGGTGGGTTGAACACACAATGGGTTCAACACATGGTGGGTTGAACAAACGGTGGGTTGAACACACGGTGGGCTAAACAGACGGTGGGTTGAACACACGGTGGGTTCAACACACGGTGCGTTGAACACACGGTGGGTGGAACACACGGTGGGTTGAACACACGGTGGGTTGAACACACGGTGGGTTGATCAGACGGTGGGTGGAACACACGGTGGGTTGAACACACGGTGGGTTGAACACATGATAGGTTGAACACAAGGTGGGTTGAACACACGGTGGGTTGAACACAAGGTGGGTTGAACACACGGTGGGTTGATCACATGGTGGGTGGAACACACGGTGGGTTGAACACACGGTGGGTTGCATGCGTCCGGACACAAGCATGCGACCGGACACAAGCATGCGTCCGTACACAAGCATGCGTCCGGACACAAGCATGCGTCCAGACACAAGCATGCGTCCGGACACAAGCATGCGTCCGGACACAAGCATGCGTCCGGACACAAGCATGCGTCCGGACACAAGCATGCGTCCGTACACAAGCATGCGTCCGGACACAAGCATGCGTCCGGACACAAGCATGCGTCCGGACACAAGCATGCGTCCGGACACAAGCATGCGACCGGACTCAAGCATGCGTCCGGACACAAGCATGCGTCCGGACACAAGCATGCGTCCGGACCCAAGCATGCGTCCGGACACAAGCATGCGTCCGAACACAAGCATGCGTCCGGACACAAGCATGCGACCGGACACAAGCATGCGACCGGGCACAAGCATGCGTCCGGACACAAGCATGCGTCCGGGCACAAGCATGCGTCCGGACACAAGCATGCGTCTGGACACAAGCATGCGTCTGGACACAAGCATGCGTCTGGACACAAGCATGCGTCCGGACATAAGCATGCGTTCGGGCACAAGCATGCGTCCGGACACAAGCATGCGTCCGCACACAAGCATGCGTCCGGACTCAAGCATGCGTCCGGACACAAGCATGCGTCCGGACACAAGCATGCGTCAGGACTCAAGCATGCGTCCGGACCCATGCATGCGACCGGACTCAAGCATGCGTCCGGACCCATGCATGCGACCGGACACAAGCATGCGTCCGGACACAAGCATGCGTCCGGACACAAGCATGCGTCGGACACAAGCATGCGTCCGGACACAAGCATGCGTCCGGACACAAGCATGCGTCCGGACACAAGCATGCATCCGTACACAAGCATGCGACCGGACACAAGCATGCGTCCGGACACAAGCATGCGACCGGGCACAAGCATGCGTCCAAACACAAGCATGCGTCCGGACACAAGCATGCGTCCGGACACAAGCATGCGTCCGGACACAAGCATGCGACCGGACTCAAGCATGCGTCCCGACACAAGCATGCGACCGGACACAAGCATGCGACCGGACACAAGCATGCGACCGGGCACAAGCATGCGTCCGGACACAAGCATGCGTCCGGACACAAGCATGCGTCGGACACAAGCATGCGTCCGGACACAAGCATGCGTCCGGACACAAGCATGCATCCGGACACAAGCATGCGACCGGACACAAGCATGCGTCCGGACACAAGCATGCAACCGGGCACAAGCATGCGTCCAAACACAAGCATGCGTCCGGACACAAGCATGCGTCCGGACACAAGCATGCGAGCGGACTCAAGCATGCGTCCGGACACAAGCATGCGACCGGACACAAGCATGCGTCCGAACACAAGCATGCGTCCGGACACAAGCATGCGACTGGACTCAAGCATGCGTCCGGACACAAGCATGCGTCCGGACACAAGCATGCGACCGGGCACAAGCATGCGTCCGGACACAAGCATGCGTCCGCACACAAGCATGCGTCCGGACTCAAGCATGCGTCCGGACACAAGCATGCGACCGGACTCAAGCATGCGTCCGGACACAAGCATGCATCCGGACACAAGCATGCGTCCGGACACGAGCATGCGTCCGGACACAAGCATGCGACCGGACTCAAGCATGCGACCGGACACAAGCATGCGTCCGTACACAAGCATGCGTCCGGACACAAGCATGCGTCCAGACACAAGCATGCGTCCGGACACAAGCATGCGTCCGGACACAAGCATGCGTCCGGACACAAGCATGCGTCCGGACACAAGCATGCGTCCGTACACAAGCATGCGTCCGGACACAAGCATGCGTCCGGACACAAGCATGCGTCCGGACACAAGCATGCGTCCGGACACAAGCATGCGACCGGACTCAAGCATGCGTCCGGACACAAGCATGCGTCCGGACACAAGCATGCGTCCGGACCCAAGCATGCGTCCGGACACAAGCATGCGTCCGAACACAAGCATGCGTCCGGACACAAGCATGCGACCGGACACAAGCATGCGACCGGGCACAAGCATGCGTCCGGACACAAGCATGCGTCCGGGCACAAGCATGCGTCCGGACACAAGCATGCGTCTGGACACAAGCATGCGTCTGGACACAAGCATGCGTCTGGACACAAGCATGCGTCCGGACATAAGCATGCGTTCGGGCACAAGCATGCGTCCGGACACAAGCATGCGTCCGCACACAAGCATGCGTCCGGACTCAAGCATGCGTCCGGACACAAGCATGCGTCCGGACACAAGCATGCGTCAGGACTCAAGCATGCGTCCGGACCCATGCATGCGACCGGACTCAAGCATGCGTCCGGACCCATGCATGCGACCGGACACAAGCATGCGTCCGGACACAAGCATGCGTCCGGACACAAGCATGCGTCGGACACAAGCATGCGTCCGGACACAAGCATGCGTCCGGACACAAGCATGCGTCCGGACACAAGCATGCATCCGTACACAAGCATGCGACCGGACACAAGCATGCGTCCGGACACAAGCATGCGACCGGGCACAAGCATGCGTCCAAACACAAGCATGCGTCCGGACACAAGCATGCGTCCGGACACAAGCATGCGTCCGGACACAAGCATGCGACCGGACTCAAGCATGCGTCCCGACACAAGCATGCGACCGGACACAAGCATGCGACCGGACACAAGCATGCGACCGGGCACAAGCATGCGTCCGGACACAAGCATGCGTCCGGACACAAGCATGCGTCGGACACAAGCATGCGTCCGGACACAAGCATGCGTCCGGACACAAGCATGCATCCGGACACAAGCATGCGACCGGACACAAGCATGCGTCCGGACACAAGCATGCAACCGGGCACAAGCATGCGTCCAAACACAAGCATGCGTCCGGACACAAGCATGCGTCCGGACACAAGCATGCGAGCGGACTCAAGCATGCGTCCGGACACAAGCATGCGACCGGACACAAGCATGCGTCCGAACACAAGCATGCGTCCGGACACAAGCATGCGACTGGACTCAAGCATGCGTCCGGACACAAGCATGCGTCCGGACACAAGCATGCGACCGGGCACAAGCATGCGTCCGGACACAAGCATGCGTCCGCACACAAGCATGCGTCCGGACTCAAGCATGCGTCCGGACACAAGCATGCGACCGGACTCAAGCATGCGTCCGGACACAAGCATGCATCCGGACACAAGCATGCGTCCGGACACGAGCATGCGTCCGGACACAAGCATGCGACCGGACTCAAGCATGCGTCCGGACACAAGCATGCGTCCGGACACAAGCATGCGTCCGGACACAAGCATGCGTTCGGACACATGCATGCGTCCGAACACAAGCATGCGTCCGGACACAAGCATGCGTCCGGACACAAGCATGCGTCCGGACACAAGCATGCGACCGGACACAAGCATGCGACCAGGCACAAGCATGCGTCCGGACACAAGCATGCGTCCGGACACAAGCATGCGTCCGGACACAAGCATGCGTCCGGACACAAGCATGCGACCGGACTCAAGCATGCGTCCGGACACAAGCATGTGTCCGGACACAAGCATGCGTCCGGACACAAGCATGGGTCCGGACACAAGCATGCGTCCGGACACAAGCATGCGACCGGACACAAGCATGCGTCCGGACACAAGCATGCGTCCGGACACAAGCATGCGTCCGGAGAGGAGGCCACTCATGCAGAGGAAGAAGAGGAGGAGGTGCAGCAAGTAAGTGAGCGTGCACCGTCACTCCCTTCCCGTACCACGAGTGCTCCACGGAATCGAGCCACACCGCAGCAACGCCAAGGCCTTCAATTCGCTGCAGCTGAGGAGGAAGGAAGGGGGAAGAGGAGAGTTCAACCCCCTAATAGGCTGACCTATGATGCACTTGGAAAGCAAGGCAAGACAGCCCTGGCCGGAGCGGCAATGATGGTCGGAGACGATGAGGAGAGTGACTACGAGGAGTGTGCCTTCGCGTTCTTCTCTCCGGTGGAGATGCCGGGAGAACCAGCAACTCTCAAGGAGGCTTCGGAGAGTAGTGATGCTGAGGAGTGGAAGACGGCTTTGGAGAGTGAGCTGAAGAGCATCGAGGAGAATGACACGTTTGAATTGGTGGAGCTACCGGAGGGGCGTACGGCGATAACGTCCAAGTGGCTCTTCAAAATCAAGTCGGATGCCGACGGCAAGATCGAGCGTTACAAGTCTAGGCTTGTAGCCAAGGGGTACCAGCAGAAGGAGAAGGTGGACTTCAAGGAGCTGTTTGCCCCTGTGGTGTAGCCGACGATGCTGCGAACCCTATTCGCGGGAGCCGCCATCAAAGGATGGGTGGTGAAGCAAATGGACATTGTGACGGCATTCCTTAACGGGATCCTTGAGGAGGAGATTTTTATGGCACAGCCAGAGGAGTTTGATGATGGTAGTGGCAGAGTGTGGAAGCTGAAGAAGGCCCTCTATGGGCTGAAGCAGGCCCCTAGGCAATGGTACATGAAGCTGCACGAAGTGTTGGAGGAGATCGGCTGCACTCCCTCAACGGCCGATCACTCCTTGTTCATGCTTGGCGAGGGGGAGCAGAGGAGCTTCATGGTGGTTTATGTGGATGACATTCTCATATTCTCACCCTCCTCTGACCTTGTGAAGGAGGTGATGCTGAAGCTGCATGACAAGTTCAAGTGCAAGTCCCTTGGTGACGTGAACTTCTACCTTGGGCTCCACATCGAACGAGACGTGGAGAAGCGGAGCATGCGAGTGCACCAACGGAAGTACCTGGAGGCGTTGGCTGCCAACTTCGGCCATAGTGAAGGTCATGTGGCTACTCCCTTTCCCTCTGGGTTCAAGTGTGTGAAGGGGCCAGAGGAGGAGAGCGTTGGAGAAGAGGAGAGGCGCCGATTTCACTCGTTGGTGGGCAGCCTCATGTATGCGGCGGTGAACACACGACCGGACGTCGCGTTTGCTACCGGGCAGCTGGCTAGGGTTGTGCACTGCCCTAATGAGGAGCAGGTAGCAGCTGGAATGAGGGTGTCCAAGTATCTTGGCCAAACAGCGACCGTTGGGCTGCAATACTCGGCGGCGGCACAAAGGCGCCAAAAGGGCGCGGATGGTGTTGAACCCGGGCGTTTGTTCCTCACCGCCTACTCGGATGCTTCATATGCATCAGAACCAGAGGACATGACAAGTGTGGGAGGCTTCATATGCTGTGTTGGTGGAGGCCCAACTGCTTGGGAGAGCAAGAAGCAGGTTGACCAAGCTTTGAGCTCGGTGGAGTCCGAATACATGGCACTCTTCCGTGCCGTACGGGAGATTGTGTGGCAGCGGCGTTTGTTGGCTGAATTGGGGGAGGAGCAGCAAGGACCTACCCCACTGTATTGTGACAGCCAGGGTGCCATTGCTCTTGCTAAGAACCCTGTGTTGCATGGACTCACGAAGCACATGAGGGTGAAGTGGCATTGGACGAGGAGCATGGTAACCGCGGGTGAAGTTGAGTTGCGCTACGTGAAGACCACGGGGCAGCCGGCTGACATGATGACCAAGAGGCTGGTGGAGCAGCAGCATTGGAAGTGTTGCAAGCTGGCTGGGATGGCTCTGAACTGACAGAGCAACACATCCTAAGGCCAACAATCCGAGGGGGGGTTTGTTGGTGCAACCCTATGGTTTGCACTCGGCTTGTTGTCCGTGTGCGTGCATGTGTGTGTGTCTATGGAATGGTATGAGGGCATGGGATAATATATATTTAATGCTTATAATTGTGTGTGAATGTTGAGTCATGATGTCGAGTGTATGTGTCGAGTCAATAGCGAGTTATCGCTAGACGCGTGTTACGCGGTCGTTTGTGTCTCGCGCGCGGTTTCTATTTTGTCGTGCGCGGTTTCTCTTTTGTCCTGTGTCGAACGTTCGGTGTGTCGCAGGTGTGTGCAGCAGACCCATCAAGAACTCAAGGATGAGTTTGTGATGAAGAGCCGAGCCTTGGTGTCAATCCACAAGTGATTTCAAAGCTCGCCAAAAAGGGTACACCTCAAGATATTGAAGATAGTTACATTACTTTGTGTAGTGTAACATTTCACTTGGTGCAGGCCCTAGTGAAGGGTAGTTTCGAGACCCTTCGTGGTTGGGGACAGTGTGGCACTGTTCCACATCACTGTACCTCGGCTCTTGGGGTTTGTAGGAGCTGGGAGTCATTCCCAACTCGCAACTCTTCCTAACTCTTCCTATCTTGTGTTCTAAGACCATAGTGGCTGCCATAGTGCTGTTCGTTCAAACCAACCCTGTGTCGTCAATACTTGGTCAAATCGTGCAATCTAAATTGCCTATTGTAGGCGACAATAAGGCGCTCCAGATCCAAGTTGAATCAAGTCATTTAAAGCTATGAACAAAACGCTATGAACGTTTGAAGCCGCTGTGCAGAAATCCGACAGTGCACTCTATCTTTCGTTTTAGGCACATTGGAGCCTACTTTGACTATAACATGCTTGTGCCCGGCCGCATGCTTGTGTCCGGACGCATGCTTGTGTCCGGACGCATGCTTGTGTCCGGACGCATGCTTGAGTCCGGTCGCATGCTCGTGTCCGGACGCATGCTTGTGTCCAGACGCATGCTTGAGTCCGGTCGCATGCTTGTGTCCGGACGCATGCTTGTGTCCGGACGCATGCTTGTGTCCGGACGCATGCTTGTGTCCGACGCATGCTTGTGTGCGGACGCATGCTTGTGTTCGGACGCATGCTTGTGCCCGGTCGCATGCTTGTGTCCGGACGCATGCTTGTGTCCGGTCGCATGCTTGTGTCCGGACGCATGCTTGTGTCTGGACGCATGCTTGTGTCCGGACGCATGCTTGTGTCCGGACGCATGCTTGTGTCCGGACGCATGCTTGTGTCCGACGCATGCTTGTGGCCGGACGCATGCTTGTGTCCGGACGCATGCTTGTGTCCGGACGCATGCTTGAGTCCGGTCGCATGCTTGTGTCCGGACGCATGTTTGTGTTCGGACGCATGCTTGTGTCCGGACGCATACTTGTGTCCGGACGCATGCTTGTGTCCGGATGCATGCTTGTGCCCGGACGCATGCTTGTGTCCGGTCGCATGCTTGTGTCCGGACGCATGCTTGTGTCCGGACGCATGCTCGTGTCCGGTCGCATGCTCGTGTCCGGACGCATGCTTGTGTCCAGACGCATGCTTGAGTCCGGTCGCATGCTTGTGTCCGGACGCATGCTTGTGTCCGGACGCATGCTTGTGTCCAGACGCATGCTTGTGTCCGGACGCATGCTTGTGTGCGGACGCATGGTTGTGTCCGGACGCATGCTTGTGCCCGGTCGCATGCTTGTGTCCGGACGCATGCTTGTGTCCGGACGCATGCTTGTGTCTGGACGCATGCTTGTGCCCGGTCGCATGCTTGTGTCCGGACGCGTGCTTGTGTCCGGTCGCATGCTTGTGTCCGGACGCGTGCTTGTGTCCGGAAGCATGCTTGTGTCCGGACGCATGCTTGTGTCCGGAAGCATGCTTGTGTCCGGACGCATGCTTGTGTTTGGACGCATGCTTGTGTCCGGACGCATGCTTGTGTCTGGACGCATGCTTGTGTCCGGACGCATGCTTGAGTCCGGTCGCATGCTTGTGTCCGGACGCATGCTTGTGTCCGGACACATGCTTGTGTCCGGACGCATGCTTGGGTCCGGTCGCATGCTTGTGTCCGGACGCATGCTTGTGTCCGGACGCATGCTTGTGTCCGGACGCATGCTTGTGTCCGGTCGCATGCTTGTGTCCGGACGCATGCTTGTGTCCGGACCCATGCTTGTGTCCGGACGCATGCTTGGGTCCGGTCGCATGCTTGTGTCCGGACGCATGCTTGTGTCGGGACGCATGCTTGTGTCCGGACGCATGCTTGTGTTCGGACGCATGCTTGTGCCCGGTCGCATGCTTGTGTCCGGACGCATGCTTGTGTCCGGTCGCATGCTTGTGTCTGGACGCATGCTTGTGTCCGGACGCATGCTTGTGTCCGGACGCATGCTTGAGTCCGGTCGCATGCTTGTGTCCGGACGCATGTTTGTGTTCGGACGCATGCTTGTGTCCGGACGCATACTTGTGTCCGGACGCATGCTTGTGTCCGGACGCATGCTTGTGCCCGGACGCATGCTTGTGTCCGGTCGCATGCTTGTGTCCGGACGCATGCTTGTGTCCGATCGCATGCTCGTGTCCGGACGCATGCTTGTGTCCGGACGCATGCTTGAGTCCGGTCGCATGCTTGTGTCCGGACGCATGCTTGTGTCCGGACGCATGCTTGTGTCTGGACGCATGCTTGTGGCCGGTCGCATGCTTGTGTCCGGACGCGTGCTTGTGTCCGGTCGCATGCTTGTGTCCGGACGCATGCTTGTGTCCGGAAGCATGCTTGTGTCCGGATGCATGCTTGTGTCCGGAAGCATGCTTGTGTCAGGACGCATGCTTGTGTTTGGACACATGCTTGTGTCCGGACGCATGCTTGTGTCTGGACGCATGCTTGTGTCCGGACGCATGCTTGAGTCCGGTCGCATGCTTGTGTCCGGACGCATGCTTGTGTCCGGACACATGCTTGTGTCCGGACGCATGCTTGGGTCCGGTCGCATGCTTGTGTCCGGACGCATGCTTGTGTCCGGACGCATGCTTGTGTCCGGACGCATGCTTGAGTCCGGTCGCATGCTTGTGTCCGGACGCATGCTTGTGTCCGGACGCATGCTTGTGTCCGGACCCATGCTTGTGTCCGGACGCATGCTTGGGTCCGGTCGCATGCTTGTGTCCGGACGCATGCTTGTGTCGGGACGCATGCTTGTGTCCGGACGCATGCTTGTGTTCGGACGCATGCTTGTGTCCGAACGCATGCTTGTGTCCGGACGCATGCTTGTGTCCGGACGCATGCTTGAGTCCGGTCGCATGCTTGTGTCCGGACGCATGCTTGTGTCCGGACACATGCTTGTGTCCGGGCGCATGCTTGGGTCCGGTCGCATGCTTGTGTCCGGACGCATGCTTGTGTTCGGACGCATGCTTGTGCCCGGTCGCATGCTTGTGTCCGGACGCATGCTTGTGTCCGGTCGCATGCTTGTGTCCGGACGCATGCTTGAGTCCGGTCGCATGCTTGTGTCCGGACGCATGCTTGTGTCCGGACGCATGCTTGTGTCCGGATGCATGCTTGTGTCCGGACGCATGCTTGTGTCCGGACGCATGCTTGTGTCTGGACGCATGCTTGTGTCCGCACGCATGCTTGTGTCCGGACGCATGCTTGTGTCCGAACGTATGCTTGAGTCCGGTCGCATGCTTGTGTCCGGACGCATGCTTGAGTCTGGACGCATGCTTGTGTCCGGTCGCATGCTTGTGTCCGGACGCATGCTTGTGTCCGGACGCATGCTTGTGTCCGGACGCATGCTTGTGTCCGGACGCATGCTTGTGTCCGACGCATGCTTGTGTCCGACGCATGCTTGTGTCCGGACGCATGCTTGTGTCCGGACGCATGCTTGTGCCCGGTCGCATGCTTGTGTCCCGACGCATGCTTGTGTTCGGACGCATGCTTGTGTCCGGACGCATGCTTGTGTCCGGACGCATGCTTGTGTTCGGACGCATGCTTGTGTCCGGACGCATGCTTGTGTCCGGACGCATGCTTGTGTCCAGACGCATGCTTGTGCCCGGACGCATGCTTGTGCCCGGTCGCATGCTTGTGTCCGGTCGCATGCTTGTGTCCGGACGCATGCTTGTGTCCGGACGCATGCTTGTGTCCGGACGCATGCTTGTGTCCGGTCGCATGCTTGTATGTGGACGCATGCTTGTATGTGGACGCATGCTTGTGTCCGGTCGCATGCTTGTGTCCGGACGCATGCTTGTGTCCGGACGCATGCTTGTGTCCGCACGCATGCTTGTGTCCGGTCGCATGCTTGTGTCCGGACGCATGCTTGAGTCCGGTCGCATGCTTGTGTCCGGACGCATGCTTGTGTCCGGACGCATGCTTGTGCCCGGTCGCATGCTTGTGTCCGGACGCATGCTTGTGTCCGGACGCATGCTTGTGTCCGGACGCATGCTTGAGTCCGGTCGCATGCTTGTGTCCGGACGCATGCTTGTGTCCGGATGCATGCTTGTGTCCGGACGCATGCTTGAGTCCGGTCGCATGCTTGTGTGCGGACGCATGCTTGTGTCCGGACGCATGCTTGTGCCCGGTCGCATGCTTGTGTCCGGACGCATGCTTGTGTCCGGACGCATGCTTGTGTCCGGACGCATGCTTGTGTCCGGTCGCATGCTTGTGTCCGATTGCATGCTTGAGTCCGGTCGCATGCTTGTGTCCGGACGCATGCTTGTGTCCGGACGCATGCTTGTGTCCGGACGCATGCTTGTGTCCGGACGCATGCTTGTGTCCGGACGCATGCTTGTGCCCGGTCGCATGCTTGTGTCCGGTCGCATGCTTGTGTCCAGACGCATGCTTGTGTCCGGACGCATGCTTGTGTCCGGACGCATGCTTGAGTCCGGTCGCATGCTTGTGTCCGCACGCATGCTTGTGTCTGGACGCATGCTTGTGTCCGGTCGCATGCTTGTGTCCGGACGCATGCTTGTGTCCGGACGCATGCTTGTGTCCGGACGCATGCTTGTGTCCGGACGCATGCTTGAGTCCGGTCGCATGCTTGTGTCCGGACGCATGCTTGTGTCCGGACGCATGCTTGTGTCCGGACGCATGCTTGTGTCCGGTCGCATGCTTGTGTCTGGACGCATGCTTGTGTTCGGACGCATGCTTGTGTCCGGACGCATGCTTGTGTCCGGACGCATGCTTGTGTCTGGACGCATGCTTGTGTCCGGACGCATGCTTGAGTCCGGTTGCATGCTTGTGTCCGGACGCATGCTTGTGACCGGACGCATGCTTGTGTTCGGACGCATGCTTGTGTTCGGACGCATGCTTGTGTCCGGACGCATGCTTGTGTCTGGACGCATGCTTGAGTCTGGTCGCATGCTTGAGTCCGGACGCATGCTTGTGTCCGGACGCATGCTTGTGTCCGGACGCATGCTTGAGTCCGGTCGCATGCTTGTGTCCGGACGCATGCTTGAGTCCGGACGCATGCTTGTGTCCGGACGCATGCTTGAGTCCGGAGGCATGCTTGTGTCCGGACTCATGCTTGAGTCCGGTCCCATGCTTGTGTCCGGACGCATGCTTGTGTCCGGACGCATGCTTGTGTCCGGACGCATGCTTGAGTCCGGTCGCATGCTTGTGTCCGGACACATGCTTGTGTCCGGACGCATGCTTGTGCCCGGTCGCATGCTTGTGTCCGGACGCATGCTTGTGTCCGGTCGCATGCTTGTGTCCGGACGCATGCTTGTGTCCGGACGCATGCTTGTGTCCGGACGCATGCTTGTGTCCGGACGCATGCTTGAGTCCGGTCGCATGCTTGTGTGCGGACGCATGCTTGTGTCCGGATGCATGCTTGTGTCCGGACGCATGCTTGAGTCCGGTCGCATGCTTGTGTGCGGACGCATGCTTGTGTCCGGACGCATGCTTGTGCCCGGTCGCATGCTTGTGTCCGGACGCATGCTTGTGTCCGGACGCATGCTTGTGTCCGGACGCATGCTTGTGTCCGGTCGCATGCTTGTGTCCGACCGCATGCTTGAGTCCGGTCGCATGCTTGTGTCCGGACGCATGCTTGTGTCCGGACGCATGCTTGTGTCCGGACGCATGCTTGTGTCTGGACGCATGCTTGTGTCCGGTCGCATGCTTGTGTCCGGACGCATGCTTGTGTCCGGACGCATGCTTGTGTCCGGACGCATGCTTGTGTCCGGTCGCATGCTTGTGTTCGACCGCATGCTTGAGTCCGGTCGCATGCTTGTGTCCGGACGCATGCTTGTGTCTGGACGCATGCTTGTGTACGAACGCATGCTTGTGTCCGGACGCATGCTTGTGTCCGGACGCATGCTTGTGTTCGGACGCATGCTTGTGTCCGGACGCATGCTTGAGTCCGGTCGCATGCTTGTGTCCGGTCGCATGCTTGTGTCTGGACGCATGCTTGAGTCCGGTCGCATGCTTGTGACCGGACGCATGCTTCTGTCCGGACGCATGCTTCTGTCCGGACGCATGCTTGTGCCCGGTCGCATGCTTGTGTCCGGACGCATGCTTGTGTTCGGACGCATGCTTGTGTCTGGACGCATGCTTGTGTCCGGACGCACGCTTGTGTCCGGACGCATGCTTGAGTCCGGTCGCATGCTTGTGTCCGGACGCATGCTTGTGTCCGGACGCATGCTTGTGTCCGGTCGCATGCTTGAGTCTGGTTGCATGCTTGTGTCCGGACGCATGCTTGTGTCCGGACGCATGCTTGAGTCCGGTCGCATGCTTGTGTCCGGACGCATGCTTGTATCCGGACGCATGCTTGTGTCCGGACGCATGCTTGAGTCCGGTCGCATGCTTGTGTCCGGTCGCATGCTTGTGTCCGGACGCATGCTTGAGTCCGGTCGCATGTTTGTGTCCGGACGCATGCTTGTGTCCGGACGCATGCTTGTGTCCGGACGCATGCTTGTGTCCGGACGCATGCTTGTGCCCGGTCGCATGCTTGTGTCCGGTCGCATGCTTGCGTCCGGACGCATGCTTGTGTTCGGACGCATGCTTGTGTCCGGACGCATGCTTGTGTCCGGACGCATGCTTGAGTCCGGTCGCATGCTTGTGTCCGGACGCATGCTTGTGTCCGGACGCATGCTTGTGTCCGGACGCATGCTTGTGTCCGGACGCATGCTTGTGTCCGGACGCATGCTTGTGTCCGGACGCATGCTTGTGTCCGGACGCATGCTTGTGTCCGGTCGCATGCTTGAGTCCGGTCGCATGCTTGTGTCCGGACGCATGCTTCTGTCTGGACGCATGCTTGTGTCCAGACGCATGCTTGTGTTTGGACGCATGCTTGTGCCCGGTCGCATGCTTGTGTCCGGACGCATGCTTGTGTCCGGTCGCATGCTTGAGTCCGGTCGCATGCTTGTGTCCGGACGCATGCTTGTGTCCGGACGCATGCTTGTGTCCGGACGCATGCTTGTGTCCGGACGCATGCTTGTGTCCGGTCGCATGCTTGTGTCCGGACGCATGCTTGTGCCCGGTCACATGCTTGTGTCCGGACGCATGCTTGTGTCCGGTCGCATGCTTGTGTCCGGATGCATGCTTGTGTCCGGACGCATGCTTGTGTCCGGACGCATGCTTGTGTCCGGACGCATGCTTGTGTCCGACGCATGCTTGTGTCCGACGCATGCTTGTGTCCGGACGCATGCTTGTGTCCGGACGCATGCTTGTGCCCGGTCGCATGCTTGTGTCCCGACGCATGCTTGTGTTCGGACGCATGCTTGTGTTCGGACGCATGCTTGTGTTCGGACGCATGCTTGTGTCCGGACGCATGCTTGTGTCCGGACGCATGCTTGTGTCCGGACGCATGCTTGTGCCCGGACGCATGCTTGTGCCCGGTCGCATGCTTGTGTCCGGTCGCATGCTTGTGTCCGGACCCATGCTTGTGTCCGGACGCATGCTTGTGTCCGGACGCATGCTTGTGTCCGGTCGCATGCTTGTATGTGGACGCATGCTTGTATGTGGACGCATGCTTGTGTCCGGTCGCATGCTTGTGTCCGGACGCATGCTTGTGTCCGGACGCATGCTTGTGTCCGGACGCATGCTTGTGTCCGGTCGCATGCTTGTGTCCGGACGCATGCTTGAATCCGGTCGCATGCTTGTGTCCGGACGCATGCTTGTGTCCGGACGCATGCTTGTGCCCGGTCGCATGCTTGTGTCCGGACGCATGCTTGTGTCCGGACGCATGCTTGAGTCCGGTCGCATGCTTGTGTCCGGACGCATGCTTGTGTCCGGATGCATGCTTGTGTCCGGACGCATGCTTGAGTCCGGTCGCATGCTTGTGTGCGGACGCATGCTTGTGTCCGGACGCATGCTTGTGCCCGGTCGCATGCTTGTGTCCGGACGCATGCTTGTGTCCGGACGCATGCTTGTGTCCGGACGCATGCTTGTGTCCGGTCGCATGCTTGTGTCCGACCGCATGCTTGAGTCCGGTCGCATGCTTGTGTCCGGACGCATGCTTGTGTCCGGACGCATGCTTGTGTCCGGACGCATGCTTGTGTCCGGACGCATGCTTGTGTCCGGACGCATGCCTTTGCCCGGTCGCATGCTTGTGTCCGGTCGCATGCTTGTGTCCAGACGCATGCTTGTGTCCGGACGCATGCTTGTGTTCAACCCACCGTGTGTTCAACCCACCGTGTATTCTATCCACCGTGTGTTCAACCCACCGTGTGATCAACCCACCGTGTGATCAACCCACAGTTGATCAACCCACCGTATAATCAACCCACCGTATGTTCAACCCACCATGTGTTCAACCCACCGTGTGTTCCACCCACCGTTTGATCAACCCACCGTGCGTTCAACCCACAGTGTGTTCCACCCACTGTGTGATCAACTTACCGTGTGTTCAATCCACCATGTGTTCAACCCACCGTGTGTTCCACCCACCGTGTGTTCAACCCACCGTGTGTTCCACCCACCGTGCGATCAACCCACCGTATGTTCAACCCACCATGTGTTCAACCCACCGTGTGTTCCACCCACCGTGTGATCAACCCACCGCATGTTCAACCCACCATGTGATCAACCCACCGTGTGTTCCACCCACCGTGTGTTGAACCCACCGTGTGTTCAACCCACCGTGTGTTGAACCCACCGTGTGTTCAACCCACCGTGTGTTCAACCTATCGTGTGTTCAACCCACCGTGTGTTCAACCCACCGTGTGTTCCACCCACCGTGTGATCAACCCACATTTTGTTCAACCCACTGTGTGTTCAACCCACCGTGTCTTAAACCTACCGTGTGTTCAACCCACCGTGTGTTCAACCCACCGTGTCTTAAACCTACCGTGTGTTCAACCCACCGTGTGTTCAACCCACCGTGTGTTCAACCCACCGTGAATTCAACCTATCGTGTGTTCAACCCACCGTGTGTTCAACCCACCGTGTGTTCCACCCACCTTGTGATCAACCCACGGTGTGTTCAACCCACCTTGTGTTCAACCCACCCTGTGTTGAACCCACCGTGTGTTCAACCCACCGTGTGCTCAACCTATCGTGTGTTCAACCCACCGTGTGTTCAACCCACCGTGTGTTCCACCCACAGTGTGATCAACCCACCTTATGTTCAACCCACCATGTGTTCAACCCACCGTGTGTTCCACCCACCGTGTGTTGAACCCACCGTGTGTTGAACCCACCGTGTGTTGAACCCACCATGTGTTCAACCCACCATGTGTTCAACCCACCGTGTGTTCAACCCACCGTGTGTTCAACCCACCGTGTGTTCAACCCACCGTATGTTCAACCCACCGTGTTATCAACCCACCGTGTGATCAACCCACCGTGTGATCAACCCACCTTGTGATCAACCCACCGTATGTTCAACCCACCATGTGTTCAACCCACCGTGTGTTCAACCCACCGTGTGTTCCACCCACGGTATGATCAACCCACCGTGTGTTCAACCCACCGTGTGTTCAACCCACCTTGTGTTCAACCCACCGTGTGTTGAACCCACCGTGTGTTCAACCCACCGTGTGCTCAACCTATCGTGTGTTCAACCCACCGTGTGTTCAACCCACCGTGTGTTCCACCCACCGTGTGATCAACCCACCTTATTTTCAACCCACCATGTGTTCAACCCACCGTGTGTTCCACCCACCGTGTGTTGAACCCACCGTGTGTTGAACCCACCGTGTGTTGAACCCACCGTGTGTTCAACCCACCGTGTGTTCAACATACCGTGTGTTCAACCCACCGTGTGTTCAACCCACCGTGTGTTCAACCCACCGTGTGTTCAACCCACCGTATGTTCAACCCACCGTGTGATCAACCCACCGTGTGATCAACCCACCGTGTGATCAACCCACCTTGTGATCAACCCACCGTATGTTCAACCCACCGTGTGTTCAACCCACCGTGTGTTCAACCCACCATGTGTTCAACCCACCGTGTGTTCAAATCACCGTGTGTTCAACCCAACGTGTGATCAACCCACCGTGTGATCAACCCACCGTGTGATCAACCCACCTTGTGATCAACCCACCGTATGTTCAACCCACCATGTGTTCAACCCACCGTGTGTTCAACCGACCGTGTGTTCCACCCACGGTATGATCAACCCACCGTGTGTTCAACCCACCGTGTGTTCAGCCCACCGTGTGTTCCACCCACCTTGTGATCAACCCACTGTGTGTTCAACCCACCTTGTGTTCAACCCACCGTGTGTTGAACCCACCGTGTGTTCAACCAACCGTGTGCTCAACCTATCGTGTGTTCAACCCACCGTGTGTTCAACCCACCGTTTGTTCCACCCACCGTCTGATCAACCCACCATATGTTCAACCCACCATGTGTTCAACCCACCGTGTGTTCCACCCACCGTGTGTTGAATCCACCGTGTGTTGAACCCACCGTGTGTTGAACCCACCGTGTGTTCAACCCACCGTGTGTTCAACCCACCGTGTGTTCAACCCACCGTGTGTTCAACCCACCGTGTGTTCAACCCACCGTGTGTTCAACCCATCGTGTGTTCAACCCACCGTATGTTCAACCCACCGTGTGATCAACCCACCGTGTGATCAACCCACCGTGTGATCAACCCACCTTGTGATCAACCCACCGTATGTTCAACCCACCATGTGTTCAACCCACCGTGTGTTTAACCCACCGTGTGTTCCACCCACTGTATGATCAACGCACCGTGTGTTCAACCCACCGTATGTTCAACGCACCGTGCGTTCAACCCACCGTGTGTTCAACCCACTGTGTGTTAAACCCACCGTGTGTTCAACCCACCGTGTGTTCAACCCACCGTGTGTTCAACCCACCGTGTGATCAACCCACCGTGTGATCAACCCACCGTGTGATCAACCCATCGTGTAATCAACCCATCGTATGTTCAACCCACCATGTGTTCAACCCACCGTGTGTTCCACCCACCGTGTGATCAACCCACTATGTGTTCCACCCACAGTGTGATCAACCCACTGTGTGTTCAACCCACCATGTGTTCAACCCACCGTGTGTTCCACCCACCGTGTGTTCAACCCACCATGTGTTCCACCCACCGTGTGATCAGCCCACCGTATGTTCAACCCACCATGTGTTCAACCCACCATGTCTTCCACCCACCGTGTGATCAACCCACCGTATGTTCAACCCACCCTGTGTTCAACCCACCGTGTGTTCCACCCACCCTGTGTTAAACCCACCGTGTGTTCAACCCACCGTGTGTTGAACCCACCGTGTGTTCAACCCACCGTGTGTTCAACCTATCGTGTGTTCAACCCACCGTGTGTTCAACCCACTGTGTGTTCCACCCACCGTGTGATCAACCCACCTTTTGTTCAACCCACTTTGTGTTCAACCCACCGTGTGTTCCACCCACCGTGTGTTGAACCCACCGTGTGTTGAACCCACCGTGTGTTGAACCCACCGTGTTTTGAACCCACCGTGTGTTCAACCCACCGTGTGTTCCACCCACCGAATGTTCAATGCACCGTGTGTTCAACCCACCGTGTCTTAAACCTACCGTGTGTTCAACCCACCGTGTGTTCAACCCACCGTGTGTTCAACCCACCATGTGTTCAACCTATCGGGTGTTCAACCCACCGTGTGTTCAACCCACCGTGTGTTCCACGCACCTTGTGATCAACCCACCGTGTGTTCAACCCACCTTGTGTTCAACCCACCGTGTGTTGAACCCACCGTGTGTTCAACCCACCGTGTGTTCCACCCACCGTGTGTTCAACCCACCGTGTGTTCCACCCACCATGTGTTCAACCCACCGTGTGTTCCACCCACCGTGTGTTGAACCCACCGTGTGTTCAACCCACCGGGTGTTCAACCCACCGTGTGTTCAACCCACCGTGTGTTCAACCCACCGTGTGTTCAACCCACCGTGTGTTCAACCCACCGTGTGTTCAACTCACCGTGTGTTCAACCCACCATATGTTCAACCCACCGTGTGATCAACCCACCGTGTGATCAACCCATCGTGTGATCAACCCACCTTGTGATCAACCTACCGTATGTTCAACCCACCATGTGTTCAACCCACCGTGTGTTCCACCCACCGTGTGTTCAACCCACCATATGATCAACCCACTGTGTGTTCAACCCACCGTGTGTTCCACCCACGGTATGATCAACCCACCGTGTGTTCAACTCACCATGTGTTCAACCCACCGTGTGTTCCACCCACCGTGTGTTCAACACACCATGTGTTCAACCCACCGTGTGGTCAACCTATCGTGTGTTCAACCCACCGTGTGTTCAACCCACCTTGTGTTAAACCCACTGTGTGTTCAACCCACCGTGTGTTCAACCCACCGTATGTTCAACCCACCATGTGTTCAACCCACCGTGTGTTCCACCCACCGTGTGTTGAACCCACCGTGTGTTGAACCCACCGTGTGTTGAGCCCACCGTGTGTTCAACCCACCGTGTGTTCAACCTATCGTGTGTTCAACCCACCATGTGTTCAACCCACCATGTGTTCAACGCACCGTGTGTTCAACCCACCGTGTGATCAACCCACCGTGTGTTCAACCCACCGTGTGTTCAACCCACCGTGTGTTCAATCCACCGTATGATCAACCCACCGTGTGATCAACCCACCGTGTGATCAACCCACCGTGTGATCAACCCACCGTGTGATCAACCCACCGTATGTTCAACCCACCATGTGTTCAACCCACTGTGTGTTCCACCCACCGTGTGATCAACCCACCGTGTGTTCAACCCACTGTGTGTTCCACCCACAGTGTGATCAACCCACTGTGTGTTCAACCCACCATGTGTTCAACCCACCGTGTGTTCCACCCACCGTGTGTTCAACCCACCATGTGTTCCACCCACCGTGTCATCAGCCCACTGTATGTTCAACCCACCATCTGTTCAACCCACCATGTGTTCCACCCACCGTGTGATCAACCCACCGTATGTTCAACCCACCCTGTGTTCAACCCACCGTGTGTTCCACCCACCGTGTGTTAAACCCATTGTGTAATCAACCCACCGTGTGTTGGACCCACCGTGTGTTCAACCCACCGTGTGTTCAACCTATCGTGTGTTCAACTCACCGTGTGTTCAACCCACCGTGTGTTCCACCCACCGTGTGATCAACCCACCTTTTGTTCAACCCACTGTGTGTTCAACCCACCATGTGTTCCACCCACCGTGTGTTGAACCCACCGTGTGTTGAACCCACCGTGTTTTGAACCCACCGTGTGTTCAACCCACCGTGTGTTCCACCCACCGAATGTTCAATGCACCGTGTGTTCAACCCACCGTGTCTTAAACCTACCATGTGTTCAACCCACCGTGTGTTCAACCCACCGTGTGTTCAACCCACCATGTGTTCAACCTATCGTGTGTTCAACCCACCGTGTGTTCAACCCACCGTGTGTTCCACGCACCTTGTGATCAACCCACCGTGTGTTCAACCCACCTTGTGTTCAACCCACCGTGTGTTGAAACCGTGTGTTCAACCCACCGTGTGTTCCACCCACCGTGTGATCAACCCACCTTATGTTCAACCCACCATGTGTTCAACCCACCGTGTGTTCCACCCACCGTGTGTTGAACCCACCGTGTGTTCAACCCACCGGGTGTTCAACCCACCGTGTGTTCAACCCACCGTGTGTTCAACCCACCGTGTGTTCAACCCACCGTGTGTTCAACCCACCGTGTGTTCAACCCACCGTGTGTTCAACCCACCTTATGTTCAACCCACCATGTGTTCAACCCACCGTGTGTTCCACCCACCGTGTGTTGAACCCACCGTGTGTTCAACCCACCGGGTGTTCAACCCACCGTGTGTTCAACCCACCGTGTGTTCAACCCACCGTGTGTTCAACCCACCGTGTATTCAACTCACCGTGTGTTCAACCCACCATATGTTCAACCCACCGTGTGATCAACCCACCGGGTGATCAACCCACCGTGTGATCAATTCACCTTGTGATCAACCTACCGTATGTTCAACCCACTGTGTGTTCAACCCACCGTGTGTTCCACCCACCGTGTGTTCAACCCACCATATGATCAACCCACTGTGTGTTCAACCCACCGTGTGTTCCACCCACGGTATGATCAACCCACCGTGTGTTCAACCCACCATGTGTTCAACCCACCGTGTGTTCCACCCACCGTGTGTTCAACACACCATGTGTTCAACCCACCGTGTGGTCAACCTATCGTGTGTTCAACCCACCGTGTGTTCAACCCACCTTGTGTTCAACCCACTGTGTGTTCAACCCACCGTGTGTTCAACCCACCGTATGTTCAACCCACCATGTGTTCAACCCACCGTGTGTTCCACCCACCGTGTGTTGAACCCACCGTGTGTTGAACCCACCGTGTGTTGAGCCCACCGTGTGTTCAACCCACCGTGTGTTCAACCTATCGTGTGTTCAACCCACCATGTGTTCAACCCACCGAGTGTTCAACGCACCGTGTGTTCAACCCACCGTGTGTTCAACCCACCGTGTGTTCAACCCACCGTGTGTTCAATCCACCGTGTGATCAACCCACCGTGTGATCAACCCACCGTATGTTCAACCCACCATGTGTTCAACCCACCGTGTGTTCCACCCACCGTGTGTTCAACCTACCGTGTGATCAACCCACCGTGTGTTCAACCCACCGTGCGTTCCACGCACGGTGTGATCAACCCACCGTGTGTTTAACCCACAATGTGTTCAACCCACCGTGTCTTCCACCCACCGTGTGTTCAACGCACCGTGTGTTCAACCCACCGTGTGCTCAACCTATCGTGTGTTCAACCCACCGTGTGTTCAACCCACCGTGTGTTCCACCCACCGTGTCATCAACCCACCGTATGTTCAACCCACCATGTGTTCAACCCACCGTGTGTTGAACCCACCGTGTGTTGAACCCACCATGTGTTGAACCCACCGTGTGTTCAACCCACCGTGTGTTCAACCTATCGTGTGTTCAACCCACCGTGTGTTCAACCCACCGTGTGTTCCACCCACCGTGTGATCAACCCACCTTTTGTTCAACCCACTGTGTGTTCAACCCACCGTGTGTTCCACCCACCGTGTGTTGAACCTACCGTGTGTTGAACCCACCGTGTTTTGAACCCACCGTGTGTTCAACCCACCGTGTGTTCCACCCACCGATGTTCAATGCACCGTGTGTTCAACCCACCGTGTCTTAAACCTACCCTGTGTTCAACCCACCGTGTGTTCAACCCACCGTGTGTTCAACCCACCATGTGTTCAACCTATCGTGTGTTCAACCCACCGTGTGTTCAACCCACCGTGTGTTCCACGCACCTTGTGATCAACCCACCGTGTGTTCAATCCACCTTGTGTTCAACCCGCCGTGTTTTGAACCCACCCTGTGTTCAACCCACCGTGTGTTCCACCCACCGTGTGATCAACCCACCTTATGTTTAACCCACCATGTGTTCAACCCACCGTGTGTTCCACCCACCGTGTGTTGAACCCACCGTGTGTTCAACCCACCGTGTGTTCAACCCACCGTGTGTTCAACCCACTGTGTGTTCAACCCACCGTGTGTTCAACCCATTGTGTGTTCAACCCACCGTGTGTTCAACTCCCGTGTTCAACCCACCATATGTTCAACCCACCGTGTGATCAACCCACCGTGTGATCAACCCACCGTGTGATCAACCCACCTTGTGATCAACCTACCGTATGTTCAACCCACCATGTGTTTAACCCACCGTGTGTTCCACCCACCGTGTGTTCAACCCACCATATGATCAACCCACTGTGTGTTCAACCCACCGTGTGTTCCACCCACGGTATGATCAACCCACCGTGTGTTCAACCCACCATGTGTTCAACCCACCGTGTGTTCCACCCACCGTGTGTTCAACACACCATGTGTTCAACCCACCGTGTGGTCAACCTATCGTGTGTTCAACCCACCGTGTGTTCAACCCACCTTGTGTTCAACCCACTGTGTGTTCAACCCACCGTGTGTTCAACCCACCGTATGTTCAACCCACCATGTGTTCAACACACCGTGTGTTCCACCCACCATGTGTTGAACCCACCGTGTGTTGAACCCACCGTGTGTTCAACCCACCGTGTGTTCAACCCACTGTGTGATCAACCCACCGTGTGATCAACCCACCGTGTGATCAACCCACCGTGTAATCAACCCATCGTATGTTCAACCCACCATGTGTTCAACCCACCGTGTGTTCAACCCACCGTGTGTTCAACCCACCGTGTGTTCAATCCACCGTGTGATCAACCCACCGTGTGATCAACCCACCGTGTGATCAACCCACCGTGTGATCAACCCACCGTATGTTCAACCCACCATGTGTTCAACCCACCGTGTGTTCCACCCACCGTGTGTTCAACCTACCGTGTGATCAACCCACCGTGTGTTCAACCCACCGTGCGTTCCACGCACGGTGTGATCAACCCAGCGTGTGTTTAACCCACAATGTGTTCAACCCACCGTGTCTTCCACCCACCGTAGTTCAACGCACCGTGTGTTCAACCCACCGTGTGCTCAACCTATCGTGTGTTCAACCCACCTTGTGTTCAACCCACCGTGGGTTCCACCCACCGTGTGATCAACCCACCGTAAGTTCAACCCACCATGTGTTCAACCCACCGTGTGTTGAACCCACCGTGTGTTGAACCCACCATGTGTTGAACCCACCGTGTGTTCAACCCACCGTGTGTTCAACCTATCGTGTGTTCAACCCACCGTGTGTTCAACCCACCGTGTGTTCCACCCACCGTGTGTTCAACGCATCGTGTGTTCCACCCACCGTGTCTTAAACCTACCGTGTGTTCAACCCACCGTGTGATCAACCCACCGTGTGTTCAACCTATCGTCTGTTCAACCCACAATGTGTTCAACCCACCGTGTGTTCCACCCACCATGTGAGCGACCCACTGTGTGTTCAACCCACGGTGTTTTCAACGCACCGTGTGTTCAACCCACCGTGTGTTCAACGCACCGTGTGTTCAACCCACCGTGTGTTCAACCCACCGTGTGTTCAACCCACTGTGTGTTCAACCCACCGTTGATCAACCCACCGTGTGATCAACCCACCGTGTCTTCAACCCACCGTGTGATCAACCCACCGTATGTTCAACCCACCATGTGTTCAACCCACTGTTTGTTCAACCCACCGTGTGTTCAACCCACCGTCTGATCAACCCACCGTGTGTTCAACCCACCGTGTGTTCCACCCACGGTGTGATCAACCCACCGTGTCTTCAACCCACCATGTGTTCAACCCACCGTGTGTTCCACCCACCGTGTGTTCAACGCACCGTGTGTTCAACCCACCGTGTGCTCAACCTATCGTGTGTTCAACCCACCGTGTGTTCAACCCACCGTGTGTTCCACCCACCGTGTGATCAACCCACCGTATGTTCAACCCACTATGTGTTCAACCCACCGTGAGTTCCACCCACCATGTGTTGAACCCACCGTGTGTTGAACCCACCGTGTGTTGAACCCACCGTGTGTTCAACCCACCGTGTGTTCAACCCACCGTGTGTTCAACCCACCGTGTGTTCAACGCACTGTGTGTTCAACCCACCGTGTATTCAACCCACCGTGTGTTCAACCCACCGTGTGTTCAACCCACCATGTGTTCAACCCACCGTGTGTTCAACCCACCGTGTGTTCAACCCACCGTGTGTTCAATCCACCGTGTGATCAACCCACCGTGTGATCAACCCACCGTGTGATCAACCCACCGTGTGATCAACCCACCGTATGTTCAACCCACCATGTGTTCAACCCACCGTGTGTTCCACCCACCGTGTGTTCAACCTACCGTGTGATCAACCCACCGTGTGTTCAACCCACCGTGCGTTCCACGCACGGTGTGATCAACCCAGCGTGTGTTTAACCCACAATGTGTTCAACCCACCGTGTCTTCCACCCACCGTAGTTCAACGCACCGTGTGTTCAACCCACCGTGTGCTCAACCTATCGTGTGTTCAACCCACCTTGTGTTCAACCCACCGTGGGTTCCACCCACCGTGTGATCAACCCACCGTATGTTCAACCCACCATGTGTTCAACCCACCGTGTGTTGAACCCACCGTGTGTTGAACCCACCATGTGTTGAACCCACCGTGTGTTCAACCCACCGTGTGTTCAACCTATCGTGTGTTCAACCCACCGTGTGTTCAACCCACCGTGTGTTCCACCCACCGTGTGTTCAACGCATCGTGTGTTCCACCCACCGTGTCTTAAACCTACCGTGTGTTCAACCCACCGTGTGATCAACCCACCGTGTGTTCAACCTATCGTCTGTTCAACCCACAATGTGTTCAACCCACCGTGTGTTCCACCCACCATGTGAGCGACCCACTGTGTGTTCAACCCACGGTGTTTTCAACGCACCGTGTGTTCAACCCACCGTGTGTTCAACGCACCGTGTGTTCAACCCACCGTGTGTTCAACCCACCGTGTGTTCAACCCACTGTGTGTTCAACCCACCGTTGATCAACCCACCGTGTGATCAACCCACCGTGTCTTCAACCCACCGTGTGATCAACCCACCGTATGTTCAACCCACCATGTGTTCAACCCACTGTTTGTTCAACCCACCGTGTGTTCAACCCACCGTCTGATCAACCCACCGTGTGTTCAACCCACCGTGTGTTCCACCCACGGTGTGATCAACCCACCGTGTCTTCAACCCACCATGTGTTCAACCCACCGTGTGTTCCACCCACCGTGTGTTCAACGCACCGTGTGTTCAACCCACCGTGTGCTCAACCTATCGTGTGTTCAACCCACCGTGTGTTCAACCCACCGTGTGTTCCACCCACCGTGTGATCAACCCACCGTATGTTCAACCCACTATGTGTTCAACCCACCGTGAGTTCCACCCACCATGTGTTGAACCCACCGTGTGTTGAACCCACCGTGTGTTGAACCCACCGTGTGTTCAACCCACCGTGTGTTCAACCCACCGTGTGTTCAACCCACCGTGTGTTCAACGCACTGTGTGTTCAACCCACCGTGTATTCAACCCACCGTGTGTTCAACCCACCGTGTGTTCAACCCACCGTGTGTTCAACGCACCGTGTGTTCCACCCACCGTGTGCTCAACCCACCGTGTGATCAACCCACCGTGTGTTCAACCCACCGTGTGTTCCACCCACGGTGTGATCTACCCACCGTATGTTCAACCCACCATGTGTTCAACCCACCGTGTGTTCCACCCACCGTGTGCTCAACCCACCGTGTGATCAACCCACCGTGTGTTCAACCCACCGTGTGTTGCACCTGTTGGTGCAACCCTATGGTTTGCACTCGGCTTGTTGTCCGTGTGCGTGCATGTCTGTGTGTGTATGGAATGGTATGAGGGCATGGGATAATATATATTTCATGCTTATAATTGTGTGTGAATGTTGAGTCATGATGTCGAGTGTATGTGTCGGGTCAATAGCGAGTTATCGCTAGACGCGTGTTACGCGGTCGTTTGTGTCTCGCGCGCGGTTTCTATTTTGTCGTGCGCGGTTTCTATTTTGTCCTGTGTCGAACGTTCGGTGTGTCGCAGGTGTGTGCAGCAGACCCATCAAGAACTCAAGGATGAGTTTGTGATGAAGAGCCCGAGCCTTGGTGTCAAGCCTCAAGTGATTTCAAAGCTCGCCAAAAGGGTACACCTCAAGATATTGAAGATAGTTACATTACTTTGTGTAGTGTAACATTTCACTTGGTGTAGGCCCTAGTGAAGGGTAGTTTCGAGACCCTTCTTGGTTGGGGACAGTGTGGCACTGTTCCACATCACTGTACCTCGGCTCTTGGGGTTTGTAGGAGCTGGGAGTCATTCCCAACTCGTAACTCTTCAGATCTCTTCCTATTTTGTGTTCTAAGACTATAGTGGCTGCCATAGTGCCGTTCGTTCAAACCGGAACTGTGTCGTCAATACTTGGTCAAATCGTGCGATCTAAATTGCCTATTGTAGGCGACAATAAGACGCTCCAGATCCAAGTTGAATCAAGTAATTTGAAGCTGTCACCAGAACGCTATGAACGCTTGAAGCCGCTGTGCAGAAATCCGACTGTGCACTCTATCTTTCGTTTTAGGCACATTGGAGCCTACTGTGACTATAACAGCACCCACGGTGTGATCTACCCACCGTGTGTTCAACCCACCGTGTGTTCAACCCACCGTGTGTTCAACGCACCGTGTGTTCAACCCACCGTGTGTTCAACCCACCGTGTGTTCAACCCACCGTGTGTTCAACCCACTGTGTGTTCAACCCACTGTGTGTT
Organism: Closterium sp. NIES-65; assembly: GCA_948144175.1. Classification (NCBI taxonomy): domain Eukaryota; kingdom Viridiplantae; phylum Streptophyta; class Zygnematophyceae; order Desmidiales; family Closteriaceae; genus Closterium; species Closterium sp. NIES-65. The sequence goes on along the minus strand of CANXME010001063.1, from coordinate 79,362 downwards.
CAACCCACCGTGTGATCAACCCACCGTGTGATCAACCCACTGTGTGATCAACCCACCGTTTGATCAACCCACTGTGTGATCAACCCACCATATGTTCAACCCACCATGTGTTCAACCCACCGTGTGTTACACCCACCGTGTGTTCAACCCACCGTGTGTTCAACCCACCGTGTGTTCAACGCACCGTGTGTTCAACCAACCGTGTGTTGAACCCACCATGTGTACAACCCACAGTGTGTTCAACCTATCGTGTGTTCAACCCACCGTGTGTTCAACCCACCGTGTGTTCCACCCACTGTGTGTTTAACGCATCGTGTGTTGAACCCACCGTATGTTGAACCCAACGTGTTTTGAACCCACTGTGTGTTCAACCCACCGTGTGTTCCACCCACCGAATGTTCAATGCACCGTGTGTTCAACCCACCGTGTCTTAAACCTACCGTGTGTTCAACCCACCGTGTGATCAACCCACCGTGTGTTCAACCTATCGTGTGTTCAACCCACCGTGTGTTCAACCCACCGGGTGTTCCACCCACCATGTGATCAACCCACCGTGTGTTCAACCCACCGTGTGTTCAACCCACCGTGTGTTCAACCCGTCGTGTGTTCAACCCACCGTGTGATCAACCCACCGTGTGATCAACCCACCGTGTGATCAACCCACCGTGTGATCAACCCACCGTATGTTCAACTTACCATGTGTTCAACCCACCGTGTGTTCAACCCACCGTGTGTTCAACCCACCGTCTGATCAACCCACCGTGTGTTCAACCCACCGTGTGTTCCACCCACGGTGTGATCAACCCACCGTGTGTTCAAGCCACCATGTGATCAACCCACCGTGTGTTCAACCCACCGTGTGTTCAACGCACCGTGTGTTGAACCCACCGTGTGTTGAACCCACTGTGTGTTCAACCCACCGTGTGTTCAACCCACCGTGTGTTCAACCTATCGTGTGTTCAACCCACCGTGTGTTCAGCCCACCGTGTCTTCAACGCACTGTGTGTTCAACCCACCGTGTGTTCAACCCACCGTGTGTTCAACCCACCGTGTGTTTAACCCACCGTGTGTTCAACCCACCGTGTGTTCAACCCACCGTGTGTTCAACCCACCGTGTATTCAACCCACCGTGTGATCAACCCACCGTGTGATCAACCCACCGTGTGATCAACCCACCGTGTGATCAACCCACCGTATGTTCAACCCACCATGTGTTCAACCACCGTGTGTTCAACCCACCGTGTGTTCAACCCACCATGTGATCCACCCACCATGTGTTCCACCCACCGTGTGTTCCACCCACGGTGTGATCAACCCACCGTGTGTTCAACCCACCGTGTGTTCAACCCACCGTGTGTTCCACCCACCGTGTGTTCAACCCACCGTGTGTTCCACCCACCGTGTGATCAACCCACCGTATGTTCAACCCACAGTGTGTTCAACCCACCGTGTATTCCACCCACCGTATGTTGAACCCACCGTGTGTTGAACCCACCGTGTGTTCAACCCACCGTGTGTTCAACCTATCGTGTGTTCAACCCACCGTGTGTTCAACCCACCGCGTGTTCCACCCACCGTGTGTTCCACCCACCGTGTGTTCCATCCACCGTGTCTTCAACGCATCATGTGTTGAACCCATCGTGTGTTGATCCCACCGAGTTTTGAACCCACTGTGTGTTCAACCCACCGTGTGTTCCACCCACCGAATGTTCAATGCACCGTGTGTTCAACCCACCGTGTCTTAAACCTACCGTGTGTTCAACCCACCGTGTGTTCAACCCACCGTGTGTTCAATCCACCGTGTGTTCAACCTATCGTGTGTTCAACCCACCGTGTGTTCAACCCACCGTGTGTTCCACCTACCATGTGATCAACCCACCGTGTGTTCAACCCACCTTGTGTTCAACCCACCGTCTGTTCAACGCACCGTGTGTTCAACCCACCGTGTGCTCAACCTATCGTGTGTTCAACCCACCGTATGTTCAACCCACCGTGTGTTCCACCCACCGTGTGATCAACCCACCGTATGTTGAACCCACCGTGTGTTCAACCCACCGTGTGTTGAACCCACCGTATGTTCAACCCACCGTGTGTTCAACCTATCGTGTGTTCAACCCACCGTGTGTTCAACCCACCGTGTGTTCCACCCACCGTGTGATCAACCCACCTTTTGTTCAACCCACTGTGTGTTCAACCCACTGTGTGTTCCACCCACCGTGTGTTCAATGCATCGTGTGTTGAACCCACCGTGTGTTGAGCCCACCGTGTTTTGAGCCCACCGTGTGTTCAACCCACCGTGTGTTCCACCCACCGAATGTTCAATGCACCGTGTGTTGAACCCACCGTGTCCTAAACCTACCGTGTGTTTAACCCACCGTGTATTCAACCCACCGTGTGTTCAACCCACCGTGTGTTCAACCCACCGTGTGTTCAACCCACCGTGTGTTCAACCCACCGTGTGTTCCACCCACCTTGTGATCAACCCACCGTGTGTTCAACCCACCTTGTGTTCAACCCACCGTGTGTTGAACCCACCGTGTGTTCAACCCACCGTGTGCTCAACCTATCGTGTGTTCAACCCACCGTGTGTTCAACCCACTGTGTGTTCCACCCACTGTGTGATCAACCCACCATATGTTCAACCCACTATGTGTTCAACCCACCGTGTGTTCCACCCACCGTGTGTTGAACCCACCATATGTTGAACCCACCATGTGTTGAACCCACCGTGTGTTCAACCCACAGTGTGTTCAACATATCGTGTGTTCAACCCACCGTGTGTTCAACCCACGGAAATAGAAGGTAGGAAATAAATTCATCTAGTGAACGTAAGGGTTTGAAAGGTAACTAATGCACATGTGTAGAGAAAATGGTGCACCGGCCAGTCTGGCCGGCATTTCGCACTCTTAGTGCAGGTGGGTCCAGGGAGAACGGAAACGCTCGTTTCTCAAAAAGTAGAGGGAATCTAACGGTCTCACTCGATCAGAAGGTGGGAAATATATAAATCTAGTCAGCTAAAAAGGTTTGAAATGTATTCAACGCACATGTATAGAGAAAATGGTGCATTGGCCAGGTTGGTCAGTATCGGAACTTAAAATGCAAATACCAGGAAGAACGGAAGCGCTCAGATCTCGCATAGTACACGGAATCAAGTGGTCCCACTCAGATAGAAAGTAGGAAATATATTCATCTAGTGAACATAAGGGTTTGAAAGGTAACTAACGCACATGTGTAGAGAAAATTGTGCATCGGCCAGTCTGGTTGGCATTTCGCACTTATAGTGCAACTAGGGCCAAGGAGAACGGAAACGCTCATTTCTCAAAAAGTAGAGGGAATCTAGCGGTCTCACTCGATCAGAAGGTGAGAAATATATAAATCTAGTGAGCTAATAAGGTTAGAAAGGAATCTAATGCATATGTATATGGAAAATGGTGCATTGGCCAGGTCGGCCAGTATGGGAACTTGAGTGCAAATGCCTCGGAGAACGGAACCGCTCAGATCTCGCATAATACACGGAATCTAGTGGTCTCACTCAAATAGAAGGTAGGAAATAAGTTCATCTAGTGAACGTAAGGGTTTGAAAGGTAACTAACGCACATGTGTATAGAAAATGATGCATCAGCCAGTCTGGCCGGCATTTCGCACTCATAGTGCAGATGGGGCCAGGGGGAACGGAAACGCTCCTTTCTCAGAAAGTAGAGGGAATCTAACGGTCTCACTCGATCAGAAGGTGGGAAATATATATATCTAGTCAGCTAAAAAGGTTTGAAATGTATTCAACGCACATGTATACAGAAAATGGTGCATTGGCCAGGTCGGTCAGTATCGGAACTTAAAATGCAAATGCTAGGGAGAACGGAAGCGCTCAGATCTCGCATAGGACACGGAATCAAGTGGTCTCACTCAAATAGAAAGTAGGAAATATATTCATCTACTGAACGTAAGGGTTTGAAAGGTAACTAACGCACATGTGTAGAGAAAATTGTGCATCGGCCAGTCTGGCCGACATTTCGCACTTATAATGCAAGTAAGGCCAAGGAGAACGGAAACGCTCATTTCTCAAAAAGTCAAGGGAATCTAGCGGTCTCACTCGATCACAAGGTGGGAAATATATAAATCTAGTGAGCTCATAAGGTTCGAAAGGAATCTAATGCATATGTATATGGAAAATGGTGCATTGGCCAGGTCGGTCAGTATGGAAACTTAGAGTGCAAATGCCAAGGAGAACGGAAGCGCTCAGATCTCGCATAGTACACGGAATCTAGTGGTCTCACTCAAATAGAAGGTAGGAAATAAGTTCATCTATTGAACGTAAGGGTTTGAAAGGTAACTAACGCACATGTGTATAGAAAATGATGCATCAGCCAGTCTGGCTGGCATTTCGCACTGATAGTGCAAGTTGGGCCAAGGAGAACGGAAACGCTCATTTCTCAAAAAGTAAATGGAATCTAGTGGTCTCACTCGATCAGAAGGTGGGAAATATATAAATCTAGTGAGCAAATAAGGTTCAGAAGGAATCTAATGCATATGTATATGGAAAGTGGTGCATTGGCCAGGTCGGTCAGTATGGGAACTTGAGTGCAAATGCCTGGGAGAACGGAACCGCTCAGATCTCGCATAATACACGGAATCTAGTGGTCTCACTCAAATATAAGGTAGGAAATCTATTCATCTAGTGAACGTAAGGGTTTGAAAGGTAACTAACGCACATGTGTAGAGAAAATGTGCATCGGCTAGCCTGGCCGGCATTTCGCACTCATAGTGCAGGTGGGGCGAGGGAGAACGGAAACGCTCGTTTCTCAAAAAGTAGAGGGAATCTAACGGTCTCACTCGATCAGAAGGTGGGAAATATATATATCTAGTCAGCTAAAAAGTTTTGAAATGTATTCAACGCACATGTATAGAGAAAATGGTGCATTGGCCAGGTCGGTCAGTATCGGAACGTAAAATGCAAATGCCAGGGAGAACGGACGCGCTCAGATCTCGCATAGTACATGAAATCAAGTGGTCTCACTCAAATAGAAAGTAGGAAATATATTCATCTAGTGAACGTAAGGGTTTGAAAGGTAACTAACGCACATGTGTAGAGAAAATTGTGCATCGGCCTGTCTCGCCGGCATTTCGCACTTATAGTGCAACTAGGGGCAAGCAGAACGGAAACGCTCATTTCTCAAAAAGTAAAGGGAATCTAGCGGTCTCACTCGATCAGAAGGTGGGAAATATATAAATCTAGTGAGCTAATAAGATTCAGAAGGAATCTAATGCATATGTATACGGAAAGTGGTGCATTGGCCAGGTCGGTCAGTATGGGAACTTAGAGTGCAAATGCCTGGGAGAACGGAACCGCTCAGATCTCGCATAATACACGGAATCTAGTGGTCTCACTCAAATATAAGGTAGGAAATAAATTCATCTAGTGAACGTAAGGGTTTGAAAGGTAACTAACGCACATGTGTAGAGAAAATGGTGCATCGGCCAGTCTGGCCGGCATTTCGCACTCATAGTGCAGGTGGGGCCAGGGAGAATGGAAACCCTCGTTTCTCAAAAAGTAGTGGGAATCTTATGGTCTTACTCGATCAGAAGGTGGGAAATATATAAATCTAGTCAGCTAAAAAGGTTTGAAATGTATTTAACGCACATGTATAGAGAGAATGGTGCATTGGCCAGGTCGGTCAGTATCGGAACTTAAAATGCAAATGCCAGGGAGAACGGAAGCGCTCAGATCTCGCATAGTACACGGAATCAAGTGGTCTCACTCAAATAGAAAGTAGGAAATATATTCATCTAGTGAACGTAAGGTTTGAAAGGTAACTAACGCACATGTATAGAGAAATTTGTGCATCGGCCTGTCTGGCCGGCATTTCGCACTTATAGTGCAACTAGGGCCAACGAGAACGGAAACGCTCATTTCTCAAAAAGTAGAGGGAATCTAGCGGTCTCACTCGATCAGAAGGTGGGAAATATATAAATCTAGTGAGCTAATAAGGTTTAAAAGGAATCTAATGCATATGTATATGGAAAATGGTGCATAGGCCAGGTCGGTCAGTATGGGAACTTAGAGTGCAAATGCCAGGGAGAACGGAAGCGCTCAGATCTCGCATAGTACACGGAATCTAGTGGTCTCACTCAAATAGAAGGTAGGAAATAAATTCATCTAGTGAACGTAAGGGTTTGAAAGGTAACTAACGCACACGTGTAGAGAAAATGGTGCATCGGCCAGTCTGGCCGGCATTTCGCACTTATAGTGCAAGTAGGGCCAAGGAGAACGGAAACGCTCATTTCTCAAAAAGTAGAGGGAATCTAGCGGTCTCACTCGATCAGAAAGTGGGAAATATATAAATCTAGTGAGCTAATAAGGTTCAGAAGGAATCTAATGCATATGTATACGGAAAGTGGTGCATTGGCCAGGTCGGTCAGTATGGGAACTTAGAGTGCAAATGCCTGGGAGAACGGAACCGCTCAGATCTCGCATAATACACGGAATCTAGTGGTCTCACTCAAATATAAGGTAGGAAATAAATTCATCTAGTGAACGTAAGGGTTTCAAAGGTAACTAACGCACATGTGTAGAGAAAATGGTGCATCGGCGAGTCTGGCCGGCATTTCGCACTCATAGTGCCAGTGGGGCTAGGGAGAACGGAGACGCTCGTTTCTCAAAACGTAGATGGAATCTTACGGTCTCACTCGATCAGAAGGTGGGAAATATATAAATCTAGTCAGTTAAAAAGGTTTGAAATGTATTCAACGCACATGTATAGAGAAAATGGTGCATTGGCCAGGTCGGTCAGTATCAGAACTTAAAATGCAAATGCCAGGGAGAACGGAAGCGCCAGATCTCGCATAGTACACGGAATCAAGTGGTCTCACTCAAATAGAAAGTAGGAAATATATTCATCTAGTGAACGTAAGGGTTTGAAAGGTAACTAACGCACATGTGTAGAGAAAATGGTGCATTGGCCAGTCTGGCCGGCATTTCGCACTTATAGTGCAAGTAGGGCCAAGGAAAACGGAAACGCTCGTTTCTCAAAAAGTAAAGGGAATCTAGCGGTCTCACTCGATTAGAAGGTGGGAAATATATAAATCTAGTGAGCTAATAAGGTTTGAAAGGAATCTAATGCATATGTATATGGAAAATGGTGCATTGGCCAGGTGGGTCAGTATGGGAACTTAGAGTGCGAATGCCAGGGAGAACGGAAGCGCTCAGATCTCGCATAGTACACCGAATCTAGTGGTCTCACTCAAATAGAAGGTAGGAAATAAATTCATCTAGTGAACGTAAGGGTTTGAAAGGTAACTAACGCACATGTGTAGAGAAAATGGTGCATCGGCCAGTCTGGCCGGCATTTCGCACTTATAGTGCAAGTAGGGCCAAGGAGAACGGAAACGCTCATTTGTCAAAAAGTAAAGGGAATCTAGCGGTCTCACTCGATCAGAAGGTGGGAAAGATATAAATCTAGTGAGCTAATAAGGTTCGGAAGGAATCTAATGCATATGTATATGGAAAGTGGTGCATTGGCCAGGTCGGTCAGTATGGGAACTTAGAGTGCAAATGCCTGGGATAATGGAACCGCTCAGATCTCGCATAATACACGGAATCTTGTGGTCTCACTCAAATATAAGGAAGGAAATATATTCATCTAGTGAACGTAAGGGTTTGAAAGGTAACTAACGCACATGTGTAGAGAAAATGGTGCATAGGCGAGTTTGGCCGGCATTTCGCACTCATAGTGCAGGTGGGGCGAGGGAGAACGGAAACGCTCGTTTCTCAAAAAGTAGAGGGGATCTAACGGTCTCACTCGATCAGAAGGTGGGAAATATAAAAATTCTAGTCAGCTAAATAGGTTTGAAATGTATTCAACGCACATGTATAGAGAAAATGGTGCATTGGCCAGGTCGGTCAGTATCGGAACTTAAAATGCAAATGCCAGGGAGAACGGAAGCGCTCAGATCTCGCATAGTACGCGGAAATATATTCATCTAGTGAACGTAAGGGTTTGAAAGGTAACTAACGCACATGTGTAGAGAAAATGGTGCATCGGCCAGTTTGGCCGGCATTTCGCACTTATAGTGCAAGTAGGGCCAAGGAGAACGGAAACGCTCATTTCTCAAAAAGTAGAGGGAATCTAGCGGTCTCACTCGATCACAAGGTGGGAAATATATAAATCTAGTGAGCCAATAAGGTTTGAAAGAAATCTAATGCATATGTATATGGAAAATGGTGCATTGGCCAGGTCGGTCAGTATGGGAACTTAGAGTGCAAATGCCAGGGAGAACGGAAGCGCTCAGATCTCGCATAGTACACGGAATCTAGCGGTCTCACTCAAATAGAAGGTAGGAAATAAATTCATCTAGTGAACGTAAGGGTTTGAAAGGTAACTAACGCACATGTGTAGAGAAAATGGTGCATCGGCCAGTCTGGCCGGCATTTCGCACTTATAGTGCAAGTAGGGCCAAGGAGAACGTAAACGCTCATTTCTCAAAAAGTAAAGGGAAGCTAGCGGTCTCACACGATCAGAGGGTGGGAAATATACAAATCTAGTGAGCTAATGAGGTTCGGAAGGAATCTAATGCATATGTATATGGAAAGTGGTGCATTGGCCAGGTCGGTCAGTATGGGAAGTTAGAGTGCAAATGCCTGGGAGAACGGAACCGCTCACATCTCGCATAATACACGGAACCTAGTGGTCTCACTCAAATATAAGATAGGAAATATATTCATCTAGTGAACGTAAGGGTTTGAAAGGTAACTAACGCACATGTGTAGAGAAAATGGTGCATCGGCGAGTCTGGCCGGCATTTCGCACTCATAGTGCAGGTGGGGCCAGGGAGAACGGAAACGCTCGTTTCTCAAAAACTAGAGGGAACTATTGGTCTCACTCGATGAGAAGGTGGGAAATATATAAATGTAGTCAGCTAAAAAGGTTTGAAATGTATTCAACGCACATGTATAGAGAAAATGGTGCATTGGCCAGGTCGGTCAGTATCGGAATTTATAATGCAAATTCCAGGGAGAATGGAAGCGCTCAGATCTCGCATAGTAGACGGAATCAAGTGGTCTCACTCAAATAGAAAGTAGGAAATATATTCATCTAGTGAACGTAAGGGTTTGAATGGTAACTAACGTACATCTGTAGAGAAAATTGTGCATCGGCCAGTCTGGCCGGCATTTTGCACTTATAGTGCAACTAGGGCCAAGGAGAACGAAACGCTCATTTCTCAAAAAGAAGAGGGAATCTAGCAGTCTTACTCGATCAGAAGGTGGGAAATATATAAATCTTGTGAGCTAATAAGGTTCCAAAAGGAATCTAACGCATATGTATATGGAGAATGGTGCATTGGCCAGGTCGGTCAGTATGGGAACTTTGAGTGCAAATGCCAGGGAGAACGGAAGCGCTCAGATCTCGCATAGTACACGGAATCTAGTGGTCTCACTCAAATAGGAGGTAGGAAAAAAATTCATCTAGTGAACGTAAGGGTTTGAAAGGTTACTAACGCACATGTGTAGAGAAAATGGTGCATCGGCCAGTCTGGCTGGCATTTCGTACTTATAGTGCAAGTAGGGTCAAGGAGAACGGAAACGCTCATTTCTAAAAAAGTAAAGGGAATCTAGCGGTCTCACTCGATCAGAAGGTGGGAAATATGTAAATCTAGTGAGCTAATAAGGTTCGGAAGGAATCTAATGCATATGTATATGGAAAGTGGTGCATTGGCCAGGTCGGTCAGTATGGGAACTTAGAGTGCAAATGCCTGGGAGAACGGAACCGCTCAGATCTCGCATAATACACAGAATCTAGTGGTCTCACACGAATATAAGGTAGGAAATATATTCATCTAGTGAACCTAAGGGTTTGAAAGGTAACTAACGCACATGTGTAGAGAAAATGGTGCATCAGCCAGTCTGGCCGGCATTTCGCACTCATAGTGCAGGTGGGGCCAGGGAGAACGGAAACGCTCATTTCTCAAAAAGTAGAGGGAATCTAATGGTCTCACTCGATCAGAAGGTGGGAAATATATAAATCTAGACAGCTAAAAAGGTTTGAAATGTATTCAACGCACATGTATAGAGAAAATGGTGCATTGGCCAGGTCGGTCAGTATCGGAACGTAAAATGCAAATGTTAGGGAGAACGGAAGCGCTCAGATCTCGCATAGTACACGGAATCTAGTGGTATCACTCAAAAAGAAGGTAGGAAATAAATTCATCTAGTGAACGTAAGGGTTTGAAAGGTAACTAACGCACATGTGTAGAGAAAATGGTGCATCGGCCAGTCTGGCCGGCATTTCGCAGTTATAGTGCAAGTAGGGCCAAGGAGAACGGAAACGCTCATTTCTCAAAATGTAGAGGGAGTCTAACGGTCTCACTCGATCACAAGGTGGGAAATATATAAATCTAGTCAGCCAAAAAGGTTTGAAATGTATTCAAGGCACATGTATAGAGAAAATGGTGCATTGGCCAGGTCGGTCAGTATCGGAACTTAAAATGCAAATGCCAGGGAGAACGGAAGCGCTCAGATCTCGCATAGTACACGGAATCAAGTGGTCTCACTCAAATAGAAAGTAGGAAATTTATTCATCTAGTGAACGTAAGGGTTTGAAAGGTAACTAACGGACATGTGTAGAGAAAATGGTGCATCGGCCAGTCTGGCCGGCATTTCGCACTCATAGTGCAGGTGGGGCCAGGGAGAAGGGAAACGCTCGTTTCTCAAAAAGTAGAGGGAATCTAACGGTCTCACTCGATCACAAGGTGGGAAATATATAATTGTAGTCAGCCAAAAAGGTGTGAAATGTATTCAAGGCACATGTATAGAGAAAATGGTGCATTGGCGAGGTCGGTCAGTATCGGAACTTAAAATGCAAATGCCAGGGAGAACGGAAGCGCTCAGATCTCGCATAGTACACGGAATCAAGTGGTCTCACTCAAATAGAAAGTAGGAAATATATTCATCTAGTGAACGTAAGGGTTTGAAAGGTAACTAACGCACATGTGTAGAGAAAATGGTGCATCGGCCAGTCTGGCCAGCATTTCGCACTCATAGTGCACGTGGGGCCAGGGAGAACGGAAACGCTCGTTTCTCAAAAAGTAGAGGGAATCTAACGGTCTCACTCGATCAGAAGGTGGGAAATATATAAATCTAGTCAGCTAAAATGGTTTGAAATGTATTCAACGCACATGTATAGAGAAAATAATGCATTGGCCAGGTCGGTCAGTATCGGAACTTAAAATGCAAATGCCAGGGAGAACGGAAGCGCTCAGATCTCGCATAGTACACGCACTCAAGTGGTCTCACTCAAATAGAAAGTAGGAAATATATTCATCTAGTGAATGTAAGGGTTTGAAAGGTAACTAACGCACATGGGTAGAGAAAATGGTGCATCGGCCAGTCTGGCCGGCATTTCGCAATTATAGTGCAAGTAGGGCCAAGGAGAACGGAAACGCTCATTTCTCAAAAAGTAAAGGGAATCTAGCGGTCTTACTCGATCAGAAGGTGGGAAATATATAAATCTAGTGATCTAATAAGGTTCGGAACGAATCCAATGCATATGTATATGGAAAGTGGTGCATTGGCCAGGTCGGTATGTATGGGAACTTAGAGTGCAAATGCCTGGGAGAACGGAACCGCTCAGATCTCGCATAATACACGGAATCTAGTGGTCTCAATCAAATAAAAGGTAGGAAATATATTCATCTAGTGAACGTAATGGTTTGAAAGGTAACTAACGCACATGTGTAGAGAAAATGGTGCATCGGCCAGTTTGGCTGGCATTTCGCACTCATAGTGCAGGTGGGGCCAGGGAGAACGGAAACGCTGGTTTCTCAAAAAAGTAGAGGGAATCTAACAGTCTCACTCGATCAGAAGGTGGGAAATATATAAATCTAGTGATCTAATAAGGTTCGGAACGAATCTAATGCATATGTATATGGAAAGTGGTGCATTGGCCAGGTCGGTATGTATGGGAACTTAGAGTGCAAATGCCTGGGAGAACGGAACCGCTCAGATCTCGCATAATACACGGAATCTAGTGGTCTCAATCAAATAAAAGGTAGGAAATATATTCATCTAGTGAACGTTATGGTTTGAAAGGTAACTAACGCACATGTGTAGAGAAAATGGTGCATCGGCCAGTTTGGCTGGCATTTCGCACTTATAGTGCAGGTGGGGCCGGGAGAACTGAAACGCTGGTTTCTCAAAAAAGTAGAGGGAATCTAACAGTCTCACTCGACCAGAAGGTGGGAAATATATATATCTAGTCAGCTAAAAAGGTTTGAAATGTATTCAAGGCACATGTATAGAGAAAATGGTGCATTGGCGAGGTCGGTCAGTATCGGAACTTAAAATGCAAATGCCAGGGAGAACAGAAGCGCTAAGATCTCGCATAGTACACGGAATCAAGTGGTCTCACTCAAATAGAAAGTAGGAAATATATTCATCTAGTGAACGTAAGGGTTTGAAAGGTAACGAACGCACATGTGTAGAGAAAATGGTGCATCGGCCAGTCTGGCCGGCATTTCGCACTTATAGTGCAAGTAGGGCCAAGGAGAACGGAAACGCTCGTTTCTAAAAAAGTAAAGGGAATCTAGCGGTCTCACTCGATCAAAAGGTGGGAAATATATAAATATAGTGAGCTAATAAGGTTTAAAAGGAATCTAATGCATATGTATATGGAAAATGGTGCATTGGCCAGGTCGGTCTGTATGGGAACTTAGAGTGCAAATGCCTGGGAGAACGGAAGCGCTCAGATCTCGCATAGTACAAGGAATCTAGTGGTCTCAATCAAATAGAAGGTAGAAAATAAATTCATCTAGTGAACGTAAGGGTTTGAAAGGTAACTAACGCACATGTGTAGAGAAAATGGTGCATCGGCCAGTCTGGCCGGCATTTCGCACTTATGGTGCAAGTAGGGCCAAGGAGAACGGGAACGCTGATTTCACAAAAGGTAAAGGGAATCTAGCGGTCTCACTCGATCAGAAGGTGGGAAATATATAAATCTAGTCAGCTAAAATGTTTTGAAATGTATTCAAGGCACATGTATAGAGAAAATGGTGCATTGGCGAGGTCGGTCAGTATCGGAACTTAAAATGCAAATGCCAGGGAGAACGGAAGCGCTAAGATCTCGCATAGTACACGGAATCAAGTGGTCTCACTCAAATAGAAAGTAGGAAATATATTCATCTAGTGAACGTAAGGGTTTGAAAGGTAACTAACGCACATGTGTAGAGAAAATTGTGCATCGGCCAGTCTGGCCGGCATTTCGCACTTATAGTGCAAGTAGGGCCAAGGAGAACGGAAACGCTCGTTTCTCAAAAAGTAAGGGGAATCTAGCGGTCTCACTCGATCACAAGGTGGGGAATATATAAATATAGTGAGCTAATAAGGTTTAAAAGGAATCTAATGCATATGTATATGGAAAATGGTGCATTGGCCAGGTCGGTCAGTATGGGAACTTAGAGTGCAAATGCCAGGGAGAACGGAAGCGCTCAGATCTCGCATAGTACAAGGAATCTAGTGGTCTCAATCAAATAGAAGGTAGAAAATAAATTCATCCAGTGAACGTAAGGGTTTGAAAGGTAACTAACGCACATGTGTAGAGAAAATGGTGCATCGGCCAGTCTGGCCGGCATTTCGCACTTATGGTGCAAGTAGGGCCAAGGAGAACGGGAACGCTGATTTCACAAAAGGTAAAGGGAATCTAGCGGTCTCACTCGATCAGAAGGTGGGAAATATATAAATCTAGTCAGCTAAAATGTTTTGAAATGTATTCAAGGCACATGTATAGAGAAAATGGTGCATTGGCGAGGTCGGTCAATATCGGAACTTAAAATGCAAATGCCAGGGAGAACGGAAGCGCTAAGATCTCGCATAGTACACGGAATCAAGTGGTCTCACTCAAATAGAAAGTAGGAAATATATTCATCTAGTGAACGTAAGGGTTTGAAAGGTAACTAACGCACATGTGTAGAGAAAATTGTGCATCGGCCAGTCTGGCCGGCATTTCGCACTTATAGTGCAAGTAGGGCCAAGGAGAACGGAAACGCTCGTTTCTCAAAAAGTAAGGGGAATCTAGCGGTCTCACTCGATCACAAGGTGGGAAATATATAAATATAGTGAGCTAATAAGGTTTAAAAGGAATCTAATGCATATGTATATGGAAAATGGTGCATTGGCCAGGTCGGTCAGTATGGGAACTTAGAGTGCAAATGCCAGGGAGAACGGAAGCGCTCAGATCTCGCATAGTACAAGGAATCTAGTGGTCTCAATCAAATAGAAGGTAGAAAATAAATTCATCTAGTGAACCTAAGGGTTTGAAAGGTAACTAACGCACATGTGTAGAGAAAATGGTGCATCGGCCAGTCTGGCCGGCATTTCGCACTTATGGTGCAAGTAGGGCCAAGTAGAACGGAAACGCTCATTTCACAAAAAGTAAAGGGAATCTTGCGGTCTCACTCGATCAGAAGGTGGGAAATATATAAATCTAGTGAGCTAATAAGGTTCGGAAGGAATCTAATGCATATGTATATGGAAAGTGGTGCATTGGCTAGGTCGGTGAGTATGGGAACTTAGAGTGCAAATGTCTGGGTGAACGGAACCGCTCAGATCTCGCATAATGCATGGAATCTAGTGGTCTCACTCAAATATAAGGTAGGAAATATATTCATCTAGTGAACGTAACGGTTTGAAAGGTAACTAACGCACATGTGTAGAGAAAATGGTGCATCGGCGAGTTTGGCCCGCATTTCGCACCCATAGTGCAGGTGGGGCCAGGGAGAACGGAAACGCTCGTTTCTAAAAAAAGTAGAAAGAATCTAACGGTCTCACTCGATCAGAAGGTGGGAAATATATAAATCTAGTCAGCAAAAAAGGTTTGAAATGTATTCAACGCACATGTATAGAGAAAATAGTGCATTGGCCAGGTCGGTCAGTATCGGAACTTAAAATGCAAATGCCAGGGAGAACGGAAGCGCTCAGATCTCGCATAGTACACGGAATCAAGTGGTCTCACTCAAATAGAAAGTAGGAAAAATATTCATCTAGTGAACGTAAGGGTTTGAAAGGTAACTAGGAAAAATATTCATCTAGTGAACGTAAGGGTTTGAAAGGTAACTAACGCACATGTGTAGAGAAAATGGTGCATCGGCCAGTCTGGCCGGCATTTTGCACTCATAGTGCAGGTGGGGCCAGGGAGAACGGAAACGCTCATTTCTAAAAAACTTGAGGGAATCTAGCGGTCTCACTCGATCAGAAGGTGGGAAATATGTAAATCTAGTGAGCTAATAAGGTTCGAAAGGAATCTTATGCATATGTATATGGAAAATGGTGCATTGGCCAGGTCGGTCAGTATGGGAACATAGAGTGCAAATGCCAGGGAGAACGGAAGCGCTTAGATCTCGCATAGTACACGGAATCTAGTGGTCTCACTCAAATATAAGGTAGGAAATAAATTCATCTAGTGAACGTAGGGGTTTGAAAGGTAACTAACGCACATGTGTAGAGAAAATGGTGCATCGGCCAGTCTGGCCGGCATTTCGCACTTATAGTGCAAGTAGGGCCAAGGAGAACGGAAACGCTCGTTTCTCAAAAAGTAAAGGGAATCTAGCGGTCTCACTCGATCAAAAGGTGGGAAATATATAAATATAGTGAGCTAATAAGGTTTAAAAGGAATCTAATGCATATGTATATGGAAAATGGTGCATTGGCCAGGTCGGTCAGTATGGGAACTTAGAGTGCAAATGCCTGGGAGAACGGAAGCGCTCAGATCTCGCATAGTACAAGGAATCTAGTGGTCTCAATCAAATAGAAGGTAGAAAATAAATTCATCTAGTGAACGTAAGGGTTTGAAAGGTAACTAACGCACATGTGTAGAGAAAATGGTGCATCGGCCAGTCTGGCCGGCATTTCGCACTTATGGTGCAAGTAGGGCCAAGGAGAACGGAAACGCTGATTTCACAAAAGGTAAAGGGAATCTAGCGGTCTCACTCGATCAGAAGGTGGGAAATATATAAATCTAGTCAGCTAAAATGTTTTGAAATGTATTCAAGGCACATGTATAGAGAAAATGGTGCATTGGCGAGGTCGGTCAGTATCGGAACTTAAAATGCAAATGCCAGGGAGAACGGAAGCGCTAAGATCTCGCATAGTACACGGAATCAAGTGGTCTCACTCAAATAGAAAGTAGGAAATATATTCATCTAGTGAACGTAAGGGTTTGAAAGGTAACTAACGCACATGTGTAGAGAAAATTGTGCATCGGCCAGTCTGGCCGTCATTTCGCACTTATAGTGCAAGTAGGGCCAAGGAGAACGAAAACGCTCGTTTCTCAAAAAGTAAAGGGAATCTAGCGGTCTCACTCGATCACAAGGTGGGAAATATATAAATATAGTGAGCTAATAAGGTTTAAAAGGAATCTAATGCATATGTATATGGAAAATGGTGCATTGGCCAGGTCGGTCAGTATGGGAACTTAGAGTGCAAATGCCAGGGAGAACGGAAGCGCTCAGATCTCGCATAGTACAAGGAATCTAGTGGTCTTAATCAAATAGAAGGTAGAAAATAAATTCATCTAGTGAACCTAAGGGTTCGAAAGGTAACTAACGCACATGTGTAGAGAAAATGGTGCATCGGCCAGTCTGGCCGGCATTTCGCACTTATGGTGCAAGTAGGGCCAAGTAGAACGGAAACGCTCATTTCACAAAAAGTAAAGGGAATCTTGCGGTCTCACTCGATCAGAAGGTGGGAAATATATAAATCTAGTGAGCTAATAAGGTTCGGAAGGAATCTAATGCATATGTATATGGAAAGTGGTGCATTGGCTAGGTCGGTGAGTATGGGAACTTAGAGTGCAAATGCCTGGGAGAACGGAACCGCTCAGATCTCGCATAATGCATGGAATCTAGTGGTCTCACTCAAATATAAGGTAGGAAATATATTCATCTAGTGAACGTAACGGTTTGAAAGGTAACTAACGCACATGTGTAGAGAAAATGATGCATCGGCGAGTCTGGCCCGCATTTCGCACCCATAGTGCAGGTGGGGCCAGGGAGAACGGAAACGCTCGTTTCTAAAAAAAGTAGAAAGAATCTAACGGTCTCACTCGATCAGAAGGTGGGAAATATATAAATCTAGTCAGCTAAAAAGGTTTGAAATGTATTCAACGCACATGTATAGAGAAAATAGTGCATTGGCCAGGTCGGTCAGTATCGGAACTTAAAATGCAAATGCCAGGGAGAACGGAAGCGCTCAGATCTCGCATAGTACACGGAATCAAGTGGTCTCACTCAAATAGAAAGTAGGAAAAATATTCATCTAGTGAACGTAAGGGTTTGAAAGGTAACTAGGAAAAATATTCATCTAGTGAACGTAAGGGTTTGAAAGGTAACTAACGCACATGTGTAGAGAAAATGGTGCATCGGCCAGTCTGGCCGGCATTTTGCACTCATAGTGCAGGTGGGGCCAGGGAGAACGGAAACGCTCATTTCTAAAAAACTTGAGGGAATCTAGCGGTCTCACTCGATCAGAAGGTGGGAAATATGTAAATCTAGTGAGCTAATAAGGTTCGAAAGGAATCTTATGCATATGTATATGGAAAATGGTGCATTGGCCAGGTCGCTCAGTATGGGAACATAGAGTGCAAATGCCAGGGAGAACGGAAGCGCTCAGATCTCGCATAGTACACGGAATCTAGTGGTCTCACTCAAATATAAGGTAGGAAATAAATTCATCTAGTGAACGTAGGGGTTTGAAAGGTAACTAACGCACATGTGTAGAGAAAATGGTGCATCGGCCAGTCTGGCCGGCATTTCGCACTTATAGTGCAAGTAGAGCCAAGGAGAACAGAAATGCTCATTTCTCAAAAAGTAAAGGGAATCTAGCGGTCTCACTCGATCAGAAGGTGGGAATTATATAAATCTAGTGAGCTAATAAGGTTCGAAAGGAATCTAATGCATATGTATATGGAAAATGGTGCATTGGCCAGGTCGGTCAATATGGGAACTTAGAGTGCAAATGCCAGGGAGAACGGAAGCGCTCAGATCTCGCATAGTACACGGAATCTAGTGGTCTCACTCAAATAGAAGGTAGGAAATAAATTCATCTAGTGAACGTAAGGGTTTGAAAGGTAACTAACGCACATGTGTAGAGAAAATGGTGCATCGGCCAGTCTGGCCGGCATTTTGCACTAATAGTGCAAGTAGGGCCAATGAGAACGGAAACGCTCATTTCTCAAAAAGTAAAGGGAATCTAGCGGTCTCACTCGTTCAGAAGGTGGGAAATATATAAATCTAGTGAGCTAATAAGGTTCGAAAGGAATCTAATGCATATGTATATGGAAAATGGTGCATTGGCCAGGTCGGTCAGTATGGGAACTTAGAGTGCAAATGCCAGGGAGAACGGAAGCGCTCAGATCTCGCATAGTACACGGAATCTAGTGGTCTCACTCAAATAGAAGGTAGGAAATAAATTCATCTAGTGAACGTAAGGGTTTGAAAGGTAACTAACGCACATGTGTAGAGAAAATGGTGCATCGGCCAGTCTGGCCGGCATTTCGCACTTATAGTGCAAGTACGGCCAAGGAGAACGGAAACGCTCATTTCTCAAAAAGGAGAGGGAATCAAGCGGTCTCACTCAATCAGAAGGTGGGAATTATATAAATCTAGTGAGCCAATAAGGTTCGAAAGGAATCTAATGCATATGTATATGGAAAATGGTGCATTGGCCAGGCCGGTCAGTATGGGAACTTAGACTACAAATGCCATGGAGAACGGAAGCGCTCAGATCTCGCATAGTACACGGAATCTAGTGGTCTCACTCAAATAGAAGGTAGGAAATAAATTCATCTAGTGAACGTAAGGGTTTGAAAGGTAACTAACGCACATGTGTAGAGAAAATGGTGCATCGGCCAGTCTGGCCGGCATTTCGCACTTATAGTGCAAGTAGAGCCAAGGAGAACAGAAACGCTCATTTCTCAAAAAGTAAAGGGAATCTAGCGGTCTCACTCGATCAGAAGGTGGGAATTATATAAATCTAGTGAGCCAATAAGGTTTGAAGGGAATCTAATGCATATGTATATGGAAAATGGTGCATTGGCCAGGCCGGTCAGTATGGGAACTTAGACTACAAATGCCATGGAGAACAGAAGCGCTCAGATCTCGCATAGTACACGGAATCTAGTGGTCTCACTCAAATAGAAGGTAGGAAATAAATTCATCTAGTGAACGTAAGGGTTTGAAAGGTAACTAACGCACATGTGTAGAGAAAATGGTGCATCGGCCAGTCTGGCCGGCATTTCGCACTCATAGTGCAAGTAGGGCCAAGGAGAACGGAAACGCTCATTTCTCAAAAAGTAAAGGGAATCTAGCGGTCTCACTTGATCAGAAGGTGGGAAATATATAAATCTAGAAAGCGAGTAAGGTTCGAAAGGAATCTCATGCATATGTATATGGAAAATGGTGCATTGGCCAGGTCGCTCAGTATGGGAACTTAGAGTGCAAATGCCTGGGAGAACGGAAGCGCTCAGATCTTGCATAATACACGGAATCTAGTGGTCTCACTCAAATATAAGGTAGGAAATAAATTCATCTAGTGAACGTAAGGGTTTGAAAGGTAACTAACACACATGTGTAGAGAAAATGGTGCATCGGCCAGTCTGGCCGGCATTTCGCACTCATAGTGCAGGTGGGGCTAGGGAGAACGGAAACGCTCGTTTCTAAAAAAGTAGAGGGAATCTAACGGTCTCACTCGATCAGAAGGTGGGAAATATATAAATCTAGTCAGCTAAAAAGGTTTGAAATGTATTCAACTCACATGTATAGAGAAAATGGTGCATTGGCCAGGTCGGTCAGTATCGATCTTAAAATGCAAATGCCTAGGAGAACGGAACCGCTCAGATCTCGCATAATACACGGAATCTAGTGGTCTCACTCAAAAATAAGGTAGAAAATATATTCATCTAGTGAACGTAAGGGTTTGAAAGGTAACTAACACACATGTGTAGAGAAAATTGTGCATCGGCCAGTCAGGCCGGCATTTCGCACTTATAGTGCAACTAGGGCCAAGGAGAACGGAAACGCTCATTTCTCAAAAAGTAGAGGGAATCTAGCGGTCTCACTCAATCAGAAGGTGGGAAATATTTTAATCTAGTGAGCTAATAAGGTTTGAAAGGAATCTAATGCATATGTATATGGAAAATGGTGCATTGGCCAGGTCGGTCAGTATGGGAACTTAGAGTGCAAATGCCAGGGAGAACGGAACCGCTCAGATCTCGCATAGTACACGGAATCTAGTGGTCTCACTCAAAAAGAAAGCAGGAAATATATTCATCTAGTGAACGTAAGGGTTTGAAAGGTAACTAACGCACATGTGTAGAGAAAATGGTGCATCGGCCAGTCTGGCCGGCATTTCGCACTTATAGTGCAAGTAGGGCCAAGGAGAACGAAAACGCTCATTTCTCAAAAAGTAAAGGGAATCTAGCGGTCTCACTCGTTCAGAAGGTGGAAAATATATAAATCTAGTGAGCTAATAAGGTTCAAAAGGAATCTAATGCATATGTATATGGAAAATGGTGCATTGGCCAGGTCGGTCAGTATGGGAACTTAGAGTGCAAATGCCAGGGAGAACGGAAGCACTCAGATCTCGCATAGTACACGGAATCTAGTGGTCTCACTCAAATAGAAGGTAGGAAATAACTTCATCTAGTGAACGTAAGGGTTTGAAAGGTAACTAACGCACATGTGTAGAGAAAATGGTGCATCGGCCAGTCTGGCCGGCATTTTGCACTTATAGTGCAAGTAGGGCCAAGGAGAACGGAAACGCTCATTTCTCAAAAAGTAAAGGGAATCTAGCGGTCTCACTCGATCAGAAGGTGGGGAATATTTAAATCTAGTGAGCTAATAAGGTTCGGAAGGAATCTAATGCATATGTATATGGAAAGTGGTGCATTGGCCAGGTCGGTCAGTATGGGAACTTAGACTGCAAATGCCTGGGAGAACGGAACCGCTCAGATCTCGCATAATACAAGGAATCTAGTGGTCTTACTCAAATATAAGGTAGGAAATATATTTATCTAGTTAACATAAGGGTTTGAAAGGTAACAAACGTACATATGTAGAGAAAATGGTGCATCGGCCAGTCTGGCCGTCATTTCGCACTTATAGTGCAAGTAGGGCCAAGGAGAACGGAAACACTTGTCAGAACATATAGCTTACTTGTTTGTGTAGGCTACAGTGGGGTATCCCATAGGGGGTACAACACAATTAGGGTTTCCTATTTGTACCCATTTCGTTCATAGTCATTTCATTCCTGTTCTCTTAGTTTCACATGGTATAGAGCAGGTCCTTCTAGGACCGATTTTTTTTTGGGCCCACCGAAGCGCGCCCCGAGGCGCGCTATTTTTTTTCGCGACCCCTCGGGTCGCCCTGTCTCCTGCGGCCCCGCCGCTTTCCTTGACTCGGCTCCGCCGCCTTTTCTGACGGGGCCCCGCGGCCGCCTTTCACGCGGCCCCGTCCCCTACCCTTCCGCGGCCCCGCCGCCTACTCTTCGCGGCCGCGCCCCGGCTTTCGCGCGGCCCCGCCGCCGACTCTGCAGCGGCCCCGCCCCGGCTCTTCAGCGGCCCCGCCACCGGCCCTCTAAGGCCCCGCCCCGGCTCTTCGGCCCCGCGCGGGCTCTTACGGCCCCGCCCCGGCTCTTTCGGCCCAGCCCCGGCTCTCAAGCGGCATCGCCGCCGGCCCTCTAAGGCCCCGTCGCCGGCCCTCTAAGGCCCCGCCCTGGCTCTATCGGCCCCGCCCCGGCTCTATCGGCCCGCCCCGGCTCGTTCAGGCCCCGCCCCGGCTCTATCGGCCCCGCCGTCGGCCCCTTTAGGCCCCGCCCTGGCTCTATTGGCCCCGCCCCGGCTCACCCACGGCCCCGCCGTCGGCCCCTTCAGGCCCCGCCCCGACTCTATCGGCCCCGCCCCGGCTCACCCACGGCCCCGCCGTCGGCCCCTTCAGGCCCCGCCCCGACTCTATCGGCCCCGCCCCGGCTCACCTACGGCCCCGCCGTCGGCCCTCTAACGGCCCCACCGCCGGCTCTCTCGGCCCCGCCCCGGCTCACAAGCGGCCCGCTGCCGGCCTTTAAGGCCCCGCCCCGGCTCTTGCGGCCCCGCCGCTGGCTCTCACGACCCCGCCCCGGCCCTCTCCCTGGCCCCACGCCGGGTCTCACGCGGCCCCGCCACCCCACCTGCGGCAGCCGAGCCGCCCACCTGCAGCAGCCGAGCAGCAGTGCACCGAGCCGCCCTGCACCCGAGCCGCCTTGTCGCCGAGCCGCCCGGGAGCCGAGCCGCCCTGCACCTGAGCCGCCCTGCCGCCGAGCCGCCCGGGAGCCGAGCCGCCCTGCACCCGAGCCGCCCTGCCGCCGAGCCGCCCGGGAGCCGAGCCGCTGTGCACCCGAGCCGCCCGGTCGCCGTGCTGCCGTCCTGTCGAGCTGCACGACCTGCCTCGCCTGGTGAGCACAGTCCCACTATCACTGCGTGCTCTTCCCCTACTGCTTGCACTGCTTCGCTGTCGTCGCCATGGCCACCCCTAGTGTCCTAGCTTTTGACGCTGAGGGTCGCGCCATCGATTTTGAGGTCTGGCTAGATGACCTGCAGCTGTTCCTACAGTGTGACAGAGCTGACGGCCTTTCTCTCTTTGACCTCACCTCTGGCGCCTCTCCTGCTCCTGGTGCTGATGCTGATCCCACTGTCCGCTCTCAGTGGGCCACCCGCGATGCTGCTGCACGTCTTGCTGTGCGTCGCCACCTCCCTACCTCTGAGCGCGCGCACTTCAGTCAGTACAAGAGTGCTCAGACCTTGTACGACGCTGTAGTTGCGCGCTACTCCTCCCTTGCCACTGCTGCACTGAGCCGTCTCATGCTTCCCTACCTCTTTCCTGACCTCTCTGCCTTTCCCACTGTCGCTGACCTCATTACGCACCTCCGCACTAGTGACACTCGCTACCGCGCCGCCCTTCCTGCTGAGTTCTGCGCTAAGAACCCCCCCCCCCATGTACATCACTCTCTACTACGTAGTCGCGCGCCTCCCTGACTCCCTTCGTGTAGTCAGGGACCACTTTCTCGCAGTCTGTCCCACCACTCTCACCGTCGACCTCCTCGAGAAGGCCCTCCTCTCAGCTGAGAAGAGCATAGTTGCTGTAGGGGCTTCTCGTGGTGACCCTCGCACCCCCATCTTTGAGGGGTGCTCTCCTTCCCCCTTGCTGCCCTCTGTTGCCTCTGCTGCTGCTGCCGACCTGCTTGGTCTTGAGTCGGTCGGCGCGGCGTCTGCCCCTAGTGGGAGACGTCGCTCCAGCAAGGGCAAGGGGGGCAAGGGCGCGGGTGGAGCTGGAGGGGGCGGTGGGGGTGGCGGCGGTGGCGGCGGTGGGAGTGGGGGTGGTGGCGGGAGTAGTGGTGGTGGTGGTGGTGGTGGCAGCAGCGGCGGAGACGGTGGTGGTGGTGGCGGCGGTGGTGGAGGTGGCAGCGGCGGAGGTGGAGGCGGAGGAGGTGGAGGCGGTGGAGGCAGTGGAGGCGGCGGCGGAGGAGCAGGAGGTGGTGGAGGGAGCGGAGCTGGTCGGGGTGGTACCCAGCAGCGTAGTGGCGGTGGTGGTGGCCAGCGCTCGCAGCGGCAGCAGCAGCAGCGCTCGCGTGACATCCCTCCGCCCCAGCAGCTTCGTGAGTGGTACGCTGGGCGCCAGAGGGGTGGGGGTACTGGTCCCTGCACCTACGTTCTTCGTTCCGGCGACCGCGCGGGTGAGCAGTGTGGGGGTGCCCACGCCACCGCGCGCTGCTTTGGCCGCCTGACGGACGCTTGGCGTCAGCAGTTCCCCGGGGCTAGTGAGATCCCTCGTTGGGATGAGCTCCTTAGGGCTGGTGTAGCGATCTTTGATCTTGACTTTGATGCTATCCTTGCTGCTATGTATGCTGTGACTATTAGTGAGGAGAATGAGGGTTACCGGTGTTTCCAGCCCGACCCGGGCATTGGTACTGCTGCGCTAGGTGCTTGTGAGGCTGCTGCTCTAGGTGCCAGTGAGTCTGCGCTCTCAGGTACTCGTGAGACTGCGCTTTCAGGTACTGAGTCGCCCTCGCCCTACCTCACTTTCACACTTGACTCCGGAGCTTCTCGCTCCTTCTTTCGAGACCGCACTACCCTAACGCCTCTTGGCTGCTCGTTGCGGTCTCCCTGGCTGACCCTTCTGGGGGTCCTGTCCTGTCTCACTTCTCCACTGTCCTCCCGTGTCCAGCTGCCCCTTCGGGCGCCCTGTCTGGACTGTACCTTCCCTTGTTCTCGACGAACTTGGTGAGTGGTGCAGCCCTACAGGATGCGGGGGTTCACCAGTTCACTCCTGCGAGTCAGCGGGTGACCCACTGCACGGACGCACGCACAGGCCGACACCTGGCCACCTTCTCGCGTCGGCCGGGGTCGAGTCTCTACACCCTGACCACTTTGTCTCCTCCTGTCCCTGCGTCCGGTCAGGTAGCTGCGTCAGGTCAGGAGCTTGCTGCTGCGTCCTGGTCAGGTCCTGAGTCTGCCCCCTGTTCTTGTCGCCTCCTGTCTCACGAGACTCTCTTGTGGCACCACCGTCTTGGCCACCCCTCCTTGCCCCGTCTTCGGAGCATGGCTTCCCGTGTCCTTGTCTCTGGTCTTCCCCAGTCTCTCCCTCCTCTCCCCTCCGGGCCAGGACCTTCCTGTGTCCCCTGTGTCGAGGGTCGCCTCCGGGCTACTCCTCACTCCTCCCACTTCCCCCCGACAGAGGCTCCCCTGCAGACGCTTCACATGGATGTGTGGGGCCCAGCCCCCGTCCGTGGGCAGGGTCACGAGCGCTACTTCCTGTTGGTGGTTGACGACTACTCGCGTTACACCACAGTCCTCCCCTTGCGCAGCAAGGCTGCGGTCACTGAGGTGCTGATCGACTGGATCCGCGAGGCTCGTCTCCAGCTCAGGCAGAGCTTCGGCTCGGACTTTCCTGTTCTGCGTCTGCACTCGGACAGAGGCGGAGAGTTCTCCTCTCGCCTTCTGCAAGACTACTGTCGTGCACGGGGGATCCGCCAGACCTTCACGCTTCCGGCCTCTCCACAGCAAAATGGGATTGCTGAGCGCCGCATTGGCATGGTCATGGATGTCGCTCGTACGTGAACACACGGTGCGTTGAACACACGGTGGGTTGAACACTCGGTGGGTTGAACACAAGGTGGGTTGAATACACGGTAGGTTGAACACACGGTGGGTTGAACGCACGGTGGGTGGAACACACAGTGGGTTGAACACACGGTGGGTTTAACACACGGTGGGTTGAATACACAGTGGGTTGAACACACGGTGGGTTGAACATACGGTGGATTGAACCCACTGTGGGTGGAACACACAGTGGGTTGAACACACGGTGGGTTTAACACACGGTGGGTTGAATACACGGTGGGTTTAACACACGGTGGGTTGAATACACGGTGGGTTGAACACACGGTGGGTTGAACATACGGTGGATTGAACCCACGGTGGGTGGAACACACAGTGGGTTGAACACACGGTGGGTTTAACACACGGTGGGTTGAATACACGGTGGGTTTAACACACGGTGGGTTGAATACACGGTGGGTTGAACACACGGTGGGTGGAACACATGGTGGGTTGAACACACAGTGGGTTGAACATACGGTGGGTTGAACACACAGTGGACTGATCACATGGTGGGTTCAACACACGGTGCTTTGAACACACGGTGGGTTGAACACACGATGGGTTGAACACACGGTGGGTTGAATACACGGTGGGTTGAATACACGGTGGGTTGAACACACAGTGGGTTGAACACATGGTGGGTTGAACACTCGGTGGGTTGAACACACGGTGGGTTGAACACACGGTGGGTTGAACACACGGTGGGTTGAACACACGGTGGGTTGAACACACGGTGGTTTCAAAACATGGTTGGTTCAACACACGGTGCGTTGAACACACGGTGGGTGGAACACATGGTGGGTTGAACACACAGTGGGTTGAACATACGGTGGGTTGAACACACGGTGGACTGATCACACGGTGGGTTCAGCACACGGTGCGTTGAACACACGGTGGGTCGAACACACGATGGGTTGAACACACGGTGGGTTGAACACACGGTGGGTTGAACACACGGTGGGTTGAACACACAGTGGGTTGAACACATGGTGGGTTGAACACTCGGTGGGTTGAACACACGGTGGGTTGAACACACGGTGGGTTGAACACACGGTGGGTTGAACACACGGTGGGTTGAACACACGGTGGGTTGAACACATGGTGGTTTGAACACTCGGTGGGTTGAACACACGGTGGGTTGAACACACGGTGGGTTGAACACACGGTGGGTTGAACACACGGTGGTTTCAAAATATGGTTGGTTCAACACACGGTGCGTTGAACACACGGTGGGTGGAACACATGGTGGGTTGAACACACAGTGGGTTGAACATACGGTGGGTTGAACACACGGTGGACTGATCACACGGTGGGTTCAACACACGGTGCGTTGAACACACGGTGGGTCGAACACACGATGGGTTGAACACACGGTGGGTTGAACACACGGTGGGTTGAACACACGGTGGGTTGAACACACAGTGGGTTGAACACATGGTGGGTTGAACACTCGGTGGGTTGAACACACGGTGGGTTGAACACACGGTGGGTTGAACACACGGTGGGTTGAACACACGGTGGGTTGAACACACGGTGGGTTGAACACATGGTGGGTTGAACACTCGGTGGGTTGAACACACGGTGGGTTGAACACACGGTGGGTTGAACACACGGTGGGTTGAACACACGGTGGGTTGAACACACGGTGGTTTCAAAACATGGTTGGTTCAACACACGGTGCGTTGAACACACGGTGGGTGGAACACATGGTGGGTTGAACACACAGTGGGTTGAACAAACGGTGGGTTGAACACACGGTGGACTGATCACACGGTGGGTTCAACACACGGTGCGTTGAACACACGGTGGGTCAAATAGACGATGGGTTGAACACACAGTGGGTTGAACACACGGTGGGTTGAACACACGGTGGGTTGAACACACACTGGGTTGAACACATGGTGGGTTGAACACTCGGTGGGTTGAACACACAGTGGGTTGAACACACGGTGGGTTGAACATACGGTGGGTTGAACACACGGTGGGTTGAACACACGTGTGATTGAACACATGATAGGTTGAATACACGGTGGGTTTAACACACGGTGGGTTGAACACAAGGTGGGTTGAACACACGCTGGGTTGATCACTTGGTGGGTGGAACACACTGTGGGTTGAACACACGGTGGGTTGAACACACGATAGGTTGAACACACGGTGGGTTGAACACACGGTGGTTTGAACACACGGTGGGTTGAACACACGGTAGGTTCAACACACGGTGGGTTGAACACACGGTGCGTTGAACACACGGTGGGTGGAACACACGGTGGGTTGAACACACAGTGGGTTGAACACACGGTGGGTTGATCACACGGTGGGTTGAACACACAGTGGGTTGAACACATGGTGGGTTGAACACTCGGTGGGTTGAACACACGGTGGGTTGAACACACGGTGGGTTGAACACACGGTGGGTTGAACACACGGTGGGTTGAACACACGGTGGGTTGAACACATGGTGGGTTGAACACTCGGTGGGTTGAACACACGGTGGGTTGAACACACGGTGGGTTGAACACACGGTGGGTTGAACACACGGTGGGTTGAACACACGGTGGTTTCAAAACATGGTTGGTTCAACACACGGTGCGTTGAACACACGGTGGGTGGAACACATGGTGGGTTGAACACACAGTGGGTTGAACATACGGTGGGTTGAACACACGGTGGACTGATCACACGGTGGGTTCAACACACGGTGCGTTGAACACACGGTGGGTCAAACAGATGATGGGTTGAACACACAGTGGGTTGAACACACGGTGGGTTGAACACACGGTGGGTTGAACACACACTGGGTTGAACACATGGTGGGTTGAACACTCGGTGGGTTGAACACACGGTGGGTTGAACACACGGTGGGTTGAACATACGGTGGGTTGAACACACGGTGGGTTGAACACACGTGTGATTGAACACATGATAGGTTGAATACACGGTGGGTTTAACACACGGTGGGTTGAACACAAGGTGGGTTGAACACACGCTGGGTTGATCACTTGGTGGGTGGAACACACTGTGGGTTGAACACACGGTGGGTTGAACACACGATAGGTTGAACACACGGTGGGTTGAACACACGGTGGTTTGAACACACGGTGGGTTGAACACACGGTAGGTTCAACACACGGTGGGTTGAACACACGGTGCGTTGAACACACGGTGGGTGGAACACACGGTGGGTTGAACACACAGTGGGTTGAACACACGGTGGGTTGATCACACGGTGGGTGGAACACACGGTGGGTTGAACACATGGTTGGTTCAACTCACGGTGGGTTCAACTCGCGGTGCATTGAACACACGGTGGGTGGAACACATGGTGGGTTGAACACACGGTCGGTTGAACACACGGTGGGTTCAAAACATGGTGGGTTCAACACACGATGCGTTGAACACACGGTGGGTGGAACACACGGTGGGTTGAACACACGGTGGGTTGAACACACGGTGGGTTGAACACAAGGTGGGTTGAACACACGGTGGGTGGAACACACGGTGGGTTGAACACAATGTGGGTTGAACACAGGGTGGGTTGGACACACGGTGGGTTGAACACACGGTGGGTGGAACCCACGGTGGGTTGAACACAAGGTGGGATGCACACACGGTGCATTGAACACACGGTGGGTGGAACACACGGTGGGTTGAACACACGGTGGGTTAAACACACGGTGGGTTAAACACATGGTGGGTTCAACACACGGTGCGTTGAACACACGGTGGGTGGAACACACAGTGGGTTGAACACACGGTGGGTTGAACACACGGTGGATTGATCACACGGTGGGTTGAACACACGGTGGGTTGAACACACGGTGGGTTCAACACACGGTGGGTTCAACACACGGTGCGTTGAACACACGGTGGGTGGAACACACGGTGGGTTGAACACACGGTGGGTTGAACACACGGTGGGCTGATCCCACGGTGGGTTGAACACACAATGGGTTCAACACACGGTGCGTTGAACACACGGTGGGTTGAACACTCGGTGGGTTGAACACAAGGTGGGTTGAATACACAGTAGGTTGAACACACAGTGGGTTGAACGCACGGTGGGTGGAACACACAGTGGGTTGAACATACGGTGGGTTTAACACACGGTGGGTTGAATACACGGTGGGTTGAACACACGGTGGGTTGAACATACGGTGGATTGAACCCACTGTGGGTTGAACACACGGTGGGTTGAACACACGGTGGTTTCAAAACATGGTTGGTTCAACACACGGTGCGTTGAACACACGGTGGGTGGAACACATGGTGGGTTGAACACACAGTGGGTTGAACATACGGTGGGTTGAACACACGGTGGACTGATCACACGGTGGGTTCAACACACGGTGCTTTGAACACACGGTGGGTTGAACACACGATGGGTTGAACAAACGGTGGGTTGAACACACGGTGGGTTGAATACACGGTGGGTTGAACACACAGTGGGTTGAACACATGGTGGGTTGAACACTCGGTGGGTTGAACACACGGTGGGTTGAACACACGGTGGGTTGAACACACGGTGGGTTGAACACACGGTGGGTTGAACACACGGTGGTTTCAAAACATGGTTGGTTCAACACACGGTGCGTTGAACACACGGTGGGTGGAACACATGGTGGGTTGAACACACAGTGGGTTGAACATACGGTGGGTTGAACACACGGTGGACTGATCACACGGTGGGTTCAACACACGGTGCGTTGAACACACGGTGGGTCGAACACACGATGGGTTGAACACACGGTGGGTTGAACACACGGTGGGTTGAACACACGGTGGGTTGAACACACGGTGGGTTGAACACATGGTGGGTTGAACACTCGGTGGGTTGAACACACGGTGGGTTGAACACACGGTGGGTTGAACACACGGTGGGTTGAACACACGGTGGGTTGAACACACGGTGGGTTGAACACATGGTGGGTTGAACACTCGGTGGGTTGAACACACGGTGGGTTGAACACACGGTGGGTTGAACACATGGTGGGTTGAACACACGGTGGGTTGAACACACGGTGGTTTCAAAACATGGTTCGTTCAACACACGGTGCGTTGAACACACGGTGGGTGGAACACATGGTGGGTTGAACACACAGTGGGTTGAACATACGGTGGGTTGAACACACGGTGGACTGATCACACGGTGGGTTCAACACACGGTGCGTTGAACACACGGTGGGTCGAACACACGATGGGTTGAACACACGGTGGGTTGAACACACGGTGGGTTGAACACACGGTGGGTTGAACACACAGTGGGTTGAACACATGGTGGGTTGAACACTCGGTGGGTTGAACACACGGTGGGTTGAACACACGGTGGGTTGAACACACGGTGGGTTGAACACACGGTGGGTTGAACACACGGTGGGTTGAACACATGGTGGGTTGAACACTCGGTGGGTTGAACACACGGTGGGTTGAACACACGGTGGGTTGAACACACGGTGGGTTGAACACACGGTGGGTTGAACACACGGTGGTTTCAAAACATGGTTCGTTCAACACACGGTGCGTTGAACACACGGTGGGTGGAACACATGGTGGGTTGAACACACAGTGGGTTGAACATACGGTGGGTTGAACACACGGTGGACTGATCACACGGTGGGTTCAACACACGGTGCGTTGAACACACGGTGGGTTCAACACACGATGGGTTGAACACACGGTGGGTTGAACACACGGTGGGTTGAACACACGGTGGGTTGAACACACGGTGGGTTGAACACACGGTGGGTTGAACACTCGGTGGGTTGAACACACGGTGGGTTGAACACACGGTGGGTTGAACACACGGTGGGTTGAACACACGGTGGGTTGAACACACGGTGGGTTGAACACACGGTGGGTTGAACACACGGTGGGTTGAACACATGGTGGGTTGAACACTCGGTGGGTTGAACACACGGTGGGTTGAACACACGGTGGGCTGAACATATGGTGGGTTGAATTCACAGTGCGTAGAACACACGGTGGGTGGAACACACTGTGGGTTGAACACATGGTGGGTTGAACACACGGTGGGTTGATCACACTGTGGGTGGAACTTATGGTGGGTGGAACACACAGCGGGTTGAACACACGATAGGTTGAACACACGGTGGGTTGAACATACGGTAGGTTGAACACACGGTGGGTTGAACACACGGTGGGTTCAAGACACGTTGGGTTCAACACACGATGCGTTGAACACACGGTGGGAGGAACACACGGTGGGTTGAACACACTGTGGGTTGAACATACGGTGGGTTGAACACACGGTGGACTGATCACACGGTGGGTTCAACACACGGTGCGTTGAACACACGGTGGGTCGAACACACGATGGGTTGAACACACGGTGGGTTGAACACACGGTGGGTTGAACACACGGTGGGTTGAACACACAGTGGGTTGAACACATGGTGGGTTGAACACTCGGTGGGTTGAACACACGGTGGGTTGAACACACGGTGGGTTGAACACACGGTGGGTTGAACACACGGTGGGTTGAACACACGGTGGGTTGAACACACGGTGGGTTCAACACATGGTGGGTTGAACACTCGGTGGGTTGAACACACGGTGGGTTGAACACACGGTGGGTTGAACATATGGTGGGTTGAATTCACAGTGCGTAGAACACACGGTGGGTGGAACACACTGTGGGTTGAACACATGGTGGGTTGAACACACGGTGGGTTGGGTTGAACACATGGTGGGTGGAAAACACAGCGGGTTGAACACACGATAGGTTGAACACACGGTGGGTTGAACATACGGTAGGTTGAACACACGGTGGGTTGAACACACGGTGGGTTCAAGACACATTGGGTTCAACACACGATGCGTTGAACACACGGTGGGAGGAACACACGGTGGGTTGAACACACTGTGGGTTGAACACACTGTGGGTTGAACACACGTTGGATTGATCACACGGTGGGTGGAACACACGGTGGGTTGAACACACAGTGGGTTGAACACTCGGTGGGTTGAACACACGGTGGGTTGAACACACGGTGGGTTGAATTCACAGTGCGTAGAACACACGGTGGGTGGAACACACTGTGGGTTGAACAAATGGTGGGTTGAACACACAGTGGGTTGAACACACGGTGGGTTGATCACACGGTGGTTGGAACAAACGGTGGGTTGAACACACGGTGGGTTGAACACATGATAGGTTGAACACACTTTGGGTTGAACACACGGTGGGTTGAACACAAGGTGGGTTGATCACATGGTGGGTGGAACACACGGTGGGTTGAACACACGGTGGGTTGAACATACGATAGGTTGAACACACGGTGGTTTGAACACACGGTGGGTTGAACACACGGTGGGTTGAACACACGGTAGGTTGAACACACGGTGGGTTGAACACACGGTGGGTTCAAGACACATTGGGTTCAACACACGATGCGTTGAACACACGGTGGGAGGAACACACGGTGGGTTGAACACACTGTGGGTTGAACACACTGTGGGTTGAACACACGTTGGATTGATCACACGGTGGGTGGAACACACGGTGGGTTGAACACACAGTGGGTTGAACACTCGGTGGGTTGAACACACGGTGGGTTGAACACACGGTGGGTTGAATTCACAGTGCGTAGAACACACGGTGGGTGGAACACACTGTGGGTTGAACAAATGGTGGGTTGAACACACAGTGGGTTGAACACACGGTGGGTTGATCACACGGTGGTTGGAACAAACGGTGGGTTGAACACACGGTGGGTTGAACACATGATAGGTTGAACACACTTTGGGTTGAACACACGGTGGGTTGAACACAAGGTGGGTTGATCACATGGTGGGTGGAACACACGGTGGGTTGAACACACGGTGGGTTGAACATACGATAGGTTGAACACACGGTGGTTTGAACACACGGTGGGTTGAACACACGGTGGGTTGAACACACGGTAGGTTGAACACACGGTGGGTTGAACACACGGTGCGTTGAAAACACGGTGGGTGGAACACACGGTGGGTTGAACACACAGTGGGTTGAACACACGGTGGGTTGATCAACACGGTGGGTGGAACACACGGAGGGTTGAACACACGGTTGGTTGATCACACGGTGGGTTCAACACACGGTGCGTTCAACACACGGTGGGTGGAACACATCGTGGGTTGAACACACGGTGGGTTGAACACACGGTGGGTTCAAAAACACGGTGGGTTCAACACACGGTGCGTTGAACACACAGCGGGTGGAACACACGGTGGGTTGAACACAAGGTGGGTTACACACACGGTGCGTTGAACACACGGTGGGTGGAACACACGGTGGGTTGAACACACGGTGGGTTGAACACACGGTGGGTTGAACACATGGTGGGTTCAACACACGGTGCATTGAACAGACGGTGGGTGGAACACACGGTGGGTTGAACACATGGTGGGTTGAACATACGTTGGGTTGATCACACGGTGGGTGGAACACACGGTGGGTTGAACACACGGTGGGTTGAACACACGGGGGATTGAACACACGGTGGGTTGAACACACGGTGGGTTCAACACATGGTGTGTCAACAAACGGTGCGTTGAACACACGGTGGGTGGAACACACGGTGGATTGAACACACGGTGGGTTGAACACATGGTGGGTTGAACACACGGTGGGTTGAACACACGGTGGGTTGAACACATGGTGGGTTCAACACACGGTGCACTGAACAGACGGTGGGTGGAACACACGGTGGGTTGAACACACAGTGGGTTGAACGCACGGTGGGTTGATCACACGTTGGGACCGTGGGTTGAACATACGGTGGGTTGAACACATGATAGGTTGAACACACATTGGGTTGAACACACGGTGGGTTGAACACAAGGTGGTTTGAACACACAGTGGGTTGATCACAAGGTGGGTGGAACACACAGTGGGTTGAACACACGGTGGGTTGAACACACGGTCGGTTGAACACACAGTGGGTTGAACACACGGTGGGTTCAACACACGGTGGGATCAACACACGATGCGTTGAACACACGGTGCGTGGAACACACGGTGGGTTGAACACACAGTGGGTTGAACATATGGTGGGTTGATCACACGGTGGTTGGAACAAACGGTGGGTTGAACACACGGTGGGTTGAACACATGATAGGTTGAACACACTTTGGGTTGAACACACGGTGGGTTGAACACAAGATGGTTTGAACACACGGTGGGTTGATCACATGGTGGGTGGAACACACGGTGGGTTGAACACACGGTGGGTTGAACATACGATAGGTTGAACACACGGTGGTTTGAACACACGGTGGGTTGAACACACGGTGGGTTGAACACACGGTAGGTTGAACACACAGTGGGTTGAACACACGGTGCGTTGAAAACACGGTGGGTGGAACACACGGTGGGTTGAACACACAGTGGGTTGAACACACGGTGGGTTGATCACACGGTGGGTGGAACACACGGAGGGTTGAACACACGGTTGGTTGATCACACGGTGGGTTCAACACACGGTGGGTGGAACACATTGTGGGTTGAACACACGGTGGGTTGAACACACGGTGGGTTCAAAAACACGGTGGGTTCAACACACGGTGCGTTGAACACACACCGGGTGGAACACACGGTGGGTTGAACACAAGGTGGGTTACACACACGGTGCGTTGAACACACGGTGGGTGGAACACACGGTGGGTTGAACACACGGTGGGTTGAACACACGGTGGGTTGAACACATGGTGGGTTCAACACACGGTGCACTGAACAGATGGTGGGTGGAACACACGGTGGGTTGAACACATGGTGGGTTGAACATACGTTGGGTTGATCACACGGTGGGTGGAACACACGGTGGGTTGAACACACAGTGGGTTGAACACACGGGGGATTGAACACACGGTGGGTTGAACACACGGTGGGTTCAACACATGGTGTGTCAACAAACGGTGCGTTGAACACACGGTGGGTGGAACACACGGTGGATTGAACACACGGTGGGTCGAACACACGGTGGGCTGATCCCACGGTGGGTTGAACACACAATGGGTTCAACACACGGTGCGTTGAACACACGGTGCGTTGAACACACGGTGGGTTGAACACAAGGTGGGTTGAACACACGGTAGGTTGAACACACGGTGGGTTGAACGCACGGTGGGTGGAACACACGGTGGGTTGAACACACGGTGGGTTTAAGACACGGTGGGTTGAATACACGGTGGGTTGAACACACGGTGGGTTGAACATACGGTGGATTGAACCCACAGTGGGTGGAACCCACGGTGGGTTGAACACACGATGGGTTGAACACATGATGGGTTGAACACAATGTGTGTTGAACGCAAGGTGCGTTGAACACACGGTAGGTTGAACACACGGTAGGTTGAAGACACGGTGGGTTGAAGACACGGTGGGTTGAAGACACGGTGAGTTGAACACACGGTGGGTTGAACACACGGTGCGTTGAACACACGTTGGGTGGAACACACGGTGGGTTGAATACACGGTGGGTTGAACACACGATGGGTTGATCACACGGTGGGTGGAACACACAGTGGGTTGAACACACGTGTGATTGAACACATGATAGGTTGAATACACGGTGGGTTGAACACACGGTGGGTTGAACACAAGGTGGGTTGAACACACGCTGGGTTGATCACTTGGTGGGTGGAACACACGGTGGGTTGAACACACGGTGGGTTGAACACACGATAGGTTGAACACACGGTGGGTTGAACACACGGTGGTTTGAACACACGGTGGGTTGAACACACGGTAGGTTCAACACACGGTGGGTTGAACACACGGTGCGTTGAACACACGGTGGGTGGAACACACGGTGGGTTGAACACACAGTGGGTTGAACGCACGGTGGGTTGATCACACGATGGGTGGAACACACGGTGGGTTGAACACATGGTTGGTTCAACTCACGGTGGGTTCAACTCGCGGTGCATTGAACACACGGTGGGTGGAACACATGGTGGGTTGAACACACGGTCGGTTGAACACACGGTGGGTTCAAAACATGGTGGGTTCAACACACAATGCGTTGAACACACGGTGGGTGGAACACACGGTGGGTTGAACACACGGTGGGTTGAACACACGGTGGGTTGAACACACGGTGGGTTGAACACACGGTGGGTGGAACACACGGTGGGTTGAACACAATGTGGGTTGAACACAGGGTGGGTTGGACACACGGTGGGTTGAACACACGGTGGGTGGAACACACGGTGGGTTGAACACAAGGTGGGATGCACACACGGTGCATTGAACACACGGTGGGTGGAACACACGGTGGGTTGAACACACGGTGGGTTGAACACACGGTGGGTTAAACACATGGTGGGTTCAACACACGGTGCGTTGAACACACGGTGGGTGGAACACACGGTGGGTTGAACACACGGTGGGTTGAACACACGGTGGATTGATCACACGGTGGGTTGAACACACGGTGGGTTGAACACACGGTGGGTTCAACACACGGTGGGTTCAACACACGGTGCGTTGAACACACGGTGGGTGGAACACACGGTGGGTTGAACACACGGTGGGTTGAACACACGATGGGCTGATCCCACGGTGGGTTGAACACACAATGGGTTCAACACACGGTGCGTTGAACACACGGTGGGTTGAACACTCGGTGGGTTGAACACAAGGTGGGTTGAATACACGGTAGGTTGAACACACGGTGGGTTGAACGCACGGTGGGTGGAACACACAGTGGGT
Source organism: Closterium sp. NIES-65 (assembly GCA_948144175.1). Lineage (NCBI taxonomy): Eukaryota > Viridiplantae > Streptophyta > Zygnematophyceae > Desmidiales > Closteriaceae > Closterium > Closterium sp. NIES-65. The sequence goes on along the minus strand of CANXME010001063.1, from coordinate 42,477 downwards.
TGAACACACGGTGGGTTTAACACACGGTGGGTTGAATACACGGTGGGTTGAACACACGGTGGGTTGAACATACGGTGGATTGAACCCACTGTGTGTTGAACACACGGTGGGTTGAACACACGGTGGTTTCAAAACATGGTTGGTTCAACACACGGTGCGTTGAACACACGGTGGGTGGAACACATGGTGGGTTGAACGCACAGTGGGTTGAACATACGGTGGGTTGAACACACGGTGGACTGATCACACGGTGGGTTCAACACACGGTGCTTTGAACACACGGTGGGTTGAACACACGATGGGTTGAACACACGGTGGGTTGAACACACGGTGGGTTGAATACACGGTGGGTTGAACACACAGTGGGTTGAACACATGGTGGGTTGAACACTCGGTGGGTTGAACACACGGTGGGTTGAACACACGGTGGGTTGAACACACGGTGGGTTGAACACACGGTGGGTTGAACACACGGTGGTTTCAAAACATGGTTGGTTCAACACACGGTGCGTTGAACACACGGTGGGTGGAACACATGGTGGGTTGAACACACAGTGGGTTGAACATACGGTGGGTTGAACACACGGTGGACTGATCAAACGGTGGGTTCAACACACGGTGCGTTGAACACACGGTGGGTCGAACACACGATGGGTTGAACACACGGTGGGTTGAACACACGGTGGGTTGAACACACGGTGGGTTGAACACACAGTGGGTCGAACACATGGTGGGTTGAACACTCGGTGGGTTGAACACACGGTGGGTTGAACACACGGTGGGTTGAACACACGGTGGGTTGAACACACGGTGGGTTGAACACACGGTGGGTTGAACACATGGTGGGTTGAACACTCGGTGGGTTGAACACACGGTGGGTTGAACACACGGTGGGTTGAACACACGGTGGGTTGAACACACGGTGGGTTGAACACACGGTTGTTTCAAAACATGGTTGGTTCAAAACACGGTGCGTTGAACACACGGTGGGTGGAACACATGGTGGGTGGAACACATGGTGGGTTGAACACACAGTTGGTTGAACATACGGTGGGTTGAACACACGGTGGACTGATCACGCGAAGGGTTCAACACACGGTGCGTTGAACACACGGTGGGTCGAACACACGATGGGTTGAACACACGGTGGGTTGAACACACGGTGGGTTGAACACACGGTGGGTTGAACACACAGTGGGTTGAACACATGGTGGGTTGAACACTCGGTGGGTTGAACACACGGTGGGTTGAACACACGGTGGGTTGAACACACGGTGGGTTGAACACACGGTGGGTTGAACACACATTGGGTTGAACACATGGTGGGTTGAACACTCGGTGGGTTGAACACACGGTGGGTTGAACACACGGTGGGTTGAGCATATGGTGGGTTGAATTCACAGTGCGTAGAACACACGGTGGGTGGAACACACTGTCGGTTGAACACATGGTGGGTTGAACACACGGTGGGTTGATCACACTGTGGGTGGAACTTATGGTGGGTGGAACACACAGCAGGTTGAATACACGATAGGTTGAACACACGGTGGGTTGAACATACGGTAGGTTGAACACACGGTGGGTTGAACACACGGTGGGTTCAAGACACGTTGGGTTCAACACACGATGCGTTGAACACACGGTGGGAGGAACACACGGTGGGTTGAACACACTGTGGGTTGAACATACGGTGGGTTGAACACACGGTGGACTGATCACACGGTGGGTTTAACACACGGTGCGTTGAACACACGGTGGGTCGAACACACGATGGGTAGAACACACGGTGGGTTGAACACACGGTGGGTTGAACACACGGTGGGTTGAACACACAGTGGGTTGAACACATGGTGGGTTGAACACTCGGTGGGTTGAACACACGGTGGGTTGAACACACGGTGGGTTGAACACACGGTGGGTTGAACACACGGTGGGTTGAAAACACGGTGGGTTGAACACACGGTGGGTTGAACACATGGTGGGTTGAACACTCGGTGGGTTGAACACACGGTGGGTTGAACACACGGTGGGTTGAACATATGGTGGGTTGAATTCACAGTGCGTAGAACACACGGTGGGTGGAACACACTGTGGGTTGAACACATGGTGGGTTGAACACACGGTGGGTTGAACACACGGTGGGTTGAACACATGGTGGGTGGAACACACAGCAGGTTGAATACACGATAGGTTGAACACACGGTGGGTTGAACATACGGTAGGTTGAACACACGGTGGGTTGAACACACGGTGGGTTCAAGACACGTTGGGTTCAACACACGATGCGTTGAACACACGGTGGGAGGAACACACGGTGGGTTGAACACACTGTGGGTTGAACACACGTTGGATTGATCACACGGTGGGTGGAACACACGGTGGGTTGAACACACAGTGGGTTGAACACTCGGTGGGTTGAACACACGGTGGGTTGAACACACGGTGGGTTGAATTCACAGTGAGTAGAACACACGGTGGGTGGAACACACTGTGGGTTGAACACACGGTGGGTTCAAGACACGTTGGGTTCAACACACGATGCGTTGAACACACGGTGGGAGGAACACACGGTGGGTTGAACACACTGTGGGTTGAACATACGGTGGGTTGAACACACGGTGGACTGATCACACGGTGGGTTCAACACACGGTGCGTTGAACACACGGTGGGTCGAACACACGATGGGTTGAACACACGGTGGGTTGAACACACGGTGGGTTGAACACACGGTGGGTTGAACACACAGTGGGTTGAACACACGGTGGGTTGAACACACGGTGGGTTGAACACACGGTGGGTTGAACACACGGTGGGTTCATCACAAAAACCCTATGCCAAGTTTGGACGAATTTTGGTCGGGATTGTCTTCGCGTAAAAAAATCGGGACCGAATTTCGACCGACGGTTTGAGTCATTTGATAGGAGCTCCGACACACATCTCGCGACAAGGCTTGGCACGGGTCAAGTTCCAATTTGGCACGCGTGCTGTTCCGGCTGACATTCGCGCGCAATCTGTTTAGGGTCAGTTTTGTGACCAAATCATTTAAAAATGGATTTTGTTTTTGTTTTATTCTGGGAATTGAGGATTTCAGAATTATATTCAATATTCGCGGGTTACAGCTTCCATTATTCAGCATTCTAACAACCAGCAGTTTTAACACCCAGTCAAATAGTCTACGCAATGGTGGGCCCTGCAAGCCCCCGGTAGGCAAGAACAACATCTCCAAGGTCGCCATCGTCGATGAGGAACTTGTTCGGGAAGACGAACGCACCCTGAGCCGGATCGTGTGGGATGCGTCGCTCCACAACGGCAAAGTGTATCATCTGTTTGACCTTGTCACACCACTCGAAGTAGTCCGGCCTGTTTTGTTCCGGCTGGGCCGGAATACGCTTGCGGCGCTTGTCCTGCAGAAGGGGCCACTCGATCTGCAATGTGGTGAAAGGTTGGGTGGATGGTGTATGAGGGGAGGTTATGGGCATATGATCCAACTGAAAGCAGTGAAGACGTCACACCCTACGTAACCGCAAACGCCTAAGCGACCTGGGGTTTAGATGAAGTACAGGCGAGGGGTTTAGGGGATGAGGCATGGGTGTAGTGTCACTTATCTGCCTCCTTACCGAAAACAGGCCCCATGCCACCATGCGGCTCTTGAACTTTGTGAACACGACCCCGCTCCTCTTGAAGGAGAGCTTGAACGCATAAGCAAACAAGGGGTTGCTGAAGGGCGTTCCGGTGGCCTTGTCAAAGTGCCAGTTGAGGGCCCACTGTTCTGCATTTTGGGAGGGAGCGTATGGGTTGGAAAGGGGGTGCAGATAGATCAAGTGGGGGGGTGAGAGACAGGGTCAGAATACCACGGCACGGTTATTTGTAGCTGCTGACTGGCTTATGGGCAGGGGGATATGGTGTGTTTGAGACGCACATACAATCTCTGTACTCGGCCAGGAGCTGCTCGTCGTTGAACCACTTCTCCGGGCGTAGCTCAGTGGGCAGGCTATCCACCGCATTGGCGTAATCGGAGAGACCCATGCCGGCGTACGTTGCTGGCCTGAGGGTGCTGTTGATTGTTGACCTGGTTGATGACATCTGGTAGTTGAAGACAGCCATGGTTGACTTGTCGTTGTGCAACCACAGCAGCTTCAATGACTCTAGCCCTTCGTGAGACAAGTGGACAGCGAACGCCTCGAACACTTCCTCCGGTGCAGGGTAATACTGAATCTTCTCCGGGGGGTTCAGAAACAGGAGCTGAGAGCACACTAAGTAGGCTTTGCTCTGCGCATGGGTGTGGATTTACAACACGACACGGGGAGAGAGAAACCATCAATTATGACTCTGGCGCGTGACCAACCCTACCGCGTCCGCCACATCAGGGAGGAACCAGCCCCACTTGCCACGTCATATCCACCCACCCCATGCCACGTCACCTCCCACCCACCCTCCTGCATCCGCCAAATCCACCAAAGACCCTCCCCACGTGACACGTCACACCCACCCTCCCCATGCCACGTCACCGCCACCCACCGCACACGTGTAGCGTCGTCACGCGCCGCTCCCGTGTACCCTTCCAAGCCGCCACGTCAGCACCAAGCCACACATCCCGCCACGTCACACGCCCTTGCGTCTGCCACGTCAGGGATCAGCCAGCCCCACGTGACACGTCACACCCACCCTCCCCATGCCACGTCACCCCCCACCCACCTGACACGTGTAGCGTCGTCACGCGCCGCTCCCGTGTACCCTACCAAGCCGCCACGTCAGCACCAAGCCACACATCCCGCCACGGCACACCCTCCTGCATCCGCCACGTCAGGGAGCAGCCAGCCCCACGTGACACGTCACACCCGCCCACCCCATGCCACGTCACCCCCCCCTCACCTGACACGCGTCGCCTCGTTGAGCGCCGCTCCCTTGTGCCCTTCCAAGCCGCCACGTCAGCACCAAGCCACACATCCCGCCACGTCACACGCCCTTGCGTCCGCCACGTCAGGGATCAGCCAGCCCCACGTGCCACGTCATACCCGCCCACCCCATGCCACGTCACCAAGCCACCCACCGCACACGTGTAGCGTCGTCACGCGCCGCTCCCGTGTACCCTTCCAAGCCGCCACGTCAGCACCAAGCCACACATCCCGCCACGGCACACCCTCCTGCATCCGCCACGTCAGGGAGCAGCCAGCCCCACGTGACACGTCACACCCGCCCACCCCATGCCACGTCACCCCCCCCTCACCTGACACGCGTCGCCTCGTTGAGCGCCGCTCCCTTGTGCCCTTCCAAGCCGCCACGTCAGCACCAAGCCACACATCCCGCCACGTCACACGCCCTTGCGTCCGCCACGTCAGGGATCAGCCAGCCCCACGTGCCACGTCATACCCGCCCACCCCATGCCACGTCACCAAGCCACCCACCGCACACGTGTAGCGTCGTCACGCGCCGCTCCCGTGTACCCTTCCAAGCCGCCACGTCAGCACCAAGCCACACATCCCGCCACGGCACACCCTCCTGCATCCGCCACGTCAGGGAGCAGCCAGCCCCACGTGACACGTCACACCCGCCCACCCCATGCCACGTCACCCCCCACTCACCTGACACGCGTCGCCTCGTTGAGCGCCGCTCCCTTGTGCCCTTCCAAGCCGCCACGTCAGCACCAAGCCACACATCCCGCCACGTTACACGCCCTTGCGTCTGCCACGTCAGGGATCAGCCAGCCCCACGTGACACGTCACACCCACCCTCCCCATGCCACGTCACCCCCCACCCACCTGACACGTGTAGCGTCGTCACGCGCCGCTCCCGTGTACCCTACCAAGCCGCCACGTCAGCACCAAGCCACACATCCCGCCACGGCACACCCTCCTGCATCCGCCACGTCAGGGAGCAGCCAGCCCCACGTGACACGTCACACCCGCCCACCCCATGCCACGTCACCCCCCCCTCACCTGACACGCGTCGCCTCGTTGAGCGCCGCTCCCTTGTGCCCTTCCAAGCCGCCACGTCAGCACCAAGCCACACATCCCGCCACGTCACACGCCCTTGCGTCCGCCACGTCAGGGATCAGCCAGCCCCACGTGCCACGTCATACCCGCCCACCCCATGCCACGTCACCAAGCCACCCACCGCACACGTGTAGCGTCGTCACGCGCCGCTCCCGTGTACCCTTCCAAGCCGCCACGTCAGCACCAAGCCACACATCCCGCCACGGCACACCCTCCTGCATCCGCCACGTCAGGGAGCAGCCAGCCCCACGTGACACGTCACACCCGCCCACCCCATGCCACGTCACCCCCCACTCACCTGACACGCGTCGCCTCGTTGAGCGCCGCTCCCTTGTGCCCTTCCAAGCCGCCACGTCAGCACCAAGCCACACATCCCGCCACGTCACACGCCCTTGCGTCCGCCACGTCAGGGATCAGCCAGCCCCACGTGCCACGTCATACCCGCCCACCCCATGCCACGTCACCAAGCCACCCACCGCACACGTGTAGCGTCGTCACGCGCCGCTCCCGTGTACCCTTCCAAGCCGCCACGTCAGCACCAAGCCACACATCCCGCCACGGCACACCCTCCTGCATCCGCATCGTCAGGTAGCAGCCAGCCCCACGTGCCACGTCACACCCGCCCACCCTATGCCACGTCACACCCCACCCACCTGACATGCGGCGCCTCGTTGAGCGCCGCTCCCGTGTGCCCTTCCAAGGTGCCACGTCAGCACCAAGCCACACATCCCGCCACGTCACACCCTCTTGCGTCCGCCGTCTAAACCCACCAACCCAACCCACTTGCCACGTCGCACACAGAGATCCGAAAGAGCCACGTCAGCCCCCGCCCACGTGTGGAGTCACGTGTCGCCCTGCACCGCTCCCGCGCACCCTTTCCAACCGCCAGGTCATTCCCAACCCTGCCCTGGTTGCCACGTCAACCCCAACCCGCCACATACCGGGAATGGGTTGGTCTCCTGCAGCACAAGCACACGTGCCTTGTCCACGGCACTCATCGGCGGCGGGGTACCACCCATCGGCACCACTGCGGCCCCCCCGGCATAGCTGGCAGTTGCTCCCCGACGCAGGCCGAGCTGAGCAAACATGGCGTACATCTCAGACCGTAGCTGCTGGAACTCGTCTCGTGTAACAAACTGCCCGTGCTCTGCACCTTCAGCCAGCGCATCCATGACATCCGGAAAAGGGTGTGTAGAAACCCCTCTCTGGCCAAGGGGATCAACGTCTTCTGCAGCAGCACCGTGTGCCCTCACACTATCACGCTGGCGGGAAAAGGGAAGCTCAGGGAAGGGATTGGCAAAGGTGCTTGGTTGATGCACACGCGATGGACCGGCGAGGGGGGAGACCGCCCTGCCCCGGGTTGGAGAAGCGTGTAGTGGCCGAAATGGGTATGAGGGAGAGGCGAGTGGGGAGTGCGTGACGGGGGCTGGTGGAGGGGATTCGGATTCCTCGCCTGTTGCCGCGCCGGGTGCAGTCGCAGCGACTTTGCTCGGGCCGGAGTATGGCGTGAAGAACCTTGGTCCTCCTGTGGATAGCGGTGCCACACTCGCTCTTCCGGCCCCTTTCGCTAGCTGCATCCGTTGCACGGTTACCGGTGGCCCAATGCCTGTAACACGGGGGGCTGAGAGTCACACGGAGGATGAGCACGGAGCTGGTGTCTGTAAGGTGCACTAGGACACGTGCAAACATGACGAGCAACCGCATGATTCTAACATGGGTGTAGCACGGAACTGTAGTGTATAGTCACGCCTTACCCGGTTTAGCCGATTCGTCAACCTTCTCCTTCCCTGCGGCGGGAAAAGACGGGTGGAACACGGTGTTGTTAGGGTCTGTTCAGCACTAACCGCGGCAGCTATGCCAGTCGTTTGTGACACGTTGCTTACCACGTTGCTGTCCCTTCGGTTTTGCTGCCAGCTCCTTATCGTTGCCCCGTTTCCGCGGTGTGCTTTGGCGGGTGCTGCCTCGTTTACGGGCAGGTTCTTTCTTTGCCGAACCCACAGGTACCCCTTTCGCGCGCGGTCCCTTTCCGTCTCCATCGCCTTTAGCTCCCTGTCTCACTTGCTTCCTTCCACCCCGGTCAAGTTCAACCTTCACCTTACGCGCCTTCGATTTGCCCGCTGGTCCGCCACGCATTGCGTCACCCGCCCCGCGTTTCCGGGATTGTCCAGACCGGCCCCCAACCTTCCCTGTGCCACTCCCCCGCCCGCCTCGCGCGCCCCGTCCTTTCCCTGCCGGCTCCTCCTCCTCCTCCTCCTCATCCGCCCCTTCCTCCACCTCCTCTTCCTCCTCGTCGTCCTCCTCCTCCTCATCCTCCTCCTCATCATCCTCCTCCTCCTCTTCCTCCTCCTCCTCCTCCTCCTGCTCCTCCTCCTCCTCCTCCTCCTCCTCCTCCTCCTCATCCTCCTCCTCCTCCTCCTCCTGCTCCTCATCCTCGTCGTCCCCCTCATCGTCCTCCTCATCGTCCTCATCCTCATCCTCCTCCTCCTCCTCCTCCTCATCATCATCGTCGCCCTCCTGCTCATCCTCGTCCTTTTCTCCCTCCCCTGCATCCTCGTCCTCCTCCTCCGCATCCTCCTCGGCCTCCTCCTCCCCATCCCCCTCGTCCTCAACATCCGCTTCACCAGGGCCTTCTTTGCCGCGCTTCGGCCTATTCCCCCCCGAAGATTGCTTCCCCCTCCGTCCGCTAGATGGTTTCCTCGGACCGGATCCCACCTTATGCCGCATTGCATGATCTGTCGCCAAGCCACTTGGCGCCGTGGTGCCTCGCATTGTCCCAACTTCAGCACCACCGGCGTCGTCACCGCTGGCTGTCGTCTGCCTCCTCTTCGCGCGTATGGGCATGTCCTCAGCCACGGGGGTGTCATTCTCCTCCTCACCATCGCTCTTCCTCTGCCTACGCCTCCCGCGTCCCCCAGAGGGAGGAGATCCACCTACGTCGGCAATGTCGTGTTTCGGCCGCTCCGTGCAATTGTGCGCAGCATCCTTCTCCTTATCTATCACTGCAGCAGATATTTCGACCACGAGCGGGGGGGGCAGCGTCAGATGCTGCTGCTTTGCCTCTGCCACGGACGGCGAAGTTGCGGCCTGATCTTGGCGGGGAGAGTCGCCGTGCTTTCCTCCAGTCGCAAAGCCCTCTCTGTCCCCCGACCGGACGGCAACACTCACGCCGCCACGCCCAGGGTCTTCGTTCCCGCCGATGGTGCCGTCGTCAGAATGACCGGGCTCAAGGGCAGCAGTGGCAACATACGCATCGCTCCTGACGGCCGAAACACGCTTGCGTGCCGTTGGTTGCTTCCCCTTGTCCTCCGCCTTCTTCCCGGGCTTCTGCTTTCCCACCTCAGCCTTTTTCCCCGCCGCACGTTTCGTTTGATTGGTTTGCGCGGCGGCCTTTTTGGTAGCCCTAGATCTGGCCCCACCCTCTTGGTCGGTCTGATGCGACATCCTTCGTGTCGTGCGTCGTTTCGCCTCCTCCTGCTTTTCTGTTTGCCGAGTAGCAGGTGTCATGAGGGTGGTACGAATGCAAGTTTTAAATTGCGGGATTGGGTAGCTGAGTTTAAAAAAGAAAACCGGAAAGGTTTGTTGCTATTTGACCCTGTCCCGGTGAAGCCAATACTTTTTCACCCTAATCGGAAGGTACAATTACACCTGAATTAGTAGCTACTAATCACATGGCGTCAGCCCTTTCCTTCGTCGCTACTCCGTCTAACTGGCGATTTGGAAACACCTGTGTTCAGCAGCGAGGGGCGTCAAGGTAGTGGGTATGAGGGTGACGGAAGCTAGTGAGTGGGGCACGACGGTAGTTGGGGTGGTTTGCGAGTCTATGGAGAGGACTGTAAGCAGAACACGCACCATCGAACGGTCTACGATTTGCCACCCGATCAGAAACGCACTACACGCTTGATCACAGTCGCTGCTTCCGCGGCGAATGTCCAGCTTGGCTGGTGCGGTAGTGGGGAGGGTCGTTTGAGATGCGTCGGCCAATCAGCGCCATCGCATCAATCTCCACAGAATGTAGTACCGTTTCGACACCACCAATTATCACATCCTGCAAAATACAGTGCCTAGTGCATTGATCAAATTTTAACATAGTAGCTGAATACACTTGCAAAGTACAACTAAGACAATTTGAAGTGAATAGCCGTTTATGGTGTCATATGGTGTGAAGTTTAGTGAGTGCATGGGGCTTAGGACGCACTCTTTGTGCTTCCAACTCGTGGACTATGGAATGCTATACTGAGCACACATTGCGAATGGGCGACCGATACTGGTCGTTGGAAGTTGTTCAAGCACGACGTGTACTAGTGCCAACTGGAATGGAGATGTAGTGTGGTGTTGGCTTGGGCTCCATTCTTGCGTGGGCCCTCGACATGGTGAATTGAGGGTGTGGGATGAAGCACAGGCCCAACGCACGAGCGTTGATGCGCAATCGACATCGCAGTTTAGTTTGGCGACGGTGCTGCGTTCGCATCCATACAAGGCTTGCGCGACCAGGCGTATCCGTTGTGGAATGGTGTTGGATGGGGCTCCATTCTTGCATGGGCCCTCCGCCAGGTGCATTGAGAGTGTGGGATGAAGCACAGGCCCAACGCACGAGCGTTGATGCGCAATCGACATCGCTGTTTAGTTTGGCGACGGTGCTGCGTTCGCATCCATACAAGGCTTGCGCGACCAGGCGAATCCGTTGTGGAATGGTGTTGGATGGGGCTCCATTCTTGCATGGGCCCTCCACCAGGTGCATTGAGAGTGTGGGAAGAAGCACAGGCCCAACGCACGAGTGTTGATGCGCAATCGACATCGCAGTTTAGTTTGGCGACGGTGCTGCGTTCGCATCCATACAAGGCTTGCGCGACCAGGCGTATCCGTTGTGGAATGGTGTTGGATGGGGCTCCATTCTTGCATGGGCCCTCCGCCAGGTGCATTGAGAGTGTGGGATGAAGCACAGGCCCAACGCACGAGCGTTGATGCGCAATCGACATCGCTGTTTAGTTTGGCGACGGTGCTGCGTTCGCATCCATACAAGGCTTGCGCGACCAGGCGAATCCGTTGTGGAATGGTGTTGGATGGGGCTCCATTCTTGCATGGGCCCTCCACCAGGTGCATTGAGAGTGTGGGAAGAAGCACAGGCCCAACGCACGAGTGTTGATGCGCAATCGACATCGCAGTTTAGTTTGGCGACGGTGCTGCGTTCGCATCCATACAAGGCTTGCGCGACCAGGCGTATCCGTTGTGGAATGGTGTTGGATGGGGCTCCATTCTTGCATGGGCCCTCCGCCAGGTGCATTGAGAGTGTGGGATGAAGCACAGGCCCAACGCACGAGCGTTGATGCGCAATCGACATCGCTGTTTAGTTTGGCGACGGTGCTGCGTTCGCATCCATACAAGGCTTGCGCGACCAGGCGAATCCGTTGTGGTACGGTGTTGGATTGTCATCTAACCTTGCACGGACATTCAAGTAGGTGCCTCAAAGGGGTATGAAGCAGAACCACAACGCACAATCGGCGATGCGTTATCGTGAGGGCACGAAGTTCTTGTGTACTTCCCGTATGTTGCCAGACCACACTAGAGATCTTGTATGGTTTTTAGACTGTCACGTTGTCAACTAGGGGTGGATCTCGAGCAGGCATTTTCATGTGACCGTGTAGTAGTTATCATCAACGAGTTTAGTGTATAGATTAAATGCAATTGTACAATGTAATATCCTGCGCTGTATTTTGTCCGTTGTCGAGCTCACCACTGTGAGCTCACTAACGTGAGCGCGATCTCCCCCGTATAAGGGTTCATTCCCGGTTGGTGGCAGGGCAACTGTTCACATCGAGTTGGTGGCAAGTGTACCCAAAAATTCAGTGGGCCGGAAAATGCGCTTGCCACCAACAGTTGCCCTCCCACCAACTCAGGAATGCACCCTAGCAATTCGCAACTGAACTACAGATCCAAACGGATCTCTTCCCGCTCTTCCTCATCCCACTCGACTCTCACACACCAAGAGTGCGTTTATCCACAGGCACGTCCTTCTCACGCACACACAAGACCTACCGTCTTAGAATCAAGCGCATTCTCCGCTGCTCACGTCGTGGTCTGTCAAAACGGGGGCGACACGCCTTGTAGGGAAGACGACCCGGGATGTGAGCGGTTTGTAGGGTGCCTTGTCACGACCGCGCGGCGCGCACATCGTTAGGCACGTCCAAACATAAGCTGCCCGCTCAAGTGCCAGTCGTGCAGTGATACAAGCCGCCTTGAACAGTGCGCGGTTTGGCGATGACCGTGTTGCATTACCAGCCTTCTTGCACGGAGTACGTAATGCCTTCTCAAGCTTCCCACGACGCTCGTTGCTTCACAGGCCATTCCTCAACACTTAGACAGATCCGTACCGCATGGGCTCCTTACCTGGCGTCGTCTGCGAGTTTTGCACTAGATGGTTCCCCAACGCCCAAGTTTATGGCGGTCACAAGTCACGGCGGACCCCTTGCCAAGGCCTTTCCGCCGTGGCAAGGCCCTCGCAATCTGCACCATCCGCCGGACTACACGCAGTGCTATTCGTGCAAGAGATTCTGTCGGACGCTCCCGCTGCTCCCGCTTCACCTACCTCGTCTAATGCGTCCAACACCGACGCTGTGAATGGTCCTCCTCGCGTGCATGAAGCTGAAGATGACGCAACACCCTCGGCTGGGAACGTGGGGGCTTCTGAATCTGAGCATCAACCGCCACCCGGAACACCTGCAGATGACACGAGTGCGGTTCCGGGGTGCCGCCCTGGAGTGAGTCACGCGGCCCCGCCGACAATCATCTCCGGGGAGAGCAATGCGACGCCCCTCAATCCGATTGCGGTGAAGCTGCTGCACTTCGTGAGGCGTGTAAATGGCGGAATGGGCATGGCGGAGATCGACATCAATGGCCTGCTTCAGCTCGTGGTGGAGCCCGGCCTTGCGCCTCTTGTGATCTCAGAGATCCGGAACTGCAAGGATCTGGAGAGGTTCGAGATGGAGCGCTTGGTTGGGCTCAATCGCGGATGGTCAGTGGCGACCTTCGAGATTGAGGGTCATCCTCCACAACGCCTCCTCTTCCAGAACTCTGCGCAGGTAAGCCGGCCGTGGATGCGTGGCTGCGAAATGCAGATTCCGCCTCCATTTGGTCCATGTGTGCGATCCGACCCTTCCCCGCTCCCGCCACTAAACCCCTGTTTGGTTCTCCCTCGCTCTTGATGCCGTACTCCAGGCTTTTGCTGAACTGTTTGGGCACACCAACAACGCGCCCGGCTTCAAGCTCAAGGCTTGTGTCGATGAGGACCATGGCACAGGCGAGCGTCGCTATACCACGCCAGAAACTGGAACGTGGTGGAACGAGGCTCAGGTATGTAAATACCCCGCTGCCACCCAAAACCACACGCGTGCGCCGTCCTCCGTTGACGCGCTGATGTGGAGGGAGCATCTTCAGTGCGTCATGTTAGTGGGGAGTGTTGTGTACCATGCTTAATCCGCCAGGCGACACATTACCTTGGTGGTGTTTGACCGTGGAGGTTTTCCGTCTTTGTCGTGCATGCAGGAACACTTCGGATGGTCCGAAGTCGTGGGGGGTATCATCCTATATTCGGATGTGACGCACATGAGCAACAACGGCCGGAAGAAGGCGTGGCCGCTCATGATGACGCTTGCCAACATCTCCCAGGCCAAGCGATGGGGGAAAGCCGGGCACACGCTACTTGCTCTCCTTCCTATCCCCCCTTCGGCAATGTCTGCTGTTGAAAAGGTGATGCTCTTCCAGCGATGCGTCCTCACCGTGCTACAGCCGCTTCTGGATGGCATGGACAGGTACGTACTCGATTTCCGTCATGCTATGTCGTCACCGTGTGCACAGGGCATAGTGTGCGCAGCGCTTTTGTATGTTGCATTACCCTTTGCCCCTCCTCGCTGATGCACAGAGTCGTCATGGCTGTTGACGTTACCACTCTACCCGTTCCTTGCAGCGGCTTCCGTCTCAGGGACCCTTTCGGTGATTGGCAAACAGTGCGGCCACTGCTGTACGCCTGGGTGTGCGACTACCCCGAGAGCGGCAAGATTAGTTGCACACTCTCGCATGGATCGCGGATGCCGTGCAGCATCTGCTATGCTGCCAAGGTGAGCAAACATGCCATGTGAACGCCTTCAGCGCCATCGTCATCTGACTGTCGCATGACGGACCTCCTAATTTTTTCACCCTTACCAGTTCATCCCATCCCACCCCCGGTGCTACACCAGGAGCATTTAGTTGCTGTCAAGGCACGGAACACGCCGCGCACGCCTGAACAGCAGCAATGGATCGTGAATGAGGCGGCTGGGTTGACATCAAGCCAGGCCGACCCATGCAAGACCTACGCGACCTACCCGGTTGAGGTGAGCGACCTGTTCACCGCGCTACTTTCCTGTCTAAGCACTCCGTGCTGAGAAGCCCTGGGGGAGATGTGCACTGCCATTGCACTGCCCCACATGTTGGCCGAGTCTCTCATATACCTTTCTCTACCATTCCCCACCACACCCCCTCCGCCAGTGTGTGCTCTGGAAATGGGATGTCCCAGGGACCGTGTGGGGCAATCCCTACCTCGTTATCATGCCTGACATCATGCACCAGGCGGACCTGGGCATGATGAGCCACATTGTGGCTGTCGTGCGCAAGATGAAGAAGCGGCGCGTCAAGCAGATGGACAGGTCAGTGCCTTGGGGGATTACTTTCGTGTCAAGAACACTCCAATACGCACTCTCCTCCTACTTACATGCCCATGCATTTGTGCCGGCCTTGAACTCGGATGTATGCGCAGGCGCCTGTCCCTCATTCGCGACCGCACGCGCCTGAACCACCTGCGCCTGCCAGAGAGCGCCTACTTCGAGAGTGGAGCATGTGTCGCGGCCTATGAGCACAGGGCCGTCATGCAGGTGAGCAAGCCATGGTGCATGTGATCCTCGTGAGCGACAGCATGCACCATGCTGAAACAGGATGCTGATTCCAGGCTACAACACCCCCCCCTGCTGCATCCTAGTACCCATTCTCCCGCTCTCATCAATTCCGCCCCCTAACCTGTTTGTTAATCGGCACACGCATGTCCCAACTACTCATGCCCACCTGCCGTCCTTAACCCTGAAATTTGCAGGTCATGGTGTTCGTATTTGCTGGCCTGCTTCGCCAGCCCCAGATGGATGCTGTTCGTGCCTATCTTGGCTGGTACCTCTTGTGTTGCCAGCCAACGGGGCACACCGAGCGGTCCCTGCGGGATCTCAAGAAGAAGACCTCCCGGTACTATTGACATGCATGTACAACCCTGGGGATTGCATGAATGCCTGGCCACGGCACCTAAGCTGTTGTAGAAACATATCTTCTGAGGTTGTTGCTGATAAACCATGATAGTATATCAAATAAAGTAGGCTGCAGTATGCTGTAGTAGACTCTGATGTCCTTGCATGCTGTCAACTCCCACTCCCATCAGGCTGGTTGAGCAGTTGCAGGCTGCTTTTCCAAAGCAGCCATCCTCTTGGTGCCTTGTGAAAACCCATCTCATGTCGCACTACATCGACTCCATTCGCCGTGCGGGACACGTCACGGAATTCAGCACCAACATGTTCGAGCACTTGCATGGCCCGTTGGTAAAGAGGATCTACCGGCGGTCCAACAAGCGCAATGAAGATGGGCAGATTATGAAGTTCCATGCTAGGCGCATCCCGGACGTTGTGCCGGTGGACGATCCCCTTGGCCGGGACACTGCCATGCGGCAGGTAAACCTGTGTAGTGATTGAATTGCAAAGATATGCATGCATAATGTAATAAACTCGCCACTGTTCGTTGGCAGGCCATTGAGACAGGCACAAGGACTCTTATCAAAGAGTCCTACTTTCTCCCTGTGGAGTTACCAGAAGAACCCACCTCCACCAACTGGTTTGCAAGGAAGTGGGCCATGCAACACCCAGTTGCACAAGCTGCCCTCAAGGATGCGCTAGTACGTTATGCTGGATGCGTCCCCAAGATCAGAGTAAGTACTTCGTGGATCATACAATCATTTTTTTCTTGCCCCAAACCCTAAACTGATTACACACTGCAATTGTTATGCAGGCCCATGCATCGTTGGCCATCCCAGCGGCAGATGATGCCAGCTTCTCAAGAGTTTCTCACTTCGTTCGAGCGACCCCTGACTATTTTGAAAGGCCGTGGTACTCGGATGTTGCAGTGGAGGGTGTAAGGCATGGTCGGAGAGAGGAGTGGTATGCAAGGTTGCTCCTGTTGTTCCATACAAAAATACGTGGAGAGAGGGAGGAGCTAGCCTACGTTAGATATTGGAACGCAAGCGGAGAGGATGCTGCAACCGGATGCCTTCGCCTCAAGTGGACAACAGGAATGTACGCATACTCTGTGATTCCGATGGAAGCGCTGCTTCGTCACGTCCATGTGGTGAAGGCATTCCATCTGGACAGTACCTATCTCCTTAATAAGTATCATATGTGATGCATTTATATTGTAATAAAATGGCCTGTTAAGTTATCCAGCACTCACATTTTAGATAACTCAAAACAAACAAAAACAATTACAAATGGATCCCAAATTTGGCACGATCCAAATAAACATCAATGTACCGGAGACGCGGATTCGATTTAGACTCGAACAAATAAACGCGGTCCGAATTCATTCCGTGATTGGTCGCGCTTTTGTTTCGGAACTTCGCCAACCAAAACACCTGAACTGTACCCCACTCCGAACCCCCTTTAAAAACCAAGGTTTTTTGTGATGTTGAAAACACGGTGGGTTGAACACACGGTGGGTTGAACACATGGTGGGTTGAACACTCGGTGGGTTGAACACACGGTGGGTTGAACACACGGTGGGTTGAACATATGGTGGGTTGAATACACAGTGCGTAGAACACACGGTGGGTGGAACACACTGTGGGTTGAACACATGGTGGGTTGAACACACGGTGGGTTGAACACATGGTGGGTGGAACACACAGCGGGTTGAACACACGATAGGTTGAACACACGGTGGGTTGAACATACGGTAGGTTGAACACACGGTGGGTTGAACACACGGTGGGTTCAAGACACGTTGGGTTCAACACACGATGCGTTGAACACACGGTGGGAGGAACACACGGTGGGTTGAACACACTGTGGGTTGAACACACGTTGGATTGATCACACGGTGGGTGGAACACACGGTGGGTTGAACACACAGTGGGTTGAACACTCGGTGGGTTGAACACACGGTGGGTTGAACACACGGTGGGTTGAATTCACAGTGCGTAGAACACACGGTGGGTGGAACACACTGTGGGTTGAACACATGGTGGGTTGAACACACGGTGGGTTGATCACACTGTGGGTGGAACTTATGGTGGGTGGAACACACAGTGGGTTGAACACACAATAGGTGGAACACACGGTGGGTTGAACATACGGTGGGTTGAACACACGGTGGGTTCAAGACACGTTGGGTTCAACACACGATGCGTTGAAAACATGGTGGGTGGAACACATGGTGGGTTGAACACACTGTGGGTTGAACACACGGTGGGTTGAACACACAGTGGGTTGAACACACGGTTGGTTGAACACACGGTAGGTTTAACACACGGTGGGTTGAACACAAGGTGGGTTGAACACACGGTAGCTTGAACACACGGTGGGTTGAACACACCGTGGGTTGAACATACGGTGGGTTGAACAAACGGTGGGTTGAACACACGGTGGGTTGAACACACAGTGGATTGAACACACGGTGGGTTCAGCACACAGTGCATTGAACACACGGTGGGTTGAACACATGGTGGGTTGAACACACGGTGGGTTGATCACACGGTGGGTGGAACACACGGTGGGTTGAACACACGGTGGGTTGATCACATAGTGGGTTGAACACATGGTGGGTTGATCACACCGTGGGTTGAACACACCGTGGGTTGAACACACCGTGGGTTGAACACACGGTGGGTTGAACACCGGTGGGTTGGACACACGGTGGGTTGAACACACGGTGGGTTGAACACACTGTGGGTAAAACACACGGTGGGTTCAACAGACGTGGGTTGAACACACAGTGGGTTGAACACACGGTGGGTTGATCACACGGTGGGTGGAACACACGGTGGTTTGAACACACGGTGGTATGAACACACTTTGGGTTGAACACACGGTGGGATGAACACAAGGTGGTTTGAACACACGGTGGGTTGATCACATGGTGGGTGGAACACATGGTGGGTTGAACACACGTTGGCGTGAACACACGATAGGTTGAACACACGGTGGTTTGAACACACGGTGGGTTCAACACACAGTGGGTTGAACACACGGTGGGTTGAACACACAGTGGGTTGAACACACGGTGCGTTGAACACACGGTGGGTGGAACACACGGTGGGTTGAACACACAGTGGGTTGAACACACGGTGGGTTGATCACACGGTGGGTGGAACACACGGTGGGTTGAACACACGGTGGGTTGATCACACTGTGGGTTCAACACACGGTGGGCTCAAAAACACGGAGGGTTCAACACACGGTGCGTTGAACACACGTTGGGTGGAACACACGGTGGGTTGAACACACGGTGGGTTGAACATACGGTGGGCTGATCACACGGTGGGTTGAACACACGGTGGGTTCTACACACGGTGTGTTGAACACACGGTGGGTGGAACACACGGTGGGTTGAACAAAAGGTGGGTTGAGCACACGGTAGGATGAACACACGGTGGGTTCAACACACGGTGGGTTGAACACACGAAAGGTTGAACACACGGTGGGTTGAACACACGGTGTGTTCAAAACATGGTAGGTTCAACACACGGTGCGTCAAACACACGGTGGGTGGAACACACGGTGGGTTGGACACACAGTGGGTTGAACATACGATGGGCTGATCACACAATGGGTTGAACACACGGTGGGTTCAACACACAGTGCGTTGAACACACGTTGGGTGGAACACACGGTGGGTTGAACACAAGGTGGGTTGAACACATGGTAGGTTGAACACACGGTGGGTTGAACACAAGGTGGGTTGAACACACGGTGGGTTGAACAAACGGTGGGTTGAACACACAGTGGGTTAAACATACGGTGGCTTCAACACACGGTGCGTTGAACACACGGTGGGTTGAACACATGGTGGGTTGAACACACGGTGGGTTGATCACACGGTAGGTGGAACACACAGTGGGTTGAACACACGATAGGTTGAACACACGGTGGGTTGAACATACGGTGGGTTGAACACATGGTGGGTTGAACACACGGTGGGTTCAAGTCACGGTGGGTTCAACACACGATGCGTTGAACACACGGTGGGTGGAACACACGGTGGGCTGAACACACTTTGGGTTGAACACACGGTGGGTTGATCACACGGTGTGTGGAACACACGGTGGGTTTAACACACGGTGGGTTGAACACATGATAGGTTGAACACACGGTGGGTTGAACACACGGTGGGTTGAACACAAGGTGGGTTGAACACACGCCAGGTTGATCAAATGGTGGGTGGAACACACGGTGGGTTGAACACACAGTGGGTTGAACACACGGTGCGTTGAACACACGGTGGGTGGAACACACGGTGGGTTGAACACACAGTGGGTTGAACACACGGTGGGTTGATCACACGTTGGGTGGAACACACGGTGGGTCGAACACATGGTGGGTTCAACTCACAGTGGGTTCAACTCACCGTGTGTTGAACACACGGTGGGTGGAACACATGGTGGGTTGAACACACGGTGGGTTGAACACACGGTGGGTTCACAACATGGTGGGTTCAACACACGGTGCGTTGAACACACGGTGGGTGGAACACACGGTGGGTTGAACACATGGTGGGTTGAACATACAGTGGGCTGATCACATGGTGGGTTGAACACACAGTGGGTTGAACACACGGTGGGTGGAACACACGGTAGGTTGAACACATTGTGGGTTGAACAGAGGGTGGGTTGAACACACATGGGTTGAACACACGGTGGGTGGAACACACGGTGGGTTGAACACAAGGTGGGTTACACACACGAGGCGTTGAACACATGGTGGGTGGAACACACGGTGGGTTGAACACACGGTGGGTTGAACACACGGTGGGTTGAACACATGGTGGGTTGAACACACGGTGGGCTGATCCCACGGTGGGTTGAACACACAATGGGTTCAACACATGGTGCGTTGAACACACGGTGGGTTGAACACATGGTGGGTTGAAGACAAGGTGGGTTGAACACACGGTAGGTTGAACACACGGTGGGTTGAACGCACGGTGGGTGGAACACACGGTGGGTTGAACACACGGTGGGTTTAACACACGGTGGGTTGAAAACACGGTGGGTTGAACACACGGTGGGTTGAACATACGATGGATTGAACACAAAGTGGGTTGAATACAAGGTGGGCTGAACACACGGTAGGTTGAACACACGGTGGGTTGAAGACACGGTGGGTTGAAGACATGGTGGGTTGAAGACACGGTGAGTTGAACACACGGTGGGTTGAACACACGGTGCGTTTAACACACGTTGGGTGGAACACACGGTGGGTTGAACACACCATGGGTTGAAACACACGGTGGGTTGAACACATGATGGGTTGATCACACGGTGGGTGGAACACACGGTGGGTTGAACACACGTGTGATTGAACACATGATAGGTTGAATACACGGTGGGTTGAACACACGGTGGGTTGAACACAAGGTGGGTTTAACACACGCTGGGTTGAACACACGATAGGTTGAACACACGGTGGGTTGAACACACAGTGGTTTGAACACACGGTGGGTTGAACACACGGTAGGTTCAACACACGGTGGGTTGAACACACAGTGCGTTGAACACACGGTGGGTGGAACACACGGTGGGTTGAACACACAGTGGGTTGAACACACGGTGGGTTGATCACACGGTGGGTGGAACATACGGTGGGTTGAACACATGGTGGGTTCAACTCACGGTGGGTTCAACTCGCGGTGCATTGAACACACGGTGGGTGGAACACATGGTGGGTTGAACACATGGTCGGTTGAACACACGGTGGGTTCAAAACATGGTGGGTTCAACACACGGTGCGTTGAACACACGGTGGGTTGAACACACGGTGGGTTGAACATACGGTGGGCTGATCACACGGTGGGTCGAACACACGGTGGGTTGAACACATGGTGGGTTGAACACACGGTGGGTGGAACACACGGTGGGCTGAACACAAGGTGGGTTGAACACAGGGTGGGTTGGACACACGGTGGGTTGAACACACGGTGGGTGGAACACACGGTGGGTTGAACACAAGGTGGGATGCACACACGGTGCATTGAACACACGGTGGGTGGAACACACGGTGGGTTGAACACACGGTGGGTTGAACACACGGTGGGTTGAACACATGGTGGGTTCAACACATGGTGCGTTGAACACACGGTGGGTGGAACACATGGTGGGTTGAACACATGGTGGGTTGAACACACGGTGGGTTGATCACACGGTGGGTGGAACACACGGTGGGTTGAACACACGGTGGGTTGAACACACGGTGGATTGAATACACAGTGGGTTGAACACACGGTGGGTTCAACACACGATGGGTTCAACACACGGTGCGTGGAACACACGGTGGGTTGAACACACGGTGGGTTGAACACAAGGTGGGTTGAATACACGGTAGGTTGAACACACGGTGGGTTGAACGCACGGTGGGTGGAACACACAGTGGGTTGAACACAGGGTGGGTTTAACACACGGTGGGTTGAATACACGGTGGTTTGAACACACGGTGGGTTGAACATACGGTGGATTGAACCCACTGTGGGTTGAACCCACAGTGGGTTGAACCCACGGAGGGTTGAACACACGGTGGGTTGAACACACGATGGGTTGAACACAATGTGGGTTGAACACAAGGTGGGTTGAACACACGGTAGGTTGAACACACGGTAGGTTGAACACACGGTGGGTTCAACACACGGTGGGTTCAACACACGGTGGATTCAACACACGGTGGATTCAACACACAGTGGGTTGAACACACGGTGGGTTGATCACACGGTGGGTGGAACACACGGTGGGTTGAACACACGGTGGGTTCAACACACGGTGGGTTCAACACACGGTGGATTCAACACACAGTGGGTTGAACATACGGTGGGTTGATCACACGTTGGGTGGAACACACGGTGGGTTGAACACACTGTGGGTTCAACACACGGTGGGTTCAACACACAGTGTGTTCAAAAGATGGTGGGTTCAACACACGGTGTGTTCAACGCACGGTGGGTTCAAGACACGGTGGGTTCAACACACGGTGTGTTCAACGCACGGTGGGTTCAACACACGGTGGGTTGAACACACGATAGGTTAAACACACGGTGGGTTGAACACACGGTGGGTTGAACACACAGTGGGTGGAACACACGGTAGGTTGAACACACGGTGGGTTGAACACACGGTGGGTTCAACACACGGTGGGTTGAACACACGGTCGGTTGTACACACAATAGGTTGAACACACGGTGGGTTGAACACACGGTCGGTTCAACACAGGTGGGTTGAACACACGGTAGGTTGAACACACGGTGGGTTGAACATACCTTGGATTGAACCCACAGTGGGTTGAACCCACGGTGGGTTGAACACACGGTGGGTTGAACACATGATGGGTTGAACACACGATTGGTTGAACAACACATGGTACGTTGAACACACAATGGGTTCAACACACAATGTTTTGAACACACGATGGGTTGAACACAAGGTGGGTTAAACACACGATGGGTTGAACACACTATGGGTTGAATCCAATGTGGGTTGAACACACGGTAGGTTGAACACACGGTGGGTTGAAGACACGGTGGGTTGAAGACACGGTAGGTTGAACACACGGTGGGTTGAACACACGTAGCGTTGAACACACGTTGGGTGGAACACACGGTGGGTTGAACACACGGTGGGTTGAAGACATGGTGGGTTGAAGACACGGTGGGTTGAACAAACGGTGGGTTGAACACACGGTGCGTTGAACACGCGATAGGTTGAACACACGGTGGGTTGAACACACGGTAGATTGAACACACGGTGGGTGGAACACACGGTGGGTTGAACACACGGTGGGTTGAACACGCGATAGAATGAACACACGGTGGGTTGAACACACGGTGGTTTCAAAACATGGTTGGTTCAACACACGGTGCGTTGAACACACGGTGGGTGGAACACATGGTGGGTTGAACACACAGTGGGTTGAACATACGGTGGGCTGATCACACAATGGGTTGAACACACAGTGGGTTCAACATACGGTGCGTTGAACTCACGGTGGGTGGAACACACGGTGGGTTGAACACACGGTGGGTTGAACACACGGTGGACTGATCACACGGTGGGTTGAACACACGGTGGGTTCAACAAACGGTGGGTTGAACACACGGTGGCTTCAACACACGGTGGATTCAACACGCAGTGGGTTGAATACACGGTGGGTTGATCACACGGTGGGTGGAACACACGGTGGGTTGAACACACCGTGGGTTCAACACACGGTGGGTTCAACACACGGTGGGTTCAACAAACGGTGGGTTCAACACACGGTGTGTTCAACGAACAGTGGGTTCAACACATGGTGGGTTCAACACATGGTGTGTTCAACGCACCGTGTGTTGAACCCACCGTGTGTTGAACACATGGTGAGTTGAACACACGATAGGTTGAACACACGGTGGGTTGAACAGACGGTGGGTTGAACACACGGTAGGTTGAACACACGGTGGGTTGAACATACGGTGCGTTGAACACACGGTGGGTGGAACACACGGTGGGTTGAACACATGGTGGGTTGAACACGCGGTGGGTTGAACACAAGGTTGGTTGAACACACGGTGGGTTGAACAAACGGTGTGTTGAACATATGGTGGGCTGAACACACGGTGGGTTGAACACACGGTGGGTTGAACACACGGTGGGTTGAACACACGATAAGTTAAACACACGGTCGGTTGAACACATGGTGGGTTGAACACACGGTGGTTTGAACACACGGTGGGTTCAACACACCGTGGGTTCAACACACGATGCGTTGAACACACGGTGGGTGGAACACACGGTGGGTTGAACACATAGTGGGTTGAACACACGGTGGGTTGAACACATGGTGGGTGGAACACACGGTGGGTTGAACACACGGTGGGTTGAACACGCGGTGGGTTGAACACAAGGTGGGTTGAACACATGGTAGGTTGAACACACGGTGGGTTGAACACAATGTGGGTTGAACACATGGTGGGTTGAACAAACGGTGGGTTGAACATACGGTGGGCTGAACACACGGTGGGTTGAACACACGGTGGGTTTAACACACGGTGCTTTGAACACACGGTGGGTGGAACACACGGTGGGCTGAACAAATGGTGGGATGAACACACGGTGGGTTGATCACACGGTGGGTGGAACACACGGTAGGTTGAACACACGATAAGTTGAACACACGGTCGGTTGAACACACGGTGGGTTGAACACACGGTGGGTTGAACACACGGTGGGTTCAACACGCGATGCGTTGAACACAAGGTGGGTGGAACACACGGTGGGTTGAACACATAGTGGGTTGATCACACGGTGGGTGGAACACACGGTGGGTTGAACACAGGGTGGGTTGAACAAATGATAGGTTGAACACACTTTGTGTTGAACACACGGTGGGTTGAACACAAGGTGGTTTGAACACATGGTGGGTTGATCACATGGTGGTTGGAACACACGGTCGGTTGATCACACGGTGGGTTGAACACACGATAGGTTGAACACATGGTGGGTTGAACACACGGTGGGTTGAACACAAGGTGGGTTGAACACACGCTGGGTTGATCACATGGTGGGTGGAACACACGGTGGGTTGAACACACGGTGGGTTGAACACTCGATAGGTTGAACACACAGTGGGTTGAACACACGGTGGTTTGAACACACGGTGGGTTGAACACACGGTAGGTTGAACACACGGTGGGTTGAACACACGGTGCGTTGAACATACGGTGGGTGGAACACACGGTGGGTTGAACACACAGTGGGTTGAACACACGGTTTGTTGATCACATGGTGGGTGGAACACACGGTGGGTTGAACACATGGTGGTTTCCACCCACCGTGTGTTCAACGCATCGTGACTTGAACCCACCGTGTGTTGAACCCACCGTGTGTTCAACCCACCATGTGTTCCACCCACTGTGTGATCAACCCAGCTTTTGTTCAAACCACCGTGTGTTCCACCCACCATGTGTTCCACCCACCGTGTGTTCAACGCACTGTGTGTTGAACCCACCATGTTTTGAACCCACCGTGTGTTCAACCCACCGTGTGTTGAAGGCACCATGTGTTCCACCCAATATGTGTTCAACGCACCATGAGTTGAACCCACCGTGTGTTCAACCCACCGTGTGTTCAACCCACCATGTGTTCCAACCACCGTGTGTTCAACGCACCGTGAGTTGAACCCACCGTGAGTTGAACCCACTGTGTGTTCAACCCACTGTGTGTTCCACACACCGTGTGATCAACCCACCGTGTGTTCAACCCACAGTGTGTTCAACCCACCGTGTGTTCCACCCACCGTGTGTGCAACGCATCGTGTGTTCAACCCACCATGTTTTCAACCTACCGTGTGTTCAACCCACCGTGTGTTCAAACCTCCGTGTGTTCAACCCACCGTGTGTTTAACCGATCGTGTGTTCAACCCACCGTGTGTTCAACCAACTGTGTGTTCCACCCACCATGTGATCAACCCACCGTGTGTTCAACCCACCTTGTGTTCAACCCACCGTGTGTTCCACCCGCCGTGTGTTCAACTTATCGTGTGTTCAACCCACCGTGTGTTCAACCCACTGTGTGTTCCACTCACCGTGTGATCAACTCACCGTGTGTTCAACCCACCGTGTGTTCAACCCACCGTGTATTCCACCCACTGTGTGTTCAACGCATCGTGTGTTGAGCCCACCGTATCTTGAACGCACCGTGTGTTCAACCCACCGTGTGTTCAACCCACCGTATGTTTAACCCACCGTGTGTTCAACCTATCGTGTGTTCAACCCACCGTGTGTTCAATCCACCGTGTGATCAACCCACCGTGTGTTCAACCCACCATGTGTTCAACCCACCGTGTGTTCAATGCACCGTGTGTTCAACCCACCGTATGTTCAACCCACCGTGTGTTCAACCCACTTTGTGTTCAACCCACCGTGTGTTCAACCTACCGTGTGTTCAACCCACCTTGTGTTCAACCCACGGTGTCTTCCACCCACCGTGTGTTCAACACACCGTGTGTTGAACCCACCGTGTGCTCAACCCATTGTGTGATCAGCCCACCGTATGTTCAACCCACCGTGTGTTCCACCCACTGTGTGTTCAACGCACCGTCTGTTCCACCCACTGTATGTTCAACCTGTGTTGAACACACGGTGTGATCAACCCACCGTGTGATCTACCCACTGTGTGTTCAACCCACCGTGTGTTCAACCCACCGTATGTTTCACCCACCGTGTGTTCAACGCATCGTGTGTTGAACCCACCGTGTCTTGAACCCACCGTGTGTTCAACCCACCGTGTGTTCAACCCACCGTATGTTCAACCCACCATGTGTTCAACCTATCGTGTGTTCAACCCACCGTGTGTTCCACCCACCGTGTGATCAACCCACTGTGTGTTCAACCCACCCTGTGTTCAACCCACCGTGTGTTCCACCCACCGTATGTTCAACCCACCGTGTGTTCCACCCACTGTGTGTTCAACCCACTGTGTGTTCAACCCACCATGCGTTCAACCCACTGTGTGTTCAACCCACCGTGTGTTCCACCCACCGTGTGTTCCACCCACCGTGTGTTCAATGCACCGTGTGTTGAACCCACCATGTTTTGAACCCACCGTGTGTTCAAACCACCGTGTGTTCAAGCCACCATGTGTTCCACCCACCATGTGTTCAACGCACCGTGAGTTGAACCCACCGTGTGTTCAACCCACCGTGTGTTCAACCCACCATGTGTTCCACCCACCGTGTGTTCAACGCACCGTGAGCTGAACCCACCGTGAGATGAACCCACCGTGTGTTCAACGCACCGTGAGTTGAACCCACCGTGAGATGAACCCACCGTGTGTTCAACCCACCATGTGTTCCACCCACCGTGTGATCAACCCACCGTGTGTTCAACCCACTGTGAGTTCAACCCACCGGGTGTTTCACCCACCGTGTGTTCAACGCATCGTGTGTTCAACCCACCATGTTTTCAAACTACCGTGTGTTCAACCCACCGTGTGTTCAAACCACCGTGTGTTCAACCCACCGTGTGTTCAACCTATCGTGTGTTCAACCCACCGTGTGTTCAACCCACTGTGTGTTCCACCCACCATGTGATCAACCCACCGTGTGTTCAACCCACCTTGTGTTCAACCCACCGTGTGTTCAACACACCGTGTGTTCAACCCACCGTGTGTTCAACGCACCGTGTGTTCAACCCACCTTGTGTTCAACCCACCGTGTGTTCAACCCACCGTATGTTCAACCCACCGTGTGTTCAACCCACCGTGTGATCAATCCACTGTGTGATCAACCCACCGTGTGATCAACCCACCGTGTGATCAACCCACCGTATGTTCAACCCACCATGTGTTCAACCCACCGTGTGTTCCACCCACCGTGTGTTCAACCCACCGTGTGATCAACCCACCGTGTGTTCAACCCACCATGTGTTCAACCCACCGTGTGTTCAATGCACCGTGTGTTCAACCCACCGTATGTTCAACCCACCGTGTGTTCAACCCACCGTGTGATCAACCCACCCTGTGTTCAACCCACCCTGTGTTCAACCCACCGTGTGTTCCACCCACCGTATGTTCAACCCACCGTGTGTTTCACCCACTGTGTGTTCAACCCACTGTGTGTTCAACCCACCATGCGTTCAACCCACTGTGTGTTCAACCCACCGTGTGTTCCACCCACCGTGTGTTCAATGCACCGTGTGTTGAACCCACCATGTTTTGAACCCACCGTGTGTTCAAACCACCGTGTGTTCAAGCCACCATGTGTTCCACCCACCATGTGTTCAACGCACCGTGAGTTGAACCCACCGTGTGTTCAACCCACTGTGTGTTCAACCCACCATGTGTTCCACCCACCGTGTGTTCAACGCACCGTGAGTTGAACCCAACGTGAGATGAACCCACCGTGTGTTCAACGCACCGTGAGTTGAACCCACCGTGAGATGAACCCACCGTGTGTTCAACCCACCATGTGTTCCACCCACCGTGTGATCAACCCACCGTGTGTTCAACCCACTGTGTGTTCAACCCACCGGGTGTTCCACCCACCGTGTGTTCAACGCATCGTGTGTTCAACCCACCATGTTTTCAAACTACCGTTTGTTCAACCCACCGTGTGTTCAAACCACCGTGTGTTCAACCCACCGTGTGTTCAACCTATCGTGTGTTCAATGCACCGTGTGTTCAACCCACTGTGTGTTCCACCCACCATGTGATCAACCCACCGTGTGTTCAACCCACCTTGTGTTCAACCCACCGTGTGTTCAACGCACCGTGTGTTCAACCCACCGTGTGTTCAACGCACCGTGTGTTCAACCCACCTTGTGTTCAACCCACCGTGTGTTCAACCCACTGTATGTTCAACCCACCGTGTGTTCAACCCACCGTGTGATCAATCCACTGTGTGATCAACCCACCATGTGATCAACCCACCGTGTGATCAACCCACCGTATGTTCAACCCACCATGTGTTCAACCCACCGTGTGTTCCACCCACCGTGTGTTCAACCCACCGTGTGATCAACCCACCGTGTGTTCAACCCACCGTGTGTTCCACCCACGGTGTGATCAACCCACCGTGTGTTCAACCCACCATGTGTTCAACCCACCGTGTGTTCCACCCACCGTGTGTTCAACGCACCGTGTGTTCAACCCACCGTGTGCTCAACCTATCGTGTGTTCAACCCACCGTGTGATCAACCCACCATGTGTTCCACCCACCGTGTGATCAACCCACCGTATGTTCAACGCACTGTGTGTTCCACCCACTGTGTGTTCAACCTATCGTGTGTTCAACCCACCGTGTGTTCTACCCACCGTGTGTTCCACCCACCGTGTGTTCAACGCATCGTGTGTTGAACCCACCGAGTGTTGAACCCACCGTGTTTTGAACCCACCGTGTGTTCAACCCACGGTGTGTTCCACCCACCGAATGTTCAATGCACCGTGTGTTCAACCCAACGTGTCTTAAACCTACCGTGTGTTCAACCCACCGTGTGATCAACCCACCATATGTTCAACCCATCGTGTGTTCAACCCACCATGTGTTCAACCCACCGTGTGTTCCACCCACCATGTGATCAACCCAGTGTGTGTTCAACCCACCTTGTGTTTAACCCACCGTGTGTTCAACGCACCGTGTGTTCAACCCACCGTGTGTTCAACGCACCGTGTGTTCAACCCACCGTGTGTTCAACCCACCGTGTGTTCAACCCACCGTGTGTTCAACCCACCGTGTAATCAACCCACCGTGTGTTCAACCCACCCAGTGATCAACCCACCGTGTGATCAACCCACCGTGTGATCAACCCACCGCATGTTCAACCCACCATGTGTTCAACCCACCGTGTGTTCCACCCACCGTGTGTTCAACCCACCGTGTGATCAACCCACCGTGTGTTGAACCCACCGTGTGTTCCACCCACGGTGAGATCAACCCACCGTGTGTTCAACCCACCGTGTGATCAACCCACCGTGTGTTCCACCCACCGTTTGTTCAACCCACCGTGTGTTCCACCCACCGTGTGATCAACCCACCGTATGTTCAACGCACTGTGTGTTCAACCCACCGTGTATTCCACCCATCGTGTGTTGAACCCACCGTGTGTTCAACCCACCGTGTGATCAACCCACCGTGTGTTGAACCCACCGCGTGTTCCACCCACGGTGAGATCAACCCACCGTGTGTTCAACCCACCGTGTGTTCAACCCACCGTGTGTTCCACCCACCGTTTGTTCAACCCACCGTGTGTTCCACCCACCGTGTGTTCAACGCATCGTGTGTTGAACCCACCGAGTGTTGAACCCACCGTGTTTTGAACCCACCGTGTGTTCAACCCACGGTGTGTTCCACCCATCGTGTGTTCAACCCACCATGTGTTCAACCCACCGTGTGTTCCACCCACCATGTGATCAACCCACTGTGTGTTCAACCCACCTTGTGTTTAACCCACCGTGTGTTCAACGCACCGTGTGTTCAACCCACCGTGTGTTCAACGCACCGTGTGTTCAACCCACCGTGTGTTCAACCCACCGTGTGTTCAACCCACCGTGTGTTCAACCCACCGTGTAATCAACCCACCGTGTGTTCAACCCACCCAGTGATCAACCCACCGTGTGATCAACCCACCGTGTGATCAACCCACCGCATGTTCAACCCACCATGTGTTCAACCCACCGTGTGTTCCACCCACCGTGTGTTCAACCCACCGTGTGATCAACCCACCGTGTGTTGAACCCACCGTGTGTTCCACCCACGGTGAGATCAACCCACCGTGTGTTCAACCCACCGTGTGTTCAACCCACCGTGTGTTCCACCCACCGTTTGTTCAACCCACCGTGTGTTCCACCCACCGTGTGATCAACCCACCGTATGTTCAACGCACTGTGTGTTCAACCCACCGTGTATTCCACCCATCGTGTGTTGAACCCACCGTGTGTTCAACCCACCGTGTGATCAACCCACCGTGTGTTGAACCCACCGCGTGTTCCACCCACGGTGAGATCAACCCACCGTGTGTTGAACCCACCGTGTGTTCAACCCACCGTGTGTTCCACCCACCGTTTGTTCAACCCACCGTGTGTTCCACCCACCGTGTGTTCAACGCATCGTGTGTTGAACCCACCGAGTGTTGAACCCACCGTGTTTTGAACCCACCGTGTGTTCAACCCACGGTGTGTTCCACCCATCGTGTGTTCAACCCACCATGTGTTCAACCCACCGTGTGTTCCACCCACCATGTGATCAACCCACTGTGTGTTCAACCCACCTTGTGTTTAACCCACCGTGTGTTCAACGCACCGTGTGTTCAACCCACCGTGTGTTCAACGCACCGTGTGTTCAACCCACCGTGTGTTCAACCCACCGTGTGTTCAACCCACCGTGTGTTCAACCCACCGTGTAATCAACCCACCGTGTGTTCAACCCACCCAGTGATCAACCCACCGTGTGATCAACCCACCGTGTGATCAACCCACCGCATGTTCAACCCACCATGTGTTCAACCCACCGTGTGTTCCACCCACCGTGTGTTCAACCCACCGTGTGATCAACCCACCGTGTGTTGAACCCACCGTGTGTTCCACCCACGGTGAGATCAACCCACCGTGTGTTCAACCCACCGTGTGTTCAACCCACCGTGTGTTCCACCCACCGTTTGTTCAACCCACCGTGTGTTCCACCCACCGTGTGATCAACCCACCGTATGTTCAACGCACTGTGTGTTCAACCCACCGTGTATTCCACCCATCGTGTGTTGAACCCACCGTGTGTTCAACCCACCGTGTGTTGATCCCACCGTGTGTTCAACCCTCCGTGTGTTCAACCTATCGTGTGTTCAACCCACCGTGTGTTCAACCCACCGTGTGTTCCACCCACCGTGTGTTCAACGCATCGTATGTTGAGCCCACCGTGTTTTGAACCCACCGTGAGTTCAACCCACCGTGTGTTTCACCCACCGAATGTTCTATGCACCGTGTGTTCAACCCACCATGTCTTAAACCCACCGTGTGTTCAACCCACCGTGTGATCAACCCACCGTGTGTTCAACCCACCGGATGTTCAACCTATCGTGTGTTCAACCCACTGTGTGTTCAACCCACTGTGTGTTCCACCCACCGTGTGATCAACCCACCGTATGTTCAACCCACCATGTGTTCAACCCACCGTGTGTTCCATCCACCGTGTGTTCAACCCACCGTGTGATCAACCCACCGTGTGTTCAACCCACCGTGTGTTCCACCCACGGTGTGATCAACCCACCGTGTGTTCAACCCACCATGTGTTCAACCCACCGTGTGTTCCACCCACCGTGTATTCAACGCACCGTGTGTTCAACCCACCGTGTGCTCAACCTATCGTGTGTTCAACCCACCGTGTGATCAACCCACCGTGTGTTCCACCCACCGTGTGATCAACCCACCGTATGTTCAACGCACTGTGTGTTCCACCCACTGTGTGTTCAACCTATCGTGTGTTCAACCCACCGTGTGTTCTACCCACCGTGTGTTCCACCCACCGTGTGTTCAACGCATCGTGTGTTGAACCCACCGTGTGTTGAACCCACCGTGTTTTGAACCCACCGTGTGTTCAACCCACGGTGTGTTCCACCCACCGAATGTTCAATGCACCGTGTGTTCAACCCAACGTGTCTTAAACCTACCGTGTGTTCAACCCACCGTGTGATCAACCCACCATATGTTCAACCCATCGTGTGTTCAACCCACCATGTGTTCAACCCACCGTGTGTTCCACCCACCATGTGATCAACCCACTGTGTGTTCAACCCACCTTGTGTTTAACCCACCGTGTGTTCAACGCACCGTGTGTTCAACCCACCGTGTGTTCAACGCACCGTGTGTTCAACCCACCGTGTGTTCAACCCACCATGTGTTAAACCCACCGTGTGTTCAACCCACCGTGTGTTCAACCCACCGTGTGTTCAACCCACCGTGTAATCAACCCACCGTGTGTTCAACCCACCGTGTGTTGAACCCACCGTGTGTTCAACCCTCCGTGTGTTCAACCTATCGTGTGTTCCACCCACCGTGTGTTCAACGCATCGTATGTTGAGCCCACCGTGTTTTGAACCCACCGTGAGTTCAACCCACCGTGTGTTTCACCCACCGAATGTTCTATGCACCGTGTGTTCAACCCACCGTGTCTTAAACCCACCGTGTGTTCAACCCACCGTGTGATCAACCCACCGTGTGTTCAACCCACCGTATGTTCAACCTATCGTGTGTTCAACCCACTGTGTGTTCAACCCACTGTGTGTTCCACCCACCGTGTGATCAACCCACCGTATGTTCAACCCACCATGTGTTCAACCCACCGTGTGTTCCACCCACCGTGTGTAAAACCCACCGTGTGATCAACCCACCGTGTGTTCAACCCACCGTGTGTTCCACCCACGGTGCGATCAACCCACCGTGTGTTCAACCCACCATGTGTTCAACCCACCGTGTGTTCCACCCACCGTGTGTTCAACGCACCGTGTGTTCAACCCACCGTGTGCTCAACCTATCGTGTGTTCAACCCACCGTGTGATCAACCCACCGTGTGTTCCACCCACCGTGTGATCAACCCACCGTATGTTCAACGCACTGTGTGTTCCACCCACTGTGTGTTCAACCTATCGTGTGTTCAACCCACCGTGTGTTCTACCCACCGTGTGTTCCACCCACCGTGTGTTCAACGCATCGTGTGTTGAACCCACCGTGTGTTGAACCCACCGTGTGTTGAACCCACCGTGTGTTTAACCCACCGTGTGTTCAACGCACCGTGTGTTCAACCCACCGTGTGTTCAACGCACCGTGTGTTCAACCCACCGTGTGTTCAACCCACCATGTGTTCAACCCACCGTGTGTTCAACCCACCGTGTGTTCAACCCACCGTGTGTTCAACCCACCGTGTAATCAACCCACCGTGTGTTCAACCCACCCAGTGATCAAACCACCGTGTGATCAACCCACCGTGTGATCAACCCACCGCATGTTCAACCCACCATGTGTTTAACCCACCATGTGTTCCACCCACCGTGTGTTCAACCCACCGTGTGATCAACCCACCGTGTGTTGAACCCACCGTGTGTTCCACCCACGGTGAGATCAACCCACCGTGTGTTCAACCCACCGTGTGTTCAACCCACCATGTGTTCCACCCACCGTTTGTTCAACCCACCGTGTGTTCCACCCACCGTGTGATCAACCCACCGTATGTTCAACGCACTGTGTGTTCAACCCACCGTGTATTCCACCCATCGTGTGTTGAACCCACCGTGTGTTCAACCCACCGTGTGATAAACCCACCGTGTGTTGAACCCACCGCGTGTTCCACCCACGGTGAGATCAACCCACCGTGTGTTCAACCCACCGTGTGTTCCACCCACCGTTTGTTCAACCCACCGTGTGTTCCACCCACCGTGTGATCAACCCACCGTATGTTCAACGCACTGTGTGTTCAACCCACCGTGTATTCCACCCATCGTGTGTTGAACCCACCGTGTGTTCAACCCACCATGTGTTCAACCCACAGTGTGTTCAACCCACCGTGTGTTCAACGCATCGTGTGTTGAACCCACCGGGTGTTGAACCCACCGTGTTTTGAACCCACCGTGTGTTCAACCCAACGTGTGTTTCACCCACCGAATGTTCTATGCACCGTGTGTTCAACCCACCGTGTGATCAACCCACCGTGTGTTCAACCCACCGTATGTTCAACCTATCGTGTGTTCAACCCACTGTGTGTTCAACCCACTGTGTGTTCCACCCACCGTGTGTTCAACCCACCGTATGTTCAACCCACCATGTGTTCAACCCACCGTGTGTTCAGCCCACTGTGTGTTCAACCCACCATGTGTTCAACCCACCGTGTGTTCCACGCACCATGTGATCAACCCACTGTGTGTTCAACCCACCTTGTGTGCAACCCACCGTGTGTTCAACGCACCGTGTCTTCAACCCACCGTGTGTTCAACGCACCGTGTGTTCAACCCACCGTGTGTTCAGCCCACCGTGTGTTCAACCCACCCTGTGTTCAACCCTCCGTGTGTTCAACCCACCGTGTGTTCAACCCACCGTGTAATCAACCCACCGTATGTTCAACCCACCATGTGTTCAACCCACCGTGTGTTCCACCCACCGTGTGTTCAACCCACCGTGTGATCAACCCACCGTGTGTTGAACCCACCGTGTGTTCCACCCACGGTGAGATCAACCCACCGTGTGTTCAACCCACCGTGTGTTGAACCCACCGTGTGTTCCACCCACCGTTTGTTCAACCCACCGTGTGTTCCACCCACCGTGTGATCAACCCACCGTATGTTCAACGCACTGTGTGTTCACCCCACCGTGTATTCCACCCATCGTGTGTTGAACCCACCGTGTGTTCAACCCACCGTGTGTTGAACCCACCGTGTGTTCAACCCTCCGTGTGTTCAACCTATCGTGTGTTCAACCCACCGTGTGTTCAACCCACCGTGTGTTCCACCCACCGTGTGTTCAACGCATCGTATGTTGAGCCCACCGTGTTTTGAACCCACCGTGAGTTCAACCCACCGTGTGTTTCACCCACCGAATGTTCTATGCACCGTGTGTTCAACCCACCGTGTCTTAAACCCACCGTGTGTTCAACCCACCGTGTGATCAACCCACCGTGTGTTCAACCCACCGTATGTTCAACCTATCGTGTGTTCAACCCACTGTGTGTTCAACCCACTGTGTGTTCCACCCACCGTGTGTTCAACCCACCGTATGTTCAACCCACCATGTGTTCAACCCACCGTGTGTTCCACCCACCGTGTGTTGAACCCACCGTGTGTTGAACCCACCGTGTGTTGAACCCACCGTGTGTTCAACCCACCGTGTGTTCCACCCACTGTGTGATCAACCTACCGTATGTTCAACCCACTGTGTGATCAACCCGCCGTGTGTTCAACCTATCGTGTGTTCAACCCACCATGTGTTCAACCCACCGTGTGTTCCACGCACCATGTGATCAACCCACTGTGTGTTCAACCCACCTTGTGTGCAACCCACCGTGTGTTCAACGCACCGTGTGTTCAATCCACTGTGTGTTCAACGCACCGTGTATTCAACCCACCGTGTGTTCAACCCACCGTGTGTTCAACCCACCCTGTGTTCAACCCTCTGTGTGTTCAACCAACCGTGTGTTCAACCCACCGTGTAATCAACCCACTGTGTGTTCAACCCACCGTGTGATCAACCCACCGTGTGATCAACCCACCGTGTGATCAACCCACCGTATGTTCAACCCACCATGTGTTCAACCCACCGTGTGTTCCACCCACTATTTGTTCAACCCACCGTGTGATCAACCCACCGTGTGTTCAACCAACCGTGTGTTCCACCCATGGTGTGATCAACCCACCGTGTGTTCAACCCACTGTGTGTTTAACCCACCTTGTGTTCCACCCACCGTGTGTTCAACCGATCGTGTATTCCACCCATCGTGTGTTGAAACCACCGTGTGTTCAACCCACCGTGTGTTCAACGTATCGTGTGTTCAACCCACCGTGTGTTCAACTCACCGTGTGTTCCACCCACCGTGTGATCAACCCACTGTATGTTCAACCCACCATGTGTTCAACCCACCGTGTGTTCCACCCACCGTGTGTTCAACGCACCGTGTGTTCAACCCACTCTGTGCTCAACCTATCGTGTGTTCAACCCACCGTGTGTTCAACCCACCGTGTGATCAACCCACCGTATGTTCAACCCACCATGTGTTCAACCCACCGTGTGTTGAACCCACCGTGTGTTCATCCCACCGTGTGTTGAACCCACCGTGTGTACAACCCACCGTGTGTTCAACCAATCGTGTGTTCAACCAACTGTGTGTTCAACCAACTGTGTGTCCGGACGCATGCTTGTGTCCGGACGCATGCTTGAGTCCGGTCGCATGCTTGTGTCCGGACGCATGCTTGTGTCCGGACGCATGCTTGTGTACGGACGCATGCTTGTGTCCGGACGCATGCTTGTGTCTGGTCGCATGCTTGTGTCCGGACGCATGCTTGTGTCCGGACGCATGCTTGTGTCCGGACGCATGCTTGTGTCCGAACGTATGCTTGAGTCCGGTTGCATGCTTGTGTCGGGACGCATGCTTGTGTCCGGTCGCATGCTTGTGTCCGACTGCATGCTTGAGTCCGGTCGCGTGCTTGTGTCCGCACGCATGCTTGTGTCCGGACGCATGCTTGAGTCCGGTCGCATGCTTGTGTACGGACGCATGCTAAACCCACCTTGTGATCAACCCACCGTATGTTCAACCCACCATGTGTTCAACCCACCGTGTGTTCAACCCACCGTGTGTTCCACCCACGGTATGATCAACCCACCGTGTGTTCAACCCACCGTGTGTTCCACCCACCTTGTGATCAACCCACTGTGTGTTCAACCCACCTTGTGTTCAACCCACCGTGTGTTGAACCCACCGTGTGTTCAACCCACCGTGTGCTCAACCTATCGTGTGTTCAACCCACCGTGTGTTCACCCACCGTGTGTTCCACCCACCGTGTGATCAACCCACCTTATTTTCAACCCACCATGTGTTCAACCCACCGTGTGTTCCACCCACCGTGTGTTGAACCCACGTGTGTTGAACCCACCGTGTGTTGAACCCACCATGTGTTCAACCCACCGTGTGTTCAACCCACCGTGTGTTCAACCCACCGTGTGTTCAACCCACCGTGTGTTCAACCCACCGTGTGTTCAACCCACCGTATGTTCAACCCACCGTGTGATCAACCCACCGTGTGATCAACCCACCGTGTGATCAACCCACCTTGTGATCAACCCACCGTATGTTCAACCCACCGTGTGTTCAACCCACCGTGTGTTCAACCCACCATGTGTTCAACCCACCGTGTGTTCAAATCACCGTGTGTTCAACCCAACGTGTGATCAACCCACCGTGTGATCAACCCACCGTGTGATCAACCCACCTTGTGATCAACCCACCGTATGTTCAACCCACCATGTGTTCAACCCACCGTGTGTTCAACCGACCGTGTGTTCCACCCACGGTATGATCAACCCACCGTGTGTTCAACCCACCGTGTGTTCAGCCCACCGTGTGTTCCACCCACCTTGTGATCAACCCACTTTGTGTTCAACCCACCTTGTGTTTCAACCCACCGTGTGTTGAACCCACCGTGTGTTCAACCAACCGTGTGCTCAACCTATCGTGTGTTCAACCCACCGTGTGTTCAACCCACCGTGTGTTCCACCCACCGTCTGATCAACCCACCTTATGTTCAACCCACCATGTGTTCAACCCACCGTGTGTTCCACCCACCGTGTGTTGAACCCACCGTGTGTTGAACCCACCGAGTGTTGAACCCACCGTGTGTTCAACCCACCGTGTGTTCAACCCACCGTGTGTTCAACCCACCGTGTGTTCAACCCACCGTGTGTTCAACCCACCGTGTGTTCAACCCACCGTATGTTCAACCCACCGTGTGATCAACCCACCGTGTGATCAACCCACCGTGTGATCAACCCACCTTGTGATCAACCCACCGTATGTTCAACCCACCATGTGTTCAACCCACAGTGTGTTCAACCCATGGTGTGTTCCACCCACCGAATGTTCAATGCACCGTGTGTTCAACCCACCGTGTCTTAAACCTACCGTGTGTTCAACCCACCGTGTGATCAACCCACCGTGTGTTCAACCTATCGTCTGTTCAACCCACCATGTGTTCAACCCACCGTGTGTTCCACCCACCATGTGATCGACCCACTGTGTGTTCAACCCACCGTGTTTTCAACGCACCGTGTGTTCAACCCACCGTGTGTTCAACGCACCGTGTGTTCAACCCACCGTGTGTTCAACCCACCGTGTGTTCAACCCACTGTGTGTTCAACCCACCGTTGATCAACCCACCGTGTGATCAACCCACCGTGTGATCAACCCACCGTGTGATCAACCCACCGTATGTTCAACCCACCATGTGTTCAACCCACTGTTTGTTCAACCCACCGTGTGTTCAACCCACCGTCTGATCAACCCACCGTGTGTTCAACCCACCGTGTGTTCCACCCACGGTGTGATCAACCCACCGTGTCTTCAACCCACCATGTGTTCAACCCACCGTGTGTTCCACCCACCGTGTGTTCAACCTATCGTATGTTCAACCCACCGTGTGTTCAACCCACCGGGTGTTCCACCCACCATGTGATCAACCCACCGTGTGTTCAACCCCACCTTGTGTTCAACCCACCGTGTGTTCAACGCACCGTGTGTTCAACCCACCGTGTATTCAACGCACCGTGTGCTCAACCACCGTGTATTCAACCCACTGTGTGTTCAACCCACCGTGTGTTCAACCCACCGTGTGATCAACCCACCGTATGATCAACCCACCGTGTGATCAACCCACCGTGTGATCAACCCACCGTATGTTCAACCCACCATGTGTTCAACCCACCGTGTTTGAACCCACCGTGTGTTCAACCCATGGTGTGTTCCACCCACCGAATGTTCAATGCACCGTGTGTTCAACCCACCGTGTCTTAAACCTACCGTGTGTTCAACCCACCGTGTGATCAACCCACCGTGTGTTCAACCTATCGTCTGTTCAACCCACCATGTGTTCAACACACCGTGTGTTCCACCCACCATGTGATCGACCCACTGTGTGTTCAACCCACCGTGTTTTCAACGCACCGTGTGTTCAACCCACCGTGTGTTCGACGCACAGTGTGTTCAACCCACCGTGTGTTCAACCCACCGTGTGTTCAACCCACTGTGTGTTCAAACCCACCGTTGATCAACCCCACCGTGTGATCAACCCACCGTATGATCAACCCACCGTGTGATCAACCCACTGTATGTTCAACCCACCATGTGTTTCAACCCACTGTTTGTTCAACCCACCGTGTGTTCAACCCACCGTCTGATCAACCCACCGTGTGTTCAACTTCCACCACCGTGTGTGATCAACCCACCGTGTCTTCAACCCACCATGTGTTCAACCCACCGTGTGTTCCACCCACCGTGTGTTCAACGCACCGTGTGTTCAACCCACCGTGTGCTCAACCTATCGTGTGTTCAACCCACCGTGTGTTCAACCCACCGGGTGTTCCACCCACCATGTGATCAACCCACCGTGTGGTTCAACCCACCTTGTGTTCAACCCACCGTGTGTTCAACGCACCGTGTGTTCAACCCACCGTGTGTTTAAACGCACCGTCGTGCTCAACCCACCGTGTGTTCACCCACCGTGTGTTCAACCCACCGTGTGTTTCACAACCCCACCGTGTGATCAACCCACCGTGTGATCAACCCCACCGTGTGTTCAACCCACCGTGGTGTTCAACCCCACCGTCTGGATCAACCCACCGTGTGTTCAACCCACCGTGTGTTCCACCCGCGGTGTGATCAACCCACCGTGTGTTCAAGCCACCATGTGATCACCCACCGTGTGTTCAACCCACCGTTTGTTCAACGCACCGTGTGTTGAACCCACCGTGTGTTGAACCCTTTGTGTGTCAACCCACCGTGTGTTCAACCACCGTGTGTTCAACCTATCGTGTGTTCAACCCACCGTGTGTTCAGCCCACGTGTCTTCAACGCACTGTGTGTTCAACCCACCGTGTGTTCAACCACTGTGTGTTCAAACCCACCGTGTGTTTTAACCCACCGTGTGTTCAACCCACCGTGTGTTCAACCCACCGTATGTTCAACCCACCGGTATCAACCCACCGTGTGATCAACCCACCGTGTGATCAACCCACCGTGTGATCAACCCACCGTGTGATCAACCCACCGTATGTTCAAACCCACCATGTGTTCAACCCACCGTGTGTTCAACCCACCGTGTGTTCAACCCACATGTGATCCACCCACCATGTGTTCCACCCAACGTGTGTTCCACCCACGGTGTGATCAACCCACCGTGTGTTCAAACCCACCGTGTGTTCAACCCACCGTGTGTTCCACCCACCGTGTGATCAACCCACCGTAGTGTTCCACCCACAGTGTGATCAACCCACCGTATGTTCAACCCACAGTGTGTTCAACCCACCGTGTATTCCACCCACCGTATGTTGAACCCACCGTGTGTTGAACCCACCGTTGTGTTCAACCCACCGCGTGTTCAAACCCACCGCGTGTTCAAACCTATCGTGTGTTCAACCCACCGTGTGTTCAACCCACCCGCGTGTTCCACCCACCGTGTGTTCCACACGGCACCTTGTGTTCCAGTCCACCGTGTCTTCAACGCATCATGTGTTGAACCCACCGTGTGTTCAACCCACCGTGTGTTCCACCACCGAATGTTCAATGCACCGTGGTTTCAAACCCACCGTGTCTTCAACCTACCGTGTGTTCAACGCACCGTGTGTTCAACCACCGTGTGTTCAACCCACCGTGTGTCAACCTATCGTGTGTTTCAACCACCATGTGTTCAAGCACCGTGTGTTGAACACCACTGTATGTTCAACCCACAGTGTGTTCAACCCACCGTGTGTTCAACCTACCGTGTGTTCAACCCCACGTGGTTCAACCCACCGTGTGTTCCACCCACCATGCGATCAAACCACCGTGTTGTTCAACCCACCTTGTATTCAACCCACCGGTGTTCAACGCACCGTGGTGTTCAACCCACCGTGTGCTCACCTATCGTGTGTTCAACCCACCGTGTTTCAACCCACCGTGTGTTCCACCCACCGTGTGATCAACCACTGTATGTTCACCCACCATGTGTTCAACCCACGTGTGTTCCACCAACCGTGTGTTGAACCCACCGTGTGTTCAACCCACCGTGTGTTGAACCCACCGTATGTTCAACCCACCGTGTGTTCAACCTATTGTGTGTTCAACCCACCGTGTGTTCAACCCACCATGTGTTTCCACCCACTGTGTGTTCAACCCACCTTTTGTTCAACCCACGTGTGTTCAACCCACTGTGTGTTCCACCCACCGTGTGTTCAACGCATCGTGTGTTGAACCCACCGTGTGTTGAGCCCACCGTGTTTTGAACCCACCGTGTGTTCAACCCCCCGTGTGTTCCACCCACCGAATGTTCAATGCACACCGTGTGTTGAACCCACCGTGTCCTAAACCTACCGTGTGTTAACCACCGTGTATTCAACCCACCGTGTGTTCAACCCACCGTGTGTTCAACCCACCGTGTGTTCAACCCCCACCGTGTGTTCAACCCACCGTGTGTTCACCCACCTTGTGATCACCCACCGTGTGTTTCAACCCACCTGTGTTCAACCCACCGTGTGTTGAACCCACCGTGTGTTCAACCACCGTGTGCTCAACCTATCGTGTTTCAACCCACCGTGTGTTCAACCCACTGTGTGTTCCACCCACTGTGTGATCAACCCACATATGTTCAACCCACCATGTGTTCAACCCACCGTGTGATCCACCCACCGTGTGTTGAACCCACCATATGTTGAACCCACATGTGTTGAACCCACCGTGTGTTCAACCCACAGTGTGTTCAACATATCGTGTGTTCAACCCACCGTGTGTTCAACCCACCATGTGTTCAACCCACTGTGTGTTCCACCCACCGTGTGTTCAACGCACCGTGTGTTGAACCCACCGTGTGTTTCAACCCACCGTGTGTTCACCCACCGTGTGTTCAACCCACCGTGTGTTCAACCTATCGTGTGTTCAACCCACCATGTGTTCAACGCACCGTGTATTGAACCCACCGTATGTT